>CM067766.1:17410357-18092500 GCA_034642375.1 Vigna nakashimae | reverse complement strand
GGTTAGACATCTTTGGCAGAAACGAGGCAAACACTCTCTCTATCACCTCTTTGAAGGAGGATCTTGGATGCTCAGGCTACCTCTTCACCTTTATTGGGTTTATTCTTTCATTCTTTCATTGTAATTCATCTAGGTTCACCATGAATATGGTGAACTAAACCTTGTATGTTTGTTGGGGAATCAATGTAATCTCTTGAAGCTCTCATATATGGAATTTATGCTTGCATCTTTTAATTAAGACTTATGCTTTCTTTCATCATTAGTTAGGGTGTTTCCTCTTTGCTTAATGCTTGCATAGTTTAACTCATTCAATGCATGATTATTGGTTTTGTCGATACGGGAACGTACGGAGAAGTCTAGATTCGGGGAATTTCTCCCAATATTATGTTGGTTGTCGTTAAGCTCCTGAGCCTATGAACTAATCATTAGGAATGCTAGGAATTGTATGAACTCGTGATTAGGGAGAAGCCTTCTAGAAAGGTACATTAGAGAGTGGCATTAACAATGATGACTTGAATGTTGAATTCCTAAAATATATGAGAGTGGATAAGATGAAATTGACCCCCAACAACATATTCATCCATATAATTCATTGAAAGTGTTTATCTTTTGCTTTTGCCATTGATCAAAACTTCATGCATACATGTTTATTTTCTGTCTTGCATATTAAACTTCAAATATTTCGTTTGTAAGTCCTAGCTAATCAACAAATCACATAACTAAACTAGGCCGTGAGTCCTTTGGGAAGAACGATACTTGGTCTTACCAAGTTTATTACTTGAACGATTCGGTCATACTTGCCGATTGTGAAACAAGTTTGTGACATCATATTTTGGTGATCATAAATTTGTCCATCAAGAGGTGTTGGAGCTTGCTTGGTCTACCAAGGAAGGGAAGAGTTACTCTCTTGGAAGAAGAAGTCAAGATCTTCAAGAGGTAAGGGGAGCTAACTTTGAATTGGAAAAATGCACATGTATTGTTTGATTAAAGTCCTGCGAAATGTGATGAGTTTTAATGGATTGAATGATGGGAGTTATGATGAGAATTCGTTCTAATGTGTTTGTATATATAGATATGAAGTTTTGGATGAATTGGTTCTTGAAATGGGATGAAGAACATGGTGGTTTTCCCTTAGCTTTTTCCAAATCCGAAAATCATACTTCTTGAACAAATGATTAGTTTGAATGGGATGGATGTGAATGTTTGTTGTGAGATCTTGGATTGGAAATGTCCTATTCTTAGATGATGGTTGTTGAGTATGTTTTTATGGTAAAAAGATGAATCAAATGGGTTTTTGCTATAACTTTGATATATGAAATTTGTATGAATTGGATGAAATGTGTTAAGCATATGGAGATGATGTTAGATTGATCCTTGAGCTTTGGTTTTCTGTTTGAATCTATGGATTTGTTATTATCAATATGATAAGGTGAGATAATCAAATGAGGGATTGAGAATTCTGAATATGAAAGAAGCTTGAAGGTAAAGTTGTAAGGGGAGTTAGATTTAGTTAGATTTAATCTATGATATTTTGCATAAGTTGTATGATGAAATAATTGTGCAAGGTGATGAATATATGTGAATTGAATGATGGAAATTCGTTCTAGCATGTTGGTATATGCGTAAATGAAGTTTTTGATGGATTTGGGTGTGAATTGGGGTAGTAAACAAGGAAGTTTTAACTCACTTTTCATGGAATACGAAAATTGTGTGTTTTGCTTAGTTAATGAATTTTTGGTTGGATGAATTGATGGAAGTATGAGATGATTATTGGATGACAATGAAAATGTTGGATCTATGATGGACTTAAGTTTATTGATTTTTGAGGATTGATTATCATGAATATGAGAAGAGTCATGGTTGAGAGTGAAAGGATTTATAGTGTTGGCTTGAAATACATGTGCTGAAAAGTTTAAGGTTAGGTTGTTTAATCTTGATTTTTGTGATGTAAAGTGTTTGATAAATGTAGTTTTTGATGAAAGTAGGTTTTGGAATCATATTATGTGTGGTTATGAGGGAAAACCTTGGTTTTATACCACTGTAAGAAAGGGATTGCGAAAAATAGGAAGTGTTGGGGTCTTGTATGCTGTCTGGACCTGTTTCTGGGTAAATTACGAACAGCTAATCGATTAACCTGCACTGTTAATCGATTAACACGCACCTCCACTTTGCAAAATTTGTTTTCGATAGTTTTGGGGCTTTCGGATGTCCGTTTTGGACGTTCTCTAGGTCGTTTTGGGGGTTCTTGACCCTTGCGGAACTGTTGGTGATGGTTTCAAAGCTGTTTGAGTTACCTAAATATGGGTATTAAAAGGATATAAAGAAAATATGTTATGTGTACACTGTTTTGAGTTGTTTGATATATCTATTCGATATGGAAATGTTGGGTGATCTGTTTGAGATTGCAAATTGATATGAGAATGATGTTTGGATGGTTAAGTACTGTTGAAATCATGGTTGTATATGATTTGATTATGAGTTGTGGTTGCTGGCCGGGGGAAGCTCTATAGAGTGATGGGAAGTAACCCTATACACGGGTGACGTGTGTAACCGCCCGGCGAATCTCTTACATTTATGTAGGAGTGATGGGGGTGACGTGGGGTACTAGTCCGGTGAAGCTCATTACAAATTTGATAGGCGTTGTGCTTGCGAGCCCGGGGAATCTCTTTAGGCGAGTGATGAGGGGTATACTTGCACTTGTCCGGGGAAGCTCTTGATTAGAGTGATGGAGGGTGACTTGTGTACTTGCTCGGGGAATCTCCCTATAGAGTGATGAGAAGCAGCACTACACATTAGGGTAATGTGTAACGGCCCGGGGAAGCTCTGAAAAGAGTGATGGGAGTGACGCTAGTACATATTGGTGTAGGTATTTTGATTCGTTTGTAATATTGGTGGATGTATTCTGATTTATTTTGTAATGCATATTGGTGTATGCATTCTAATTTCATATTTTGATACATATTGGTATAGGCATATGGTTGAAGCATAATTCGTACTTGGGTATATAGTTTGATCTGGTTAAGGTGTGGATGATAGTATGTTATTATGACTATATTTATGATGTATATGAATTGTATTTTTGTTAGCTCACCCTTGCTTGTTTGTGCATGTGAATGCGATGATCGTGTAATGTGTGATGTTATACGGGAGCAGATGTTATTGCAGATGTGATGGCTGATGTTTCTGAACATGCATAAAGGATGAAAGAGAGATGGGATAGATGACTGGGAATGTATTTGTTTATATTCGATCTTGACTATTTAAACATTTTATTTTCGGAATAATCAGTTTGTAATAAATAACGTACTATTTTTCCGTTGAGGTTGAATATTAAAAATTTGAATTTTTACTTACGTGTTTTACGAAAAAAATTAGTCGGCGTAACACCAAATTTCGGGGTGTTACAAAACCTTTCCCCTCTTCGGCCTTCAAAGTTCTGATTTGAATATTTGCTACTACCACCAAGATCTGCACCGACGACCGCTCCGCCCGAGCTGACGCCCTGGGTTTTGCAGCGACCACCGCGCGCTTTAGCGCCATCCATTTTCGGGGCTAGTTGATTCGGCAGGTGAGTTATTACACACTCCTTAGCGGATTTCGACTTCCATGACCACCGTCCTGTTGTCTTAATCGACCAACACCCTTTGTGGGGTCTAGGTTAACGCGCAGTTGGGCACCGTAACCCAGCTTCCGGTTCATCACGCATCGCCAGTTCCGCTTACCAAAAATGGCCCACTTGGAGCTCTCGATTCCATGGCACGGCTCAACAGAGCAGCCGCACCGTCCTACCTATTTAAAGTTTGAGAATAGGTCGAGGGCGTTGCGCCCCCGATGCCTCTAATCATTGGATTTACCCGATAGAACTCGCCCGTGGGCTCCAGCTATCCTGAGGGAAACTTCGGAGGGAACCAGCTACTAGACGGTTCAATTAGTGTTTCGCCCCTATACCCAAGTCAGACGAACAATTTGCACGTCAGTATCGCTGCAGGCCTCCACCAGAGTTTCCTCTGGCTTCGCCCCGCTCAGGCATAGTTCACCATCTTTTGGCTCCCGACAGGTATGCTCTCACTCGAACCCTTCACTCCACAGGCCGACGCATGGAGCACGCAAGTGTCGGGACACGCCTATGGCGCGTGCTGCCGTCCACAATCGCAACGATGACGTCTCAATGGGCCACCGTCACAATCCGCGTCATTCAATGTCTCGAGTCGATCGGCAGACCAGTTAGGACCGTTCCACATCCGACCGAGACACATCGCCGGCCCCCATCCGCTTCCCTCCCGACAATTTCAAGCACTCTTTGACTCTCTTTTCGATGTCCTTTTCATCTTTCCCTCGCGGTACTTGTTCGCTATCGGTCTCTCGCCAGTATTTAGCCTTGGATGGAATTTACCACCCGATTGGGGCTGCATTCCCAAACAACCCGACTCGCCAACAGCACCTCGTGGTGTGGTAGGGTTCGGGCACAACGGGGCTCTCACCCTCTCTTGCGTCCCCTTCCAGGGGACTTGGGCCCAGTCCGCCACTGAGGACGCTTCTCCAGACTACAATTCGAACGCCAGGGGTGACCAATTCTCATGGTGGGTTGTTCCCGGTTCGCTCGCCGTTACTAAGGGAATCCTTGATAGTTTCTTTTCCTCCGCTTATTTATAAGCTTAAACTCAGCGGGTAGCCCCGCCTGACCTGAGGTCTCGTTAAGAGTGTCTTTGCTTTCTGCCAAGAACACAAAAGGGCCGATAGGTTAGATTGTCGGGTCTCCGCGATTGGTCTCGAGCGTTTGCTCATCCACCGTTTCTCGCGGGGGACCCCGACGTTACCTTGGTTTTCGACCAACCACAACGGGTTTCTCGTGGGAGGCCAGCTTTCGCCCCGATGCTCGTTTGCATGGGGTTGACGATGTGTGGAACCCAGGTAGGCGTGCCCTCGGCCTAGTGGCTTCGGGCGCAACTTGCGTTCAAAGACTCGATGGTTCACGGGATTCTGCAATTCACACCAAGTATCGCATTTCGCTACGTTCTTCATCGATGCAAGAGCCGAGATATCCGTTGTCAAGTGTCGTTTCGGTTCGTTTCGTGACGATTCCGTCGGACGCAGTCCTTCGGAGTCGACCAAAAATGTGTTTCGGATCCTTGGCACGTGTGGTGCCAGGGTTTGGGTTTTGCCGGGAGAGGTGAGGTCCGTTGCGACCGCCCCTCTCCCGACGCTTCGGGTGTTTGGACGCGTTCGCTGGTCGGATTGGTTTAGGCATCGACAGTGATCCTTCTGCAGGTTCACCTACGGAAACCTTGTTACGACTTCTCCTTCCTCTAAATGATAAGGTTCAGTGGACTTCTCACCATGTCGCGGGCAGCGAACTGCCCACGTCGCCGCAATCCGAACACTTCACCGGACCATTCAATCGGTAGGAGCGACGGGCGGTGTGTACAAAGGGCAGGGACGTAGTCAACGCGAGCTGATGACTCGCACTTACTAGGAATTCCACGTTGAAGACCAACAATTGCAATGATCTATCCCCATCACGATGAAATTTCAAAGTTTACCCGGCCCTGTTGGCCAAGGCTATAGACTCGTTGAATACATCAGTGTAGCGTGCGTGCGGCCCAGAACATCTAAGGGCATCACAGACCTGTTATTGCCTCAAACTTTTGTGGCCTAAGCGGCCATAGTCCCTCTAAGAAGCTGGCCGTGGAGGGTTACCTCCACATAGCTATTTAGCAGGCTGAGGTCTCGTTCGTTAACGGAATTAACCAGACAAATCGCTCCACCAACTAAGAACGGCCATGCACCACCACCCATAGAATCAAGAAAGAGCTCTCAGTCTGTTAGTCCTTACTATGTCTGGACCTGGTAAGTTTCCCCGTGTTGAGTCAAATTAAGCCGCAGGTTCCACTCCTGGGGGTGCCCTTCTGATCCTTCTATTCCTATGTCTAGGTAATATTGCTTCCGGGAGAATTTCCCTAATTCTAGATTTCGCCGTATGTGTCTGATAACAATTGAAAAACTGTTATTTTCATGCTTAAAATATATACTAAAAGGAACCTTTCATACTTAGAAACTAGCTTGGAATCATGCTTTTGTTCATATTTTTAGAAATAAGAGAGTTGGACAGGTTTATGCTCGATTTCAGTGTTTTATGCAAGTTTTAAGGTGAATTTGATGAAAGAAGTGAGGAAGGATAGAGATGGATTCAGAAAAGAACTCAAAAGGTGCAAAAGAAGAGAAGCCGCAAGTACCGCTCAACGCCAGTTTACCGCTGAGCGGCACTCAAGAACACCCGTTGGCTCCGCTGAGGGGTGAAAGTGTAGCTGGGGGGAGAATTGACTATGCGCTGGTACCGCTGAGCGGTGGTATTTGGGGGGCCCACTTTTCTGTAATATTGCGAATAATATATAAGCTTTAGGACTTTCCAGGGTTTGTATCTTTGGTTGAAGAAGACACAAAACACACTTTTCACCCCTTGGGGGTAGAATTGGAGATGGTGACGGCTCTCCTCTTCTCTTTCTAGGGTTTTTCTATCTCTTCCATTCTTTCATTATTGTTCATCTAGTTTCACCATGAATATGGTGAACTAAACTTTTCTTGTTGTTGGGGAATCAATGTAATCTTTTGAAGCTCTCATATATGGAATTTTGTGTTTAAACATCATATTTATGATACATGCTTTCTTTCATCATTAGTTAGGGCTTTTCTTCTTTGCTCAAAGCATGCATTGTTTAACTCATTCGACGTCATGATTATTATTGATTTTGTCGATATGGGAACATACGGGGAAATCTAGATCCGGGGAAATTCTCCCAATAGCATATTGCCTAGACTAGGGATATGAGGGTTGGTTGCCTTTAAGCTTCTGTGCTTCAGAATTAATTATTAGGGATGCTAGGAATTGTATGAACTCGTAATTAAGGATAGGCTTTCTTTGCAAGGTGATTTAGAGTGTGGCATTAACATTGATGAAAAGAATGGTGAATTCTTAAAGTATATGAGAGTGGATAAGATGAAATTGATTACCCCAACAACATACTCATCCATCTAATTCGTTCAAAGTGTTTGTGTTCCTCTTTTCCATTGATCAAACCTCATGCTTACATGTTTACTTATTTTCTTTTGCATTTGAAACCTCAAGAATTTATTCACAAGTCTTGTATAATCAAGATATCATATAACTAACTAGGCCGTGAGTCCTTTGGGAGAACGATACTCGGTCTTACCGAGTTTATTAGTTGATACGATTCGGTCACCCTTGCCGAGGGTTAAACAAGTTTTTGGCGCTGTTTTTCGATGTTCATAAATTGGTCATCAAGTTTTTGGCACCGTTGCCGGGGACTCGTGGCTTAACTAGTTTATTTGTGTGATTATTGATTCTCTTTTACTTGAATTTTGAATTTTAAAATTTGAATTTTTGTTTTTATTTTCTGTTTTTATTTTTCGGTTTTTATTTTATTTTATTTTATTTTATTTTCTGTTTTTTTTCGGTTTTTATTTTATTTTATGTTATTTTTCTGTTTTTATTTTTTTTTTATGTTTTATGTTTTTATTTTTTTCTTTGTTTTTATTTTATCTTCTTATCTCTTATTTTATATCTTCTTCTATATCTTTTTGTGCTAACAAATTTTTCTAGGGACTTGTTTTCTTGTGTATGCAGGAAGCAATTTGAACTAGAAGCAAGAATACCTCGGAACCTCTTCTTGAAGGCTTAAACGAGAGTAGACGGAGGAAAAGAATCCGTACATCTAGAGAACTGTTCCCTCCTCCGAAAGATCTCTTACAATCTTCACCACAAGGTTCTTACCATAACACTGAGGAGTTGGAGAATAATAATGTTAGATGGACTCTTACAGATTACACTAATGTAGTTGCGCCTCAGCATTTCAATATCATAGCAAGACAAGGGGTCAATGCAGCTAATATGGAGGTGAAACTAGCATTAATCCAACTGGTTAAGAGTAACCAATTTAATGGGGTGCCTGATGAAGCAATCAAACTTAGCCTGTTTCCATTCTCATTAGGAGGCAACCTAAGTTTTGGTTGAACTCTTTTCCAAAAGGGAGCTTTACAGTGTGGCAAGCTATGGTGACAAAGTTCTTGAACAAATACTTCCCACAATCCAAGGTAAACAAAGGAAAGCAAGAGATCTCATCTTTTAGGCAAGGCATGGAGGAATCACTAGGTCATGCATGGGATAGGTACAAAAGCCTATTAAGAAAGACTCCCACGCATGGATTTGACGAAGTAGAAGTAGTCTTAATCTTCCTTGGAGGTCTTGGTTCACAAACCAAGTTGATGCTAGACGCCTCAGTTGGAGGCAATATCAAATGGAAGACTGCAGAGGAAGCCACGGAAATAATTGAAAACATGGCTACTAATGATAATGAGCTGAACAGTGAAAGAGGAGCTCCTATTCAACAAAAAGGACTTCTACAGTTGCAATCCAATGATGCCTTGTTAGCTCAGAACAAGATAATAACTCAACAATTGGAGAATCTCACAAATATACTTGCACAACTGCCAAAAGAGTTAAAGACTATTGCACAGGTTCAATAACAATTGTGTGAATTATGTGGGGGTGACCATATCAATGGTCAATGCGCCTTTCTAGTGGAAGCTTTAGAGGATGTTAACTTCATGGCCAATCAATTTCCATACCGTCTGATGAGTCGTTATTTCTTGAATTATATTTAGTTTATTGCACTTAAATAAACCAGGGAATTGTGTTTAATTGTTTGTTATTTCCCCGTTTTTCGAATTCTGCTTAATTTGGTCGGAAATGTGTAATTGTGCTAATTTGGGTTTTCTGAGCTGATTAAGTGCATTTTTGAAGTGCAGGAAAATTTCGGAAATACATTTTGGGACATCAAGAAGAATGCCAAATAAATTCAAGACTCTCCACACAGACATTTTAGAATTAATTAAATTGTAATTCAGTAGTTTAGAATTTCTGTATCAACTCTTACATTTTGGGTCAATTTTTGGTAAACTAGATTAGACCCAAAAATTAGAAGTTAGTGACTTGGACCCTAGGGTTTTATTGTGTGGACCCTACCCTAAAAAAGAGGACACACGGCCTTAAGGGAAAGGGCCAACCGCCACTTGTAGGGGGGGCACTTTTTACTCTCTCGGTTTTTTTTTTTGGTTTTAGCCTTTAGCTTTGAACGTTTACTGGCCATACTGATTTTGGTTTTTTTTTTACCTTGTACGCTGTTTTGGATTAGAGGAGAATGTTTTGTTCCGGTGGCTAAACTCTCATTGCCTTCTCATTTTTCGGTTTTTATGCACTGTGTTTGACGCTGTTACGTTTTACTTCTCCATTTTTAATTTCATTTTGGCTCATGAACTTGAGTGAAGTTTCAGTCATCCAAGTCCAGTAAGAGAGGGCTGATTTATGGAACAAGGTGTCTCGGCCTGTACGTGTGTTGAGGAGCATTTTGCTTGTCACGCTGATTCATGGAAGAGGAGATATAGTTTTTGCTGGAGAGAATGAACGGTGATGAGGTGAAATGCAGTGCACGGTGACTGAAAGAAACTTTCATTTTTTTTATTTTTTTTAAGAGAATGAGGCGGTAATGTGTTGGAGCAGCACCGAGAAGGAAAGAATGGTGTGCACGGTAATTAGGAAAATGGGATAGGGTCAAGGAAGCATTCCAGGAGCACGTGGAGATGGGAAGAAGGGCAGTGGTATGCACGGGAATGGCAGCTGGAAGAATTAGCTCACGGGATGGTGACTCTTGGACGCGGAGAATGAGATGGAAGCATTAGGTGTCACACGGATTTCTTTCTTGGCTTTAGCAGCAGGGAGCACACGCGGATGGATTTTGTTTATCACATTTAGCCTTCATTTTTTTTGTAAGAGAAAAACGGTATTGATGGGAGCAAAACAGAAGTGCATGTGACGTTTTATTAATTCTTCATTTCTCTGCTGGAGAGGGCGGTGCGCATGGGTTGCGAGGCATGATTTTGTTCCTTTTCCTGGCTGGACATATTGGAAGCTGCTGGAACGTGTTGGAGGATTAAGGTGCCACGGCTGATTCACATTGCGTCCAAGAAGAAGAGGTGCTCCATTGGCTTTGATTCACGGTCTGGGAAATTGCTCAAGCGGTGAATGTTTTTATTCATTTTGTTGATTAAGGAGAGCACATGAGTCACGTGAAATGGTAGAAAAAAATTTATCTTTTCTTATTTCTTTTGCCTTAGGATATTTTACATTATATGTGGAATTGCTTGTCATCTTTTTAATTAAGTGTTGCATTTTAATAGCATGAAATTGTGTTGGGATATTTATCTGTTGCTGTGTTCAGTTTAGTGTTTTTATGCACTTGAATACCGTCAATTATATTCAGTTGTGTTCGATTTTCAAGTTTTAATTTAGTTCAATTGCATTCACAAACCTTTCGCAAACCCCCCCACTACGTGTTTGATCTGAGACTGAACCAAAATCGGTCCTTGAGAGACGACCTAGGAGTCATTTCCTAGTACTATACTGCATTCTTTTATGCACAACTTTTGTGGGAGGTGCGACCCTCTCATCACCGTCAGGGGAATTTCAATCAAGGGTGGAAACCACACCCAAGCATTGGTCAAGGACGAAGTGGGCAAGCAGGGCAATTTAACAGGCAACATCAACAACCAACCTTATGGCAACAAATGTCTATACTTAATGAAAGATCAATAAGGATGGAAGAAATTCTTCAGCAATTCATACAGAAAATTGCATCTACTCAAAAAAGCACTGAAGTTGCTATTAAGAACTTAGAGATGCAAATGGGTCAAATTACTAAGCAGTTGGAAGAAAGGCCTGACAAGAATTTTGGGACTAATACTGAGGTTAACCCTAGGGAAGAGTGTAAAGTGCTAGTGAGTGTAAATGTTGAAAAAGTTGAGTTGGAAAAAGAAGAGAGAAAAGAGAAAAATTTTGTGAAGATTGAAAAAGAGAGTAGAAAAAGAAAAGAAAAAAAGAGAGTAAGAGAAAAGAAAAAGGGGAACAAGAAAGTGAGAGAAAAGAGAAAGAGGACGAGAGGAAGAGAGAGATAATCATATGAAAAACCCTTTCGTCATCCAAAGAAGTGTCATAGGAAGGAAAAGAAATTTAAGTGCTTCATGGAAATCTTCAAGAAATTGGAGATTAAAGTTCCTATGATTGAGACATTACAACAGGTTCCTGGTTTGATCAAATTTCTAACGAAGTTCAGTAGAAAGAAGAAGAAAAAGAAGATGGAACTTGAGCTTTATTGGGTCAATCTACTGACATTAAAAGAGCGCTTGCTGGGAGACAACCTAGTGATTTAAGAACTTTTGTTTTTGGTTTTGTGATGTAATTATGAACTTTTGTTATTTTTGTTTTAGTTATAAATTTTTTCTACAGGGTATAGCCTCTACTAATGGATGCTAGGTGGTTAAATATCTATTGAAGGATACTAGGTTTGTTACACCTACTGATGGGTGTTAGTAAGAAAGATTTGCACCTACTGATGGGTGTTGGTGGATTTTGGGTCAGGCTCGTGACGTTAAACAAGAGCTACCTGGGAGGCAACCCAATTGATTTACTATATTTTGTTTGTTTATTTTGATTCTGCTTTAGTTGCATCTGAAGATAATGAAAAGTTGGAAGATACAGATGAATACACAGACTAATGAGGAGCTGAGATAACATTTACTGATGGATGCTGTCAGCACTAGAGCAGGATTTGTTTTGTCTTCTATTTTGTTTTGAACTTATTTGCTTTTGTTTTTAGAATAGGGTTTGATGTACTCAATTGGAAACTTTGTCTGTTATGATGGTTTACTTATGATTGTTGTTTGATAAGTAATGCTTGATGATGCTTTGATATTGAGTGATATTGAGATTGTGCACATTATATGCTTATACAGAACACTCACAAGCTTTGTGAACAAATGCACGATGTTGTGATTGTGATTATGATGCTAAGCAAGATGTTTATGTTGAATTAGAATGAGCCAATTTGTGAGGTTTTGAGCTCTAGAGTTTTTGAGATTGAATGCTATTACTTTGAAAGTATGAATGATTTTGCCCAGGTTTTCTATGATTGAATCAAGTGCTTGTTTGCATCATATGATCAAGGCCATTTGTTGGTAACCCTTTTATCAGCCAAATGCATGTTTAGCGTACAAAAGAGAGCATTATGTGTTATATCCTTTGAACCCTTAGCCTTGAACATAATTTGAAAACCCTTTGTGAAAAGCTTTACCTTGAGTTAAGTAGAAAATATTTTATGGTATTGATAAATATTCAAGTTTGGGGTTGTTGGGAAGTTATGAAAGGGAAATTGAAAGCATTGAGCTAAGAGCTTAGTGTTAGCAAAATGATGAAGATGAAGTTTTGATGATGTCCAAATCAAGTCAAGAGAAATCAAGATTCAAGATGTTATGAAGACTTGTATTGCTATGGAAAGCTTTTGTAATAATTATAGTTTAGTATCTAGGACTTAGATAATTAGTAGTTCTATGTATACATTCAAAAGTGATGTAAAAATAAGCCAAACAGCAAAATCTGTGCAGTGTTAATCGATTAACACAGGGTGTAAATCGATTGTTCCAGAGACAAATGAAGAAGCACTGCATTGAGCTGTTAATCGATTAACAAGGGGTGTTAATCGATTAACGTTAATCGATTAACAAGGGCTGTTAATCGATTAACACAGGAGCCGTTTGAAAAACTAGCCGTTTTTAGAGCCGTTGAAGTATCCGTTGGGTTGTTAATCGATTAACCACTGTAGCTAATCGATTAACACAGTCAGAAAGTCTAAAAGCGAAAATGGAAGAGCCTTTGGATGAGTCTATAAATAGACTCTCATTTCCTCTCAAGTTTAAGGAATCCAGAGACACAGAAACTCTTCCCTTGTGCTCAAGTACTCTGAACTCTTGTGAGAACTCTGTGAAATTGCTGAAGCTAAGGAAACTCTTGTCTGCAAAGTCCTGAAGTGGTACTGCGGTGACGGAGGAATAGCTTGATCATCCTTGGTGTGTCTGAGGAAGTGTCTGGAAGAGAATCATCCTTCGTGAAGCATTCGAAGGAGGTGATCATCCTTTGTGAAGATTCAAAGGAGGTGTAAGTTCATCTCTTGTGGTTTCAAGAGAGGTGGTAATTTCTAAACTGTTACAAAATGTTTTTCTGTGTGACTAATATTTGTAATAGTTTTGTGATAGTGAAAAAGGTTTATCTTATTTGAGATAAGCGACTGGACGTAGGATCCTAGTGATCTGAACCAGGATAAAATACCTGTGTAATTTTTCTCTTTCCCTTACTCTGTTATTTACGTTTAATTATCTGCTTAGTAAGAAATTAAGAGAAAAATATTAAAAAGGGATAATATTTGAATATAACCAATTCACCCCCCCTCTTGGTTTGTTTCCACGCTAACCATTCGCTGCAGCCGCTCTGACAATTGGTATCAGAGATTGCTTTGATAGTCATTCAAATGGCGGGATCATTTCAAACATTCGCAGAGGGTGCTTCTATCAATAGACCACCACTATTCACAGGTGAAAATTACGCATTCTGGAAGGTAAGAATGCAAATATTTATGGAATCTATTGATATAGATATTTGGGATGCTGTTGCATTTGGTCCTTTTATTCCAACTAACAATATGCAGGAACCAAAGCCCCGTGACCAATGGACTGCTCAAGATAAGAAAAAATTTGGTAATGATGTAAAAGCTCGTAATATTATTTCATCTGCTTTAACTGTTGATGAGTTTTACAGGATTTCTGTTTGTAAAACTGCACAAGAAATGTGGGAAGTACTGAAAGTAACCCATGAAGGTACAGATGATGTTAAGAGAGCTAGAAAGAATACCTTAATCCAGGAATACGAAATGTTCAGGATGAAGCAAGGGGAAACAATAGTAGATGTTCAGAAACGCTTCACCAACATCGTAAACCATCTTATTGGACTAGGTAAGTCTTTCGATACTGATGAGCTTAATATAAAAATTTTGAAATCTTTAGACAGGTCTTGGCAACCAAAAGTGACTGCAATTTATGAGTCACAAAATCTCAACACAATGACCATGGCTGCATTATTTGGAAAGTTGAGAGAGCATGAACTTGACCTCGGAAGACTTGATGAAGAAGAATCAAAAGCCAAAAACAACAAGAAGAGTTTGGCGTTAAAGTCGGAGGTTGAAAGAAGCAAAGGTAAATCGGAAGATGAAGACTCAGACGAAGAAGAAGAATTGAGACTCATGATAAAAAGACTCAACAAGTTCATGAAGTCTAAAGGTAAAGGAAAATTTAGATACGAAAAGAAAGATAATCCAGTATCTTCCTCAAATTACCGATGCTACGGTTGCGGAGAAAAAGGACATTTAAAAGCAGACTGCCCAAATCAAAAGAAGGGTGAAGAAAAGAAATTCTTCAAGAAAAAGAAGGCATACATTGCATGGGAAGATGACAATGAGACCATTTCAGATTCAAGCTACTCAGATGAAGAAGCAAACATCTGTTTAGTGGTGAACGACGACGCTGGAAGCCAAGTAAGTACATCTAGCGATTCTGATAATTCTAGTCAAATTAGCGAAAATGAATTGCATGAAATTTATGCTGCTTTAATAGTAGAATCTGAAAAGTTAGATAAAGCCCATCAGAAGTTGAAAAAGGATTTCAAAAATTTAAAATTAAATTTTGAAAATATTCTTGAAGAAAATAAGAATTTAAAATTAAATTTTGAAAATATTTCTGAAGAAAATAAAAATTTGAAATCAGATTTTGAAAATATTCTTGAAGAAAATAAGAATTTAAAATTAAATTTTGAAAATATTTTTGAAGAAAATAAAGATTTGAAAAATAAAGTTTTAATTTTTGAAAAGGGTAAATTTGCTAGTAGTGATGAATGTGCTTCTTGTGAAAATTTTAAGAAACTACTAGAACAAACAACCTTAGGAGAATGTAGTAAGAATAATGAAAATAAGGTTGTTAAAAATAAGTATGTTCCTAAAATTAAAAATAAACATAATTATAGAACCCGTAGAACTTGGGTAGAAAAAGGAACAACTTATAGGAACACAAATGTTGTATCATGCTTTTATTGTATGAAAAAGGGTCATACATCTAACAAATGTAAAATTAAGCATTATGGTGTTCCAAGTGGTAGATATATTTGGGTTGTAAAATGATTTCAATTTTTTTAAATTAACCCAAAGGACCCATACAAAATAGTTGGGTACCTATTGTTTAAAATTTAGAATTTCTTTAAAACAATTTTGTTTTAAATATTTGAAAACAAAAATTAAGAAATTTTTTTTTAAAGAATATGAAACAATTTTTTTGATACAAAGCATATATAATTTTCAAACGGAAAACAAATTGAAATAGAAAAATGTGTGCATGTTGTCTTTGATGAAATTGTAGACCTTGAGGCAAAACCTCTTGAGTCATTTAAATTACATGCAGGCAATGATGAAGATTTGTAGAAGACAACAAATGAAGTGAAGAATGATGACAATCCTCAAGATGAAGATCTAAACAAAATGTGAAAACAACCTAGAGGATTCTCATTACGAAATTGGAAGGATATCTAAAGGGGTACTTTATATTTCTATGTTTTTATTAGTATATGCCCTTTATATTTCCTTGTATGCTTGCCTCTTTAAATTCAATAAAATGTATGTTGCTTTTCTTATTATTTCTATGCATACATGCTTTTATTAAGGGGGAGTATAATTTGTCATAAATTTAGGGGGTGCTATTATACATCTCTTTTTAATAATGATCAAAAAGGGGGAGAAATATTTAAAGTTTTAAACTTATTTCTAAGTTTACTAACAATTGTTTCTTCCTTAAGTTGTATTTTAAATACAGATTATTACCAAAAGCTTTAAATCAAGAAGGTTTTGATCATCATCAAAAAGGGGGAGATTGTTAGCAAAATGATGAAGATGAAGTTTTGATGATGTCCAAATCAAGTCAAGAGAAATCAAGATTCAAGATGTTATGAAGACTTGTATTGCTATGGAAAGCTTTTGTAATAATTATAGTTTAGTATCTAGGACTTAGATAATTAGTAGTTCTATGTATACATTCAAAAGTGATGTAAAAATAAGCCAAACAGCAAAATCTGTGCAGTGTTAATCGATTAACACAGGGTGTAAATCGATTGTTCCAGAGACAAATGAAGAAGCACTGCATTGAGCTGTTAATCGATTAACAAGGGGTGTTAATCGATTAACGTTAATCGATTAACAAGGGCTGTTAATCGATTAACACAGGAGCCGTTTGAAAAACTAGCCGTTTTTAGAGCCGTTGAAGTATCCGTTGGGTTGTTAATCGATTAACCACTGTAGCTAATCGATTAACACAGTCAGAAAGTCTAAAAGCGAAAATGGAAGAGCCTTTGGATGAGTCTATAAATAGACTCTCATTTCCTCTCAAGTTTAAGGAATCCAGAGACACAGAAACTCTTCCCTTGTGCTCAAGTACTCTGAACTCTTGTGAGAACTCTGTGAAATTGCTGAAGCTAAGGAAACTCTTGTCTGCAAAGTCCTGAAGTGGTACTGCGGTGACGGAGGAATAGCTTGATCATCCTTGGTGTGTCTGAGGAAGTGTCTGGAAGAGAATCATCCTTCGTGAAGCATTCGAAGGAGGTGATCATCCTTTGTGAAGATTCAAAGGAGGTGTAAGTTCATCTCTTGTGGTTTCAAGAGAGGTGGTAATTTCTAAACTGTTACAAAATGTTTTTCTGTGTGACTAATATTTGTAATAGTTTTGTGATAGTGAAAAAGGTTTATCTTATTTGAGATAAGCGACTGGACGTAGGATCCTAGTGATCTGAACCAGGATAAAATACCTGTGTAATTTTTCTCTTTCCCTTACTCTGTTATTTACGTTTAATTATCTGCTTAGTAAGAAATTAAGAGAAAAATATTAAAAAGGGATAATATTTGAATATAACCAATTCACCCCCCCTCTTGGTTTGTTTCCACGCTAACCATTCGCTGCAGCCGCTCTGACACTTAGATCTGTGAAAAAGAAAAAAAAAGAATAAAGAAAGAAAAGAAGAAAAATCAAAACTCAATGCAAAAGAAAGTTGGGAATAAATAAGAATGATTGTGTCTTTATGATTGTCTTAACTCAAGGGTTTTGTGATCTAGAAAAACCAATTTTCTTGTTAGCCCAGCCACATTATAAGCCATTGAAAAGTCCTTGTGATGATGCATGCTTGTTAATACTTTGGCAAGTGTACCAAATAGTTTCAAATAATAAAACCGGTAAGACCGGATATCGTTTCCCAAGAGACTCGTGTCACCAAACAATCGTATAATTTCTAGCTAGTTTGGACTAAAGAATGATTCCGTAATTTGGGTTTTTATGCAATTAAAGTAAAGATGAAACATAAATAGTAAAAGTGATCTTTGATGACTCAAACACTTGGAAACGGATAAGATTAGAAATGAAATGAATTGATATTGTTGGGGTATGATTTCACCTACTTCACTCTTATGCATGCAAATTCACACCTTCTTCATTTACTTACTAATGTCAATCTTCTAATTTACTCAAACCCAATCCCTTGGTAGAGAGAGCCTAGACTTTCTTATTGAGCTCCAATTCCTTGGAAAACCTAACAAGTTAATCTGCTTTAAGACTAGAGACCTAAGACAACCAAAAGTTAAAGTTCTATCCCTAGATACAATTCCCTTTGGGTAATTTGTTCCAATTCTAGGTTCACACAATATTTCCCAACATCAAGCAAACCCTAAAATCATGTCATGGATAGCAATGTCATAACAAGCTTTAAGAGAAGGAACAAAATACTAGTAATCACGAAAGAAGCATTAAATACATTCAAATCAGTAGTAATACATAAGAGTTTGGTGGTTGCATCAATACCCCAACAACAATGAAACTAGCTCTCCATGAATGGAGAGCTTGAGCTTACAATAAGGATGGGAATGAAAGAACAAAGAAGACCCAAGGAAGAAGATGGACTGTTCCCACAGCTCCTAGCTTGCCTCCAATAGCTCCAAATGAGAGAAAATGTGTCTGAGTGTCAAAAGATACAAAGCCCTTCGAGTTTCAGCCCTAAATAGACCAAGTTTGCCACATCAGCATTGCCACCGCTCAGCTGCACCCCAGCTGCACCCTAGCGGCAGCTTTCCAGAGAGCTGGCGCTCAGCTGCACGCCAGCTGCACCCCAGCGACAGCATTCCAGAGAGCTGACGCTCAGCTGCACAGAAACTATGCCGCTCAGCTATAGCAGTCCAGATGAATGGGGTTCAGCTGCACGCCAGCTGCACCCCAGCCACATCACTTAAGTTCAATGTCTTTTTCTTTTTTTGTTCACTTCTTCTTTCTTATGTGGTTCTTTGATTCTTTGGATTGGCGCATAAGCTTCATGTGAGTGATCTCCAAGTAAAAAGTGGGGATTAGTGATGAAATTAAATCAATACAACTCTAAATGTAACTACTTAGAAACACAGTAAAATGAGGCATAAAGAAGGTGGAAAGCTAAGAAAGAGTTGATTTTGTTTACTTGTTCATGAAATAAATATAGGTAAAATTCAACATTATCAACTCCCCCAAACTTGGAACCTTGCTTGTCCTCAAGCAAAAGGTATTTCTGGCTTTAACACAAAAACAAATTTTTCAAAGAAAACATTGCAAAATTCATAATACTCGCTTAATTTGAAATGAATAGAGATATGTAACAGATTAGCCTTCCATTGTGGTGCTCCCAGTACATTAAATCAATCAAATGCCATTGTTTATAAGAGATCACAGTTATTGCAAAATGCTTTACTGAATTACGTAGAACCAATCCTCACCTAAGATAGTGTTTCACTCTAATGCTCTGGTGTATAAGGATGTGTATCTATCACTCTACTATCATACTGTCACACAAATCAATTTTACCCTTTGTTTCAACCAAATTAAATACATTCACAAGCAAGTTAGCATCACAAGGACTTTGATTGGCTTGCATTGTGGTTGGGCTAAGAAAGAAACATGGTTTTTCTGGATAACAAAGTACCTTGAGCTTAAGAGATTAACCAATTCAAATCATGCACATAAGTTTCTCTTTTGCTTCACTTAGATTGCAACCAATTTCAAACTTAAATCCCAACTTTCTTCCATTCAATTCTCTTTTTTTTTTATCTTTTTCTTTCTTCTTTTTCCTCATTTTTCTATCTTTCTATTTTTCTCGATACACCCTTGCAGAACAAAATCCCCCAAACTTAAACTTTTCTCATGCGGTACAAATGATTACTCTATTCAGCTCAAGGTAAGGAAATAAGGGAATTTTCATTAGCATTGAGGTTCAAAGAGGGAGGACATCTTCCATTGAGGTTGAAGGGGTTAGTATTGGCTTATTTGGTTCATAACAAGCAGCAATTGATTCAATTCATAGAAACTCAGGCAAAATCATTTGTGATCTAACATGATAGCATTCAAAGAAAAATCTAAGGCACAACATCTCACAAGGTTAACTCAAGGTTCCACAAGCATCATCAAGCAACTGCCATAAATATTGATCGCATTTAAACAAAGAGCATTCTCAAATTTTTCATGAAGAAGCAACCACAATTTGAACTAACTTGAACCATCTCAAGAGTCACTTCATATTCAAGCATGAACATCATGGATTAGCACAGTCTATCAAGCCAGATAACTTAAACATCTTCACACACTAAAAAGAAAAATGTTCATTCAATCCTAAACTAAGTACCAAACTTCAACACAATTTAAAAGTGAGACTAGAAAGCAAAACAAGAGAAATCAAAATAAAAGGTCCTGTTAAAAGTAGAGAAGCTTCTCGCTCAATCATTGATGAGATGGTCGCACCTCCCAACAAAAGTTGTGCATAAAAGAATGCAGTATAGACTAGGCAGTGACTCCTAGGTCGTCTCTCAAGGACCAATTTGTGGTTCAGTCTCAAATCAAACACGTAGTGGGGGGGATTTTTGAAAGTGTTTTGTGAATGCAATTAAACTAAATTGAAACCGAAAATTAAACAAAACCGAATATAACTGAAAGTATCAAAATGCATGAAAACATTAAAGTAAACAATGCAATAGGTAAATATCCACACGCAATTAAAGCTATTAAAATGCAATGTTGAGCTGACAAATTAAATGCATGTTATAATAAAGCTTGGAAATTATAAAACAAAATCACAACCGGTTCAAGCATCAACACAATATAAAGAGAAAACCTCTTGGGACTTTCTTTCCCTCCCGAGACATAACTGAATTCCCATTCCAGAATAAAAGTTCACCCGTGCGCTGGAAATAAGTAAAGAAGCCGAGAGCTTCTTCCCGTGTCACCGCTTCTCGCTTGCATCTTGGAGCTCTCCAACAAGCAAAGCATTGCACGTCCTCTCCAAAACAAATATTTCTTCTCTGAAAATTATCACCACACAAGTACACCTACCCATCAAATCACCTTTTCATTCTCTCTCAAAGTAATAAAGGAAATGCATTTATACTGCCAAACGTCCCATCATCTAGAATTTATTTTCCAACCATTAGCCACGGTGCCCCTCCGTCCAATCACCTCTTCTTTTCTCGTGCTGCACTTCTTCAAAGCCTTCCAACGTGCCTCTGCCAACGTCTCTTGGTGCTTCACTTCTTCCAGCACCTTGAATCACCAATCCCGTACGTTCATTCTCACACCACATTCAATCACCGTGCACACCATTTTTTTTATTCAATTAAAGTGCACCGCTTCCTTCAAAGTCACTTTTCTCCAATTGAAATTTACATAGACCGTGCACACCAGCGCTTTCTTATCTCCACGTCATTCTACTGCTGCCATTCAACACCGCTTCATTCCCTTCAAGACTTCCAACCGTGCATCAACTTCCCCAATCAACACTTGCATCCGTTCCAGCCCCTTCTCTTGAGCTGCAGCTGTGCTTCCAAATGGGTCACCACTTAACTTCTCTTCCAGCTCAACACGCACACCTTTGTTGCTCTCCGTATAGTGCAGCGCTAGACCATTCTCCTCGTGCCCACCAGATGAGTGATGGACAAATTTGTAAGCACCAAAATATGATGTCACAAACTTGTTTCACAATCGGCAAGTATGACCAAATCGTTCAAGTAATAAAACTTGGTAAGACCAAGTATCGTTCTTCCCAAAGGACTCACGGCCTAGTTTAGTTATGTGATTTGTTGATTAGCTAGGACTTACAAACGAAATATTCAAAGTTTAATATGCAAGACAGAAAATAAACATGTATGCATGAATTGATCAATGGCAAAGACAAAAGATAAACACTTTCAATGAATTATATGAATGAATATGTTGTTGGGGGTCAATTTCATCTCATCCACTCTCATATATTTTAGGAATTCAACATTCAAATCATCATTGTTAATGCCACTCTCTAATGTACCATTCTAGATGGCTTCTCCCTAATCAAATAGTTCATACAATTCCTAGCATTCCTAATGATTAGTTCATTACAGCAGGAGCTTAAAGGCAACCAATATAATGTTGTCAGTAAAATATTGGGAGAAATTCCCCGGATCTAGACTTCCCCGTACGTGTCCGTATCGACAAAACCAATAATCATGCATTAGAATGAGTTAAACAATGCAAGCATTGAGCAAAGAGGAAAAACCCTAACTAATGATGAAAGAAAGCATATGTCTTAATTCAAAGATGTACTCAACAAATCCATATATGAGAGCTTCAAGAGATTACATTGATTCCCCAACAAACATACAAGGTTTAGTTCACCATCGTCATGGTGAACCTAGATGAATAACAATGAAAGAGTGAAAGAATAAACCCAATAAAGGTGAAGAGGTAGCCTGAGCATCCAAGATCCTCCTTCAAAGGGGTGGAAGAGAGAGTGTTTTCCTTGTTTCTGCCAAAGATACTAAACTAAAGGACGTGCAAGCCCTTATATACTAATTTAGAGTTACAAAAGATTACAAAAGCCCAAGCCCAAAGAGTACCGCTCAGCGGTATTTACCGCTCAGCGGTAGTTGCGCGTCACAATTCTTCCCCTCAGCGGCCATTTGCCCCTCAGCGTGACTCCCGCAACCTCCTGAGTGCCGCTCAGCGGTAGTTTGCCGCTGAGCGGTGCCTTTGTCTTCTCGTTTTGCACTCTTTCTTGTCTTTTCTAATGTCACTTCTCTCCTTCTTCACTCTTTGCACCAAATTCACCCTAAAACCTGCACAAAAACACTCAAATCAAGTGTAAACCTGTCCAGCTCTCTTATTTCTGAAAATAAAGATAAAAGGTGTGATTTCAAGCTAGTTTCTAAGTCTAAAGGTTGCTTTTAGTATCAATTTTAAGCATGAAAATAACAGTTTTTCAACTGTTATCACAACCCCAAACTTAGAACTTTGCTTGTCCTCAAGCAAACAAAATGTAACTCCATCTCCAACCAATTCACATGATGGTTCACTCATTCAAAATACTCTTTCCAAGATAAGTAACAACTTCACTCAAACTTATGACCAAGAGTTCAATCAAGATGTGCACATGCTTTAGTGTTCACAAAGTCATTTAAGTTCCAACAAATGCTATTTTTCATGAATGATCAATCAATTAAGCATGGATGTTCATGTGTTCATGGAATATTTCCTCACCAGGTAAAGTGTTTCACTCAACACACAAGTGTATAAGAGGTAAGTGTTTCACTCATTCACTCTACTATCACAATGTCACATGAATCAACTTTGCCTTTCATTTTACCACAATCAAAAACATTCACAAGCATGCATCATCACAAGGACTTTTCAATGGCTTATAATGTGGCTGGGCTAACAAGAAAATTGGTTTTTCTGGATCACAAAATCCTTGAGTTAAGAGAATCATAACAACACAATTATTCTTATTCATTCCCAACTTTTGTTTGCCTTTTCATTTGCATTGAGCTTTACTTCTTTTCTTTTCTTTTCTTTTGCATATTCTTTCTTTTTAGCTCTTAGCTCAATGCTTTTCCTTTTTCATGATTTCCCAATAACCCCAAACTTGAACATTTAACAGTACCACACAAGATATTCTACTTAACTCAAGGTAAAGATTTTCAATCAAGGGTTCAGTGTATATTCAAGGCTATGGGTTCAAAGGATAGAACACAAAGTGTTCTCTTTTAGTAGGCTAACTTTATGAATTTGGCCAATAAAAAGGGTTCCAACAAACGGCCTTGATCATATGATGCAAAACAAGCAATTGATTCAATCATAGAAAACCTGGGCAAAATCATTCATGCTTTCAAAGTAATAGCATTCAACAATAACAACTCTGGAGCTCAAACCCTCACATATAAGCTCATTCACATTTGACATACACATCCTGCTTAATTTCACAATCACAATCATGATATCATGCATTTGTTCACAAAGCTTGTGAATCACCTGTATAAGCATTTAATGTGCACATCATCTCAACATCAATCAATCAATAAGCATCATCAAGCATTACTTATCACACAATCACAGTTAATAGCAAACCATCATAAGAAACCAGGTGTTCAATAGAGTACATCAACCCTAATCTAAAAACAAAAACAAATAAGTTCAGAAAACTTAAACCACAAAAGCATAATCATATGATAGCATTCATCAGTAAATGCTATCTCAGCTCCTCATCAGTCTGAGCTGTCCTCTGTATCTTCCTCCTCTCCTTGGATCTTATAGTCTTGATTCTTTTTGCCCGATGAGGAGGCCATCCCTGCATCAAACATAATTCACAAAACCAAAAGATACATTGTTAAGCATTAGTAAACCACAATGAAGAAATCAGTCCCTTCAATGATGCTCTCTCCCAACCCCAAACTTAGATGGAAAACTAGTGAGCAAATGAGTGGAAGGGAGATTTTCTAAAGAGGGATGAGGGAAAAGTTGTAGAGAACCTTTGAAAAGGTATGTAGGAGTGTGTGTGCAGAGAAGAGTCTGAAAGTATGAGCATTTGCACAGCTTAGGGTATAAAAGTACCCTAATGGGCTCGGGTTCCACTAAGGGGAACTAAAGCTCATTCTGCGAGAGTACCGCTCAGCGGTAAGTTGCCGCTCAGCGGCACTTTCGTGATGTGCTCTTCTCCTTCTTTTCTTAACCTACGTGCCTCCTAGACATGCCCCTCATTGGTTCCCTGCAATTCAATGTTTAAAAATGCTTATGCAAACCCTAACTAAAATAAACAAACAAAAATATTCAATCAACTGGGTTGCCTCCCAGGTAGCGCTTGTTTAACGTCATTAGCTTGACCCAATAAAGCCCCAGTTCCTTCTTCTTTTTCTTCTTTCTACTGAACTTCTTCAGAAATTTGATCAAACCAGGAACTTGTTGCAGTGTCTCAATCATAGGAACTTTAATCTCCAATTTCTTGAAGATTTCCATAAAGCACTTAAATTTCTTTTCCTTCCTACGATACTTCTTTGGATGGGGACGAGATTTTTCATATGATTCTTTATTTTTTTCTCTCATCCTCTTTCTCTTTTCTCTCACTTTCTTTTTTTCTTTTCTTTTTCTACTCACCTTCTCAATCTTCACACAAATTTTCTCTTCTTCTTTCTCTTCTCTCTCTTGTCTCTCTTCTTTTTCCAACTCAACTTTTTCAACATTTACACTCACTAGCTCTTGACACTCTTCCCTGGGGTTAACCTCAGTATTAGCCCCAAAATCCATGTCAAGCCTTTCTTCCAACTTCTTGGTAATCTGCCCCATTTGAATCTTCAAGTTCTTAATAGCAGCTTCAGTGCTCTTTTGAGAAGATTCAGTTTTCTGTATAAATTGCTGAAGAGTTTCTTCCAACCTTATTGATCTTTCATTAAGTATAGAAATTTGTTGCCATAAGGTTGGTTGTTGTTGCTGCTTATTATATTGATTAGCTTGCCCAGTTTGTCCTTGACCAATGCTTGGATGTGGTTTCCACCCTTGATTATAATTTCCTTTACGGTATGGAAACTGATTAACATCCTCCACGGCTTCCACTGGAAAAGCACACTGGCCATTGATGTGATCACCTCCACATAGTTCGCACAACTGGGTTTGTACCTGTGCAGCAGATTTCAACTCTTTAGGTAATTGAGCCAAAGCTTTAGTCAGAGTCTCCAGCTGTTGAGTTAGAATCTTATTCTGGGCTAGCAAGGCATCATGTGTTTGCAATTGAAGAACCCCTTTTTGTTGTATAGGAGTTCCTCGTTCACTGTGCCACTTATTGTCATTAGTAGTCATGCTTTCAATTATTTCTGTGGCTTCCTCTGGAGTCTTCCATTTGATATTGCCTCCAGCTGAGGCGTCAAGCATCATCATGGTTTGTGAACCAAGACCTCCAAGGAAGATTAGGACTACTTCTCCTTCGTTAAATCCATGCGTGGGAGTCTTTCTTAATAGGCTTTTATATCTGTCCCATGCATGACCTAGTGATTCCTCCATGCCTTGCCTGAAAGATGAGATCTCTTGCTTTCCTTTGTTGACCTTGGAAGAATTGAGTGCCCATATAGTTGAATTCTTGATCGAATTGCATCCTGCAAACATTAGGCACAAAACTCTAGAAAATATTTGTTAGCACAAAAAGATATAGAAGAAGATATATATTCAGAAGATAAAAGATTTAGAAGATAGAATAAAATAAGATAGAATAAAATAAAAATCTAACCTAATCTAAAAAGATAAAATAAAATAAAATCTAACCTAACCTAAAAAGATAAAATAAAATCTAATCTAATCTAAAAAAAATATAAAATAAAATCTAATCTAATCTAAAAAGATAAAAAGATAAAATAAAATAAAATCTAATCTAACCTAAAAAGATAAGAAAAAATAAAATCTAACCTAATCTAAAAAGATAAAAAGATAAAATAAAATGAAAACAGAAAAAAATAAAAACAGAAATTCAAAATTAAAGTCAAAGATAATCAATAATCACACAAATTAACCAGTTAAACCACGAGTCCCCGGCAGCGGCGCCAAAAACTTGATGGACAAATTTGTAAGCACCAAAATATGATGTCACAAACTTGTTTCACAATCGGCAAGTATGACCGAATCGTTCAAGTAATAAAACTTGGTAAGACCAAGTATCGTTCTTCCCAAAGGACTCACGGCCTAGTTTAGTTATGTGATTTGTTGATTAGCTAGGACTTACAAACGAAATATTCAAAGTTTAATATGCAAGACAGAAAATAAACATGTATGCATGAATTGATCAATGGCAAAGACAAAAGATAAACACTTTCAATGAATTATATGAATGAATATGTTGTTGGGGGTCAATTTCATCTCATCCACTCTCATATATTTTAGGAATTCAACATTCAAATCATCATTGTTAATGCCACTCTCTAATGTACCATTCTAGATGGCTTCTCCCTAATCAAATAGTTCATACAATTCCTAGCATTCCTAATGATTAGTTCATTACAGCAGGAGCTTAAAGGCAACCAATATAATGTTGTCAGTAAAATATTGGGAGAAATTCCCCGGATCTAGACTTCCCCGTACGTGTCCGTATCGACAAAACCAATAATCATGCATTAGAATGAGTTAAACAATGCAAGCATTGAGCAAAGAGGAAAAACCCTAACTAATGATGAAAGAAAGCATATGTCTTAATTCAAAGATGTACTCAACAAATCCATATATGAGAGCTTCAAGAGATTACATTGATTCCCCAACAAACATACAAGGTTTAGTTCACCATCGTCATGGTGAACCTAGATGAATAACAATGAAAGAGTGAAAGAATAAACCCAATAAAGGTGAAGAGGTAGCCTGAGCATCCAAGATCCTCCTTCAAAGGGGTGGAAGAGAGAGTGTTTTCCTTGTTTCTGCCAAAGATACTAAACTAAAGGACGTGCAAGCCCTTATATACTAATTTAGAGTTACAAAAGATTACAAAAGCCCAAGCCCAAAGAGTACCGCTCAGCGGTATTTACCGCTCAGCGGTAGTTGCGCGTCACAATTCTTCCCCTCAGCGGCCATTTGCCCCTCAGCGTGACTCCCGCAACCTCCTGAGTGCCGCTCAGCGGTAGTTTGCCGCTGAGCGGTGCCTTCGTCTTCTCTTTTTGCACTCTTTCTTGTCTTTTCTAATGTCACTTCTCTCCTTCTTCACTCTTTGCACCAAATTCACCCTAAAACCTGCACAAAAACACTCAAATCAAGTGTAAACCTGTCCAGCTCTCTTATTTCTGAAAATAAAGATAAAAGGTGTGATTTCAAGCTAGTTTCTAAGTCTAAAGGTTGCTTTTAGTATCAATTTTAAGCATGAAAATAACAGTTTTTCAACTGTTATCAATGAGTCGTTATTTCTTGAATTATATTTAGTTTATTGCACTTAAATAGACCAGGGAATTGTGTTTAATTGCTTATTATTTCCCCGTTTTTCCGAATTCTGCTTAATTTGGTCGGAAATTTGTAATTGTGCTAATTTGGATTTTCTGAGCTGATTAAGTGCATTTTTGAAGTGCAGGAAAATTTCGGAAATACATTTTGGGACATCAGGAAGAATGCCAAATAAATTCAAGACTCTCCATACAGACATTTTAGAAATTAATTAAATTGTAATTCAGTAGTTTAAAATTTCTGTATCAACTCTTATATTTTGGGTCAATTTTTGGTAAATTAGATTAGACCCAAAATTAGAAATTAATGACTTGGCACCTAGGTTTTATTTTGTGTGGACCCTACCCTAAAAAAAAGGCACACACACGTCCTTAGAAAGGGCCTAGCCGCCACGGACCACTTACACTTTGTTTTGGCCACTTTTTTTGGGGAGTTGCTCTTCTCTCGGTCTTGAGCGTTGAGAGCAATGAATGAAAAACACATTTGAATTTTTTTTTTTCCATTTCCTTTTTGCAAGCTCTCGAATTTTTTTGTTTCATTCCAGAACCTCCTTTCTTTTCACGGTTTTTGAACGGTGCACGGGATTCATTTATCTCCTTTCTTTAATTAGAAGTGATGCACACGGCCATTTCCATCTGTGCTGGAAGGAGTACTGCACGGGAGCTGGAGACAATAGCACACTGCTGCCACGGCTGCAAGTAGCGTTAAGAGAAAATGGAGAGTTGAAGAAGAGATTAGGTGGAGCTGGGAGTGAGAGAAGAGAAGGTGTGTCCGTGAAGCTGGAAGCAGGGAGAAGTTTTTTTTTTATTTAATATTGACTTTTCAAAAAGCGAAGGGTTGCACATGGTGTAAGGGCTGGAAGGAAAAAACCACACGTACTGCACATGTAAAGAGCTCTTAACGACGCTGCTTGGAGGATTCATTTCTTTTCATTTTAGAATTACATCACGATTGGCTGGAAGAAAGGAAGCTGCAGGAGGTGTGCTCGGGACCGCGGAAGCAGAGAGGAGAAAACGGTGATTCTCATTTGTGGAAATGCACACGCGGAAGAAGCATGATGAATCAACATTCTGGAGTTTTCTTTCTTTCTTTTAAATGGTGTGAACGGTGCTGGAATGAAGGGTAGCAATTGATGATTTTTGGTGGAGAAAAGCAAGAAGGGTGCAGTGTTTTCAATTGGAGAATTTATTTTTATTCAGAGAATGGTGCAGCAGCAAAAGTGCTGGAACCGTGAAGAGTGATTCACGTGAATGTGGAAAATGGTGTGCATGGTGATTTGATTTGGTGTCACGGCTTGGAGGTGTGCCAGGGAATTCATGGAGCAAGAAAAAATGTGGTGTCAAGTTAAGAATGAAACACTTGGTGTGCACGTGGACGTGTGGGAAAAATTAGGCTTAAATCTGGAGTAGCACCTTTAAAGGCTTTTATGCAAGTTTATTTTTATTTTAATGAGATGCTGATTTGATAGGAGTAGGTGCACGGAGATGTGGATAAAGGCAAGGGAGTAATATGATCTTGGGAAGAGGAGAAAGTTGAATTGAAGTGCTGCTGGATGAGAAGGGCTACCCCACATTCATTGTAGGAATTAATACCTTGCAGAATGGCAGTGGTGAGCTCACGGGTTGGTGAATGTAGTGTGCACACGTTGATCTGGAGATTTAATAATTTGGGAGATATGGAGCGGGGCATTCAACTTTCAAATTGGTGACTTTATTTTTGGTGTGCATTTAATTGGTTAGCTCAATGTTGCATTTTAAATTGGTTGAAGCACTTTTCACTTTAATGTTGTCTATTAGGTTCAGTTGTGTAAATTTAATTATGATGTTAGCTTAAGTGACCAACCGCTTTAATTTTGTGATTGAGACCGTTTTTTACGTTTCCGTTTGCATTAGTGTCTTATTTAATTTTATCCGCAACCAAAAACATTTTTCACAAAACCCCCCACTACGTGTTGATCTGAGATTGAACCCAAATTGGTCCTTGAGAGACGACCTAGGAGTCACTTCCTAGTACTATACTGCATTAATATCTGCAATCAACTTTTGTTGGGAGGTGCGACCCTCTCATCACCACCAGCCAGCCGTGACACCTCATGTGTCAATCAATGCTTCCAGCTCCAAGTATAAAACTTTTCCAGCAAAAATGAAAAGAGTCGTGCACATCCCTGCTAAGCCGTGGACAGCTCATGCTTCAACTGCACCTCCTGCTACCACATGTCCCATCATCTAAACTTTATCATCCAAGCAATAATCACGGTGCCTTTTTCCAAATTAAATCACTTTTTCTCCTCTACTCCACACAACCTTGTGCGTGCCCAAAATCCATCCCGCAACGTGTGCTTCCAAAGAAAAGGAATGAATTGGACTTGCTTCTACCATGTAAATCGTGCCTCACCATTTCTTCCGTGCACATCTATTGGCGGCTCCCTCCAAAACAATCTTCCAGAAAAACTCACTTCTTTTCAAATGAAATGGCAACTTGAATCAAAGAAGCAAAACTAAAGTGTTGTCCTAAGGAAGAAAACCTAGTGCATGCTATTATCATCTAGAACGGAAAAACTAAATGCATGAGGTTGGAATAAAAATCAGAACTTCTTTGCTTAATCACCATAACAGCGTTGCATAGTTTCTACCATTGAAAAATAAAAAAAAACATTCAATACAAATAAACTCTGTTCCCAGCCAAAGCCATGGCGGCTGGACTCTTCTTTCTCTCCTGTAACTCCTAGACCCCTCTCACTCATGCCCTACACTACCCTACTACTGGAACTCCTCTGGACCGTGGTGGACTTCCTCCAATTTTCAGACGCCACCTCAACATCTCTCTTCACTTCTGCTTTGGGCCACAACCGTGCATGCCATCTCTGGACTTTTCCTCATTGCTGGATTGAAAACCAAGTTGATGTTGTTACTGTGTGCACCGCTTTCTCTCCTCAACGTGGCTTCAACTATTGGACGTGCAAGCTGGACCACTTCTCTCCTGGACGTGTGCAGATGTGTGCTTTGGGCCGTGGACTTGCTTCTTTTCTTTCTTCTCCGTGGCATGTGTTGATATGCTGGAAAATGATCTCCCAAGCTGGACCGTGTGCACCTCCCTTCATTTCACACTGCTGAAGCCCTTTCAATATGAAAAAGTGCATCCCCTCGTGCGTGTGTTGCTACAGGCCGTGATCTCCTCTCTTCCGGGTGCTTCTAGATGTGGGCCGTGACACCTCCTTCCTTCTAATAAATTAAGCACGCAGCTCCCCAATTATTTCTTGTTGCACCGCCTTTCTCTCCAAATGAATCCAGCTCCCTTTTTTTTTCTTGTGTGCACCCCCCATAATTTAAATCCACACCTCTCTTTCATTTTATTTCAAAATATATTTGATGTGGCATTTCTTTTCACCTCCAAATGTCCCAAATATCATCCAACAATTTCCCTACAATTAATAATGCAAATAATTAGCTCAAATAATTCAAATTAATTAAAATAAGAATTTTTGGTCAAATTAAGCACAATTATCAAAAACGGGAAAATACCGGACAATTAAGCACAATTCCCCGATTAAATTCGGTACAATAAACTAAGTGAAGTGAATAAAATATTGACTCATCAATCATCATCCTCTTCTTCTTGTTCATCTTCATCAGTATCATCATCAGCTGCTCCACCTTCCCCAGGAGAATGGGACTGGTCTCCAGGCTAAGCAACATACTCATCAAACTCAGCAGCGGACATCATGTTCAGTTCAGGCATGGCATGGGTAAGCTCACGAAGCATCCGAGAAGTGGCAAGATGACCCCTATGAATGGATGTCAGATAGGGGAGTAAGTCGGGTTGAGTCGCAGCAGGTGGTCGAGCACGATGGCGTGCGGGTAGTGGTGGAGGTGGTGCAATCGGACCATCATCATCAGGAATGCAATACTGCATATAGAAAGAAAAGTCAATGGTTTTACGTGGTCGTTCAAAAGGTGGGGTGGAGACATCAACCCCTGCCAACTGGCATAGGTGAGTAACAAGAGAGGGATGTCCAAGGGGAGCTTTAAGCCCCACGGTATGGGCACACTGATGTATTTCTTTTGAGATGAGACTGCCCAAATTGATTGTCTTTCTGGTGAGGATGCTAAACAGTATGAGAGATCGACTTACAGTAAGATCAAAAACATTGAGAGCAGGGAGAGATGTTGGAGAGCATAAGTGTCATCCAGATCTTGCTCAAAGGTGTTAAGTCAGATCTCCTAATGCGCACAGGTTGCCCTTGTCTATTGCGTCTGAATGTACCCCCTGGGCGGCAAATGGCGCTCTCGATAGCTTGATAATCAACATCCTTTTCTAGCAATTGGGTGTACTGACACAAAGTGTCTCCCCCATTCCATTCAGTTTCAAGGAAGGAGTTAATGGTATCAGCATCATAAGGGATTCTCTGGCCCCTTACATAACTCATGAAAGGAATATCGCTCTCTGAAAAGATTCGTGCATTGGCGTAAAACTCCTTAACTATGGCTATGGTTGCCGGTTCAGGGTAGGTTCCAAGATTGTTCCATCTCCTTCTGCTAAACTCCGCCAAGAAATTAGGAACCTCTCCTAGCTTTAAATTAACAATGCGTTCCATGAGCAACCTTCTATTTTGGATTGAAGTAAAGTGTTTCTCATGTTGCTTAGTCAAAAACTTATTGGAGTAGAACTTTTCTTTCCTCTTTTGACCTCTTGAAGATTGCCCAGCAGTCATCTTTACCCGTTTGGAGCCTGATGCAGAAGCCATACTGCATAAAACATAAACAAATGAAAGGAGTTTGTCATGTTTAGTGTGGGAAAACATTTTTGAACCAAAAGCTCAGCACATAACCATTAGTGTGGCCTCATATAACTTGGAAGAACATGGAGAATATAGGGCAGCAGCAAGCCCAACTTAAACAAAACCAGAGTGCAAAGCAAACACAAATTGAAAAGCTGCCCTGCAACGTCCGCGCTGGGCTGCACGGGTTTTGTGTAGCTGAGCGGCACTCGGAATGCCCCCCAGTGAACCATTGAAAAGCTGCCCTGCAGCGTCCGCGCTGGGCTGCACGGGTTTTGTGCAGCTGAGCGGCACTCGAAATTCCCCCTAGTGAACCAGTTCTTGGGGTTTTAAGCGTGCGAAATCAGTGGTAAACATGCCCAAACAGTGTACAATTCATACCCACTCATTCATATGATAAAGTCCAAGTTTCTCAAATCAATTGATGCACAAAACACCAAAGCATAACAGTAAATGAAAATGCACAAGGAAGATAGCCTACTTGGAGAAACCAGCTTGAATGAATGACAATGCACAAAATGTGAAGAATGAGAGTGAGATTGGGTTCAGTCCAAGGGTGTTTAGGCGCCAAGAGTTGATGGGTTGGAGTGAAAGAAAAGAGAAGGGAGTGCAAAAGGAGAAGGGGTGAGTGAATGTGTGAATTTGGTGTGAAAAGTGAAGAAATTGGAGTGTGAAAGAAGAAAAATTGATAGTGGGTAGCGGTTTTAGTGGTGGTGATGGCCCGGGTTTGAAAGAGAGGAGAATTTGATGGAAGTTAGGGTTGAAAAGAGGAAAATTAATGAGGTGGCCGAAAAGGGTGATGGGCTTTATCCATCAGGAAACACCGCTGGTGCTGGGCTGCACGTTTTTGTGCAGCTGAGCGCCATATCAGAAAATGGGAAAATTGGCCTCTGCTGGTATGGCGCGCAGGTTCCGCGCAGGTGCAGCTGAGCGAAAGTCTGGCAGATTTGATTTTACAGCATTTTGGACTCTTGCTCTTGGACTTATGATACTTGTCATCCATTCAAACACAATCAAGCTAAATGTTCATGTTTATACTGATTAAAAACACCAGGATGGCACTATGAAAATAATCAAATGCAAGAATCTAAAAGATGAATGCAAGAGGTAATGCCACCTAACTATACATGGGAAGACCATGATTCTGCATAAGGCACATACCTAACTAATTCAAAACACGTCCTTGCACTCTATATCACACTAGAACCTATCAAAACAAACAGAAATACTCCAAGACATACTCTTTCTCAACAAAATTCAACTATAACAACAATGAAACAAGTCACACCCTATTAACTCTCAATCAACATCGCATTTTCCAAAACAACCAACTTGCACTTAAAACATATCAAACCAAATTCAAAAAATCACCACACACTCAAACAACAAAATCACACATAAGGAAAGGTTAGACAGCTGGGTTGCCTCCCAGTAAACGCTTGTTTAACGTCATTAGCTTGACACCATTGTGCTCAAGGGTCAGAGAGATGAATGATTGTAGTGAGACGTTGAATTTCACCACCCAAGTAATGTTTCACTCGCTGACCATTTACCATCCAACTTCTCTCTGGATCATCTGAGATAGGGTCTACCAATTCGATGGCTCAATGAGGCTTTACCTCCTTGATGGTGAAAGGTCCAGACCACTTTGACTTCAACTTGCCTTGAAAGATCTTGAATCTAGAATTGAAGAGTAGAACTTGTTGGCCAGGTTGAAAGTCTCTCTTTAGAAGCTTCTTGTCATGATACAACTTGACCTTTTCTTTGTAGTTCTTGGAGTTTTCATAAGCTGTTAGTCGTATCTCTTCCAACTCTTGAAGTTGCAGCTTCCTCTTCTCTGTAGACAATGCAGGATCAAAGTTTAGAAACTTTAAAGCCCAGTAAACTTTATGTTCCATCTCCACTGGTAGGTGACAAGCTTTTCCATAAACTAGCTGGAATGGAGTCATTCCCACAGGTGTCTTCAATGCAGTCCTATAGGCCCATAAGGCATCATCTAACTTTGTTGACCAGTCTTTTCTTGAAGAAGAAACTGTTTTCTCAAGAATCCTCTTAATTTCTCTGTCTGAAACCTCTGCTTGGCCATTGGTCTGAGGATGGTATGGGGATGTGACCTTGTGCCTCACTTCGTAGTGGTTTAGTATCTTTTCTAGCTGAGAGTTGTAAAAATGAGAACCTCCATCGCTAATAAGACTTCTAGGCACCCCAAACCTTGAGAAAATATTCTTTTTCAGGAATTTAATGACAGTCTTGGCGTTACTCTTCTGGCATGCTGCTGCCTCCACCCATTTGCTGACATAATCCACTGCAACCAGAATGTACTCATTATTGTATGAAGATGGTAGGGGACCAACAAAATCAATTCCCCAACAATCAAAGACCTCAACTTCTAGGGTATTCTGAAGTGGCATCTCATGCCTTCTTGAGATGGTACCAACTCTCTGGCACTTATCACAACTCTTTGCATGAGCATAGGCATCTTTGAATACTGTAGGCTAATAGAATCCAGACTGAAAAACTTTAGCAGCTGTTCTATCACCATTAAAGTGTCCACCATATGGCGAATTATGACAATGCCATAAGATGCTCGCTGATTCTTTTGTAGTAACACAACGTCTCAACAAACCGTCAGGACCTAATTTGAAAAGGTAGGGGTCATCCCAAACAAATTGTTTAGCATCATTTAAAAATTTCTTCTTTTGTTGCCATGAAATATCATCTGGAAGGATTCCTGCAGCTTTGAAATTGGCTATGTCTGCAAACCAGGGCCTCTGTTGTACCATCATTAAGTTCTCATCATAGAACTCTTCACAAATTTCTCTCTCTTTACTAGTAACTTCTTCATTAACGAGCCTGGAGAGATGGTCAGCAATGACATTTTCGCTTCCCTTTTTATCACAAATCTCCAAATCAAACTCTTGTAGCAGAAGGACCCATCTGATTAATCTTGGTTTAAAGTCCGGTTTGGTCAGTAAGTATTTAATGGCAGCATGGTCAGTGTAAATGATTACTTTGGATCCAATGAGATAAGGTCTAAACTTCTCCAAAGCGTACACAATTGCCAGAAATTCTTTCTCGGTGGTAGCGTAATTCAATTGAGCTCCGTTCAAAACTTTACTAGCATATTAAATGGTATGAAATACTTTGTCCCGTCTTTGGCCAAGGGCAGCACCTATGGCATAGTCACTGGCATCACACATCAATTCAAACTCTTGTTCCCAATTTGGACCAATGATCACCGGCGCAGATATCAATTTACTCTTCAGAATTCTGAACGCATTCAAACACTCTTCATCTAACACAAAAGGCGTGTCTTTAACCAGGATGTTGCATAAGGGCTTAGCAATCTTAGAGAAATCTTTAATGAATCTTCTATAAAAACCAGCATGACCAAGAAAGCTTCTAATCCCCTTCACATTTGTTGGTGGTGGAAGTTTTTCAATGACTTCCACTTTGGCCTTGTCAACTTCAATTCCCTTTGAAGAAATCTTATGTCCGAGTACAATACCTTCTGTTACCATGAAATGGCATTTTTCCCAATTGAGAATGAGGTTTGTCTGAATGCATCTCTCAAGTACCACCTCCAAATTTGCCAAGCATAACCCAAAGGATTCACCAAACACTGAAAAATCGTCCATGAAGACCTCTATGCATTTCTCCACTAAGTCAGCAAATATGGCTTGCATACATCTCTGAAAAGTTGCCGGTGCATTGCAGAGTCCAAATGGCATCTTTCTGTAAGCAAAAATACCAAATGGACAAGTAAAAGCCGTCTTTTCTTGATCTTTAGGATCCACTACAATTTGGTTATATCCAGAATAACCATCTAGAAAGCAGTAGAAAGCTTGACCCGCTAATCTTTCCAACATCTGGTCCATGAAAGGAAGGGGAAAGTGATCCTTCCTTGTAGCCTTGTTCAACTTTCTATAGTCAATACACATCCTCCATCCAGTTACAGTCCTTGTGGGTATGAGCTCATTCTTATCATTACACACAACTGTCATCCCACCTTTGTTTGGGACCACTTGTACTGGACTCACCCAAGCACTGTCAGAAATTGGATATATGATTCCAGCCTCAAGTAACTTCAAAACCTCTTTTCTTACTTCTTCCTTCATTACAGGATTCAATCTTCTCTGGGGTTGAACTACTGGCTTGAATTCCTCCTCCATGAATATCTTGTGCATGCAATATGAAGGACTTATTCCTTTGAGATCAGATATTGACCACCCGATAGCTCCCTTATTAGCTTTAAGAACTTCAATCAATTTATCTTCTTCTGCAGAGGATAAGGAATTGCTGATGATTACTGGTTTGTTACCACCTTCTTCTAGAAATATATACTTCAAATGTGGGGGTAACATCTTCAACTCAAGTTTGCTATCTTTGACTTCCTCCCTAGCCTTTAAATCTTCAATCCTTACTTCATGAGGAAGGATTTCCTTCGGACTATCCAAATTAGTTAGACATTCATCTATCAATTTTTCTTCTTCTTCAGTGAGAGCTTCACAACCATCAATAAGGGTCTTCTCTAAAGGAGATGACATGTGAGCTACCTTCTCAGTGCTCATGCATATTTCATCAAGAGTATCAATCTGGAAGCATGCCTCATCATCATTTGGGTGAGACATGGCTTCGAAAACATTGAAATTCACTTCTTCATCTTGGACTCTCACCTTAAGCTTACCATTATCAACATCGATCAGAACTCTTGCAGTCTTCATAAATGGTCTCCCAAGAATGAGAGGGACTTCATTATCCTCCTCCATTTCCATTATAATGAAATCCACCGGGAAGAGAAATTTGTCGACCTTGACTAGCACATCTTCCACCACTCCATGAGGGTATTTAATGGATCTGTCAGCTAGTTGGAGAGTCATACGAGTTGGCTTAAGTTCCAGCTCTCCAATTTTCTTGAACATCGAGAGAGGCATTAGATTGATGCTTGCTCCCAAATCTATCAAGGCTTTCCCAATAGCTAACTTCTCAATGGTGCATGGGATAGTAAAACTACCTGGATCTTTGAATTTCGGTGGAAGAAGCTTTTGGATGATGGCACTACAATTGCCTTGTACTTCAATAGTTTCTGCTTCAATGTACTTCCTCTTTTTGGTGAGTAAGTCCTTCATGAATCGGGCATAAGCTGGAATCTGCTGAAGAGCTTCAGAGAAGGGGATCTTTATTTCCAGCTTTTTGAATATATCGATAAAGCGCTCAAATTGTTTCTCCTTCTCTTTTCTAGTATACACCTTAGGATAAGGAAGGTGTTTCAGTATTTCTTTTTCTTTTTTATTTTTCTCATTGTCATGACTTTTATTCATTTCTTCTTCTTCTCTCACACTTTCTTCAGTGAATGCTCTTTCTTCTTGATTATCTTCTTCAACTGTTTTCTTTTCTTCTTTTTCAGGATTTCCCTTTTCACTTCTTCCTGTTTCTTTTCTGCTTCTAGTGATGATGGCCTTGCATTCCTCTTTAGGATTGGCTTGGGTGTTAGCAGAAAATTGTCCGCTTTGTTGATTTGCCAATTGCTTAGCCAACTGACCGACTTGCACTTCCAAATTCTTTATAGATGCATCAGTATTTTTCTGGTTTTGGATGGACTGTTGCACGAACATCTGCATTGTTTCTTCTAGTTTTGTAGTCCGATCACTCTGAGATGAGTATTGATGAGCAGGTTGATATGAATTTCTACTACCAGAAGCTCCTTGTGCTTGTCTCCACCCTTGATTGGAAGAATTAGGAAGAGGGTTGTTGAAGAAATTTTGTCTTCCTTGGTTTCCCATATAATTGATTTCTTCAGATTGGGAACTACTAGGAACTTGACAATGGCCATTAGGATGGTTATCACCACAGAAATCACAGCTCATGACTTGGTGATGCGACTGAGCTTGAGCTTGCATTGCTTGCAACTGCTGAGGTAGTTTGGCCATATGTTGAGTTAGGAGCTCCATTTGTTGGGCAAGAAGTTTATTTTGTGCAAGTAGTGCATCCTGAGTACCAAGTTCATAAACTCCTCGCCTTTGTACTTGTGTTCTCCCATGTTGATTCCGCATGTCAGTGGAGGCCATATTTTCAATAACAGCAATGGCTTCATCAGCAGTTTTGAATAGAACCGAACCACCAAAAGATGCATCAAGTATCATCTTAGTATGAGGTTGCAAACCATTGCAGAAGGTCTGCACTTGCATTTCTAAACTGAATCCATGGCTGGGACACTTTCTCAATAAAGCTTTGAATCTTTCCCAAGCTTCACATAGTGGTTCATCTACTCCTTGGACAAAAGTAGCAATTGCAGCCTTTATCTCTGTGCTCTTTGATGGTGGAAAGAAGCGAGCAAGAAATTTGTGTTCCACATCCTCCCAACTAGTCAAACTTTGATTAGGCTATGACTGAAGCCAAGCCTTTGCTTTGCCATTCAGAGAAAATGGGAAGAGTCTCATGTACAACGCTTCCTCATCCTCCCCCATTATACCCACTGAGCCACACAATTCATAGAAAGTGACCAAATGAGCATGAGGGTCTTCATTGTCCATGCCAGAGAATTGATTTGAACTGATCAACTGGAGTAGAGCAGGCTTCATTTCTGCCAGTTTGTCACTCATTGTGGGCCTCACAATGCTTGAGAAATTCCTCGGGATAGTGTAAGCAATAGAGTCCCCTATGGTTCTCCTTGGAGGTGGTCCTGTGTCGTCCATTTCGTTCAGTAGAGAAGTATCAAAAAGCTCAGTGTTTTGATTGTTGAAAGAAGGTGAAGATTCAGGGGCAACTTGTTGACTTATAACTCGTCGTCTCCTTGTGTCCCTATTGTTTCTACGAGCTGTTTTCTCGATCTCAGGGTCGATAAGGAGTGGTTCAGATGACGCAGTCCTCCTTGTACGGATATTTCCCTGCATACACTAGAAACACAAAACTCGAACCTCAAGTTAGCCCAAAAAAAATAGATGTAATAATTACAATAAAATAGAAAATTATACACAAAAGAATGAAGTCTAAATTGGTTAAAAATCACAAAAAAGTCTAGTTTTAAACACAGGTTCCGGCAGCGGCGCCAAAAACTTGTTAAGACTTTGGCAAGTGTACCAAATCGTTTCAAGTAATAAAACCAGTAAGACCGGATATCGTTTCCCAAGAGACTCGTGTCACCAAACAATCGTATAATTTCTAGCTAGTTTAGACTAAAGAATGATTCCGTAATTTGGGTTTTTATGCAATTAAAGTAAAGATGAAACATAAATAGTAAAAGTGATCTTTGATGACTCAAACACTTGGAAACGGATAAGATTAGAAATGAAATGAATTGATATTGTTGTGGTATGATTTCACCTACTTCCCTCTTATGCATGCAAATTCACACCTTCTTCATTTACTTACTAATGTCAATCTTCTAATTTACTCAAACCCAATCCCTTGGTAGAGAGAGCCTAGACTTTCTTATTGAGCTCCAATTCCTTGGAAAACCTAACAAGTTAATCTGCTTTAAGACTAGAGACCTAAGACAACCAAAAGTTAAAGTTCTATCCCTAGATACAATTCCCTTTGGGTAATTTGTTCCAATTCTAGGTTCACACAATATTTCCCAACATCAAGCAAACCCTAAAATCATGTCATGGATAGCAATGTCATAACAAGCTTTAAGAGAAGGAACAAAATACTAGTAATCATGAAAGAAGCATTAAATACATTCAAATCAGTAGTAATACATAAGAGTTTGGTGGTTGCATCAATACCCCAACAACAATGAAACTAGCTCTCCATGAATGGAGAGCTTGAGCTTACAATAAGGATGGGAATGAAAGAACAAAGAAGACCCAAGGAAGAAGATGGACTGTTCCCACAGCTCCTAGCTTGCCTCCAATAGCTCCAAATGAGAGAAAATGTGTCTGAGTGTCACAAGATACAAAGCCCTTCGAGTTTTAACCCTAAATAGACCAAGTTTGCCACATCAGCATTGCCACCGCTCAGCTGCACCCCAGTGGCAGCTTTCCAGAGAGCTGGCGCTCAGCTGCACGCCAGCTGCACCCCAGCGACAGCATTCCAGAGAGCTAATGCTCAACTGCACAGAAACTGTGCCGCTCAGCTACAGCAGTCCAGATGAATGGGGCTCAGCTGCACGCCAGCTGCACCCCAGCCACAGCACTTATGTTCAATGTCTTTTTCTTTTTTTATTCACTTCTTCTTGCTTATGTGGTTCTTTGATTCTTTGGATTGGCGCATAAGCTTCATGTGAGTGATCTCCAAGTAAAAAGTGGGATTAGTGATGAAATTAAATCAATACAACTCTAAATGTAACTACTTAGAAACACAGTAAAATGAGGCATAAAGAAGGTGGAAAGCTAAGAAAGAGTTGATTTTGTTTACTTGTTCATGAAATAAATATAGGTAAAATTCAACATTATCAATGCTTGTGAATGTATTTAATTGTGGTTAAATGAAAGGCAAAGTCAATTCATGTGACATTGTGATAGTAGAGTGAATGAGTAATTACCTCTTATACACTTTTGTGTTTGAGTGAAACACTTTATCTAGTAAGGAGAGATTCCATGAGGACATGAACATCCATACTTAGTTGATTGATCATTCATGAAAACAAGTGTTTGTTGGATACTAGGTGATTGTGTGAACACTAAAGTAAGTACATGTGTTGGTTGAAGTTGTTGTCATGAGCTTAATTGAAGCACTTACTTATCTTGAAAAGAGGATTTTTGAATGGAGTGAACAATAGTATTGATTGGTAAAAGATTGAGTTACAACTTGTTTGCTTGAGGACAAGCAAAGTTCTAAGTTTGGGGTTGTGATAACAGTTGAAAAATTGTTATTTTCATGCTTAAAATTGATACTAAAAGAAACCTTTAACACTCAGAAACTAGCTTGGAATCATGCTTTTGTTCATATTTTTAGAAATAAGAGAGTTGGAAAGGTTTATGCTCGATTTCAGTGTTTTATGCAGGTTTTAAGGTGAATTTGATGAAAGAAGTGAAGAAGGATAGAGATGGAATCATAAAAGAACTCAAAAGGTGCAAAAGAAGAGAAGCCTCAAGTACTGCTCAACGCCAGTTTACCGCTGAGCGGCACTCAAGAACACCCATTGGCTCCGCTGAGGGGTGAAAGTGCAGCTGGGGGGAGAATGGACTATGCACTGGTTCTGCTGAGCGGCAGTTTACCGCTGAGCGGTGGTATTTGGGGCTTAGGCCCACTTTTCTGTAATATTGCGAATAATATATAAGCTTTAGGAGTTTCTAGGGTTTGTATCTTTGGTTGGAGAAGACACAAAACACACTTTTCACCCCTTGGGGGTAGAAATGGAGATGGTGACGACCCTCCTCTTCTCTTTCTAGGGTTTTTCTATCTCTTCCATTCTTTCATTATTGCTCATCTAGTTTCACCATGAATATGGTGAACTAAACTCTTCTTGTTGTTGGGGAATCAATGTAATCTTTTGAAGCTCTCATATATGGAATTCTGTGTTTAAACATCATATTTATGATAGATGTTTTCTTTCATCATTAGTTAGGGTTTTTCTTCTTTGCTCAAAGCATGCATTGTTTAACTCATTCGACGTCATGATTATTATTGATTTTGTCGATATGGGAACATACGGGGAAATCTAGATCCGGGGAAATTCTCCCAATAGCATATTGCCTAGACTAGGGATATGAGGGTTGGTTGCCTTTAAGCTTCTGTGCTTCAAAATTAATTATTAGGGATGCTAGGAATTGTATGAACTCGTAATTAAGGATAGGCTTTCTTTGGAAGGTGATCTAGAGAGTGACATTAACATTGATGAAAAGAATGATGAATTCCTAGAGTATATGAGAGTGGATAAGATGAAATTTATTACTTCAACAACATACTCATCCATCTAATTCGTTCAAAGTGTTTGTGTTCCTCTTTTCCATTGATCAAAACTCATGCATACATGTTTACTTATTGTCTTTTGCATTTGAAACCTCAAGAATTTTTTACAAGTCTTAAATAATCAAGAAATCATATATAATCAAGAATCAATTAATGAAGTAAAGCATGGAAAGAGTAAAGAGGAAATACCCTAACAATTAATGAAGTAAAGCATATATAATCAAGAATCAATTCATTACATGAGAGTTTAACAGGTTACATCTTTCCCAACAACAAATAAGGTTTAGTTCTCCATCGTAATGAAAGAACTAGATGAATAATGGAATGAAATAATAGAAGAGATAGAAAAACCCTAGAGAGAGAAGAGGAGAGCCATCACCATCTCCAAATCTACCCTGAAGGGGTGAAAAGTGTGTTTCTGTGCTCAAGCCATCAAGAGATACAATCCCTAGGACGTGCAAGTCCTTAAATAGAACATAAAAATAATAGAAAAACAGGTCCAAGCCCATAAAAATAACAGAAAACAAGTCCAAGCCCACTTAAATGGCGCTCAGCGGCACTTTTGGCGCTCAGTGAAAATGTTGGCAAGTGTGAGACAGCAAAAATTGGTGCTCAGCGCCCCTTGCCGCTCAGTTCAACTTTTTCTGCACTCTGGTTGACTGGTTGACTTTTCTGGATTCGTGTTGACTTTTTTGCACTCTGGTTGACTTTTCCGTATTCTGGTTGACTTTTCTGCATTCCAACCATTCGATACTTTAACTCGTCTTTCAAATCATTCCAATAGCCTATAAAATCAAGGGAATCTAGGACAAAACCATTAAATTCATCTTCAACTCTCATTCAAAAAACTAAAGCAAAAACATGAGTTCAAGCAAGCTTCTATGTCAAAAAGGGTGTTTTTAGTATCAAAATTAAGTATAAAAATAACGGTTTTTCAACCGTTATCACAACCCCAAACTTGAAACTTTGCTTGTCCTCAAGCAAATTGTATCTTGGCTGAAACAAAATAGTCATACTACAATGGTCTAGCACACCAAAAATAATTTTTCTCTTAGGACAAGTAAATCACTCATGAATGCTCATCATAGAAAGATTAGTCAAGATATAATTATGTTTTAGCCAATCAAGCATCAACTATGGTGCTCACATAACCAAGAAATACACAATAGATGCAAACCTCATGAATAATCAACAACCAAGCAAGAACGTTATCATAAAATGCATGGAACAATTCCTCACCAAAGATAGTGTTTCACTCAAGCACTCAAAAGTGTTTCACTATAACTCAAAGGTGTGTAGTGAGGTATCACTCTTACACTCTACCATAACAATGTCACATGAATCAATTTTGCCTTTCATTTAACCAGATATTAAACACACTCAGAAGCAAGTTATCATCACAAGGACTTTTAAAGGCTTGTATTGAGGCTGGGCTAAGAAGAAAATTGGTTTTTCTAGACAACAAAGTTCCTTGACTTAAGAGAGTTCACAATTCATTTATTCACATTAACAATTAACTCTCTTTCTCCTTTTATGTGAGAAACCAAATCTTCAACTTATTCCCAACTTTCCTTTCATTGAGCTCAACCTTTTCTTTTCTTTCTTTTCTTCTCTTTTCTTTTTCTTTTGCTTTTTACTTTTGCTAACTGCTCTTTGATAAATTTCACAAAGTTCTTTCCGGCTTCTCACCATCCCAAACTTGAACCATTCTCCATTACCACAAAACATACTCTACTTAACTCAAGGTAAGGATTTCAAAAAGGGTTTTAACACTTTTCAAATTTAGGCTCAAGGTGCAAAGGTTAGAGAAAACATTGATCTTTATTGGGTTCACCTATAAACATTGGCTCTAAGGGAGAAGAAAAACATGGCCTTGATCATTTGTAACACGCAAGCAAGTGGTTCAATCATAGAAAATTAGGCAAAATCAATCATGCTTCCAAAGCAATAGCACTCAATCAATCAAAAACAATGGAGCCTAATCTCTCATAGGTTAACTCAAGTTCCACAATTTGATAAACATCCTGCCCAGTATATTATAATAACAATTAAAATCATGCATCAGTTTTTAACAATACTATGAGCAACCACCATTTATGCTTAAAAAGCCTCAATAATCATTTACTCAACATGCATCATAGACCAACAGAGCAAACACAGGAATATTACTCATTACAAACAATAGTTTATCACATCATACCAAACCAGTGCACACAAATCATTAAACCAAGTACATAATCAAAAACAAAAATAAAATAAAATTCAAATAAAATAAAGCAAAATCATAAATATCCTGATCCAGCAGCATCTATCAGTAGATGTTGTCAGTAACATCCATCAGTAGATGTTGTCAGTAACATCCATCAGTAGATGTTGTTAGTAACATCCATCAAGAGATGCCCTCTCATCTGAATCTTCTAGCATCCATCAGTAGATGTGAATCCTTCTCATTAGGATCCATCAGTAGATGCTAATCTTTCTCATCTTCATCGGCAACCATCAGTAAACGCCTTCAGTAACATCCATCAGTAGAAGCTTAATCACATACCATCCATCAGTAGACACTATCATTCATCACCCTCATCATAGCAGCATCCATCAGAAGATGCTGTCATCTGAGTCCTCCTAGCATCCCTCAATAGATGTTATCCAACATCCATTAGTAGATGTTGTAATTCCTGTAAAGCAAATTCAAATCCAAAAGAAAAAGTCAGAAATTGGGTTGCCTCTCAATAAGCGCTTGTTTAACGTCACGTGCCTCACACCATTTAGCACAATCTGAATCTATGATGTTGTTGTTCCTTTTGCTTTCATCACACCAACTTATCTGCAACATCTTCTTGTTCACCATCTTTACCCTCCTTGAATAAGGAGTCTCAGTCTCAATAACTCTATTCTCTTTGATATTTTTAACCACTTCATGCACAGAACTTGGTGAACATGACCCTTAATGGGGCGCTCAGGCGTGCCCTCCGACCTTCTTTATCCTTCTTCTCTTGATGATCTTGTACTCCTAGTATAGATTTTCGAATTTTATCCTGTAAACACTAAAGAACAATGCACTAGAGCACTTAATTAGCACAAACAGATAAAAAATTAAAAAGATAAAAAGATGGAGAGATAGAAAGATCAAAATATAAAAAGATAGCAAGATAGAAAGATAGAGAGATAGAAAGATAAAAAGATAAAAAATTAAAAAGAAAAAAGTTAAGAGATAGAAAGATAAAAAGATAGAAAGATAGATAAAAAAAATAAAAGGTAAAAAGATAAAAATATGGAAAGATAAAAATAAGATTAAAAAGATAAACAGATAAAAAGAAAAAAAAGATATAAAAAAACTAAAAAGATAAAAAGATAAAACGAGAAAAAGAGAAAAAGATAAAAAAAATAAAAAGATAACAAAAAATAAAAAGATAAAAAGTCTAATCGGTTAAGAATCACATAAATAGAATAGTTATACCATGAGTCCCTGGCAACGGTGCAAAACACTTAATCCCTGAAAACAGAGTCACAAACTTGTTAAGACCTCGACAAGTGTACCGAATCGTATCAAATAATAATAAATGGTAAGACCAAGTATGTTTTCCCAAGAGACTCACGACACTAAATAGTTATGTGATTACTCAACTAATTAAGACTTTAAATAACAATTTTTTAGGTTTTCGAATGCAAATGCAATAAAATAAACATGAATGCAATTTTGATCAATTGAGGCTAAACACAAGAATAAATGGATTAACTTGATGATATTGTTGTTATGTTTAGATTTCACCTAATTTACTCTCATGCATATATGAATTCATCTTCTTCATTAATGTTAATGCCACTTTCGAATTTACCTTAAACCCGATGTCTCGGTGAAGAAAACCTACTCTTAATTACTAGTTCACAACGTCTTGTCTCCCTAACAATTATTCATGCATTACATTCGCACAAAAGCTTAAAGGCAACCGATCCTCCTATTCCTATGTCTAGGTAATATTGCTTCCGGGAGAATTTCCCTAGTTCAAGATTTCTTCGTATGTGTCCATATTGACAAAATCAAAGATCATGCAAATGAATGAGTTAAACAAAGCATGCAAAGAGGAAAGAGGAAAAACCTTAACAATTAATGAAGTAAAACACATATAATCAAGAATCAAATTCAATACATCAAAGTTTTAACATGTTACATCTTTCCCAACAACAAATAAGGTTTAGTTCTCCATCACCATGAAAGAACTAGATGAATAATGGAATGAAAGAATGGAAGAGATAGAAAAACCCTAGAGAGAGAAGAGGAGAGTCATCACCATCTCCAAATCTACCCCCAAGGGGTGAAAAATGTGTTTCTATGCTCAAGCCATCAAAAGATACAATCCCTAGGACGTGCAAGTCCTTAAATAGAACATAAAAATAATAGAAAAACAGGTCCAAGCCCATAAAAGTAACAAAAAACAGGTCCAAGCCCAGTTAAATGGCGCTCAACGGCACTTTTGGTGCTCAGAGGCAATTTTGGCAAGCGTGAGACAACAAAATTTGGCGCTCAACGCCCCCTACCGCTCAACGCAACCTTCTCTGCATTCTGGTTGACTTTTCTGCACTCTGGTTGACTGGTTGACCTTTCTGGATCCTGGTTGATTTTTCTGCACTCTGGTTGACTTTTCTACATTCTGGTTAACTTTTCTGCATTCCAACCATTTGGTACTTTAACTCTTCTCTCGTATCATACCAATAGCCTACAAAATCAATGGAATCTAGCACAAAACCACTAAATTCATCTTCAACACTCTTATTCACAAAACTAAAGCAAAAAACATGAGTTCAAGCAAGCTTCTAAGTCAAAAAGGGTGTTTTTAATATTAAAATTAAGTATAAAAATAACGGTTTTTCAACTGTTATCACTCTACATCTTTCTCTTTTTCACTCAAACTTTCTTTTCCTTTTCTTTCTATTTTTCTCTCATCTAAAATTCTACCACTTCTAGTAACAACGACTTTGCACTCCTCTCTAGGGTTAACTGTCATGTTACTCCCAAAATCTTCCACCTTCTTAATTAGATGACAAATTTGCATCCCCATCCTTCTAAGTGTTGATTCAATGTTTTTATGATGAGATACAAATATTTGCATCAACTGTTGAAGTGTGTCTTCCAACTTTACCATTCTTTCTGAAAGAGGAGATTATTGCTACCATTGTTGTTGTTGTTATGGTGGTTTGTTGAATTGTATGGCAGCTTGCCCAAATTGACTTTGTCCCATGCTTGAGTGAGGTAACCACCCATGGTTGACATTATCTTGGTGGAATTGAGTGCCCACATAGTTAACTCCTTGTTCGAAGTGCATCCTACATGCATTAGATAAAATAAAAACAAACACAAGACTAAGATAAAAGAAAAAATAAAGTCAAAGTTAATCAAGAATCACACAAATAGAATAGTTTAAATCGTGAGTCCCTGGCAACGGCGCCAAAAACTTGTTGAAACTTCGGCAAGTGTATCGAATCATGCAAGAAATATAAAATGGTAAGACCAAGTATGGTGTCCCAAGAGACTCTTGGTAGTAGACAGTCGTGTGATAACTCGATTAATAAAGACTTAAAAAGAACGAAATCATTGGTTATGAATGCAAATACTGAAAATTAAATATGAATGTATTTTTGATCACTTGAAGAGTAGCACAATGATGAACAAATGAGGTTTAGGTTATGAGATGAATATGTTGTTGGGGTTAGATTTCAACAAGTTTACTCTCATATATATAAGAATTCTTCTTCTTTCATTAAAGTCAACGTCACTCACTAAATAACTTAAAACCCAATCCCTCGATGAAGAAAGCCTATCCTTAATTACTAGTTCATATGATTCCTGGCATTCCTAATAATTAATTATGAAGATTAGGAGATTTAAGACGACCAAGACTCATACCCCCATCCCTGAGAAATACTGCTCTTGGGAATAATTCAACAAGAACCTGAATTGCAAGGAACCTCCAAACACTCATGCAATTTATACATCACACTATGAATGAGTTAAACATAGCGAGCATTGAACATAGAAGAATTACCCTAACAGTTAATGAAAGAAACATAAATTATTAATAATCAATTCAAATACATGAGAGTTCACAAGGTTACATCATCCCCTAACAACAAATAGAAGTTAGTTCCCCATTGACATGGTGAAACTAGACGTACAATGGAGAAGAATAAGATAGAAAAACCCTAAAAGTTGAAGATAGAAGCTCCCGCATCCAAATCCGCCTTCAAAGAGTGGAAGAGTGTGTTGTTGTGACTCCTCTGCCAAAGATACAAAACATAGGGCGTATGGGTCCTTTAAATAGAGTGGAATCAAGACAAAAACGAAGCCCAGGCCCATCTTGCTGGCGCTCAACGCCATACTTAAGGCTCCCGGGCGTGCTACGACACTAAAATTGGTGCTCAGCTTCACTTGGAGGGCAAACAGGCGTGGTTCTTCAGGAGAAGTGCTGGAATCCTGCCTGATGTGTTTCCTCATTGTTCTCTTTTTATAGTTTGCACATTTTATTGTGCACGTATTTTAGCTTGTAAGGAGCATGGGTTACTATAAATACCTAACTCCTCTCTTGTATTGGGACTTTTGAGATTAATGAGAATTAGGCTTTTTGAAATAGAAACTATTCTCTCTTGAAAGTCTGGCTAGAGAGTCCAAAGACTCCCTCTAGCCACCTTCCAAGCGTCTCTCTCACTTCCATTTTCCATTTTCACGGTGCTTTCTCTTTCCTCCATGCTACCTCTCCTTCGCTGCCACCTTGCATGCGTCAGCGCTCTCCATTTCCTTCTTCAGCCACACGTCAGCTCCTTCATTCCACATCATTGGCTTTTCTTCTCGCACATCAGACACGCACATTCACATTCTCTCTCTCACGAGAGCATTTCTCCATCTCGCAGAACCACATCTCATTCTTCCTCTCGAGGGTTCTTCACAGTAAGCCAGTTTTCTTCCTTCATTTCTTTGCTTCATCTCAGCCATTGCAAACCTCTCCACCAAACATCTTCATCCAAACTTAGGGTTCCTTCATCATTCTCACTTTGCCTTTCAATTTCACCGATTGTTTTCCCCTTTCTACCGTTTAATCCACTTTCCACCGAGCAATCTAGGTTTTCCACCGTTTAAAGCCTAGATCTTAGGATTTTCTTGAGTCTGTTCTTAGTTTAGTAGGTTTCCTTCGAGTCAGCTCTCAATCTAGAGCTTCGTCTACATTATGTTGCGTATTTCTTCGTCGGAGAAGCTTCGAGGAGGTCCGGTTCGTGTTCGCGTAGCTTTAATCATCATCTCCTTGGACGCGCTTCCATCAGTTGGTCTCAGAGCCAGGTAGCTAGAGGGAGTCTTTGGACTCTCTAGCCTGACTTTCAAGAGAGAATAGTTTCTATTTCAGAAAGCCTAATCCTCATTAATCTCAAAAGTCTAGTATTTATAGTAACCCATGCTCCATACAAGCTAAAATACGTGCACAATAAAATGTGAAAACTACAAAAAGAGAACACTGAGAAAACACATAAGGCAGGATTCCATCAAAAAGTGGCGCTCAGCGCCCTAAAAAGGGTGCCCAGGCGGTGTGCGGTTGGCTTTGGCGTTGAGGGCTCCAAAAATGGCGCTCAAGCTTCGGGCCTTCCTACTTTCTGATTACTTTTTCAGCTCTTTCTGAGCTCCATCTCTTTGGCACTTCAGCTATGCTTCCATATTATCTCATTTCCTACCAAAACAAGGGAATTTAGCCATAAAATCATCAAGTTCAACCTTAACTCTCTTATTCACACAACTTAACAGAAAAACATGATTTCATGCAAGTTTCTAAGTAAAAAAGGGTGCTTTAGTATCAAAATCACATCACAGATAACGGTATTTTCAACCGTTATCAAGGACCTGAAGCATCTGGAGCAGTGGCTATGGAGAAGGATGCTGCAGAAGAAGAAGAGGAGGAAGAGGTAGATGAGGAAGAAGAAGATGATGATGATCCTGAGTCTGATGACAACAGGGGTTGATCTACTGGAGAGCATGTACTGATGGATGCGTGATTTGATTTGGTGGAGCATTTACTGATGGATGTTGGATATGGAGAGTAACTTCTATTGATAGATGTTATTCTAACAGGATTTTCTTTCTTTTGCTTTACTATTATGCATTTGGGAACATTGAATTTGGTTAATATGTATTGTACTCAACCTAATGAGATATGTTTGGGGGGTTTAACTAATATGTGTTTGATGAGTAATTGTTATCTTGTGCTGCTTTATTGTGTGATTGATGTTGAGATGATGCATGGTCAAGTCTTATATACAAGTGTTTGCTCATGATTGTTAGAAACTGATGCATTATGTTAATTGTGATTAATATGTTGGGCAGGATGTTTATCAAATTGTGGAACCTTAGTTAACCTGTGAGAGGTTGGGCTCTAGAGTTTTTGATTGATTAAATGCTATTACTTTGGAAGCATGATTGATTTTGCCTAAGTTTCTATGATTAAACCACTTGTTTTCTTGTTACAAATGATCAAGGCCATGCTTTCTTCTCCCTTAGAGCCAATGTCAATAGGTGAACCCAACAAAGATCAATGTTTTTTCTCTAACCTTTGAACCTTGAGCCTAAATTTGAAACTTGAAAAACCCTTTGTGAAATCCTTACCTTGAGTTGAGTAGAGTATGTGTATGTGGTAATGGAGAATGGTTCAAGTTTGAGGTTGTGAGAAATCAAAAGAACTTTGTGGAATTCATGAGAGAGCAGTGACCAAAAGAAAAAAATTAAAAAGAAGAAAGAAAAGGTTGAGCTCAATTAAAGTGAAGTTGGGAATAATTTGAAAATTTGGTTTCTCACATAAAAATATAAAAGAGATATTAATTGTTAATGTGAATGAACTCACTCTCTTAACTCAAGGAACTTTGTTGTCCAGAAAACCAATTTTTCTACTTAGCCCAGCCTCAGTATAAGCTTGAAAAAGTCCTTGTGATGATAACTTGCTTGTGAGTGTGTTTGATTTATGGTTAAATGAAAGGCAAAGTTGATTCATGTGACATTGTGATAGTAGAGTGGAAGAGTGTCACCTCACTATACTCTTTTTGAATGTTTGAGTGAAACACTATCTGTGGAAAGGAATAGTTCCATGCATAGGATAACATTCTTGCTTGACTACTGATCATTCATGAGTTTGAAGCTGTTGTATGTTGTGATGATATGAGCACCATAGTGAACTTGATTTACCAATGCATCAATTTATCTTGACTGAGATTTGTATGATAAGCAGCTGTGGTTGGTTACTTATGTTGGAAGAAAGTGTTTTGTGGTATGCTAAACCACTGAATTGTTGTTTAAGCTGAGTTACATTTTGTTTTTCTTGAGGACAAGCAAAGTTTCAAGTTTAGAGTTGTGATAACGATTGATTTCACCGTTATTTAAGAGTAAATTTTGATATCAAATGAACCCTTTTTGACTTAGAAACTTGCTTGTTCTCTTGATTTTGGTTTATTTTGGTAAATAAGAGAGTTGAGATTACACTTGAAGATTTTATCACTAAATTCCCTTGATTTTGTAGGAAATTGGGATGAATTGGAAGAGGAGTTAAGTTGTCAAGAAGTTGGAACTCATAAAGGACATAAATAGCACCAGAAGAGAAGGTTGCAGAAGGTCACACTCACGCTTGAGCGCCCTTTTTCTGACCCCCAATGCTGGAACCTTGCATTCACGCCTGGGAGCCCTTTTTTGGGCGTTGAGCACCATCTTTCCTGTAATGTTTCACGCTTGAGCGCCCTTCATGGGACGCTGACTGCCACTCCTTCGCAAGCTCGCTTGGGTGCCCTAAGTAGGGGCGCTAAGTGGTTGCAACATTGGCCCATGATCCAATTCAGCCTTATTTAAGGATTTTCTCGACCTAGAGAGGGTATCTTTTGACAGAATTGACACAAATTCAGATTTTCTTCAACATTCTGGAGGCAGAAGTGGATGCGGATGTTGTCCTCTTCAGTTTTTAGGGTTTATCTTTCATTCTCATTCCATTGTTCATCTAGTTTCTCCATGACAAGGGGGAATTAGTGTCAATTTGTTGTTGGGGGATGACGTAACCTTCTGAACTCTCATGTATTTGAATTGATTTTAATTATATATGCTTCTTTAATTAATTGTTAGGGTAATTCTTCTTCGCTCAATGATTTTTATGTTTAACTCATTCATGGCATGATGTATGATTTGCATGAGTACCAGGAGGAGTCTTACAATTCAGGTTTTGGAGAATTACTCCCAAGAGCAATATTGCCCAAGGATGGGGATAAGATGATTGATCATCTTAAGCTCTTAATCGTAATGTAGAATTAATTATTAGGGATGCAAGGGATTGTGGTCTACTAATTAAGGATAGGCTTTCTTGGCCGATGGATTGGGTTTTAAGTAATGTAGAGAGTGACGTTAATAATTTAATGAAGAAGACGAATTCACATATGCATGAGAGTAAACTAGGAAATCTGAACCCCAACAACATAATCATCTCATATTTTCAATATCATCAATTCAACTTTGTGTTTTCTTCAATTGATCAAAAGTGCATTCATATTTAGATTCTTGTTCTTGCATTCAAAAACTCTAAATTGTTCTTCAAAAGTCTTAATTAGTTGACTAATCACATGATTTTTTAGTGTCGTGAGTCTCTTAGGAAACAGTACTTGGTCTTACCACTTATTATTACTTGATACAATTCAGTAAACTTGCCGATATCTTAACACTCAGCTCCCCTAAAAGGGTGCCCAAGCTTTGAGAGATACATGAAACTGGTGCTCAGTGCCCCTTTTAGGCGCTCAGCCTTGACTGGCTGGCACTCAGGGCCCCTTTCTGGCGCTCTACTTCAGCTTGACTTTTCTAAACTGTGTCTTTTTCTCTTTTTCTGCATTCCAACTCCTTGGTACTTTAACTCCTCTTTTAAATCATTCCAATAACCTACAAAATCAAGGGAATTTAGTGATAAAATCATCAAGTATACCCTCTACTCACTTATTCATAAAACTAAACTAAAAACATGAGTTCAAGCAAGCTTCTAAGTTCAAAAAGGATTGATTTAATATCAAAATTGAATCACAGATAACGGTATTTTCAACCGTTATCACAACCCCAAACCTTAAACTTTGCTTGTCCTCAAGCAAAATGTAACTTGACTTAAACAAAATAATCATAATACAACGGTCAAGCACATAAAAAAGCATTCTCTTCTTAAACAAGTAAATCAGTCATGTATGCTCCTCATAAAAAGATCAGTCAAGAAATAATGATACTTTAGCCAATCAAGCTTCAACTATAGTGCTCACATAATCTAGACATACACAACAAATTCAAACCTCATAAATAATCAACAACCAAGCAAGAATGTTATCACCCAAGATAGTGTTTCACTCAGGTAGTCAAAATTGTTTCACTCAAACTCAAAGGTGTGTAGTGAGGTGACACTCTTACACTTTACCATCACAGTGTCACATGAATCAACTTTGCCTTTCATTTAACCACATATCAAACACACTTACAAGCAAGTTATCATCACAAGGACTTTTTGAGGTTTGTATTGAGGCCAGGCTAAGAAGAAAATTGGTTTTTCTCGATAAAGAAAACCCTTGAGTTAAGAGAGTGTACAATTCATTTATTCACATTAACAATAATCTTTCTTTCTTCTTTTATGGGAGAAACCAATCATAAATCTATTCCAAATTTCCTTTCATTGAGCTTAACCTTTTCTTTTCCTTTTCTTTTCTTCTCTTTTGCTTTTTTCTTTTCCTCAATGCTTTTTAATGAATTTCAAAAAATTCTTTCTGGTTTCCCACAACCCCAAACTTGAACCATTCTCCATTACCACATACACATAGTCTACTCAACTCAAGGTAAGGATTTCAACAAAGGGTTTCATTCAAAATTCAAATTTAGGCTCAAGGTTCAAAGGAACATTGTTCTTTGTTTGGTTCATATATTGGCATTGGCTTATAAGGGAGAAGAAAGCAATGCCTTGATCATGTGTAACAAGCAAGCAAGTGGTTTAATGATAGAAACTTAGGCAAAATCAATCACGCTTCCAAAGCAATAGCATTTAATCAATAAAAAATTCTAGAGTCCAAACTTTCATAGAATAAATCAAGTTCCACAATTTAACAAAACGATGAGCAACCACCATCTATGCTTCAAAGCCTCACCAATCATTAACTAAACATGCATCATAGAACAATAGAGGAAACACAAGAATATTACTCATCACAAACAACAATTTATCACATCATACCAAACCATTGCAGCACAATTCATTAAACCAAGTACATAAGCACTAAAACAACAACAAAATAAACAAAATTAAAATAAGCATAAAAATAAAGCAAAATAAATTTTGATCTAGTAGCATCTGTCAGTAGATGCTATCAGTAACATCCATCAATAGATGTCTAGTAGCATAGCATTCATCAGTAGATGCTCAACCTAGTAGCATCCACAAGTAGATGCTCTCATCTGAATCTCCATCATCAAATCATCCATTAGTAGATGTTTTAATCTAGTAGCATCTATTAGTAGATGCTCCTCTTCATAGCAGCATCCATCAGTAGATGTTATCATCTACATCATCCTAGCATCCATCAATAGATTATATCATTTGAGTCCTCCAAGCATCCCTCAATAGATGTTGTCCAGCATGCATTAGTAGATGTTGTCATTATTGCAAAGCAAAATCAAATCCAAACCACCCAAATAATCAATTAAAAAGAAAAAGTTAAAAACTGGGTTGCCTCCCAGTAAGCGCTTCTTTAAAGTAGCTTGACGCCATAAAGTTCAGTTTGACTTTTTGATGTTGGTGCTCCTCTTGCTTTCACTAACTTATCTTTAGCAACTTCTTGTTCACAATCTTGACACTTCTAGAATATGGAGCTTCAGTCTCAATAACTCCATTTGCTTTAATCTCCTTCACAACCCATAACCTGTTCTTGTACTTGATTGGTTTCCTAGGTTTGAATTCTTCATCTTCACACACCAAGTCTTGATGAACTATCTTCTCTTTAATCTCTTTCTCCTTTTCCTTTACTTGTGAAAAGAAACAATTTTTACCTCACTTGACTGATTTGTTTATCAAATACAATAGTCCTTGGTAGATCTTCATTTGCTGCTTTTGGACTAGTCTTCTTTACTTGAATCGGATCCTCATCATTAAAGACATTGAAAGTCAACTCCTCATCTTGGTCTTTAAGCATTAGAACTCCATCATCTACATTCATGACAACCTTAGTTGTCTTCATGAGTGACCTTCCAAGAATGATAGGAATCTTCAAATCTTCCCCATCTTCATCACTACAAAATCCACCGGGAATTTAAGTTTGTTAATTTGGACCACAACATCCTCCAATACACCACAGGGATTCTTGGTAGATCTATCCGCCATTTGCAACATCTTAGTAGGTTTAACCTTAAGACCACCAATCTTCTTCAGCACAGATAAGGGCGTCAAATTGATGCTAGCCCCTAAATCAATTACAACTTTTCCTACATCACAATCCCCAATAGTCCAAGGAATAGTAAAAATTTTGAGATCTTTCACTTTAGGAGGAAGTGTCTTTTGCAAAATCACACTACAATTTCCTTTTACTTCAATTGTTCCCTCATCTACTTCTTCTTTTTGAGGGACTTCTTCAAAAATTTTACATACGCAGGGATTTGGTGCAATGCCTCAGTCAATAGAATAGTAATCCCCATTTTCTCCAACATCTCCTTAAAACACCCTAATTGTCTCTCTTTTTCCTTTCTAGAGTAATCTTTAAGGTAAGGAAGAGCTTTCACAATTTTTCTCTCTTTTCTCTCACACTCTTCTTCTTCTTTTCTTTCTCCCTTTTCTTTCTTGTTTACCTTCCTCCCGCCCTCACTTTTAATCTCTTCAATTTCTTCTTCTTTTTCACTCAACTCAACTTTTTTTTTCTCTCAATTTTTTTTCTCATCTACCTTCTCACCACTAATGCTCATGATAACATTACACTGCTCTTTAGGGTTAACCTCAACATTAGCCCCAAATTGCTTTTCAGATTTCTCCTCCAACTTCTTAGCCAATTGGCCAACCTGTATCTTCAAATTCTTTATAGCAGCTTCAGTGCTTTTATGATTGGAGATAGACACTTGCATGAATTGTTAGAGTGTCTCTTCTAGCTTTGCAGTTCTTTCATATAATGAGGGTTTCTATTGCCATTGTTGTTGTTGTGATTTATTGAATTGCCCATCTTGGGTGAGTTTTCCATCCTTGGTTATAGTTACTTGAACGAAATTGATTACCTTGACCCATAAAATTGATTTCCTCTTGGGTAACTTCTGCCATAGCACATTGACCATTAATATGATCTCCACCACACAACTCACAAAGTTGTTATTGAACTTGTGAAATATTCTGCAACTCCTTTAGCAATTGAGAGATTTTCTTCATCAAAGTTTCCAGTTGTTGAGTCATAATCTTATTTTGTGCCAACAGAGCATCTTGAGATTATAATTGTAGAACTCCTTTTTGTTGAAGTTGAGTTCTTTCATTGTGCATCTCATTATCAATGGTAGCCATATTTTCAATCAACTCATAAGCTTCCTCTGAAGTCTTGCACTTGATATTACCTCTAACTAAGGCATCCAACATCAATTTAGTTTGTGAGCTTAGACCTCCAAGCAATAGAAATGACTATTGAGGATCATCAAAGCCATGTGTGGGCGTCTTCCTCAACAAGCTTTTAAATATGTCCCATGTTTGACCTAATGTCTCATCCATGCCCTGCTTGAAAGAAGAAATTTCTTGTTTACCTTTATTCACTTTTGATTGTGGGAAGTATTTGTTCAGAAACTTTGCAACCACGACTTCCCACTTAGTAAAGTTGTTCTTTGGAAAAGCATTCAACCACATCTTAGCATTGCCTCTTGATGAGTCACTATTTTATATCATTCACTTAGCTTTCCGCACCATATTTTGGGAGAGCATGACTGAACGATCTTGTAAAGAGTGCAGCTCACCAGTTCCTGAGCCTGCATAGCATTAGTGAACCGAACGGTCTGATCCCTTATTGACCGAACGATCAGATGAAGTGACCAGAGAAACTCAGCAGTAGTGTTGGAAGCACATTCTTGGACTTCAAGCGGGTGGCCACGTTAGTGTTAGAGTTTAATTTCATTTTAGAATGTCAATGGGTCAAACTTTAGGACTTTGGGGCCCAATTTTAGGTCATTTTTTAGGACAAGCCCATTAGAAGGGCAATTTGGTCTTTTGGGGTCTATATACCCCAAAATCATTTTCACTTGACCTAAGTCTCCCAGCCGCCACTTAACTTCTTGAGAGCGTCTTCTTCTTCCTCCCCTTGGGGGAGGTTTAGGTTTTGGCTTTCTTTTATTTTCATGTATTGAATTCATTCTCTTTGCAATTTTGGTAGTTAAATCTATTTCTGCCCTCAAGCTTCCTCTTCATTTTATGTTTTTACTGTTCATTTGTTGCTGTCAATCGGTTTTCTACTATTCATTTCATCATTTCTTCTTTGCATTCGGTTTTTTATTGTTCATTGTTGTGTTTTATTGTTCATTTCGTCCTCTTTACTGTTGTAGTTCGTCATTTTACTGTTCATTGACATTTTCTGTTTCTGGTGCATTTTCAATTTGCAAATTCATGTTCTGCTGTTTAAGTTTCGTTTTGTTGTACTGTTGCGTTTTTCACTTTTATTTCTGTTGCGTTTTGAATTTTGCACGTTTACTGTTTCTGCATTTATGTTAACACTTCGAAAAGTGTACTGAATTGTATCAAGTAATAATAAATGGTAAGACCAAGAACTTGAATTGTAAGGAACCTCTTGGCGCTCATGCAATTCATAAATCATGCAACTAAATGAGTTAAATAGAGCAAGCATTAAAACAGATGAATTCCTTAACAATTAATGAATAAAGCATATATGATTAAGAATCAATTCAAATACATGAGAGTTCACAAGGTTACATCATTCCCAAACAACAAATAGAGTTTAGTTCCCCATAGACATGGAGAAACTAGATGTACAATGGAATAACATTAGATAGTAAAACCCTAAGAGTAGAAGAGGAAGCTTCCACCTCCAGATCCGCCTTCAGAGAGTAAAATAGTGTGTTGTTGTGTTGCTCCAGCCAGAGATACAAAACCTAGAGCGCCTGGGTCCTTTAAATAGAGTTGGAAAAGAGTAGAAACAGGGCCCGGTCTAAAATAGTCGAAACAGAGCAAAAACCGGGCCGCATCAGCAATGCGTGATGCTCGGGCGGCCAAATTTGTCGCTCGGGCAGTGAACGTCGATTTTCGAAAGGCTTGAGCCTCAAATTTCACCCAGGCTTCGGGAATCTAAGGCTCGGGCGGCGAACGGTTATTTTTCCACGCTCAAGCCTCCAGCAGGTCGCCCAAGCTTCGTGCGGTTCCCTCTTCTAGTGCCTTCACTAGTGGAAAAATGACTTTTTATAACGTACAAAAATGATCTTTTATATCGTAGTTACTGGGGACATAGTTCTGGGCGATATAATAAGTCTGCGCATTTTATAACGTAGCAAAAATTTACGTTATAGTATGTTCAACATATTATAACGTAGTTTTAGAAGTACGTTATAATATACAAAGTTTATTATAACAAATTTTTCGTTTGTCCGTTGTAATAGGTGGAAGATATTATAACGTAGAAGATTTTGTACGTTATAATATGTTATATATTATTATGTACATATTATTGTACATTATAATATGTGATCAACATACCATATCATACATTGCTTAGTACGTTATAATAAATGTTTTTTTTTAAAAAAATTGATTATTAAATTTGACCATCCAATGAAATTATAATAATATTCCTGTATTATCATCTCATCCAATCCATTTATAATAAATATAGCTTTAAATAAACAAATTTATTGAAACTAACAAAATAGAATTCATTTCAAAAGTTAAATAGTCTAATATTTAATACATCACTTATACATGAAACTATATATTAAATCCAAATATTACATTAATGTACATATACTATTTAAGTGTAGCCAAGTTTCTACTAACACTTAAAATAAAAGAAGCCCAGTTCCTTCTAATGTCTTCAATGTCTGTAGCTTCCATGGGAGATGAATCATTAAAGATCTACAAATAAAATAATAGAGTTAAAACAATATTGTAATGAATAGTTGGATAAGTATTTAGTTAATATTTTAATACCTTATTCAATGATTCAATAATGTTTCTACAAATAATGGTATGCATGTGTTTCATTACATAATACCCACGTTCATAGTTGTCCAATTGACGTCGACACTGCAAATTAAATACAAATAATGAAGACTCATTCAAAACAAAGACACAAAATATCAGATTATACTCTAGCTAGCCTTTGCACCATGTAGCTCTGTATATTTTGCTAAACCAAATTTCACAAAACCAACAACACAGCCAATTCCTCATAAAAATAACAATCACAAGACATGTGCAAGCCGTGGTGTGGTGCAGACTCTAAAGTGTGTACAGAAGCAGCCTAGATGAATTGATTAGAAAGAGAAAAAGAGAGACACTCCTTCAAAATCATTGAGGCTGCTACGGACCATCCAGTCCCACACTTTTTAAGTCTCCAATGCCAACAAAACCATCCATTTACTTTTCAAACACCCAACCATTTAATGTCTCGGTATCAGAAATCATTTTACATTCCCCTCCAATCCCACGTGGATCTAATTGGTGGATATAATAATAATAATAATCTATTTATATTTACTGCCGAAAAAGGACAAATATCATTTTCATAATTTAAGGCTTTTTTTCTGTTTGCGAACGTCAATACTGGGGAATGTAGTTTTCTACTTGAATTGTTATGTTTCAGGAGATAAATTATTAGCTTTTAATTAGAAAGGAATTAAGGGTAGAAGAAGAAGAAGGATAATAGATGATTGGAATGCGCATGCATGAGAAGAAATTTACCAAAAAGATTAGCTACCAAAAAGTGTAATCCAACTGAAATCACATGGTATAAAAGAAAACAGTATCCAAAATATATCATTTGAAAAGGATAATACCAACCTTGGTAAGGCCTTAATGCGTAATTCCTTCAAGTATGTAGCACCACGGCCCAAAGTAGGTGAAGCCTTTTCTAACTCAGATTTTAAACCCTACAACAGTAAGCTAGGTTAGTAGAAGCTCACAAGTGTATTCATCATAGCAAACGATATTTAATAAGATTAAACAATATGATGGACCTAAATTAGTCAAACTATTGAATTTAATAAGAGGAACTTTGATTCAATGATTGTCGGCATGACTGCCAACTTGCTACAACTTTCTAGTTTTCAATATACTAGCTCTAACAGTCTAGAAATATTATAAGTGCATTTGGATAAGCATAATAAGTTCTTTTTCAAGATTAATATAACATAAGAGCCTATATAATAAGCGTACTAAAATAAGAAGAGATTATGTTTATATTCACCTTGAAACTAATTGAAATAAGCTAAAGGGACTCATAAGAAATTCATAAGTCACTTTAAAATTAGCTCAGTATAAGCTCTTCTAAACACCCAATATTCAAATGAGAAGAAACTAAGGGAGCTAAACAAGTGTATCTGTATAACAGTGCCCTGTTTATGGTAAAGGACAAAAGTTGGTACCACTTGAGTTGTGTTTAAGCATTTAGCAGTGATGAACAAAAATTAAGCTAAAGTGAGATATGCTTCTAATCTAATTAGTCAATGAGAAAGCTACTTTCTACCCCAACTATGTTCTACTTTTCCTAGAATGAGTCCCTCTATTAATTTACTATTATGGAAGAAAGGCATACCAGTTTTGATAGGTTCCAATCAATCCACGTTCATATATGACACCGAGGGTGTTGAACTCGGCCTCAACAGGGATAATGTTCATGACCCACAGAGGATCATCAATCAGGGCAGCTGCAAAGCCTCCCAAGAAACTAAGGGAGCTAAACACCATCCACTCTGTCAGAGCTTAAACTGCCGAAAATACTGGTATTCCTTTAGCAGTCATTGTCAATTTTGAGATTTTCCTATCCCTGTTGTTGTAATATTAAACTTAAATACTTTCAATAGTACATATAACTTCACAAAAATTCCAACCAATAAGAGCAAATTTCAATGTGCATATTATAAAAGCTACCCTTCAAAGTAGACTATAAGCTTAAGCGATTAAAGGAACTCGTGGTCAATAAATTTTTGAGAGTGACAAGTGACAAGCTATATAGATAGCACAACTTGCACAATCTAAAGTTAAATATCCAAATGGTTAACAGAGAGAAAAAAAATCAGCATATCCTGTTTCCTTACTAATTTACCACTCAGATTCATGTAAGTATAAGGCTTTGCAAGGAAGGCATGAACTTCACCAACAAAACCTGCAACAAACCAACTTGCGCAAAAATTCATGAATACAATAAACATAGAGAGAGAAATCGAAAATAGAAATATCTAAGCAAGGGAACAAGCAAACCTTTTCCGAAAATGGCTTTGGAATGGGCAGTGTTCATAGGAATCCCCTACGACTCAGCAATTGCATCAACCATCTCAAAGCCTACCTAGACAAACACTGAGGGAACCGATTTCAATGAAAAATGTAGGAAAAGTCAAAACAATTGGTAAAAAGGTGAGAAGATGAAGATTCGAAGAAACCCTAGCTGTTGAGGGTGAAAGATGTAGGTGAAAGGCTGAGAGGTAAAGGAGAGTGCTTACTGCTTGAACTGTGGTTCAACGAGATGATGGAGAGGCAGCAAGAGCCTTCGATGACGGAGAGGCAATGAGAGCCTTTCGATAATGGAGACGAGAGAAACGCTATCGTAAGGCAGCGAATGAACGACTGATGGAGAGTGAATGGTTGAGTGAACAACGAATGATGGAGAGTGAATAAGAGAGGAAGAGTGGTTTAATGGTAGTGGTGTATTACGGGGAACGAAAGTGAGGAAGAGAGGGAAGAGAAATTAGGGGGAAAAAGTGAAAATCAGATTGGGATATTACAACTGGTTTCTAAAAATAAGTTATAATACATTAAAAAAATTTTAAGGTGTCCATAACTCTGTAATAATAAGATTTGAACTTATTTACAAATTTGCCACTGCATTTTATATTATGACTGGTTTTCATAACTACGTTATAATATGTTTTAAACTTATTTACAAGTTTGCCACCGCGTTTCATATTATAACTGATTTACAAAACTACGTTATAATATGTTTAACTTTTATTACAAGTTTGCCACCGATCAACCTATTATGATGGATTATTTTTACCAGTTATAATAGGTTAGTCATAATATACTATTTTTCCACTAGTGTTTTCTAGGCCTTTCTGAGCTCTAAATCCTTAGCACTTCATCTCTACTTTCTGTATTAACTCATTTTCTATCAAAACAAAGGGAATTAGTCATAAAATCATCAAATTCAACCTCAACTCTCTTATTCACACAACTTAATGAAAAAGCATGAGTCCCAAGCAAGTTTATAAGTTAAAAAGGTTGTATCTAGTATCAAAATTACATCACAGATAACGATATTTTAAATTGTTATCACAACCTCAAACTTAGAACTTTGCTTGTCCTCAAGCAAAACAAAATGTAACTTAGCTCTCAACAAATATCATAGTGGTTCAGCAGTTCTTCAAAAATCTTTTTCTAAGACAAGTAATCACTCAAATCATCTCATCATAGGAATATCACTCAAGATGCACAGATGCTTTCTCTCAAATAACTAAAAGTGATACTCAAACAGTTCAATAGATGTTATCCTTAAGAGCAATCAATCAATTAAGCAGAGACGTAATCAGAAATTCAAAGAATTATTCCTCACCAAAGAAAGTGTTTCACTGAAGCACTCAAAAGTATATTACTCAAGCACTCAAAAGTGTATCACTCAACTCACAAGTGTTTAGTGAGATCTCTTAATCACTATGCTATCACAATATCACACAAATTAATTTTGCCTTTCATTTTACCAAAATCAAACATACAAACAAGAAAGTTGTCAACACAAGGGCTTTTCATGGCTTGTAGCTTGGATGGGCTAAGAAGGAAATTGGTTTTTCTAGTTAGCAAAATTCCTTGAGTTAAGAGAGAAATTTATGAATTTCTTTTCTTTTTACTTTTCCTATTCTTTTCTTTTGATTTTTCTTTTTCTTTTTCTGTTTCTCTTTAATTGCTCACTGCTTGGAAAAGTGGGGTTGCTTACAAGCAACCCCAAACTTGAACCTTTTTTAATACCTCACAAATATTCTCAACTCAACTCAAGGTAAAGAATTTAAAACAGGGTTTTCAAAATATGCATAAAGCTCAAGGTTCAAAGGTTAGAGCAATTGGTTTTCTTTTCAGTGGAAAAATTTATGAAGGATAAAAGAATAAGGGAAAACAAAAGATGACCTTGATCATATGAAACCTGCAAGCAAGTGGTTCAATCACAGAAAATTTGGGCAAAATCATTTATGCTTCCAGAGTAATAACAATTATTTACAACAACTCTGAAGTTCAAAAATCACACAAGTAAACTCTCAAGTCCCAAAATTCAGAAAAACATCCTACTTAGTATCTTAGTCAAGTTTGACTTCAAGCACCTATTTCACATGTTAGAAGCAACCAACTGTGTATTTTCACATCATGCATCATCTCAACATCAACCTAAACAATAAGCATCAAAAAGTAATACTCATCAAAACACAACATCAAAAGAACTAAATCACTGCAATAAAATAAAGCAAAGTACATTATTCCTATACTACAGAAAAACAATAAAAATAGGAATTTTAAAAGAGTTCAACAAAAAAAAAAGACAAAATAAAATAAAAGCAGGAAAAAGTTTAGAAAGCTGGGTTGCCTTTTAGTAAGCGCTTCTTTAACGTCACTAGCTTGACCCAATAGATTCAATCTGGATCAACCAACTCAATGACTATGGAAAGGCGTTCCAAATAATGCTTTAGACGTTGTCCATTGACAACCCAACTTCTTTGTGGATCTTCAGATGCTGGATCTGTTAACTCAACTCCATCAGAGACGTATATATGTCCCTCATCTAAAAAGGCTTTGCATCATGAGGCGGTGCGTGTTCTTGTGGTGGTCCTCTCCTTCTAGAAGCACGTCGTGGTGGTACTGGCTGAGCTACCTCATCTCCCCCACAATACTGTCTATAGTAGGCCTCATCAATCGCCTTCCTAGGGCGCTCCAATGGCGGTGTAGAAGTGTTAACCCCAGCTAACTGACAGAGGTGTGTGATCATAGATGGATGTCCCAAAGGTGCCTTGTTGTTCATAGTACTGACACAAGTCTGAATCTCACTTGCTATGACCTGTCCAATGTTAATGCTCATCGCTCTGAGCACAAAGTACAGAAAAATAGCCTTGCTAACAGTAATATCAGTGACATGAGAATAATGTTGGATATTGGCATGAGAAAATGCTATCCATTATTTTGCCATGGGAGTCAGATCAACTCTCTTAATACGCAAAGTTGCACCATTCCTATTCCTCTAAAAATGCCCTCTAGGCACACATAGCACACTCTCCATATCAAACTTTGCTCCCTCTTCCATGTTCAGAGCAAACTGAAACAGTGCATCAATCTAGTTAGTGTGTAGAAACTTGTTAATAGAGTCAGGATAATATCGAATGATTTTTCCTCTAACATAGCTCATGTATGTCTCTGTGTGAGAGCAACCCAATGGCCTTGCATTGGTGTATAATTCCTTGACCACTGTTATGTTGGTTGGTGCAGGGTAAATGGCTATTCTCTCCCACTTTCTACTCTCCAGTTCCTCCCCTTGTGGAGCCAAATCTGGTATCTAACCCGCCTTCCGCTCCATCAAGAGCCTTCTATCTTGGACAGTGAGGAAGTGTTGCTTATGTCTAAGGGAGAGGAACTTGTTGCAATAGGGGCACTCTGGTTCCTTCCTATTATTTCCCACAGTCTTGATTCTTTTGCCCGATGAGGAGGTCATCCCTATATCAAACACAATTCACAAAACCACACGAAGTATTGTTAAGCATTAGTAAACCACAAACAACTTCCTAACACTCTTCCTATAATCACTGAGGGCAAAATAATACCCCTCAGTGTCACCTATGCAATGAGAATTCAAGCAAACACAAAAGTCACAATTCTGCAGAAATCGCACTCAGTGGTAACTAACGCTGAGCGGCGACCAATATTTTTCTACATAATGGACCTAGCTAGCCTCTAATCTCCATCCATATGCATTTTTCCTAGTTCCAGACATTAAACAAGCAATTTAATCGGTCCAATTTCAATCAATCATGCAAAAACATCAAAATCATGCTTGGACAACCATATTCATTCAAAATCATGCTTTCAAAACCCTAAAATGTAAAATGCATGTACTTACTTGGGTGGCGATGCTTAATGAGTGAAGAATGCTCTATGAATGTGAGGAATTCAACCCCTAATAGTAGTGCTCTCACAAAACCCCAAACTTGGATGGAAGCTTAATGTAAAAATGGGTGGAGAAAGGGTTTTTGTGAAAAGGGATGAAGGGAAAAGTGGAGAGAATCCTTTGGAGAGTGCTTGGGAAGAATGGAGGCTGAAAGTGGCAGCCTAGATGTGCCCTAGGGTTAGAAAAATATCTAATAGGACAAATCCTGCTGAGCCCAACTTTTTAAAGACCCAAAAGACAAATCTATAGTGTTCGCGCTTAGCGGTAGCTGGCGCTGAGCGGCAGGCACGATACGTATTCTCCTTCTTCCTAACTTGCCCTAAGCGTCCATCACCAATGCATCTCAACTTCCACTCTCAATTTTTCAAATCTCATATATTTTCTACTCATTCCATACACTCTCACTTAATCAATGCACTTAGTCTTTCACACCATTCAAACAATCAATTGATATAATGTAACTAGAACAAAACCAAAACAAACAAACAAATACAAATTCAATCAACTAGGTTGCCTCCCAGGTAGCGCTTGTTTAATGTCACGAGCCTGATCCAAAATCTTCCAACACCCATCAGTAGGTGCTAATCTTACCATCACCCTTCAGTACGTGTACCTTCTGAGTATCCTTCAGTAAATACTTAATAATCTGGCATCCATCAGTAGATACTAACCCCAACTAAAACAATGTTCCAAAGTTTCAAATTACATCACCAAAATAAACAAATTCAAAGAAATTAATGTTCTCAAATCACTAGGGTGCCTCCCAGTAAGTGCTCTTTTAAAGTCATTAGCTTGACCCAATAAAGCTCAAATTCTATCTTTAATGTTGGTGTTCCTGTTGCTTTCATCACACGAACTCATCAATTGCTCCATTCTATTTGAAGTCTTTCACAACCCACAACTTGTTCTTGAATCTTACCAGTGAGCCAAGTATGAATTGTGCATCCATCAAGTCATCATGAATTGTCCTTCCTTTGTTATCTTTCTCTTCTTCCCTAACCTAAGACAAAAAACAATTTTTACCTTTGATGACCGATTTTGCAGCTTTATGATTAGTCTCCTCTTGAATCTATTGCTCAGCTTTGAAAACATTAAATATCACCTTTTCTTCTTGGTCTTGAAGCACTATCATCCCATCATCCACATTGATTTTTACTTTTTCCGTTTTCATAAACGGCCTTCCAAGAATAATTAGGATCTTCTCATCTTCCTCCATCTCCATCACCACAAAATCCACCAGGAATTTAAGTTTGTCTATACAAACCACAACATCTTCCGCTACACCATAGGGTTTCTTTGATAACCCATCTGCCATAACCAAAGTCACCTTTGTCGGCTTGACTTCAAGATCACTAATCCTTTCAAGCATAGATAAGGGCATCAAATTAATGCTTGACCCTAAATCAATTAAGGCCTTCCTTATATTCTCCTTCCTAATGATGCATGGAATAGTAAAACTTCCTGGATCTTTCACTTTTGGAGGAATTGGTTTCTCCAAAATAGCTCTGCAATCTCCCTATTCATCCATAGTTTCCTCCTCTAGATATCTCTTCCTTGCAAGGATTTGTTTCATTTGCTTTGCATAAGCAGGAATTTGTTGCAGTGCTACAGTCAAAGGTATTTTAATCTCCAATTGCTTGAAGATCTCTTTAAAGCGCTCATATTGTTTCTCTTTATCAAGTTTCTCCCTCCCCTTAGGATAAGGAAGAACTTTTTCACTTTTCTCAAAATGTTTCTCTCCCCCCTTCTTTTCTTTTTCTCTCGTCTCACCCTCACCTTTTCTCTGTTCTTTTTCTTTTCTCTTATCTAACTCAACACTCTCTTTTTTTTCGTCCACCCTCTCATTATGTATACTCACAATAGCTTTACACTCTTCCTAAGGGTTAACCTCAGTATTAGCCCCAAAACTCCTGTCAGGCATATCCTCCAACATCTTAGCCAATTGGCCAACCTACATCTCCAAATTTCTAATTGCAGCTTCAATGCTCTTGTGCTTGGAGATAGTCACCTATATAAATTGTTGAAGAGTTTCTTCTACCTTTGTTGATCTCTCATTTAGCGTAGATACTTGTTGCCATAGTGATGGTTGTTGTTGTGGTCTATTAACTTGTCCAGCTTTTCCATTTTGACCTTGACCCATGCTTGGGTGAGGTTTCCACCCTTGGTTGAAGTTCCCTTGGCGGTATTGGAATTGATTTTCAAATTGATTGCCCATGAAATTGACATCTTCTAGGTCCTCCACTGGAAAAGCACATTGACCATTGATATGCTCACCAACACACAATTCACATAGTTGTTGTTGAACCTGTGAAACGTTCTGCAGCTCCTTTGGCAACTAAGCGAGTGTCTTTGTCATATTCTGTGCAATTATGATTTTATTTTGTGCAAGAAGGGCATCTTGAGATTACAATTTTAGGAATCCCTACTGTTGGGTTGGAGCTCCTCTTTCACTATGCATCTCGTTGTCATTAATAGCCATGTTGTCTTCTTGCTCCTAGTTCGAATTGTATCCTGCATACACAAGAAAACAAAACCCTAGAAACAATTTTTAGCACAAAAAGATAAATAAAATATAAAAAGATAAAAAAGATAAAAAGATAAACTAAAAAGATAAAAATCAAGTCAAAGCTAATCAATAATCACACAAATAGAATAGTTAAACCACGAGTCCCCGACAACGACGCCAAAAACTTGTTAACACTTCGGCAAGTGTACCGAATCGTATCAGGTAATAATAAATGGTAAGACCAAGTATCGTTTCCCAAGAGACTTAACGCCTAAACAGTTATGTGATTTCTTGATTAAATTAGACTTGTAAACAAAATCATTGTGTTTAGATTACGGAACATAAACATGAAGCAAGTGTTGATGAATTGGATAGAATGATGATGTTGTTGGGGTTTACGACTTATCCTATCCACTCTCATGTCTTTATGAATTCATCTTCTTCATTAATGTTAATGTCACTTTCTAATTTACCTTAAACTCGATGTCTCGGTGAAGAAAGTCTAATCCTAAGTACTAGTTCACAATGTCTTTTCTCCCTAAAAATTAATCATGCATTACATTCGCCCAAAAGCTTAAAGGCAATTGATCCTCCTATTCCTATGTCTAGGTAATATTGCTTCCGGGAGAATTTCCTCAATTCTAGATTTACCTATATGTGTCCATATTGATAACATCAATGATTATGCAATTGAATGAATAAAACAAAGCATGCATAGAGTATAGAGTAAAAACCCTAACAATTAATGAAGTAAAGCATATAAAATAAAGAATCAATTCAATACATGAGAGTTTCAAAGGATTACATCGTTTCCCCAACAACATTGGAGGTTTAGTTCACCATAGACATGATAAAACTTGATGAAAATAATGAAAGATAGAACCCTAAAAGTTGAAGATCGGAGCTTCCACATCCAAAATCCACCTCCAAGGAGTGAAAGGAGTGTGATTTCGCCTCTTTTTGTCCAAAGATACCAACCCTAGGTCGACTAAACCCTTATATAGTTTATTAAAAATACAGAAAATTGGCCCAAGCCCAAATTAACACCGCTGAGTGGTGAAATGGCGCTGAGCAGTGAGTGCGACACTCAGAATTAGCCTTCAACGATGACGCTTAAGCGCGAGATAGTGTACTCAACTAGCAAGCTTAGCGCTCAGTGGTGACTGCGATACCTGAATTGTGCACTTTTCCTTCCTTTCTTGAGTCCTACTCCTTGCTACTTCGACTTCTTTCATTAAATTCTTCTAAATTCCTGCCAAAACAAGAAAAACCAAGCAAAAAACCGATCCAACTCTCTCATTTCCACAACTTAAGCAAAAACATGATTTCAAGATAGATTCTAAGTCACAAAGGGTTTTTTTAATGCCAAAGTTAAGTATAAAAATAATAGTTTTTCAACTATTATCAATTTACCAAATTATTGTTGGATTTTTCATTGTTACCGTTCGGTCTGTCATGACCGAACGGGTCCTCTATCCTTGCTTATGTTTACTGTTCATTCCATCCTTATGACCGTTCGGCTTTAGTCTGTATTTCCATTTTACTGTTTTAATATCGATCGGTCTCCTCTCAAGGACCGTTCGGTCTATGAACAGAATCGTTCTGTCTCCAACATGCTTGTTGTTATAGCCGATCGGCTTGGTTAGTAGAACCGTTCGGGCTTGTGAAGAATCATTCAGTCTTCATGTTTTCCAAATTTAATTCAATGCTTTCGGTTCTGTTTAGTTATGTTTAACTTCCAGTTTTAATTTAGTTAATTTTCCTTGCAAAAACACTTTCAAACCCCCCCCCCACTGCGCGTTTGACCTAATTCCTGAACCACATTTGGTGCCTAAGTTTTGATGTTTTTGCAGGAGAATGCCCACATAAACATTTGAAGGAGTTCTACATCATTTTCTCTTCAATGAAACCTCCACATGTCCGAGATGATCACATGTTCTCAAGGGCATTTCCACACTTATTAGAAGAGACTACTTGAGATTGGCTTTATTATCTTCCTCTAGGATCAAAGGCTAGTTGGGAAACTCTTAAGCATCTATTTTTGGACAAATTCTTCCCTACTCAGCCTCATTTTGATTCCTGTGGCAACAATCCTGGATGGAATGATTCTAACATGGGATGGTATTGATAGCTGAAGGCTTATACTGAATTGGGAGACGACGTGAAATCTGGACTTGATTGAGCTGAAGAACCGGGAAGCACCGGAAGAAACGAATTTACTTGAGAACCCTAGGTTTTGGAGGATTAATCGGTGAAAACTCTAGGGTTAAAGGTAAGGAAGGATTTAATCGGTGGAGAAGAAGGATTCACCGATTAAATCAATGAAATGGAAAGAAAGAAGTCATGATTTGACTCGGTGAATGGGCGAAGAATGATGGTGGAAGCAATGATAAGGCACTAAACAAAGGTTAAATCGGGCGAAGGTGTGAAAAATCAAGGATAAGGCAAATATGAGATATGGATCGGTGGAGGTGACTTACATGAGGGTCTGTGATGGTGGATCTGTGATGAAATTGGTTGCTGGATGAGACGCGTTGGAAGAAAGACGAACACGAGAGTGATGGTTTGTTCTCTTGAATGATTGAGAGAGAAAAATGATGTGTTAGCGTTGGAGCCTTCCAGGTACAAGCTCGTGTGGCAACGACGTAGGCGTGACGAAAGACACAAGCCACGCGGAAGTGAAGGATTGGGGAAGCATGATATACGGTGGCTGAATTAAAATCCAATTTGGAAAATGAGAGAATGGATGGCGTAAATGGAAGGTGGCTAGAGGAGATCCTTTGGGATTCTCTAGCTTGACTTTCAAGGGAATTAAATTCTGGAGTTCTCTCTACAGAAAGTTTAATTCATTATTCTCAAAAGTGTCTTACAAGAGGTGGTGACATGTCTATATATAGGACTAAAAGTCCCTCCTATGTAGCACATGCGTAACACCTTTTACACATGCTTTAATAAAAGTAAAAGAAATACTACACTAAACTTATTGGGCTTGGGCCCCGTCTATCATCCCCTCCCCCTTGGAAAGGATTTGTCCTCAAATTTGATGGTGCTTCTGAAGACTTATTTTTGTTGGCTTCACAAAGGTTCCTCCTGGGTCAAATATCCATCTGCAATAAGCATCAAACATATCTCTAACTAGTTTTCTTTGATCAAATAAGATATATAAAAAAATGTGTAGAAGAAGGTTTCCTAATTTTGAAATTTTTAATTTTAATATAACAAAGAAACATTTCTTCATTTGAAATTTTATTTGTATCTTGAGTTATTGGTAACCATAAAGGTAACCATAACCCAAGTTTTGACTTTGCATGTGTTGAAAGTGATAACATTTTTAAAGATGGAGTGGCAAATTCTTTGAAAGAAAAGTGAAATTTTGGAAATTCAAATATAAATGGAGAAAAGTGTGAGGGTAGAAAACCTCCCCTTAAGAATCTAGCTTCTAGGGTAGGAGGAGATGTTGCCCTTAATTGCTTTTTCTTTTCTTCCATTTCTATTCTTTCAACTTCTTCCTTTTCTCTTCTTTGTGCTTCTTTTCTCTCTTTCTCTCTTCTTTTCTCTTCTTCTCTTCTTTCTCTTTCTTCCCCGTCTCTTCTCTCTCTTTCTTCCTCTTTTCTTCTCTTGTTTTCTTCCTCTTCTCTTCTCTCTTTCTCTCTTCTTTTCTCTTCTTCTCTTCTCTCTCTTTCTTCCTCTTCTCTTCTATTTCATTCTTCCTCTTCTCTTCTTTCTTTTTCTTCCTCGTCTCTTCTCTCTCTTTCTTCCTCTTTTCTTCTCTTGTTTTCTTCCTCTTCTCTTCTTTCTTTTTCTCTTCTCTCTTTTTCTCTTTTCTCTCTTACATCTTGCTTTTGTTTTTCTCTTTTTAAAATCTCAATTCTATATTTGTTTGTCTCTTCCCATAGCCTCTTAAGTTTTTCTAGAAAGTCACTTTCCCTACGAGAGAACCCACTTAAATTTTGAATGAATGACTCACCTTCTCTAATAAGCTCTCTCATAAGTTCTAAGTTTCTTTCAATTTCTCGAGGCACAAACTTTCTTCTCATACAAGCTTTCAATTCATTCCAATCATGAATGGGATATTTTCTACCTATCTTAACATGATATTGCCTATCATCCCACCACTCTCTTGCATGCTTTTCAAAACTAGAAGTGTAGAGACTAAGAATATAAGATTCATTATCTCTAGAATAGAAGGATTCATATTTACTTTTTCTAACCATGAACGAATGCATGTGATAACAGTTGAAAAACTGTTATTTTCATGCTTAAAATTGATACTAAAAGCAACTTTTATCCTTAGAAACTAGCTTGAAATCATGCTTTTATTCATATTTTCAGAAATAAGAGAGCTGGACAGGTTTATGCTTGATTTCAGTGTTTTTGTGCAGGTTTTAAAGTGAATTTGGTGAAAGAAGTGAAGAAGGAGAGAGATGGAATCATAAAAGACATCAAAAAGTGCAAAAGTAGAAGCCTCAACCACCGCTTAGCGGCAGTTTACCGCTGAGCGGCACTCAGAAGCTCGCGTTGGATCCGCTGAGGGGCAAAATGGCCGCTGAGGGGAAGAAACCAACTCACGCACTTACCGTTGAGCGGGAACTTTATCGCTGAGCGGCGCACTTATGGGCTTGGACCTAAATTTTCTGTAATTTTAGAATAGTATATAAGCTTCAGGACGTCCTAGGGTTTGTATCTTTGGCAGAAACGAAGCAAACACTCTCTCTTCCACCCCTTTGAAGGAGGATCTTTGATGCTCAGGCTACCTCTTCACCTTTCTAGGGTTTTATCTTTCATTCTTTCATTATTGTTCATCTAGTTTCACCATTAATATGGTGAACTAAACCTTGTATTGTTGTTGGGGAATCAATGTAGTCTTGTGAAACTCTTATATATGGAATTTGTGCTTACATCTTATATTTAAGACCTATGCTTTCTTCATCATTAGTTAGGGTTTTTCCTCTTTGCTTAATGCTTGCTTTGTTTAACTCATTCAATGCATGATTATTGGTTTTGTCGATACGGGAACGTACGGGGAAGTCTAGATCTGGGGAATTACTTCCAATAGTATATTGGTTGTCGTTAAGCTCCTACACTAAAAGAACTAATTATTAGGAATGCTAGGAATTGTATGAACTCGTAATTAGGGATAGGCCTTCTTGTCAAGGTAATTTAGAGAGTGGCATTAACAATGATGAATTGAATGTTGAATTCCTAAAATATATGAGAGTGGATAAGATAAAATTGATAAACCCCAACAACATACTCATCCATATATTTCATTGAAAGTGTTTGTATTTTGTTTAGCCATTGATCAAAACTCATGCATACATGTTTATTTTCTGTTTTGCATATTAAACTTCATTTATTTCTTTCTTAAGTCTGAGCTAATCAACGAATCACATAACTAAACTAGGCCGTGAGTCCTTTGAGAGAACGATACTTGGTCTTACCGAGTTTATTACTTGAAACGATTCGGTCATACTTGCCGATTGTTAAACAAGTTTGTGGCGCCGTTATTTCGGTGTTCATAAATTTGCCATCAAATTTTTGGCGCCACTACCGGGGACTCGTGGTTGAACTAGTTAATTTGTGTGATTATTTATTATCTTTGACTTTAATTTTGAATTTCTGTTTTATTTTCTGTTTTTATTTTTTCGGTTTTTATTTTTATTTTATTTTATTTTATTTTATTCTCTGAATCTTATATCTTCTCCTATATCTTTTTGTCCTAACCAATTTTCTAGGGTTTTGTTTTCTTGTGTATGCAGGAAGCAATTAAAACAAGGAGCAAGAAAACAACAGAACCTCTTCTTGAAGGTTTAGACGAGAGTAGACGGAGGAGAAGAATACGAACATCTAGAGAACTTTTCCCTTCTCTGGAAACTCTGTTGCAACCATCACCACAAGGTTCTGACCATAGCACAGAAAATATGGAGAACAATAATGTCAGAAGAACTCTTGCTGATTACACCAATACAACTGGACCTCAACACTTTAACAGTATAACTAGACCTAGAGTCAATGCAGCTAATATGGAGGTCAAACCAGCGTTGATCCAACTGGTGAAAAGCAACCAATTCAATGGGTTATCTCATGAAAGCCCATATGAGCACCTCACTACATTCAATGAGATTTGCAATACAGTGAAAATTAATGGGGTGCCAGATGAAGCGATCAAACTTAGCTTGTTTCCTTTCTCATTAGGAGGCAATGCTAAGCTTTGGTTAAATTCTTTCCCAGAAGGAAGTTTCACAGAGTGGGAAGCAGTGGTAACAAAGTTTTTAAACAAGTACTTTCCACAATCAAAGGTGACAAAAGGAAAGCAAGAGATTTCTTCATTCAGGCAGGGCATGGAAGAATCACTGGGTCATGCATGGGATAGATACAAAAGCTTGCTACGAAAAACACCCACGCATGGATTCAAAAATAAGGAAGCAGTCCTTACCTTCCTTGGAGGGCTTGGTTCACAAACCAAGATGATGCTTGATGCCTTAGCAGGAGGAAACATTAAATGGAAAACTCCAGAGGAAGCCACGAAAATTATTGAAAATATGGCTACTAGTGATAATGAGCTTAACAGTGAAAGAGGAGCTCCTATGCAACAGAAAGGAGTTCTACAATTACAGACACATGATGTCTTGCTAGCACAAAATAAAATTCTAAATCAACAGCTAGAGACTCTTACTAAAACTCTTGCACAATTGCCTAAAGAGTTTAAGACTGCTGCACAGGTACAATCTCAGTTGTGCGAATTATGTGGAGGCGACCATATCAATGGTCAATGTGCCTTTCCAGTAGAAGCCGTAGAGGATATGAACTACATGACCAATCAATACCGTCAAGGGAACTACAATCAAGGGTGGAAACCACACCCAAGCATTGGTCAAGGGCAAACTAGGCAAGCTGGTCAATTTAATAAGCAGCAGCAGCAACCCACCTTATGGCAACAAGTTTCTATGCTTAATGAAAGGTCCATGAGGATGGAGGAAACTCTTAATAATTTCATACAGAAAACTGAGTCTACCCAAAAGAGCACTGAAGCTGCTATAAAAAATTTGGAGATTCAGATGGGGCAGATTACTAAGCAGGTAGAAGAAAGGCCAAACAGAAATTTTGGGGCTAATACTGAGGTTAACCCCAGAGAAGAATGCAAGGTGGTAGAGAGTGCTGAAGATGAGACAGTTGGGTTAGAAACAGAAGAGAGAAGAGAAATAGAGAGCAAATATACTTCTCCTTTTCCAATACATCAAGGGAAACAACTGGATTTCACAGAATTATTCAAGATGGTGGATAATGATGCACCTTGGGAGCAGATTCTACAACAGATTACGGTTTACACTAAATCTTATGAAGACGTCTCTACAAAGAAAAGACGTAGAGATGATGAGGCAAAGGAGTGTATAACTGTTAAAAAGGAGCCATTCCCTCCAAAAGCGACAGATCCAGGAAGCTTTTCTATTCCTTGTACAATAGGAAAGAAAAGGGTTAAAAAAGCTCTTCTTGATTTAGGTTCAAGTGTTAACTTGATACCTTACTCTTTACTGGAGCAAATCGGCAATGTTAATGTGAAACCTGTAAAGGTTAATTTAGTAATGGCCGATGGATCATCAAAGGAACCATGTGGGATTGCAGAGGACATTATAGTTTGTGTGGGCAAACTCCAGTTCTTGGCAGACTTTGTGGTGATGAAGATGGAGACAGAAAAGATACCTATCATACTTGGAAGACCGTTTATGAAAACGGCCAGAGCTATCATTGATGTGAATGAGGGTATAGTGGTGCTCTAGGACTGAGAGGAGAGAGTTGTTGTAGATGTCTTTAAAGATGAGAGGCAAACAAAGGAGGAAGAAGCTAGTTATAAAGCTGCATTTGAAAATGCACACATGACTAGCCATCAAGATGAAGAACCCAAGGTTACAGGTAACCATTGTTTGTTGTTTCAGGTGCATAAAGGAGAGAAGATTGGAAGAGGAGGAAAAATTCCTGATGACTGGAAGAAAGGAGGAGCCCAACTTGGTACACCTGTGAGAATCAAAAACAAGTTGTGGGTTGTGAAAGGCTTTAAAGAGAAGGAGATGATAGAGATAGAGTCTCCACATTTTAGAAGAATCAAAACAGTGCACAGGAAACAGCTGAGGAGTTGGTGGGATAAATACATAAACTATGAAGAAGGAACTTGAGCTTTACTGGGTCAAGCTAATGACGTTAAAAGAGCGCTTGCTGGGAGGCAACCCAGTGATTTAAGAACTTTTAATTTTATTTTGGTTTGTAATTTTTAATCTGTTGAACATTATTTTGTAAATATTTTGTTGGACATAGCATCTACTGAAGGATGCTAGTTGGATATATCATCTACTGAAGGATGCTAAGTTTGTAACACCTACTGATGGGTGTTGGTGAGATTGTAACACCTACTGATGGGTGTTGGTGGATTTTGAGTCAGGCTCGTGACGTTAAACAAGCGCTACCTGGGAGGCAACCCAGTTAATTGATTGTTTTTGTTTGTTTCATTTTAGTTGCATACTAGGGTTTGCATAAGTATTCTAAACATTGAATTGCAGGGAACCAGTTAGGGGCATGTCTAGGAGGCACGTAGGTTAAGAAAAGAAGGAGAAGAGCACTTCACGAAAGTGCCGCTGAGCAGCAACTTACCGCTGAGCGGTACTCTCGCAGAGTGGGCTTTGTTGCCCCTTAGCGGGACCCGAGCCCATTAGGGTATTTTTATACCCCAAGCTGCGTTTTAGGTTTTCTTTCCAGGCTCTTCTCTGCACAAACACTCCCACATACCTTTTCCAAGGTTTTCCAAATCTTTTCCCTCTTCCCTCTTAAGAAAATTTCTCTTCCACTCACTTTTTCACTAGTGTGCCATCAAAGTTTGGGGTTGGAAGAGAGCATTCTAGCTTGGAAGCATTCTCATTGCATCTAGTATCTCCACCCAAATAAGTAAAAAGCATTTTGTTCATTCTAGGGTTCTTAATGTTGAATGTGATTGTCAAAGCATGAATATTTAGGGGTTTTGATTTCTATGCATGATTTGATGATATAATTGATGTTTGAACCGATTAAACTGCATGATTTTGAACTGGAAAACTGAAAATTGCATTTGGGTGGAGTTAGGACAGCTTAAAAAGAGGTTTTTCAAAATTCTGCAGAGTTACCGCTCAGGGGTAAACTGCCACTGAGCGACACTCTGACACACTTGGTTTTTCTGATTTCTTGCGATCTGGATTGTGGCACTGGTGGCGCTGAGGGGAAATTCTGACCCTCAGCGGTGGTTTAGCTTCGAAACGAGTTGTGTTATGTGTTTTACTAATGATTAACATTATGTTCTGTGGTTTTGTATCTGTGTTTGATTGTAGGAATGGCATCCTCTTCAGGAAAAAGATTGAAAACCATGGCAACCAAGAGAAAGGAAAAGGAACCAGAACAGCCCCATTCTAGTAGGTTCCTCTTTCGGAAACATGAGAAGCACTTCAGGGTGGTTCAGGACAGGAGACTCCTTATGGAAAGAAAGGTTGGAATGATACCTAACTTTGCTCCTCAATTTGGAGAGCAAGTGTTAGGGAATGACTGGGGAAAGCTAGCCACATATCCTGCACCTGCAAACATAGCTGTGGTAAAGGAATTCTACACCAATGCAAAGAAGATTGGTGATTATCCAGCTGAAAATTATTTGGGCTATGTCAGAGGCCATGCTATCAGGTATGATCCTGATTCTATCAATAACTTCCTGGATACTGTGTGGGCTGGTGAGCAGTGCCAATTTGCTCTCTGTATGGAGGAAGGTGCTGATTATGAGGATGTGGAGAGAGTACTATGTATACCTGGAGGACACTTCCAAAGGAATAGATCTAGCTCAGTGGTTAACATTAGGAGAACTGATTTGACTCCTCTTGCAAAGTATTGGATGGCATTTTCTCATGCCAACATTCAGCCATTTCACATGTGTCAGATATTACTCTCAGCAGCGCACTCTTAATCTACTGTGCTATCAGAAACTTAAATGTTAATATTGGGCAGGTGATAGCTGATGAGATTAGTGTGTGCGCCAATACCTCAAACAACAAAGCACCCCTAGGACATCCCTCCTTAATCACTCACCTTTGCAAGATAGCTGGGGTGGACACTTCTGCTCCACCATTTGAAAGGCCAAGAAAAGCTATTGATGAGGCCTATTACAGACAGTACTGTGGAGGTGAGGAGGCAGCTCAGCCAGTTCCACCACACTGTGCTCGCAGAGAGAGAGGGCCAGCACAGAGCCAGACATCTGCTGAGACACATGAAGCAGAACCATTCCAGATGAGGGACATGTACATGTCTCTTATAGGTGCTCAGTTACAATCCATTCACAGAAGACAGGTGGCTACTGCTGAGATGATTGTGGGGATGTATGATACACCTCCAGCTCATAGGTGGACTATGGATGAATTCCATAATGTGGTAGCTTGGCCAGAGGAGGAGCTGAAGCAGCTGAAGCTTCAGTTAGGGAGATGGAAGAAGATGAAGCTGATGATGATGATGCATTTGAAGATGATGAAGATGAGGAAGAAGAGGAAGATACAGAGGACAGCTCAGATTGATGAGGAGCTGAGATAGCATATACTGATGAATGCTATCATATGCTTATGCTTTTGTTGGTTTAAGTTTTCTGAACTTATTTATTTTTGGTTTTTAGATTAGGTTTGATGTACTCTATTGGAAACCTGGTTTGTTATGATGGTTTTCTATTAACTGTGATTGTTTGATAAGTAATGTTGAATGATGCTTATTGATTAATTGATGTTGAGATAGATGTGCACATTAAATGCTTATACAGGTGATTCACAAGCTTTGTGAACAAATGCATGATATTGTGATTGTGATTGTAAGATTAAGCAGGATGTGTATGTCAAATGTGAATGAGCTTATATGTGAGGTTTTGAGCTCCAAAGTTGTTATGATTGAATGCTATTACTTTGAAAGCATGAATGATTTTGCCCAGGTTTTCTATGATTGAATCAATTGCTTGTTTTGCATCATATGATCAAGGCCGTTTGTTGGAACCCTTTTTATTGGCCAAATTCATAAAGTGAGCCCACTAAAAGAGAACACTTTGTTTTCTATCCTTTGAACCCTTAGCCTTGAACATCAATTGAAAACCCTTGTTGAAAAACTTTACCTTGAGTTAAGTAGAATATCTTGTGTGGTATTGTTAAATGTTCAAGTTTGGGGTTGTTGGGAAAACATGAAAAAGTAAAAGCATTGAGCTAAGAATATGCAAAGAAAAAGAGAAAGAAAAGAAAAGAAAAGAAAAAGCAAAGCTCAATGCAAATGCAAAAGAAAGTTGGGAAGAATAAGAAAAATTGTGTCGTTATGATTCTCTTAACTCAAGGATTTTGTGATCCAGAAAAACCAATTTTCTTCTTAGCCCAGCCACATTATAAGCCATTGAAAAGTCCTTGTGATGATGCATGCTTGTGAATGTTTTTGATTGTGGTAAAATGAAAGGCAAAGTTGATTCATGTGACAATGTGATAGTGGAGTGAATGCGTGATTACCTCTTATACACTTGTGTGTGAGTGAAACACTTTACCTAGTGAGGAAATATTCCATGAGCACATGAACATCCATGCTTAATTTATTAATCATTCATGAAAAATAGCATTTGTTGGATAGTAAGTGACTTTGTGAACACCAAAGCATGTGTACATCTTGATTGAACTCTTGGTCATAAGTTTGATTGAAGTCTTTACTTATCTTGAAAAGAGGATTTTTGAATGAGTGAACCATCATATGAATTGGTAGAAGATTGAGTTACATCTTGTTTGCTTGAGGACAAGCAAAGTTCTAAGTTTGGGGTTGTGATAACAGTTGAAAAGCTGTTATTTTCATGCTTAAAATTGATACTAAAAGCAACCTTTATACTTAGAAACTAGCTTGAAATCATGCTTTTATTCATATTTTCAGAAATAAGAGAGCTGGACAGTTTTATGCTTGATTTCAGTGTTTTTGTGCAGGTTTTAAGGTGAATTTGGTGAAAGAAGTGAAGAAGGAGAGAGATGGAATCAGAAAAGACATCAAAAAGTGCAAAAGTAGAAGCCGCAACCACCGCTCAGCGGCAGTTTACCGCTGAGCGGCACTCAGAAGCTCGCGTTGGATCCGCTGAGGGGCAAAATGGCCGCTGAGGGGAAGAAACCAACTCACGCACTTACCGCTGAGCGGCACTTTACCGCTGAGCGGCACACTTATGGGCTTGGGCCTAAATTTTCTATAATTTTAGAATAGTATATAAGCTTTAGGACGTCCTAGGGTTTGTATCTTTGGCAAAAACGAAGCAAACACTCTCTCTTCCACCCCTTTGAAGGAGGATCTTGGATGCTCAGGCTACCTCTTCACCTTTCTAGGGTTTTATCTTTCATTCTTTCATTATTGTTCATCTAGTTTCACCATGAATATGGTGAACTAAACCTTGTATTGTTGTGGGGGAATCAATGTAGTCTTGTGAAACTCTCATATATGGAATTTGTGCTTACATCTTATATTTAAGACCTATGCTTTCTTTCATCATTAGTTAGGGTTTTTCCTGTTTGCTCAATGCTTGCTTTGTTTAACTCATTCAATGCATGATTATTGGTTTTGTCGATACGGGAACGTACGGGGAAGTCTAGATCCGGGGAATTACTCCCAATAGTATATTGGTTGTCGTTAAGCTCCTGCACTAAAAGAACTAATTATTAGGAATGCTAGGAATTGTATGAACTCGTAATTAGGGATAGGCCTTCTTGTCAAGGTAATTTAGAGAGTGGCATTAACAATGATGAATTGAATGTTGAATTCCTAAAATATATGAGAGTGGATAAGATGAAATTGATAAACCCCAACAACATACTCATCCGTATATTTCATTGAAAGTGTTTGTATTTTGTTTAGCCATTGATCAAAACTCATGCATACATGTTTATTTTCTGTTTTGCATATTAAACTTCACTTATTTCGTTCTTAAGTCTTAGCTAATCAACGAATCACATAACTAAACTAGGTCATGAGTCCTTTGGGAGAACGATACTTGGTCTTACCGAGTTTATTACTTGAAACGATTCGGTCATACTTGCCGATTGTTAAACAAGTTTGTGGCGTCGTATTTCGGCGTTCATAAATTTGCCATCAGCACATCATCAATTTCCTTTTCCCAAGCTATGTATGTTAATGCACCAATATCATCACCAAAGAATGGAATACTTTCACTAGCTTGTTTATACAAATCATCTTCAATCCTATCAAATTCATTAAATGAACAAGACTTCTTTCTAGCTTTATCATGTTCTCTTTCAATGTCCTTGTAACTAAGTTGCTTATCAAAATTAAAATTCCTAGAAGACTTATATGAATAACAAGACATCTTTGTTTCTAAAAGTTTTTCTAGTTAGTGTAAAAGGTATACAAGATTCACACTTAGACAAGTCCCAAGTAAGAGAGGTGAGTCATGAAGACTGCTTAAGTACCAAGTCTTGCCTTGCCAGAAATGTCTTAGGTTACTACTAGTTACCCTTTAAACTAAAATCACCTTTAAAACCAAAGGACACAACTCACAAACAATCACAACAATTTAAACACTAAAAGATGAGACTCTTCGGACTCTAATGTGACAAGGCTTAAAGTTTAATCCCTTTTAGCCTAAATCACCCCTAAACGTAAGACACAAAAATTTAAACACAAACAAGAAAAGTTTTGCCAAGAGTTGAAAGAGCACCAAGGACTCTTCCAAGACACTTGGACTTTGAATGGCCTTTTACAATGAAATTAAGAAAACTAACAATAGAGCCTATTACAAAACGAGATGAACTCAAATCAATTATAAATAAAGACAGCTGCTACGGTCCTGGTCCACTTCTTGTGTTCAACGCATACACTTTTGTTGTTGTTAACCAGCCTTGGGTCTCCTAGCTTTTGTCTAATCTTCCCTTTCACTTGGTCTTGGGCAACTAAGACATTGAATAATTCCTATTTGCTCTCAAACTGTTCCAAGTATTCTGTACAGTTAATTTTCAACCAAAATCAATAGGATATTCATTCAATATTATCATTTACATCACTTACAAGCTAAAACAGAATAACAATTCACAACAAAGGGTAAGTTAGACAACTTCCCTATTTGAATGGTTGTTTCTAGCATGTTCCAAGCTCCACACTGAGGTGTTTCTGCTACTGTTTCTTCAGTAATATTCTGCTCAACTAATGATTCATTCACATCAGCTCTGCACACATAAATCTCAACAGAATCCAGCAACAAAATCTAGCAAGTGCAAATGGACAGTGGACTGGATTCAGATTGGATGTAATTCAATGCAGAAACTAACCACCTAATTAATTCAACTACCAAGTCAGAATTGGAATTTAGGTGCTTTAATCACTTCTTAAAACTGGAGGATGCATTGGCAATTAAAAAAATCAAATTGAGGCACAACTGATTATGACAAGAGCAGCCTTTTTAGCAAATTAGTGAATTGCACTGGGCAGAAACAATGGACCAAACTAGTCAAGAACAATGTCCTAAACTAATTCAGAAATCTGAGGACCATGCTAATCAAATAAATGAACAAAGAGTAATGTGAGGCAAATCAAAAATTGGCAGTTTTAAAACAGTGTTGTTGCACTTCTAGAAATGCTCATAAAACAATCAGCACATTATTTGCAATTCCTTTGCATCTACCAAGTTCCCATAGGTCTTATCAAATCAGAATCAGCATTCAACATGCCCAATTAAACCATGAAATCAACAATTCACTTTCAAAACAGTGATTATATCAATGAATTCAGCAAGTAATGTTTTAACTAAAAATGAATGCAATGACAGGTTAAAGTTTCACAAGCACAAATAGCATCACCAGGAAATCAATAATCAATTAAAACAATAGTGATTGAACTTGCAGTTGCAGTTCAAACAAATCACAGCTGCTCCAATCTAATTACTGCAATTTCTTTTCTAAGCTCAGAACACTGAGGTTTCTCTTTAAAAATTTAAAGCACTCAAATGAAAGGTTTAAAAGAGAAATTTTCAGTTTAGGCCAGAGAATCCTGTGGATCACCACCACCTAATATGCTACCATTCACACTTACCTTATTTCAAATCCCAAAAACCAGAATGGAATCAGATTTCTCAATTCAGGAAAATGGTTAGGCTAAGGCAAAGTGATGGACAAATAGGACAACCACTCAAATAACAGAGCAGACTTTAACCAAGGAAACTCTAGACCAGATGAAATAAGCAATTAAAAGCTTCAATTAAAGATTGGCAGAATAGATTTCACATGCATTGCAGACAAAACTAGATAACCAACAAAGACAAGCAAGAAACAAAGCTATCAAGAAAGGAAACACTCAAAAATGAACCTAAGAATTGCTCTAGAGGGGATTAAGAAAGTAAGAAAAACAAGCAAGTTAGAGCAGAAACAGTTAAGTGACTCAAGTACTGAATTTTACAAAAGCGTTTGATAAAATGCCCCAACAAAATTAGTTCATAACTGATAATGTTTTCAGTTTCTGATTTTGGAGCTTGTCTTAGTTGGATTGCACAAGGTCTGAACGCTTTTTAAACTTGTATAGATATTCTTTTTCACTTGTTTTGATTTCATTCAATAGACCCTAGCTCTTACAACAATCCAACTAAATCATAAATGCATATATCAAAATGTTAGTACTGCACTATACTTGCTTCATAAAAAAAATTTGACTTAAAATGGTAGTTTCAAAAGGTGAAAAGCGCACAAAGGCTGATATAACTCGAATTAAACTATCTCAACATGTGTAAAACATCAAAACAAACTTGTTTTCCATTAAAATTTGATGCAGAACATAGTAATTCGAAAATTGAACTTGCAATAGCCAATTATGAAATCAAACAGCTCAACCACACCACCAGTTTTAAGTTTTATTGAGTCAATTGACAAATTATTGATGAAAATGACTTTAAAACAACAATTTGAAGCTCTAACATGACACGAGGAAGTTAATGCAAGATTTCCAGCAAGATCTATATGCCAGAACAGATTTTAAAACAAAAACTAGAGTCAAACAAGAAAATGCAGTTCAGTCAACTACAACTTTGATATTGTTGGAGTTTTCACAAGATGCCACTAAGTTATTTGCTTCAGCAATTCATGGCTTAAGTGGTGTGCACCTGATACAAACTCATTCAAGCCTTTTATCATCGAAATAATATGTATTGGCCATGACAATAAACGTAAATCAGAATACACATCAACAACATGTTAAATCTGAGATTAAGGTCACTTTTGCATGCACCCGAGCTCACAATGAATGTATCATAGCTCATATGGTGTACAGCCACTGATCATATAATCTAGAATCCAAGAAAAAAAAATCAAATACAACTTTGAACACAGAATTTATGACATTTTAAGCAATTAAACATAACTGTAAACATGACAGAATATGATTCATCAATGAAAATGACTCAAATGAACAAATGGACCGATTAAAATGAGGAAAAGACTCAAAGTAAAGCTGGCACACACAAATTGACTCAACCAGAACCTACTGTAAGCAGCAATTGATGTACAGAAACCAAACAATGAACAAGAAAAAGTAAAATACTCAAGACATTGCACGAATGATAATGAACGACACGGAAAATTTGAAAACAACCAAACGCACAGATTGAATCTCAAGAATACAAAATAGATCAAGACCGACAATTTGAGAATCGACGAAGAGTAAAACTCAGATCAGAGAGAAACAAGATACTTAGCTCAAGCGGACGCGCCTAACCAGGCTCTGATACCCCATGATAGTTGAAGGCTTGAGCTGAATCGGGAGATGACGTGAAATCTGGATTGATCGAGCTGAAGAACCGGGAAGCAGCGGAAGAAACGAATGTACTCGACCCTAGGTTTTGGAGGATTAATCGGTGAAAACTCTAGGGTTAAAGGTACGGAAGGATTTAATCGGTGGAGAAGAAGGATTCACCGATTAAATCGATGAAATGGAAAGAAGTCATGATTTGACTCGGTGAATGGGCGAAGAATGATGGTGGAAGCAATGATAAGGTACCAAACAAAGGATAAATCGGGCGAAGGTGTGAAAAATCAAGGATAAGACAAATCTGAGGTATGGATCGGTAGAGGTGACTTACGTGAGGGTCTGTGATGGTGGATATGTGATGAAAATGGTTGCTGGATGAGACGCGTTGGAAGAAAGACGAACGCGAGAATGATAGTTTGTTCTCTCGAATGATTGAGAGAGAAAAATGATGTGTTAGCATTGGAGCCTTCCAGGTACAAGCTCGTGTGGAAGCGACTTAGGCGTGACGGAAGACACAAGCCACATGGAAGTGAAGGATTGGGGAAGCGTGATATACGATGGCTGAATGAAAATCCGATTTGGAAAATGAGAGAATGGATGACGTGAATGGAAGGTGGCTAGAGGAGATCCTTTGGGATTCTCTAGCTTGACTTTCAAGGGAATTAAATTCTGGAGTTCTCTCTACAGAAAGTTTAATTCATTATTCTCAAAAGTGTCTTACAAGAGGTGGTGACATGTCTATATATAGGACTAAAACTCCCTCCTATCTAGCACATGTTGAACACCTTTTACACGTGCTTTAATAAAAGTAAAAGAAATACTACACTAAACTAATTGGGCTTGGGCCCCCTCTATTAGGTATGGTACTCCTAAGAATCAATATCAAGAACCACCGTTCCAAAATACTTGTATACCTCCACCATTCCAACAACAACAGTAGCTGCAGCTTTATGAGCCTGCCCAAATATCTCCTCAGCCTTCTATTTCTGAGCCTACATTGCAGTAGTTGTTGGAGCAAATGACCATGCAGAACCTTCAGTTTCAGCAAGAGAACAGAGCATACTTTCAAAGCTTGAGCAATCAGATAGGGCAGATGGACGCTCAGCTCAATCAAGAACAATCTAGAGATTTAGAGGAATCACCATTTCAGACTGTTCAGATTCCTGATGATGTTAGTGTCATCCACATAGGAGACGGGGGAGCAGAGTCATGAGCTTACTATTGCGCCACCTACTTTCCCACCCTCCTATGTCCCCACTCTTGCATTTGAGGAGACTAACGAAGATTTTAAGGACCAGGCAGGTATGAGTAACACTTTTGAGCCAGGTAGACCATCTTCATCTTTCACTAGTTATGATCTATTGATGTCTCCTATTCAAGAACCCTACATGGAAGTGAAGGTAAACATACCTACGATTGATTCTGTTGTTGATTATCATGTTGTTCATGGGTATGTTGTTGATGATTATATCATTGATGAGTATGTTGGTAATTTGAACTCTCTGCATGATGAGAACAACTTTGTGCCATCCTATCTAAATACTTCTCATCTTTGCATTGAACATGAATTTGAGTCTATTATTGTTGATATGTGTCAACACTCAATTTCGTCCGGATTAACTAAGTGATTTTGTTTTATTGTATTCTCCTCATAAAAAGAAAAAATAAAAAAAAAATAAATAATAAAAATAAAAATAAAAAATAATAAAAAAATAATAATAATAAAAAAAATAAAAATAAAAATAAAATAAAATAAAAAAAAAAAGAAGGGAAGGAAAACGTTCGTCCTGCTCCACCGCGAACGTTCGGTTCCATCCTCTGCGTGAAACCGATCGTCATTCACTATGCGTCTCCTTGACGCTCGTTCCTTTTTGCTCAACCGTTCGGTATTTCAGTTTCATAGGACGCTCATTAATGCTCAGCCTCAACCGATCGCTCATCCTCAATTGTTCAGCATCTCGGTCTCAGTGACGTTCGGCTCCCTCCCCTGCAAGGCCGTTCGGTCTTTTCCTTTATCCTCAATTGTTCAGTTTTGAACATTAGCAGAGGTCGTTCGTCCTCAAACATGAGTCTTTAGAACGTTCGTCCTCTGCATGGAGCAACCGTTCATCCTCTGCATAACGCAACCGTTCATCCTTCCCCACTGTTGCTGCGACCGTTCGCCCAGAAGCGACTGCTTGAGCGTTCGGTCTTTCATTATTCGGCCGTTTGGCAATGTGTTACTATAGCACGTTCGTCCTCTGTTTCGAACCGCTCGTCCTTGCCTATTGCGAACGTTCGTCCTCTGTTTCGAACTGCTCGTCCTCGCCTTTATGCGAACGTTCGTCCTCTGTTTCCAACCGTTCGTCCTATGCCTATTGCGAACGTTCGTCTTCATCATAAAGCGTTCGTCCCGGTCTTTTAGGACGTTCGTCCTTTGCACTACTCGACCGTTCGGTCATTCAGACCTTTTGGACGTTCGTTTTCATGCCAGGACCTGTATAGCGTTCGGCAATTTGCGTGTTGAGGCGCTCGTCAAAGGCATAGACAATTTCGAGCGTTCGTTCGTTGTGGTTTGGTGATCTTGAGCGTTCGGTCATTTGTTAGTGAGCGTTCGGTTATATTGTTGGGTCTTCTTTTGAACGTTCGGTCTCCATGTGTTTGTCTTCAGCGTTCGTCCTTAGCTTTGTGCGACCGTTCGTCCAGGTCGCTCCCCTTCTCTGCCGCTCGCTCGTCCGGATTGTGTGGCATTCGTTTTTTTACTGCGCTTTATTTGTTTTAATAAAATATATAATAACAAAAAATAATAATAAAAATAAAGAATAAGAAACAAAAATAAAAAAATAAAAAAAAATAAAAATAACAAATCAGAATGTCTGAAAAGTTGTTCACCAATAATAAAAAGAGGACAAAATTAGAGGATGTGGAAAGGAGTGAGGCAGTGCTGGTATCTCTGAAAAGGATTTAATTATTCTTGGCTTCACCTGGCTTTTGGGTTGTAAAACGCCAATGGTGGTATCCTCATGCACTGCTGCCCATCCTGCAACTCTGAAAAGACTCTGAATTCTCACCAACCAAACCAAATGGGGGGACCTGGCGAAAAAATAGAATCAGAGAAGCACAAGGCTGGTAATAAAAACGGTCTTCAGGAGGAGAGAAAGGGGGGTCGGTTTTGTTTTTGGAGGCATCATTTACAGAAAAGATTAGGAGAACAGAGAGGTGAAGCATCTTGAAGCTGCGGAGGTAAGTCTCGTATACCTAAAACTCTTTGGTCATGCCCAAGCTCATCTATATGTTCATAGATATGATTCCTTTATTGCATTCGGAGAGATGATTGAAATATGTGTTCGGTCAACGTACATGGTTATATTCACTTTCCTCTGTTAATCAAAACTGCACCAAAATGTAGTCTCAACAAGATTCATCAGTTATGAGTAACTATAGAATACAAGAGTTATTTTCCCTCAACAAAAAAAGAGAGCTTCAGTATCCATTCACTTGTACCCCGAAAACACACAACCTCTCATTGTTGTGGTCAGTTGTGTCGGTGACCACAACCTATAATCTTCATCTTCATCTCCAACTCTGGTCTTACCCGCAAGCCAGCATGCCTAGATTCTCAACTAGGCTTTGACTTCTATCACCCAAACACCGAGCCCCATTCACTCTGGATACAACATCTACCATTCGCTTACGAAAAAAGAAGAAAAAGCCAACCCATTCCGATGCACCATTATCACAGAATCAGCCATCACCCTTTTGCGCTCATATTCATACGCACACCAATACTCATCCAGCACATATCACCCTCCTCATCCATATTCACCCACGGCCACAGCCACCCTCGAGCACCTCGTGACCACAGTCCATCATCTTCATCCATTTTCTCTTCATATCCACCTCAAACACTTGATACTACTGCCTAACTCCCCCACCCACCATTATCAAACACTCACTCCCGAAAGAAAACAACAGAAAGCTCCATCACCATTCCATTATCACCATCATCTTATTCTCCAAAGTTTTCATCCCCACACAAAAACTAAAAATAGATAAAAGAGAAATAGGAGAGCCCATTGTGGTGGCCTCGGTGACGGCAGTTTATGCCTTTTTGGTGGGGGCGTCTATAGTAGAAGAGAAGGATAGGAGAAGCTTGACGCGACAATCAATGGTGGCTGTGGTGTCGATCGGCGCGACGGTGGTAGCTTGGTCTACGGCTGGCGGCGGTCGGATCGGCAGAAGCGGTGATGCGGCTGAGCTAGTGATGGCCTGACGACGACACGCGGTGGTTCGGTTCGAAGAGGCGGCGGTCCGCGTGCTGGCAGAGGCGAAATCCTCCATGGGTTTCCGTTTTCAAAGCGAAGAGAGAGAGGGTGGTGACGCCGTGGTATCGCCGACGACGAGGTAGTGTCGAGACTAGTAGAAGGTGGTGGCGGCGGTGGACTGCCGGGAGAGGAAAGAGACCTTGGGTCTCTAGAGAGCTGAGCATGAGTATTGAGAATGAAGTGGAAGATGTTAATCTCCTAGGGGTTTCTGGACGAAAAACAATTGTGCCAAACTCTAAAAAAGAGAGAAAAGAAATATTTCTTCTTGACACCCCTGCTTTACTTTACACACATCTTTCCATTTGGGCTTAAGCCTTTCTGTCAACAAAACAAAAGAAAAGAATTGGGCCTATCAATCCTATTTCGAGGTGCACCCCCCCCCCCAAATTGCATTTGCGCACCTCATACCCAATACAGCTCGGAATGTTATATTCTCGGATTTGTTTTTTTTTTTTCGTTCCTTTTCTCTGTCTATTGTTTCGTTAGTTTTGATATTTGTTCTATTATTGCTTGTTGCTATTACTCATTTGTTAATAAAAAATTACAAAAAAATACGTTTTAAAGGTTAAGCACACGTGTGATCGCTCGCATCGTCCTTGTGCTAAAAACCTTTTCTCTTTCTTGAATAAAAATTACAAAAAAATACGTTTTAAAGGTTAAGCACACGTGTGATCGCTCGCATCGTCCTTGTGCTGAAAACCTATTCTCTTGTTTAAACAAAAATTACAAAAATATGTTTTAAAGGTTAAGCACACGTGTGATCGCTCGCATCGTCCTTGTGCTAAAAACCTTTCCTCTTTCTTAAATAAAAATTACAAAAAATACGTTTTAAGGTTTAAGCACACGTGTGATCGCTCGCATCGTCCTTGTGCTAAAAACCTTTCCTCTTTCTTAAATAAAAATTACAAAAAATACGTTTTAAAGGTTTAGGCACACGTGTGATCGCTCGCATCGTCCTTGTGCTAAAAACCTTTCCTCTCCTTCTTAAATAAAAAACTACAAGAATACGTTTTAAAGGTTAAGCACACGTGTGATCGCTCGCATCGTCCTTGTGCTAAAACCTTTTTCTCTTTCTTAAATAAAAATACCAAAAAAATATAAAATCTACAAAAGCTATAAATATTAATACTTTCGAACGAACGAATCATATTGCTGGTCAGAACTACGTGACCTTTGATTCTCCATCAAAAGTGGAGATACGTAGGAGCAAGGCTAGTCCTTGTCAGGCTCACTTTTCCCAAAAATCCAAAATCATTTTAGAAACAAAATTCTCAAACAATTTCCAAACAAATTTTCAAGCAGTTTTCTAAAAGAACTACGGAACCCTGATTTCTCATTCTGAATGAGAATACGTAGGAGCAAGGTCAATCCTTGTCGGGCCCAAAAAGCTAAAAAATATTGTTTGTTTCTTTAGAGTTTTATTTTAAGGGAAAGTTAAACATTTTGAAAACCACATCCATATTCGCACATTTAGTTAAAAGTACTGCCTTAGGGCAGGCGTCGTAGGGTGCTAATACCTTCCCTACACGTAACCGACTCCCGAACCAAGAATCTGGTTCAAATTGACCATGCCTTATCATTTTATGGTTTTTCCGTAGTTTTCCAGAATAAACTATGGTGGCGACTCCAAAATCTCTTTTCAAAACCCGTTTCTTTTCGGATCGTCGTCCCGTCGCGATTCCGGTTGCGACAGATGGCGACTCCGCTGGGGACTGTGTAGAGAGTCAGGCCATTTAATTAGATGTGCGAATTCAATGTGTTTTTCTTTGTGTTTTTCTTCCCCTTTTTCTTTATCTTTGTTTGATATTTGTCATAATTGTATGTGTGTTTGTTTTGATTTTATTGAACCCTAGGGTAGAAAACATGTTATATCTGCCTGGGAATTTTCTGGTTGTTTTGCAGGTGAGGGTTTGGGATGTACATTTGCTTTCTCCCTTCACACACACACCATATGCATATCGTGAGTGAGGCCCTATACCCGGGTCTGAGCGCAACTTAGAAATAGAGGAGTTGTGTAGCGGTGTCACTCTGGGATGTACTTCCTGTTTGGCTATCGTGAGAACTCCAGCTAGAGTCTGTTCTCTTCATATGTGTTTCCACACCTAGTTGATTACTCGACTGTTGTGGAGATGCTATGAAGGGGGCCATAGCTCTAGTGACCTTTGACCTTTAGGTTCAGGGAATCATCCTTGTGAGATTGCATATACTTGACCTTGAACTCCAAGCAGTGAACCTTTGGTAGGGCACGATGGGAGGAATATGTACTTCTGTAACCCTCACGCTGTTCATTTCTTTTTTATTACACTTCATACCATGCATGTGCTTTGTTTCGTCATGTTGTGTTATTATCATGCATCATATTCATACATCATTTAGTAACATGTTAAAAGGAAATCACAGGTACCTACTTGACTTCATACAAGATGGATGTTAACACAAGATCCGATGCCACACAGCACACCGACTCTTCCGATTTAAGAAAGAAGTATAGTCTAAGGACCCATGTTGGAAACTTGACCGTGCTGATAAACTTGGGCAGAAAGCTTAAGACGATAAAAAGAGAAACCTTTCAGAGAAGGTATGGAAATTTGTTGAACTTAATGGAGGTTGAAGTACAGATACCCGCTATCACAGCCTTGGCACAATATTATGATTCCCCGCTTCGATGTTTCACGTTTCAAGACTTTCAGTTGGCGCCAACCATAGAGGAGTTCGAGCATATCTTGGGTTTGCCACTGGAGGGCACCACTCCCTATCAACATTTAGAGCATCATTCCTCTATACCCACCATTGCTACCATCATGAAATTACATCCCAAGGAGCTTGAAGATAGGATGATGATGAGGAATCAAGTGCATGGGTTATCACAGGGATATCTAGAGCAGTATTTACATCACCTGGCTGATAAAGAGGATTGGGAAACTTTCATGGATGTATTAGCCCTCACCATATATGGCATTGTCTTGTTTCCCAAAATAGAAGAATTCGTGGATTACACCGCGATAGACGTCTTCGTGGCGAGTAAAACCAGATCAGAGAATCCTGTAACAGCAGTTCTTGCGGATGTTTATGGGACCTTGAGTTTTTGCCATGAGAGGAAGGGAAAGAAGATTCTTTGTTGTTTACCGGCGTTGTATACATGGATGACAGCGCGTGTGTTTAAGGAGATGGTCGACGTTAAGAGTCTATCGGAAACTTTGTCACACCAAGGGCTTAAAGGTAAAGGAGGAAACGACTGGGCCCGATTCCTTGCTGGCTTGAGCGAAAGAAGTATAAAATGGCGCCTTCCTTGGCTCGGAAATAAACTAGCTATCCAGCATTGTGGTAGTTTTCCTAATGTGCCTCTCATAGGTGCCCGGTACTGTATAAATTACAATCCTCTTTTGGTGCAAAGACAATTTGGGCATCCCATGAAAGGAGCACTTTCATCGGATTACCTTGCTACCCTATTCATCTATTACGAAGACGGGCATTTCATCGAACTGTTAAGAAAGGTTAAAAGTGCCTGGGAAAATGTTGTTCGAGCAGAAAAGGACCTGAGGGATGGAGCAGTGGATAGCAGGGTCAGTTATCACACCTGGATTCTGGAGAGAGTGAAAATAGTCAAGTTGCCTTTCGAGCCAATCAAGGATCAATCAGCTAGTAAAGGACCATCCCAAGCTCCTGAAAGTGAAGAGGTGCTATAATTAAAAGCTGAGATGGAGAAATTGAAGGTGAAAAATGCTAGGTTGGAAAACGAATTACAAAGGGCGCGTAATGATCTTGTGGATATGAAAAATGATAATGAAGAAAAGTCGCGGGCTTATGAAAATCTTGTCAAAAGCCAGAAGGCTGGGATGGATTATACATTTCGAGTGAAACAGGATCTAGCGGCCGCGAGTAAGGAATTGTCCATAAGGGTAAATGAGAAGAAGGCGGCTTTAGAAGAAGGAAAGGAGTGGAAGCACCTCTACGAAGAAGCCAAAAGAGATAAGCGAGAAGCCCTGAAGAGATTGAGAGAAGCGCAGATTCAGATAGAAAAAGCAGGGCATGAGATGAAAGAGATGGTCATGTCGTTCGAGGCGGATATGAATAGGGAGCGTTGGAAGCTAACAGAAGCAGAAGAAGAGCATCGAACTCTGATAAAACAAATGGAGGAATATATCAAGGAACAGGAGGAGCGATGGAGGTCGATAGAATTTGAAGAAAGGCATCAGGCCTTGATAAAGCGAATGGAAGAGCACATCGCCGAGCAAGAGATGGCTGTAAAGCACTGGAAGGAAAGATTCTCTCAGTTGGCTGCTTTGGCAAATGGGGCAATTGAAGACATCCCCAGGATGGTGTCGAATGCTGAAGCAAGCACTCATTTTTGTAATTCACCAGCGGAAATAGAATTGTTTATTAATCATTGTAAATGGTTGGTGGGAGAGATGAAATCTTTCATTGCCCGGGCGCGGGATTGATGCACATCAGAATCGTGTGTCCTGTTCCCTTAGACGATGTAGTGGACCAAATTTTCTTTAAGTGAAAGATAGGGGATGTTTGGTATCGGCTTGTGTTATTTTTCCATCAGTATTGTCATGGTTATCTTGTGATTTCCATTTATTACTAGCATGCATCATGTTTTCTTTTTGCATTTTTCATCCTTGTTTAATTTAATTTAATAAAAAGCAGTACGAGTGAGGAAAAACCACGGCAAAACTTCCACGACATCCTTACAGGACCCGGGCTAATTCAAGAATTATGGAGGACTGGGAGGAAGCACACGAAGTTGTCAAAGCCGATATCAGTCAGCTAAAGGACCAGATGGGTCAGATCCTTGCTGCTCTAGAATCTCTTAAGGCAGCGGGAGAATCTTCATCTGCACGAGTTGAGGGGAATGCCCACTATTATCCCCCGATGTTCAACGCTGTAAGCCAATCGGTCCCTTTCCCGATGTATGGCTTACCTCCAGGTTATACTCCTCCTATAGGAGAGTACGCAGAAGTAGAGCAAACTGCGATCTCACTTCCCCCAACGACTAATGTAATACTGACCGGCACTCAAGGACCTGTTTCAGTGTCGGCTCCCATAGGGGGCACGAGAATGAATGAGACCAACACAACTGACGGAATTCGGGTGACCCCAGTACCGCATGTGGGTACTGGAAGGGGTTTTTCAGCCAAAGTCATACCACGCACCATGTTGCAGGGAGTAGTCAGTAGTGCTGATGGGACTAAGAATAAGTTGGAAATGCTAGAGGAGAGATTGAGGGCCATCGAAGGGGTCGAAAGCTATGGGTTCGGGGATGTCGCGAGGCTGAGCTTGGTTCCCGGGGTGATGATACCACACAAATTTAAAGCGCCGGAGTTCGAGAAATATAAAGGTAATACCTGCCCGAAAAGCCATCTGACCATGTACTGTAGAAAGATGGCTGCATACGCTTACGATGATAAGCTACTAGTCCATTTTTTCCAAGACAGTTTGGCTGGGGTAGCGTTGAACTGGTACACCCATCTTGAGCCGTCTCGAATCCGTTGCTGGGCAGACCTGGCAGACGCCTTTATAAAGCAGTATATATACAACACGCACATCGCACCGGACCGACTGCAACTGCAAAGTATGTCAAAGAGGGACAACGAAACTTTCAAGGAATATGCCCAACGATGGAGAGAGTTAGCTGCACAAGTTGAACCACCTTTGTATGACAGGGAGGTGGTGGCAATGTTTGTGAACACTCTCCAGCCGCCTTTTTATGAGCACATGGTCGGGAACGTGTCTGCTAATTTCGCTGATATCATCATAATAGGCGAAAGGATAGAAATTGGGGTGAAAAGTGGAAAGATCGCATACAGTTCACCCACAACTGCAAGTTACAAAAAACCCAATTTCAATGCGGGAAAGAAGAAGGAAGGGGATGTGCACGCGGCATCGACAATGCCTGTGTGGAGAGGTCAAGCTCCCACTCATAGCTTCCGACCAAACTTGGGGCAACCCCCTCTTGCAGCTAATGCGGTATTTGCTCATCAAGCCAGGCCTCAACAACAACAAGGTTATTATCCACCGCCATTGCCCCCAACTGATACTTGGAGAGCTGGAGCAATTGCAGGTCCAAATCAGAATGCGAGCCAAAACGCTTACCCAAGAAGGAACCAATTTGTTAATTTCACCCCTATCCCTACAACCTACACAGAATTGTTACCCCATCTTGTCAAAAGGGGTTTGGTTGCTATTTGTCCGATGAAGCCCATGCAACCTCCGTACCCCAGGGGTTATGATGCAGAAGCGAAATGTAGTTACCATGGGGGAGGTGCTGGTCACTCAACTGAGAAGTGTCTAGCTTTTAAATACAAAGTACAGGCTCTAATTGACTCGGGATGGTTAAAGTTTCAAGAGGATAAACCTAGCATCGAGACTAATCCGCTTTCTGGGCATGGGAGTGCCTCGACGAATGCCGTTGAGGATGAAAAACATGAGTTGATAAGAGACGCGGGTGTAATCCGAAGTTCCAGAGAGTTTATCTTCAAGGCGCTGATAAAAGTAGGCCTTTTAAAAGGTGATTATGACGAGGACGTAACGTGTGCACTTCATCCGGATGATGGGCATTCTATTGAGGAATGTGGTGAATTTGAAGATATCCTACAAGACTTGCTGGATAGAGGTTTAATGCAAGTATGCTACAAGGATAAGGGGGGGGGAAGTGTTCGCACAAATTGGTGGGGAATTCGACGTAACTCTACCTGAGCCGTTGGTGATCTATTTCACTAGAACCATCCCTGAGCCAGTAGCTGAAGAAAAGCCATCCGTTGTCATTCGAGCGCCGTCTCCCTTCCCTTACAAAAGCGAGAAGGCTGTCCCTTGGAGGTATGGAGCACATGTGTTAGATGAGGGAAAAGGCGCAGATTCGGTCGTTGAGAACATAACAGGTATAGGTGGTATGACGAGAAGTGGTCGAATCTTCGCGTCGCCAATGGTGACAAAAGAAGGGACCAATAATAATGAAACAACAATAGCCGCAAAGACCAGGGAGGTCTTAAAAGGAAAGGGCGTGCAGGTAGAGGAGACCCCTAACGAGGAGGAAAAGAAAGAAATATCCGAAGAAGAGGCCTGCGAATTTTTAAAATTCATTCAACAGAGTGAGTATAAGGTGGTGGAGCAGTTGAATCGCATGCCTGCTCGGATTTCCTTGTTAGAATTGCTTATGCATTCTACCTCTCACAGAAAGTTGTTGATGAAGGTACTGAGTGAGGCTCATGTCGAGCATGGTATTTCGTTGAACAAGTTTGAGGGCATCGTTGGCAACATCATCGCTAATAATTACCTTACCTTTACTGATGAGGAGATACCCACTGAGGGGAGAGGTCATAACAAGGCTCTTCATGTCTCTGTGAAATGTTTAGATCACGTTATAGCGCGTGTCTTGGTGGACAATGGTTCCTCTCTGAATGTCATGCCAAAATCGACATTGGAGAAGCTACCCTGTGATGGAATGCATATGAAGCCAAGCTCTATGATCGTAAGGGCATTTGACGGCAGTAAAAGGGTAGTGATGGGAGAAATTGAATTGCCCGTTCAAGTCGGTCCTTGTGTCTTTCAAGTGACCTTTCAAGTCATGGATATCCTCCCGGCTTATAGTTGTTTGTTGGGTCGCCCGTGGATCCATTCTGCAGGAGTTGTGCCTTCCACCCTACACCAAAAGCTGAAATATGTTATGGGAGATAAGCTGGTGATAGTATCAGGAGAGGAGGACCTCCTTGTGAGTGGACCATCGTCCACGCGATATATTGAGGTGGCTGAGGAAGCTCTTGAAACAGCCTTCCAGTCATTGGAGATCGTGGGAAACGCCTATGTGGAGCCATTCCTAGTAAGCTCGCATTTATCACGTGCTTCTATCATGATGGCCAAGGTCTTGCTGAAAGAGGGGTATATACCTGGTAGAGGTTTAGGCAAGCATGGGCAGGGGCGAACTTTCCCCCTAAAGGTCGTTGAGAATAGAAACCGATACGGCCTAGGGTACAAGCCCAACAAAGAGGACAAGCGAAGGCTGATGGAAGAAAGGAGAGAGCGAGGTCTGGCTCGTGTAGAAAGGCGTGAACCTCGGGTGGAAAAGATCAGTATTCGTGACATCAAGGAGAGTTTTCGTAGTGCTGGATGGATCGACGCGGGCCATATAGCCGCCATGGAGGATGAAGATAGCCCTGAATGCTCAAGTTTCGTGCGGGCTTGCTCCCCAGATGCACCACTCAACAATTGGGAGACTTTGAATGTACCCGTGATGCTTAATTTGAATAAAATGTAATAGCCCTAATTGATCCTATAGCTTCACCCAGGGCTTTAGGATTCAAGACTTATGGGTTGACGTTTAGTTTTTGTGCTCAGCGTGATAATCAAATCGTGTTTGTGTTTTATCATCCTTTTGCATTCGTCATCGATTTTTCCTTTTTATTTATTCTCTTTTTTTATAAATTCAAATAATGCAGATATGACAATGAAAGTTTTGAAAATAACGATGTCGATATTCCTAACTTTGAGCACCCTGTCGATAATACGGAAGATGATTATGAAGATGATCCGGAACCCTCTCCAGAGCTCTTGAGATTAGTGGAACAAGAGTCTAAAGAGATAAGACCCCATCAGGAGGATGTTGAAGTACTCAACTTGGGAGAGGGAGGAGAGATAAAGGAAGTAAAAATCGGTACTGGCATGAAAAAGGAAGTGAAGGAAGGATTGCGAGCCCTATTGAAGGAATTTAAGGATGTGTTCGCTTGGTCTTACAATGACATGCCGGGTCTAGATACCGATATTGTGCAGCATAGGCTCCCACTCAAGCCGGAATGCCCTCCAGTCAAGCAAAAACTGAGAAGAATGAAGCCGGAAATGTCCCTAAAAATTAAAGAAGAAGTCCAAAAGCAATTTGACGCAGGATTTTTGACTGTGGCAAGATACCCACAATGGGTAGCGAATGTTGTACCAGTGCCTAAAAAGGATGGGAAGGTCCGAATGTGTGTTGATTATCGTGATTTGAATCGTGCAAGTCCGAAAGATAATTTCCCGTTACCACACATCGACACTTTAGTTGACAATACAGCCAAGTACTCGCTATTTTCGTTCATGGATGGTTTCTCGGGGTATAATCAGATTAAGATGGCGCCTGAGGACATGGAAAAGACAACCTTCATCACGTTGTGGGGGACCTTTTGTTATAAGGTGATGTCTTTTGGGCTCAAGAATGCCGGGGCAACGTATCAAAGGGCGATGGTGACACTTTTTCATGATATGATGCACAAGGAGATCGAGGTTTATGTGGATGACATGATTGCAAAGTCTGAATCGGAAGAAGAACACGTCCTCAACTTGAAGAAATTATTTGAGAGATTGAGAAAGTATAAACTCAGGTTAAACCCTGCCAAATGCACATTTGGAGTGAAATCCGGGAAGTTGTTGGGCTTCGTGGTTAGCAAAAAAGGGATAGAAGTGGATCCTGACAAAGTGCGAGCGATATCAGAAATGCCTACGCCTAGCACGGAGAAGGAGGTTCGCGGTTTTCTAGGTAGATTGAACTACATTGCTAGATTCATCTCCCAATTAACCGCTACCTGCGAACCAATGTTCAAGTTGCTACGAAAGAATCAGGTTATGGTTTGGAACGAGGATTGTCAAGCCGCTTTCGAAAAAATCAAACAATACCTGCAAGACCCACCTGTATTGCGTCCACCCGTGCCAGGAAGACCACTCATTTTGTACTTAACTGTATTGGAAAGGTCAATGGGTTGTGTATTGGGTCAACATGATGAAGCTGGAAAAAGAGAGCATGCAATATATTACTTGAGCAAGAAATTCACAGACTGTGAACAACGATATTCATCATTAGAGCGAACTTGTTGCGCGTTGGCATGGGCTGCTCATCGCTTGAGACAGTATATGTTAAGTCACACTACTTGGTTAATATCTAAGATGGACCCCATCAAGTATATTTTTGAAAAGCCCGCTCTCACTGGAAGGATAGCTCGGTGGCAGGTGTTATTGTCAGAATATGACATCGTATACGTCACTCAGAAATCCGTTAAAGGTAGTGCGTTAGCAGAATACCTGGCTCATCAACCCATCAGCGATTATCAGCCAATGCAACCTGAGTTTCCTGATGAAGATATCACGGCTCTATTCGAAGAAAGCAGAAAAAACCAAGACGAAAAAACATGGATATTATTATTCGATGGAGCCTCGAATGTAATGGGGCATGGCATTGGAGCAGTTCTTATCTCTCCAGATAAGCAGTACATGCCAATGACATCAAGGCTGTGTTTTAATTGCACCAATAACATTGCAGAATATGAGGCATGCGCTATGGGTATTCGGGCGGCAATAGAATCCAAAGTAAAAATTCTCGACGTATATGGAGATTCAGCTTTAGTCATCAACCAGTTGAAGGGAGAGTGGGAAACAAGGGACGCAAAATTAATTCCTTATCAAGCTCACATCAAGGGGTTAATGGAGTGTTTCGACATCATCACATTTAACCATATACCACGGGAAGATAACCAATTAGCAGACGCGTTGGCTACTTTGTCATCCATGTTTGAGGTTGACCCAAATACAGAATTACCAGTGATTGAAATGAAGAGCCATGCGGAGCCAGCATATTGCCAGTTCATCAAGGAGGAGATGGATGGTAAACCCTGGTACTTTGATATCAAGCACTATCTTAAGACCCGAGAATATCCTGAAAAAGCATCTGAAAATGATAAAAGGTCGTTACGAAGGTTGGCTGGTAGCTTTATTTTAAGTGGGGACATTTTATACAAGAGAAATCATGACATGATTCTCCTCAGATGTGTAGATACAAAAGAAGCCGAATTGATATTGAAAGAAGTGCACGAAGGTACATTCGGCACCCACATGAATGGGCACTCAATGGCTAGGAAAATCTTGAGAGCTGGTTACTTCTGGTTAACCATGGAAAATGATTGTTGTACACACGTGAGGAGGTGTGAGAAATGTCAGATGCATGCAGACAATATCAATGTATCGCCCACAACTTTGAATGTGTTGTCCGCACCATGGCCATTTTCAATGTGGGGAATAGATGTTATTGGAGCTATAGAGCCAAAAGCGTCAAATGGACACCGCTTCATACTGGTCGCAATCGATTATTTCACCAAGTGGGTTGAAGCCGTTTCTTATGCCAACGTGACTAGAAAAGTGGTGACCAGATTCATAAAAAAGGAGTTGATCTGCAGGTACGGGCTGCCTAACAAGATCATCACTGATAATGCCACCAACCTAAATAACCGGATGATGGCGGAATTATGTGAGGAGTTCAAAATTCATCATCTTAATTCTTCTCCTTACCGTCCAAAAATGAATGGGGCAGTAGAGGCTGCTAACAAGAATATCAAAAAAATTGTGCAAAAGATGGTTGTCACCTATAAAGATTGGCACGAGATGCTTCCCTTTGCTTTACATGGATATCGTACATCAGTACGAACGTCAACTGGTGCAACACCTTTCTCGCTGGTATATGGAATGGAAGCGGTGCTTCCATTTGAGGTGGAAATCCCATCTCTACGAATTTTATTGGAAACCCAATTGGAGGAAGCTGAGTGGGTTCAAGCTCGGTTTGACCAGCTCAATCTCATCGAAGAGAAGAGACTGACAGCGGCGTGCCACGGGCAATTGTATCAAAGAAGAATGAAAAAGGCGTTCGACAAAAAAATACACCCAAGGGAATTTCATGAAGGTGAGCTGGTGTTGAAGAGGGTTTTGCCCATCCAAAAAGATTATAGAAGCAAGTGGACCCCAAACTATGAAGGGCCGTTTGTGGTGAAGAAAGCATTCTCTGGTGGGGCGCTAATTCTCACAAGAATGGATGGGGAGGAATTACCGTTACCGGTTAATTCTGATGCGGTCAAAAAGTTTTATGTATGATGATTCCGCGATAGGGGTTGCCATTTACGAATATTGACATTACCTTTTAAACCGTTGTAATCTGTGTTATTTCGTTCAGTAAATACTGCATACTAATTTTTGTTCATACTCTCTGAAATTATTGCATGTCGCGCTGAGCTGTTTGTCAGAGCGGCTGCAGCGGAATGGTTAGCGTGGAAACAAACCAAGAGGGGGGGTGAATTGGTTATATTCAAATATTATCCCTTTTTAATATTTTTCTCTTAATTTCTTACTAAGCAGATAATTAAACGTAAATAACAGAGTAAGGGAAAGAGAAAAATTACACAGGTATTTTATCCTGGTTCAGATCACTAAGATCCTACGTCCAGTCGCTTATCTCAAATAAGATAAACCTTTTTCACTATCACAAAACTATTACAAATATTAGTCACACAGAAAAACAATTTGTAACAGTTTAGAAATTACCACCTCTCTTGAAACCACAAGAGATGAACTTACACCTCCTTTGAATCTTCACAAAGGATGATCACCTCCTTCGAATGCTTCACGAAGGATGATTCTCTTCCAGACACTTCCTCAGACACACCAAGGATGATCCAGCTATTCCTCTATCACCGTAGCAGTATTTAACCAACTCTACAGACAGAGTTTCCTTAGCTGAGCAAGAGCACACAATTCTCAAAGAGTTCAGAGATGTTTTGCACAAGGGAAGAGTTATAGTTGAGAGAAAATGAGAGTCTATTTATAGACTCATCCAAAGGCTCCTCCATTTTCGCTTTTAGACTTTCTGACTGTGTTAATCGATTAGCTACAGTGGTTAATCGATTAACAACCCAACGGATACTTCAACGGCTCTAAAAACGGCTAGTTTTTCAAACGTTCACTATGTTAATCGATTAACACCCCTTGTTAATCGATTAACGTTAATCGATTAACACCCTCTGTTAATCGATTAACACTGAAATTCTGTGCTTCGCCATTCGTCTCTGGAACAATCGATTAACACCCTCTGTTAATCGATTAACGTTAATCGATTAACACCCTCTGTTAATCGATTAACACTGCACAGAATTTAGCTTTTGGTTTATTTTTACATCACTTTTAAATGCATACATAAAACTACTAATTTTCCTATGTTTATACAATTATTACAAAAGGTTACAAGTCTTCAAAGATCATTCTTCATGAGTCTTGGTTGTTCTTGACTTGAATTGGACATCATCAAAACTTCATCTTCTTCATTTTGCTAACAATCTCCCCCTTTTTGATGATGATCAAAACCTTCTTGATTTAAAGCTTTTGGGTAATAATCTGTATTTGAAAAACAACTTTAAGGAAGAAACAATTGTTAGTGAACTTAGAAATAAATTTAAGACTTTAAATATTTCTCCCCCTTTTTGATCATTATTAAAAAGTGATGTAGAATAGCTCCCCCTAAATTTATTACAAATTATACTCCCCCTTAATAAAAGCATGTATGCATATTAATAAGAAAAACAACATACATTTTATTTGAATTTTAAAGAGACAAGCATACAAGAAGAAATATTAAGATAAGAGAACACACATTTTGCAGTATTTACTGCCTGTAACGTATGTTAATCGATTAACAGGCCCTGTTAATCGATTAACGTTAATCGATTAACACCCTGTGTTAATCGATTAACTGACGCTGATTTCCGAAAAACGTCAAATTTTTACCTATATCTAATTTTGAGATATTTTCAATATTCCTAAGTCTCTTCTAAGCTCATAGAATCTATCCTTAGGCAATGCTTTGGTGAAAATATCAGCTAATTGATGTTGTGTATCAATATATTCTATCTCACAATCTCCCTTTTGTACATGATCTCTAAGAAAGTGATGCCTAATCTCAATGTGCTTGGTTCTAGAATGCATTATGGGATTCTTTGTAAGATTTATTGCACTTGTATTATCACACTTAAGTGGAATATGATCTAAATGAATGTCATAATCCTCTAATTGCTGTTTCATCCATAAAATTTGCGCACAACAATTTCCAGCAGCAATATATTCAACCTCAGTTGTTGATAAGGCTACACAGGCTTGTTTCTTAGAGTGCCAAGAAACTAAGGAACTACCTAGAAGATGACATGTTCCACTAGTGCTTTTTCTATCTATCTTACAACCTCCATAATCTGCATCTGAAAATCCCACAAGACTAGGTTCCGTTCCAGATGGATACCATAAACCAAAGGATGCAGTTCCCTTAAGATATTTCAATATTCTTTTAACTGCAGTAAGGTGAGATTCTCTAGGACTAGATTGATACCTAGCACACACACACACACTTTGCATAATATCTGGTCTACTAGCAGTAAGGTATAGCAAAGAACCTATCATGCATCTATATTGAGTTTGATTTACCTCTTTTCCTGACTCATCTTTATCAAGATAGCAAGATGTTCCCATAGGTGTAGATGCTTCCTTTGCTTTGTCCATTTCAAACTTCTTAAGAATTTCTCTACAATACTTAGTTTGAGAAATGAACGTACCTTCTTGCATTTGCTTAATTTGAAGACCAAGGAAGAATGTTAATTCTCCCATCATAGACATTTCAAATTCACCCTGCATGGTCTTAGCAAATTCCTCACAAAGAGATTTATTAGTTGATCCAAAGATAATATCGTCAACATATACTTGAATAATCAAAATATGTTTTCCTACTCTTTTAATAAACAATGTGGAATCAACTTTTCCTCTATTAAAACCATTTTCTAAAAGAAAATTGCTAAGCCTTTCATACCAAGATCTAGGTGCTTGTTTTAAACCATAAAGTGCTTTCTTTAACTTATAGATGTGATTTGGAAATTTAAAATCTTCAAAACCGGGTGGTTGTTCAACATACACATCTTCTTTTATAAAACCATTTAGAAATGCACTTTTCACATCCATTTGAAACAATTTAAATTTCATTATAGATGCATAAGCAAGAAGTAGGCGTATTGCCTCTAACCTGGCAACTGGAGCATATGTCTCATCATAATCTATACCTTCTTCTTGACTATATCCTTGAGCCACAAGCCTAGTGTTGAACGGGTCGTACCGCTCACAAAAGTTGTTTGCAGATAAGAATGCAGTACAGTACTAGGAAGTGACTCCTAGGTCGTCTCTCAAGGACCAATTTATATGGTTCAGTCTCAGATTTGACACGAAGTGGGGGGGTGTTTTTGTGATTTTGTTTGAATGCGGTAAATAAAATTAAACGGTAAAAATGGAACAGTAAATATTCAGAAACTGTAAAATTAAACGTAGAAATAAAAACATCAGTGAAAATACATTGACAGAGAATAAACCGCAAAAATAACGTTTGAAAATAAAATGAACAGAAAAATACATTGACAAAATTTAACGATGAAGAAAACAATAAACGGTAAAATAAAAGAGACAATAAAATTAAAAACACTTAACTGAAAATCAAATTCATCAAGGATTCAATATTTAAATTAAAATTCAACACTTCAAATAAAATTCTTGAACAGATGGAAATAAAATGAAATGAGTAAACTGATCCAAATATTGTAACACACTATCGGCAATAAAATTCTACATTGCACTGTTAAAAATGAAAATAACTGGAAGGGAAGAGGCGAGAGCCTCTTCCAGGCCTTGCACTAAAACTTCTCCTAATACACTCCTAAAATCCAATCCTAAAACTCTCATGAATATCTTCTCTGCCTCAGCTTCTCTTTTATAGCCAAAACTCATAAGCATCCTCCCGTGACTTCTCCTTCATTTCAACATTTTGTTTTTGTGTGGCAGCCTGAATTCCTTTCCCGTGACTTGTTTTTGTCTCCCCCTTCCACTCCTAGATTTGCCAAGGAAATAGGCTAAGGCCCTCCACTTCTTGTCTTCACTTGCTGTAATTTGTTTTTGCATGCATCCTTCTCCATTCCAAAACAATGGATCAATTTTTCTCCTCCACGGCTGCTTCAAAGTGCTGGACTGCCTAAGTGTTTGCCTTGAATTTCCTCTTCAACTCATGCAGCTGCAGCTCCTTCAATTTCCTTGGTCTGGTTGGTTACTGGAATGCAGTGAAGTTACTGGATTCTGTAGGCCTCATCTTCCAACTCATCTGGAACTGCTGTGTGAAGCTCCTTCCTCCAACCGTGGTGCTGCTGGAACGCTGCTTCCCAACTTAGGTGGTTTCTTCATTGCTGGACCGTGAACTCCTCCTCTGCTACCATGCATTTCCTCTTCAACCGTATGGCATTTCCTCATCGTGACAACACCTTCTTTGCTTACTGAATTGCTTCCGTTTCATCCAGCCATGTTTGACTCTACTTACCAACATTCATCACCGAGGCTGGATGCTTTGCATGGGCCATGACCGTGTCTCTCTTCCTCAATACCATTCTGCTGGGTACTGGATGTTGGAGCTGTGGTGAACGGAGCTCCTTCTCTAAGGTGGCTGTTGTTTTGCGGAAGCCATGCCTGCTACTTCCTTGCTGGACGGATGCACCCCTGGTGGACCAAGGTGGAGGTTTTCCCGTGAGCTGGCTTTTGAGGATGAAGCTGGACAGTGAAGGCAGCTGGTCGTGTTCTTTTCTGGATGAGCTGCTGCCACTGCTTCTTCTTTTGGCCGTGAAATCATTCTCTGCTGCTTCCTTCTCTTTGTTGTGCATACACTTCTCTTTTCCATTCAGCCATGGCTTCCCTCCTCACGTTGCAGCTTCAACTGGACCAGCACCGTGGAGTGTGAAGCTTCTTCTCCCATTTGATGGATGGTGCTCTACTGTGGCAGCTGGATGGATCCGTCAGCTTTCAATTGTGGTGGCTGCCCTTGGAATGAAGAACACCACTGCTGGACCGTGTGTGTGGGTCTCAGGGGTTGCAAGAAAGAAAACTAATTCTCATGAGAGAAACCATGAGCATCCATCCCTTTCAACAAGTGGTGGCCCCCCTTCTATTATGGTGTCTCCCACTTTTATTCCAGCAATTGCTCTTTGGACGTGTGCAATGAGGAGGCCGTGTGGTGTGTCTTTGGTTGCTCTTTCTCCATGCCCCATGACCAAATTATTGTTGCAGCATTTCCAACTCTTTGTTTGGAAGCAAATTGGAAAGTACTATTTTATTTCCATTGTGTACACGTGGGACATGGTGTTCCCTTGCAAAATTTAATTATTGAACATAATTCCTTCTTAAGCAATTGTGTGGCAGTAACGTGTGCTCAGCATATTCAATTAAAACCTTAGTTTCACAAAGCTACGTTCACTTTTAATACTAAAAATGAATTGTTCTTTTCTTCCAGTGTGCCTCCAATGCCCCTTTTTTCTTGTGTTACGAGAAATTAATCCTTTGGCTAAACTTTCATTTCTCGTTTAATCTCTAAATATCTCAAACTGTATTTTCAAAATTTTCCCTGCAATTATTAATGCAAATAATTAGCTCAAATAATTCAAATTAATTGAAATTAGAATTTCTGATCGAATTAAGCTCAATTCAGTAAAATGGGAAAATACTGGATAATTATGCACAATTCCCTGATTAATTATAGCACATTAAACTAAGTGAAGTGAACAAAATATTGACTCATCAAAATAGACCACACTTAGTCTTTTGCACTCCTGGGCAAAATTAAGACGCAAATCAAAGAATGGTTCAAAGGACTTTTAGGGAGGTGACACAAACTCAGCAGACAGAAAAATAAAGACTCACGAGAAAAATAAACCAAATTTACACAGTTCTCAAGAATTCTAGACAGTTAAAAGAAGTAGAAATTATCCAACACAAATCAAATAAAGCAGATACTTATAGAAATCTTCCAAGCAATTCAATACACGGAAAAATAATCAATCAGCTTAAGAGGTGATTCAAAAATAACAAAACCTCACAGATGCACTCACAGTGTTTCTCTCAAGTGTCTAGGGTATACAGTTTCAACTCAATGCACTCAAGAAAACAAACACAAGTAGACTTGGCAAGCTTCTAATTATCAATACTTAAAACATATGCATGTTCAGATCAAAAGGTCTTTACTGGGTTGTAATGGGGCCAAGGACAGGGGAGGATAAATTTGGATAGGTAGCTATAGCTCAGAAGAAATAGAGGTGCACTAGGGAAAAAAATGTAACACAGTGAAATCTCACCCAAACCTCTAATTCAATCCTCTTCTCGACTCCATTATTCACAAAATGATTTTTCAATTTTTTCTTTTTCTCATCAAAATTTTTTTTTTTTTTTTTTTTTTCTCATCCTGTCTTCTTCTTTTTTTTTTCACAACAGGATATAAATTATCATTTCACAACATGATGAGGAACCAACTAGCCAATTCATCAGAATTCCCAAGGAGACCACACTTATTCACAAAATACTTCTATAGCTCCAGACTTTCCTAAGGTTAAGGTAATCATTTGTTTTTCACTTAGGATCAGTGTATGAGCTTCAACACAAAGAAATATATACAGTATAGGCTCAAAGGGGTTATCAAAGGATAACAACAAGGTTGGCTTATTTGGCTAAAGAGGCTCAAGAAATAAAATGCCTTTATCACTTCCAAAAATGCATATAAATCAAGTATATCAAAAAGAATCAAGCCAAGGCATATGTGCAAGAAATCAAGAGTCATATCACACAAGAAAGAAAATTAAGTGGCTCAAATTCTCACACAGGGCATTCGTTACAATCAAATCAACCTCTTAAACATCATAATCATCTTCCAAGCAGAGAAAAGCAAGGATTTCCAACCATAAGTATTAATGAAGTGAAGGAAAAATCTACAACTTAAACATCATCCAGAAATCAAGAGAAAAATGTAAAATTTATTGCACACAAAACTCGATAAAAATAACTTAAAACAGAAAAAATTAACACTCAAAAACAAAAAATTTAACACACAAAATACAATCTAACAGAAAAATCAGAATTTCTCCCCAGTAGACCACACTTAAATCACACAATGTCCTCAGTGTGTTACAATCATCAGATGATCAATTTCAGAGCAGTCAAAAAATATAGACAAGTGCAATAAAATGTTAGGAAATGGGAAGAAATTTTCAGTAACATCCATCAGTAGATGTTTTCAGTGACATCCATCAGTAGATGTCTAAATCACGTAGCACCCATCAGTAGATGCTAATTAATTTTTATTATATTTTTTTTATTTTATTATTTTTTTTTTTATTTTTTTATTTTTTCTGAAAAAGGAGACCGGTACTGTGACAACAGTCTCGGTGGCAAAGACCGGAACTGTTGCTACAGTGGAAAGCAATTCTGCTATAAAAGGCTGCTCCTCCGCGTCCAGCGCCATTTCTGAACGCTCAATCTCTCTCTACTCCTCTGCTCTCTCTCTCTGCTCTCTCAACTCTCTGCTCTCTCTCGACTCTCTGCTCTCTCAACTCTCTGCTCTCTCAACTCTCTGCTCTCTCTCGACTCTCTGCTCTCTCAACTCTCTGCTCAAGCGTCTGGATCTGCGAGGAGCCTCTCCCCTGAGCATCTGGAGCTGTGCGGAACCTCTGCCACCGTGCCATCTGAAGAGTCTGAGTGAGATCCGCGAAGAGCCTCTGCAAGCCTACTACTCCAGGTAAGTCCTCTACACCTGGATCCCTTTTTCTTTCTGCTTGCTTAACGTTTCTTGCCGTCTTTTTGCTTCATTTTTCTTCTTTCCTGTCATACTGCTTATTCTGCTGTTATGCCTTCCTGCTTTCCTTCTTCTCCTTTTCATTTTTTTTCATATTTTTGAAACTGAAAAACACTTAAACACATAAAACACAACTGTCTAAAAACTTAAGGGGTATATCGGCTGGAAACCAGACGTTAATCTCCCTTCGATTGAAGGTATTGCAGAGACAATCGGGTAGAACAACGCCACGTACCCCACTTAAAACTAAAACACAGAAACTGAATATACAAGAACAATATGGACAAGGACACTGGACGTAGATCCGTTTAGGACCCTTGTGCAAGGACCGTGAAACAGATCTGAGACCAAAAACTGAAACATCAAAGCATGACTGGACAAAATAAATCTAAAAGGAAATAAGAACAACCAAATAAAGAAAATACTGAACTAAGAATCTAATGTTTTTATGTTTCTCTCTTTTTTTTTTTTTTTTTTATTTATTTTTTTTTTTTTTTATGTTATGCATTTTTTTCTTGTTTTTGTTCTTTTTATATGTATTTATTTTTTATTTATGTATTTGTATATTACGAGAGGAAGGATGAGTGAAACGGAATCAGAGAGATATACCAGTCAACGGTGGCGTCCAACCGACGATCAGATCACGATGATGACCAAAATATTCAACTATGGGGTCACACACCCAAGCCGAGCGCAAGTCGTCGAGATCGCGTCTCGACTAAGGGCTTTCGGCGAAGCCACTGAATACAACGTACACTGCTGGTTCAACAACCACGGCAATCGGGTCAAGCACTGGCAAGCGGAGATAGACCCCACTGGCACTCTCTTTTCACAACTGCCGCTGTACATGTACGGTAAGACCTCTGATCACACCTCCATTTTTATTGAAATTATTTTCACTTCCTCTTCTAAAATTAACACATGTTTTTTTTTTTTTTTTTTTTTTTTTTTATTATTTTTTTTTTTTTTATTTTTTATTTTTTTTTTTTTTTTGAAAGAAAAAAACTGGGTGATAATGAGGGCACCGAGGCTGCTGAATCTGTTTCCAGTTCCGATCATCATCGATGACGACAGAAATGAACGAGAAATTCCTCCACCAAAGCCTCCGCTCGTGACTTTTCGAACCAGAGCTCCCTCAACGGAGCTCTCCCTTAGACCACCACAACCAGCTCGTGAATTCTTTCAGTTTTAATGTTTTGTTTATTTATTATTTTTTTTTATGTTTTTGTTGGCCGAGTGTGGCCAGAATAAGGACTGTAATATGAACACTTATTTTTTTTTTATGTTGTTTTTTTTTTATTTTGGTGTGTAATATTAACGATCAGAAATGATCGACCCCCGAACATCTTAAATTTCATATATATCTACTGCAATTTCATTTTCAGATCTGCTAAATCTCCATTTCTCCATTAGTGTAATTTTGCTATGATGAATGAAATCTCTCTTAGTCTAAACAAAATTTTCAATCAAAGATCTGAATGAAAACAACTAAGAAATTGTATTTACAGTGAAGGAAAATAAGGAAAATAAATGAGATCTGAAGTGAAAATTTTTTTTTTTTAATGAATTATTGGTAAGAAACAATAAGATACTGAGGGTCGAAATAAAATCAAGGAATATGCAAAACAATTTTTTTTTTTTTTTTATAAGGATAACAATGTGAAAACTAAGAAAAGAAAAAAAAATAATTATACATATCAGAATACAGATTTGGCACGCTTTAAACAAAAAATTTTTCACAAATTGTTTTTTTATGTTTTTAAATTTTTTTTTTTTTTTAAATAATAATAATAATTCGAAAACTAAAAAGAAAAGGAAAAACAAACTTAAAACAAAAATCAGAATCTCCCCCAAGACCACACTTAAACTACACTGTCCTAAACGTGCTCTAAGCATAAGATCATCAGTTAAAACACTGAACAGATAAAGGACAAATGCAATAAAAGTAGGAAAACGGGGAAGAAAGAAAAAGAAAACTCCCCTGGTCAGGGTGGCAGTTGCCAATTTTGGACTTGTAGGGAGATGTTCCCTTCTTCAGGATCCAGCATGAAAGTGTTGAGGACGAACTGCTTCATCCTCCAGATTTGATCAAGCAGGGAAATATTTTCCACAACTGGATCTATACAGCTCTTGTTGATGAGTCGGCTCAGCAGGTGCCTATTGATGTTGAAACCATTTTTCAGGTTCGCACCCTTGCCTTCCACTGTGTGTGCATGTTGGTCCAATTCATCTGTACCTCCTGCAATAGGGTTAGTGCAATATGGTTCTACAGAAATTACATGCAGGGGTACAACACCCAAATCCAGTGTAACAGGCTGAACCTTAGATACATCCTCAAAACACGAATCAATTTCAAAATTAGAAACCATATTAATCGCAGACTCAGATTCATGTTCAATGCATGGAGAATAATTATTCGAATGTGATAGTAAAAAACGATTCTCATCATGCACAGAGGAAAAATTAAAATCAGACTCAACAACTATATAATCATCAGCATACCAATCAACAACATAATCAACAGAATAATCAATTTGCGGTATGCTTCCCTCCACTTCCTTGAAGATTTCTAAAGTGTGGGAAGATGAAGGTGGTCTACCTGGTTCAGGATTACTGCTTACTTCTGCCGGGTCCCCAAAATTTTCATCAGTCTCCTCAGGTACAAGAGTGGCCATCTGCCTGATCTGATCACTCAGATTCTGCAAGGCAGCTTGAGTTTCCTGCTGGAACTCCATGCTCTCTTGCTTGAACTGCATGTTCCCTTTCTGAAACTGAATGTTCTGCATTGTCATCTGCTCTAGTAACTCCTTTAATGTAGGTTCAGAAGTAGAAGGCTGAGGAGTTATTTGAATAGGAGAATCATACTGCTGACTCTCATATTGTGGAACTGGCTCCCAAAGAGAGCTCTCAGAAATTGGATGATGGAACATATTGTTCTCATCATAAAAATCAGCAGATTTAAAATCAAAGTAATATGCAGAATAAGAATCATAATCACAGACATTGGCAGAATAAGCATTATTCACAACATTAAAATAGGTAGACATGGAAAAATAAAAAGTAAAAACTAAAAACTAAAAATTACGAATCAGATAAAACAAAACACATTTATACATGCTACAAGCACACACAAGACAGAACATCAATAGTAAAAAATTTTTAATCAATTTTTTTTTTTAATTAAATTTTTTTTTTTTTAATAACAACTAAATACAGAACATAGCACAATTAAACACATATATACACAATATATATTAACACAGTAAAAATCTAAAAGAAAAACCTGGATCTGAAGTGACAACGCCGCCAAAATTTGCTGAAGGTGTCGTTGTCTCCTACAAAAATATAACAGACAAAACACACAAAACACACATATTAGTAAAACAAAAATTTACACAACAAAATCTAAAACCAAACCTCCATTGATTGGTCCCCGGCAGCGGCGCCATTTTTTGTTGAACGGGTCGTACCGCTCACAAAAGTTGTTTGCAGATAAGAATGCAGTACAGTACTAGGAAGTGACTCCTAGGTCGTCTCTCAAGGACCAATTTATATGGTTCAGTCTCAGATTTGACACGAAGTGGGGGGGTGTTTTTGTGATTTTGTTTGAATGCGGTAAATAAAATTAAACGGTAAAAATGGAACAGTAAATATTCAGAAACTGTAAAATTAAACGTAGAAATAAAAACATCAGTGAAAATACATTGACAGAGAATAAACCGCAAAAATAACGTTTGAAAATAAAATGAACAGAAAAATACATTGACAAAATTTAACGATGAAGAAAACAATAAACGGTAAAATAAAAGAGACAATAAAATTAAAAACACTTAACTGAAAATCAAATTCATCAAGGATTCAATATTTAAATTAAAATTCAACACTTCAAATAAAATTCTTGAACAGATGGAAATAAAATGAAATGAGTAAACTGATCCAAATATTGTAACACACTATCGGCAATAAAATTCTACATTGCACTGTTAAAAATGAAAATAACTGGAAGGGAAGAGGCGAGAGCCTCTTCCAGGCCTTGCACTAAAACTTCTCCTAATACACTCCTAAAATCCAATCCTAAAACTCTCATGAATATCTTCTCTGCCTCAGCTTCTCTTTTATAGCCAAAACTCATAAGCATCCTCCCGTGACTTCTCCTTCATTTCAACATTTTGTTTTTGTGTGGCAGCCTGAATTCCTTTCCCGTGACTTGTTTTTGTCTCCCCCTTCCACTCCTAGATTTGCCAAGGAAATAGGCTAAGGCCCTCCACTTCTTGTCTTCACTTGCTGTAATTTGTTTTTGCATGCATCCTTCTCCATTCCAAAACAATGGATCAATTTTTCTCCTCCACGGCTGCTTCAAAGTGCTGGACTGCCTAAGTGTTTGCCTTGAATTTCCTCTTCAACTCATGCAGCTGCAGCTCCTTCAATTTCCTTGGTCTGGTTGGTTACTGGAATGCAGTGAAGTTACTGGATTCTGTAGGCCTCATCTTCCAACTCATCTGGAACTGCTGTGTGAAGCTCCTTCCTCCAACCGTGGTGCTGCTGGAACGCTGCTTCCCAACTTAGGTGGTTTCTTCATTGCTGGACCGTGAACTCCTCCTCTGCTACCATGCATTTCCTCTTCAACCGTATGGCATTTCCTCATCGTGACAACACCTTCTTTGCTTACTGAATTGCTTCCGTTTCATCCAGCCATGTTTGACTCTACTTACCAACATTCATCACCGAGGCTGGATGCTTTGCATGGGCCATGACCGTGTCTCTCTTCCTCAATACCATTCTGCTGGGTACTGGATGTTGGAGCTGTGGTGAACGGAGCTCCTTCTCTAAGGTGGCTGTTGTTTTGCGGAAGCCATGCCTGCTACTTCCTTGCTGGACGGATGCACCCCTGGTGGACCAAGGTGGAGGTTTTCCCGTGAGCTGGCTTTTGAGGATGAAGCTGGACAGTGAAGGCAGCTGGTCGTGTTCTTTTCTGGATGAGCTGCTGCCACTGCTTCTTCTTTTGGCCGTGAAATCATTCTCTGCTGCTTCCTTCTCTTTGTTGTGCATACACTTCTCTTTTCCATTCAGCCATGGCTTCCCTCCTCACGTTGCAGCTTCAACTGGACCAGCACCGTGGAGTGTGAAGCTTCTTCTCCCATTTGATGGATGGTGCTCTACTGTGGCAGCTGGATGGATCCGTCAGCTTTCAATTGTGGTGGCTGCCCTTGGAATGAAGAACACCACTGCTGGACCGTGTGTGTGGGTCTCAGGGGTTGCAAGAAAGAAAACTAATTCTCATGAGAGAAACCATGAGCATCCATCCCTTTCAACAAGTGGTGGCCCCCCTTCTATTATGGTGTCTCCCACTTTTATTCCAGCAATTGCTCTTTGGACGTGTGCAATGAGGAGGCCGTGTGGTGTGTCTTTGGTTGCTCTTTCTCCATGCCCCATGACCAAATTATTGTTGCAGCATTTCCAACTCTTTGTTTGGAAGCAAATTGGAAAGTACTATTTTATTTCCATTGTGTACACGTGGGACATGGTGTTCCCTTGCAAAATTTAATTATTGAACATAATTCCTTCTTAAGCAATTGTGTGGCAGTAACGTGTGCTCAACATATTCAATTAAAACCTTAGTTTCACAAAGCTACGTTCACTTTTAATACTAAAAATGAATTGTTCTTTTCTTCCAGTGTGCCTCCAATGCCCCTTTTTTCTTGTGTTACGAGAAATTAATCCTTTGGCTAAACTTTCATTTCTCGTTTAATCTCTAAATATCTCAAACTGTATTTTCAAAATTTTCCCTGCAATTATTAATGCAAATAATTAGCTCAAATAATTCAAATTAATTGAAATTAGAATTTCTGATCGAATTAAGCTCAATTCAGTAAAATGGGAAAATACTGGATAATTATGCACAATTCCCTGATTAATTATAGCACATTAAACTAAGTGAAGTGAACAAAATATTGACTCATCACCTAGCTTTATTTTTGGTGATGTTTCCATCTTCATCCAGTTTATTTCTAAATACCCATTTTGTTCCAATTACTTGATGAGTATCTTCTCTAGGAATCAATTCCCAAACTTGATTTCTTTCAAACTGGTTGAGTTCTTCTTGCATTGCTATACACCATTGTTCATCTTGAAGAGCTTCCTTAATGTTCTTGGGTTCTATCTGCGACATAAAAGCTACATTCATACAAAAATTTACCAAATTTCTTCTAGTGTTTACCCCTTTTGATATGTCGCCAATGATGTTGTCCAATGATAATCCTCTAGGTTGTTGCCATATTTTGTTTAGATCTTCATCATCTTGAGGATTATGTATTTCTTCTTCATTTGTTGTCTTTTGTAAGTCTTTATTTTCACCTGCATCTGATTCATCTGACTCAAGAGGTTTTGCCTCAAGGTCTACAATTTCATCAAAGACAACATGCATAGATTCTTCTATTTGAAATGTTTTCTTATTAAAAACTCTATAAGCTTTGCTAGTTAGAGAATATCCTAGAAAAATAGCTTCATCTGCTTTGGAATCAAATTTTCCTAAATTTTGTTTTCCATTGTTTAGAACAAAACATTTGCATCCAAAAATTCTTAAATGTGAAACATTTGGTTTTCTACCTTTAAAAAGTTCATAAGGAGTACATTTCAAAATTGGTCTAATAAGCATTCTATTTAAAACATAACATGCAGTACTCACAGCATCAGCCCAAAATTGTTTAGGAACACTATATTCATTTAGCATAGTTCTAGCAAGTTCCTCTAAAGATCTATTCTTTCTTTCTACAACTCCATTTTGTTGAGGAGTTCTAGGTGCAGAAAAATTATGAGAAATGCCATATTCTTCACAAAAAGTTTCAAAATATTCATTTTGAAATTCACCTCCATGGTCACTTCTAATAGCTTTTATTTTCAAATCCTTTTCATTTTGAACTAAATTTGCAAACTTTTTAAATTCTTTGAAAGCTTCATTTTTAAGAGTAAGAAAGAAAGTCCAAGTATATCTTGAATAATCATCTACAATAACTAAAGCATAATAATTTCCTCCAAAACTTTTTATCCTAGAGGGACCAAATAAATCCATGTGCAAAAGTTCTAAGGGTTTTAAACTAGAAACAACATTTTTCGAATGAAAAGATGATTTCACTTGTTTTCCCTTTTGACATGCATCACACAATTTATCCTTCACATATTTTAGTTTTGGTAGACCAATTACTAAGTCTTTAGAAATGAGTTTATTCAATTGTTGCATATGAATATGTGCAGCTCTTTTATGCCATAACCATGGATTTTCTTCTTTTACTACTAGACATGAAATATTCCTACTTGATGCATTTTCTAAATCTATCAAATAAATATTGTTATGCCTAATTCCTTTCAAAGCAATTTCAGAAGAATCATTTTTATAAATAGTGCAGGAATTTTGTTCAAAGGTTACCTTGAATCCTTTATCGCATAATTGACTAATGCTGATTAAGTTGTGCTTTAATCCTTCCACATATAGCACGTCTTTGATCATCAAAGTATCTTCACTTCCAATATCTCCTATTCCAAGGATTTTTCCTTTATTGTTATCACCATAGGTGACAAATCCGCGTTCTCTTTTCAGGAAGCTTGTAAATTTCTTCTTATCTCCGGTCATGTGTTTTGAACATCCACTATCAAGACACCACATATGCTTCCTTGGTTTTAATAATTCCTACAACATAAAAAGAACAAGCTATTTAGGTACCCAACTACTTTGTATGGGTCCTTTGGGTTAGATTGAAGAGATTGAAATTATTTTGCAACCCAAGCATATCTACCACTTGGAACACCATAATGCTTAATTTTACACTTATTAGATGTATGACCCTTTTTCATACAATAAAAGCATGATGCAGTATATGTGTTCCTATAAGTTGTTCCCTTTTCTACCCAAGTTCTACGGGTTCTATAATTATGCTTATTTTTAATTCTAGGAACATACTTATTATTACCAACCTTATGTTCATTTATTTTACTACATTCTCCTAAGGTTGTTTCATCTAGTAATTTCTTATAATTAACACAAGATGCACATTCATCATTACTAGAAAATTTGGCTTTTTCATAATACAAAACTTTTCCTTTTAAATTTCTAATTTCTTCTGCTTGATATAAAAATTTATTTTTTAAACTTCTGTTTTCTTCAGATAAATTTGTAAATTCAGTTTTCAAATCATCATTTAATTTAGAAGAATTTTCAGAAGTGAGTTTCAAATTTTCATTTTCTTTAAGAAGGCTATCAAGTTCAGATTTTAAATTTTTAAAATCCTTTTTCAGCTTTTTATGAGCAATATCTAACTTTTCAGATTCAATTAATAATGCAGCATACATTTCATTTTCATCAATATGACTATCATTATCAGAATAGTTTGAACTACTTACTTGGCTGTCATTATCGTCATCTGCCATCAAACAGATGTTTGCTTCTTCATCTGAGTCGCTTGAATCTGTAATTGTTTCATTGTCGTCTTCCCAAGCAATGTATGCCTTCTTTTTCTTGAAAAATTTCTTTTCTTTCTTTTCTTCACCCTTCTTTTGATTTGGGCAGTCTACTTTTAAGTGTCCCTTTTCTCCGCAACCATAGCATCTGTAGTTTGAGGAAGATCCTTGATTTTCTCTCTTTTCATTTTTGAATCTCCCTTTGCCTTTTGATTTCATGAACCTATTGAATCTCTTGATAAGTAGACTCAAATTTTCATCTTCTTCGGAGTCTTCATCTTCTGATCTTCCTTTGCTTCTGTGAATCTCCGACTTTAATGCCAAACTCTTCTTGTTGGTTTTGGCTTTTGCTTCTTCTTCATCAAGTCTTCCAAGATCTAGTTCATGTTCTCTCAATTTTCCAAAGAGTGCCGCCATGGTCATGGTGTTGAGATTTTGTGACTCCGAGATTGCAGTCACCTTTGGTTGCCATGATCTGTCTAAGGATTTCAAGATTTTAATGTTAAGTTCATCTACATCGAATGACTTACCTAGTCCAATGAGATGATTGACAATGTTGGTGAAGCGTTTTTGAACGTCTGAAATAGTTTCTCCTTGCTTCATTCTAAACATCTCATATTCTTGGATTAGGGAGTTCTTCCTTGCCCTCTTTACATCATCTGTTCCTTCATGTGTTACTCTGAGTACATCCCACATTTCCTGAGCGGTTTTGCAGATAGAGACTCTGTAGAACTCATCAACAGTCAGTGCTGATGCAATGATGTTCCGGGCTTTTACGTCATTTTGAGATCTTTTCTTTTCTTCAATGGTCCATTGCTCACGGGGCTTAGGTTCCTGTAAGTTGTTAGTGGGAACAGAAAAGCCAGACGCAATAACATCCCAAATATCACAATCAATAGATTCAATAAATATTTGCATTCTTACCTTCCAGAATGCATAGTTCTCACCAGTGAATAGTGGAGGTCTATTGATTGAAGCACCCTCTGCAAAGGTTTGATGTGATCCTGCCATTTGAATTACTATCAAAGCAAGCTCTGATACCAATTGTCAGAGCGGCTGCAGCGGAATGGTTAGCGTGGAAACAAACCAAGAGGGGGGGTGAATTGGTTATATTCAAATATTATCCCTTTTTAATATTTTTCTCTTAATTTCTTACTAAGCAGATAATTAAACGTAAATAACAGAGTAAGGGAAAGAGAAAAATTACACAGGTATTTTATCCTGGTTCAGATCACTAAGATCCTACGTCCAGTCGCTTATCTCAAATAAGATAAACCTTTTTCACTATCACAAAACTATTACAAATATTAGTCACACAGAAAAACAATTTGTAACAGTTTAGAAATTACCACCTCTCTTGAAACCACAAGAGATGAACTTACACCTCCTTTGAATCTTCACAAAGGATGATCACCTCCTTCGAATGCTTCACGAAGGATGATTCTCTTCCAGACACTTCCTCAGACACACCAAGGATGATCCAGCTATTCCTCTATCACCGTAGCAGTATTTAACCAACTCTACAGACAGAGTTTCCTTAGCTGAGCAAGAGCACACAATTCTCAAAGAGTTCAGAGATGTTTTGCACAAGGGAAGAGTTATAGTTGAGAGAAAATGAGAGTCTATTTATAGACTCATCCAAAGGCTCCTCCATTTTCGCTTTTAGACTTTCTGACTGTGTTAATCGATTAGCTACAGTGGTTAATCGATTAACAACCCAACGGATACTTCAACGGCTCTAAAAATGGCTAGTTTTTCAAACGTTCACTATGTTAATCGATTAACACCCCTTGTTAATCGATTAACGTTAATCGATTAACACCCTCTGTTAATCGATTAACACTGAAATTCTGTGCTTCGCCATTCGTCTCTGGAACAATCGATTAACACCCTCTGTTAATCGATTAACGTTAATCGATTAACACCCTCTGTTAATCGATTAACACTGCACAGAATTTAGCTTTTGGTTTATTTTTACATCACTTTTAAATGCATACATAAAACTACTAATTTTCCTATGTTTATACAATTATTACAAAAGGTTACAAGTCTTCAAAGATCATTCTTCATGAGTCTTGGTTGTTCTTGACTTGAATTGGACATCATCAAAACTTCATCTTCTTCATTTTGCTAACACTGTTTAGGTAAATAAGGCGGGCTAAAATGAAAATAATCGAGTGAATGGCAATAAAAGCATCACGGGTATTCGGTCGACTTAGCTCGGTCCTGGAGGGTGTCGTAAAAAAAAATAATAAATAAAAAAAACTAACTTTATCCATCGTCAGAGCAAGATTTACAGTAAGGTCAGAGAGATGATTTTGAACAAGGACATCATTCTGAAAATACTGAAACGATCTCAACATTTGATAAAAAAAAAATGCAAAAACAAGCAGATATAACACAAAAAAAAAAGGGGGTGCAAAGTTACGAGTTCAGGAATAAAAGGCAAAATAATAAAAAAGAGAAAAAGAAAAAGAAAAAAGAGCAAATGAAGCAAATAAAGGATGTTCGGGGTTCGATCATTTCTGATCGTTAATATTACACACCATCAAGAAATAAAAAAAAAAACATAAAAATAAAATACGTTCTTCAAGTCTCCTCGGGGAGACTACTCGTCAGCCGAGGGCAGTCGCAGGGTGAGTTCGACAGAAGGAGGCTTCACCTGGAACCGAAAGACGGGAGGGACCTCAACTTTGACTGGAACAGGGGGGATCGGAAAGAGATCGAGTGTCACTCGATCTGGCACTGCTAACAATGTCCTTAATAGATCTAAAAAAAATGTTAGAAAGGTTAAAACGCAAGAAAAAAAAATATATAATAATAAAGGTTCCTTACCATCCATGAAAGGCGAAGGGAGGGGTATGGAAGAGTAGGACGTGGTAGCCTTGCGGCGCTTTGAGCGTTTCTGTCTCTGGCGGTATCCATGGTTCTGGAACCAGTATTGGACACTAGATTCCCTAACCTCCCCATGAGCCCTAAGTTTTGCTGCAATTTCGTGTGCTTGTTCTTTATTCGGGTTTCTCATCCCCAACGCAAATAATGCTTTTAATGAGGCCACCTGTTCTCTAGTTGGGGACCATCTTTTATACTTTTTCTTGTCTTGAACTTGCAGATTTGCTAAACTTTGGTCCATTTTTTTTGTTCTATAAAAAATAAAATAAATATATTAGTTTTTTCTTTTAAGTCAGTATTAGCCTTCTTTTTTAGTTTTAGGTCCATCGGTATTTTTGTCCAAGTTTTAGGTCCAGGTCCTCGCAAAGGGTCCTAACGGATCTAGGTCCAGCGTTTTTAGAGCATAATAATAAGAAAGCCGGAAGAACGGAAAAGAAACAAAAACATAAATAAAAAATAAAAATAAAAGAAAAAAAACATAATCTGGAAAGCAGGGCAAGGGAGAAGGGAAGAGGCAAAGAAGAACATAAAGCTTAAAAGGAAAAGCTGAACAGCATAATGGAAAGAAAAGCAAGAACGGAAAGCAAAAAAATATAAAACAACAGAGAAAGGGAAGAGGGAAAGAAAGGTAGAGAAAGCGAAAAAAAAAGGAAAAGGAGGAAAAGCAGAGAAAGCGGAAGAAAGAAAAAGAAAAAAAAGGACATGAAGAAAAGAAAGATCGAAGAGCTTAGAAGACTTACCTGGAAGTGGAGGGCTGCAGAAGCTCGTCGCAGGAACCCGACGCTCTCGACAGACGCTCAAGGAAGAGAGAGGAAGAGAAGAAGAGAGAAGGGATAGCAAGAGAGAGAGAGATCAGACTGAAATGTCGGCCGATGCGGACGGGTACCCGTTTTATAGCTGAGCAAATCCACTGTGTCCACAATTCCGGTCATCGCTACCGGGGACGTCCACAGTCCCGGTCTTTCTGATTTCAAAACAAAAAAAATATTTAATTAAAAAATGAAAACGGGTAGGGTTTTGTTGGGTCAATCCGGCCCAATACAAGACTTCTTGGACGATCCGATTTCAACAAAAATAAAAAAAATAATAAAACAAAATATAAAAAAAATATATGATAAATGGAAAATTTTCAAAAATAATAAATGGAGTGATGTAAAATTTGAATTGTTCAAAATTGTTTTTCATTTGCATGATAAAGGACATTTTTCAGGTTCATTGGGCCTCATTGTCATGTTAGCTTTCTTTGAACCCAATTCTTTCTGAAATATAAATTTGAGCGAAAAATTATTTTGGCATGTTTGTAATTTCACATCACACCATTTTTTTTGGTTTTATTCCTTCTTCTTCTGCAATTTTGAATGAATCCAAAAAAAAAAACAAAACAAAACAAAAAAAAACAAAAAAAGAAAGGACTGGTTCGAAGCCCATTGAGTCCAATTGTCCCTCTCTGTCAAAAATACAAAAAGATTTCCTTCCGTAAATTGCATAATTTTCCTTCAATAATATATTCGTCAAATAAAAAAAAAGAAGCATAATTGTGGAATATACAAATTGTTAACAATGTGTTTTCAGTACAGTCTTACAAGTTATCATGCACGATTTTCTTGGAATTTGTTATCAACAAAAATCTCAATTTCCACATTGGCCCAGAAAGCCCATTTCCCATACTGGCTTGCAAAGCCCAGCTTCCATGCTAACCCGCAAGGCCCAGTTCCCACAAAAGCCCAGTTCCTACACTGGCCCACAAAAGCCCAGTTCCTACGCTGGCCCACAAAAGCCCAGTTCCTACACTGGCCCACAAAAGCCCAGTTCCTACACTGGCCCCCAAAAGCCCAGCTCACACTGGCCCCCCTAAGCCCAGTTTTCACACTGGCCCCTAAGCCCAGTTTTCACACTGGCCCGTAAGCCCAGTTTTCATACTGGCCACCAAAACCTAATTTTCTCTAAAAAAAAAAAAATCTATTTTTTCAACTGGTATCATCATTTTCATTTCATATCACTTTTCTTCATGCATAAAACCAAAAAATGCGTCATTTGTTTTCTATGTAAATTATCCATTTTATGAGATTTCAAAAAATGTAATGGATGTCATAATCTCTTGGAGTCAAATGATCAAGTCACATATTTTTAAGAGATATCTGTGTGTGCATTGCTTGAAAACATCATCCTTCAGCCCTCGCCAGACCAGGAGATTGACCCAATCATGTCTTAAGCCCAAATAATAAACACAGTTTTACACTGGGGCAGATTTTCCATTACCTCCACTGGCTTTCATTTGGGAGATCCTGGAATCCGTTGTGAAAAAAAAAAACAATAAATAAAAAAAAAGAAGAAAAATGATGAAAAATAACTCTTGTTGAGATCATTTAGTCTTGTCTCCTAATTAATCTTTTGAAAATAAAACAACCAAAATTTGAAATGACGTATGGCCATCTTTCTTCATCCAAAAACAAAAAAAAAAAAAAAAAAACAAAAATATATCCTTTGATACCAAATTTGAGCCAATATGAAATTTCTTTTCAAAATTTACCCAAACAAGGGTTACCATCACAGTAGAAGCCGACTCAAATTGCAAGAAGAACAAACTTAGAGATCAAATGAAGAGTATTCAGCAAAAGCAAAGCAAAAATGGAAAGAATCACAAAGTGATGGAAAACAAAGATTGAAATTTGAGAAAGGGCAAAATAGTCAAAGCAGATTTGACAAATAGCTGATACAAAGTGTAGATGGTAACTCTTGTTTTTCAAAAAAATATCCACAAAAATTTATTTGAGCCTTCATATCCTTTTTTCAATACCCTTCAGCCAAAGCCACATTACAAGCCCAATAAAAGTCCACACAGATTGAATAATGGTTGCTTAAATTTTCATAAAGCTTAATTTTGAGACAAGACAAAAATGACCAACAATGCAGTTGTAAAAAAAAAAAAAAAAAAGAATGATGATGAAAAATAATTGTCCTCTGATGAAGGGAACTCCCTATTGATCAAGTTTTTATGAAGGAAAATCAAGCCAATTAGGGGCAATCCTTTCAAGCCCACCATTTTCGTATCCATCATAAATTCATATCCCATTCAAACTCTTACCCCGATTCCCAAACTGGGGGGGGCAACATTATAAGTGTTACGTAACCTTTCCACCCATTCTTCAAAGCTAAGGCAATTTTGTGAGTTTCATGTGTTTTGACCCATTCAAAATATTGGGCGTCTTTGTTAATCTTTCACCTGAATATTCAAAGCTCATACAAAGACTGGGGCATCCCTTGTTGGGCCTCCCATGATTTTGGTTCGTCCCGAACTTCAAAAATCCATCATCACCAAAATTGGGGCAATTTGTAAATCTCACATGATATTCTCACTCCCTGATTCATGACTTATTCCCTCACAATTCACAAATACATTTGTCCATACCTACCTTTTTACCAGGCCCCAAACTGGGGCAACTTCTGAGTATCTACGACTTCACATTGGCATTTGTAATGGTTTTAAGGAGTAAGAGGCCCAGGTAGCCAACTCGGTACTCTCCAAATCCTTCCACACATTTGTCCCAACCCCTGGTATCAAGCATATACACACTAGTATCTCGTCAAGAAATGTGTAGCACACAGGCTTCATTTTGAACATTTGACTTTAGAATTTAACGTCCATAAAAAATGAATGAAAGTCTAAATCCTCATAAATTTGATGATTTCAAAGAAAGCAAATTGACTTAGTGAAAAAATGTCGTAATTTCATAATCTTCCAATACATCGTGTACATATTTTCATCAACTTTGAATTTATTTTCATCAAATCTCCTTCCTTCAAAAGGACAAAAAAAAATCAACATGCATCAAAGTTTTCTTCTATAAATTTCAAAGTTTACATCAACCATGCGCATTGAGGTTCAAAACCCATATACTTGTACAAAAATGCAACACTTGTTTCTTAGTTTCAAAATTTTGAAAGAAAGAAAAATCAAAATCAAAATCAAAAAAAATATTTTCTCAAAATTTCAACAAATTCAAAAAAATTTCAAACAATTTTACATTCTGTCATTGGTATCTCGGCCCTCTGTAAGACAATGGTCGAGCCCAATTTTTTCTTTCTGTCATTGGTATCTCGGCCCTCTGTAAGACAATGGTCGAGCCCAATTTTTTCTTTCTATCACTGGTGTCTCGGCCCTCTGTAAGACAATGGTCGTGCCCATTTTTACTTTTTTCAAATGACCCTCTGCATGGCAATGGTCAGTCCAAATTTTCAAATGACCCTCTGCATGGCAATGGTCAAATTTTAATTTTCCTCTGCGATCTTGGCCCTCTGCAAGGCAATGGTCAAGTCCAGATTGTCAAACGACCCTCTGCATGGCAATGGTCGAATTTTAATTTTCCTCTGCGATCTTGGCCCTCTGCAAGGCAATGGTCAAGTCCAGATTGTCAAACAACCCTCTGCATGGCAATGGTCAATTTTAATTTTCCTCTGCGATCTTGGCCCTCTGCAAGGCAATGGTCAAGTCCAGATTGTCAAACGACCCTCTGCATGGCAATGGTCAATTTTAATTTTCCTCTGCGATCTTGGCCCTCTGCAAGGCAATGGTCAAGTCCAGATTGTCAAACGACCCTCTGCATGGCAATGGTCGAATTTTAATTTTCCTCTGCGATCTTGGCCCTCTGCAAGGCAATGGTCAAGTCCAGATTGTCAAACGACCCTCTGCATGGCAATGGTCAATTTTAATTTTCCTCTGCGATCTTGGCCCTCTGCAAGGCAATGGTCAAGTCCAGATTGTCAAACGACCCTCTGCATGGCAATGGTCGAATTTAAATTTCCCTCTGCGATCTTGGCCCTCTGCAAGGCAATGGTCAAGTCCAGATTGTCAAATGACCCTCTGCATGGCAATGGTCGATTTTAAATAATTTCTGCTATTGGTATCTCGGCCCTCTGTAAGACAATGGTCGAGCCCAATTTTTCTTTCTGCTATTGGTATCTCGGCCCTCTGTAAGACAATGGTCGAGCCCAATTTTTCTTTCTGTCATTGGTATCTCGGCCCTCTACAAGACAATGGTCGTGCCCAATTTTACTTCCTGTCATTGGTATCTCGACCCTCTGTAAGACAATGGTCGAGCCCTTTTTTACTTTTTTCAAGCGACCCTCTGCATGGCAATGGTCAAGTCCAGATTTTATTTTTTTCAAACGACCCTCTGCATGGCAATGGTCATTGGTATCAATTTTCAAAATTTCTCAAAAATCAAAATCAAAAAAATATTTTCTCAAAATTTCAAACGACCTTCTGCATGGCAATGGTCAGACCAAATTTTTTCAAGCGACCCTCTGCATGGCAATGGTCAAGTCCAGATTTTATTTTTTTTAAACGACCCTCTGCATGGCGATGGTCATTGGTATCAATTTTCAAAATTTCTCAAAAATCAAAATCAAAAAAATATTTTCTCAAAATTTCAAAAGACCCTCTGCATGGCAATGGTCAGACCAAATTTTTTCAAATGACCCTCTGCATGGCAATGGTCAAGTCCAGATTTTATTTTTTTCAAACGACCCTCTGCAGGGCAATGGTCAATCAAATTCAAATTTCTCATTCATTTTATTTATGCAAAAAAAAAAAAAAAAAAAAAAAAAGAACAAAAATTTGTTCCTCGTTCACTACATCTGTAGCATTGGTGGACCTTCCACGAGGTTGTCACACTTCAATTCTCTCAGCTTTGTTTGTTTGTTTTATTCTCTGTTTCTTTCTTGTTTATCTTGAAACCCAGACGAAATTAGTATTCCTATCTTTACTTATATTTTACTCTGATAATATGAAAACATTGTTTATCATATGATCTAGTAAAATCTAAGTAAAGAGGGGCACCTGTCAACACTCAATTTCGTCCGGATTAACTAAGTGATTTTGTTTTATTGTATTCTCCTCATAAAAAGAAAAAATAAAAAAAAAAATAAATAATAAAAATAAAAATAAAAAATAATAAAAAAATAATAATAATAAAAAAAATAAAAATAAAAATAAAATAAAATAAAAAAAAAAGAAGGGAAGGAAAACGTTCGTCCTGCTCCACCGCGAACGTTCGGTTCCATCCTCTGCGTGAAACCGATCGTCATTCACTATGCGTCTCCTTGACGCTCGTTCCTTTTTGCTCAACCGTTCGGTATTTCAGTTTCATAGGACGCTCATTAATGCTCAGCCTCAACCGATCGCTCATCCTCAATTGTTCAGCATCTCGGTCTCAGTGACGTTCGGCTCCCTCCCCTGCAAGGCCGTTCGGTCTTTTCCTTTATCCTCAATTGTTCAGTTTTGAACATTAGCAGAGGTCGTTCGTCCTCAAACATGAGTCTTTAGAACGTTCGTCCTCTGCATGGAGCAACCGTTCATCCTCTGCATAACGCAACCGTTCATCCTTCCCCACTGTTGCTGCGACCGTTCGCCCAGAAGCGACTGCTTGAGCGTTCGGTCTTTCATTATTCGGCCGTTCGGCAATGTGTTACTATAGCACGTTCGTCCTCTGTTTCGAACCGCTCGTCCTTGCCTATTGCGAACGTTCGTCCTCTGTTTCGAACTGCTCGTCCTCGCCTTTATGCGAACGTTCGTCCTCTGTTTCCAACCGTTCGTCCTATGCCTATTGCGAACGTTCGTCTTCATCATAAAGCGTTCGTCCCGGTCTTTTAGGACGTTCGTCCTTTGCACTACTCGACCGTTCGGTCATTCAGACCTTTTGGACGTTCGTTTTCATGCCAGGACCTGTATAGCGTTCGGCAATTTGCGTGTTGAGGCGCTCGTCAAAGGCATAGACAATTTCGAGCGTTCGTTCGTTGTGGTTTGGTGATCTTGAGCGTTCGGTCATTTGTTAGTGAGCGTTCGGTTATATTGTTGGGTCTTCTTTTGAACGTTCGGTCTCCATGTGTTTGTCTTCAGCGTTCGTCCTTAGCTTTGTGCGACCGTTCGTCCAGGTCGCTCCCCTTCTCTGCCGCTCGCTCGTCCGGATTGTGTGGCATTCGTTTTTTTACTGCGCTTTATTTGTTTTAATAAAATATATAATAACAAAAAATAATAATAAAAATAAAGAATAAGAAACAAAAATAAAAAAATAAAAAAAAATAAAAATAACAAATCAGAATGTCTGAAAAGTTGTTCACCAATAATAAAAAGAGGACAAAATTAGAGGATGTGGAAAGGAGTGAGGCAGTGCTGGTATCTCTGAAAAGGATTTAATTATTCTTGGCTTCACCTGGCTTTTGGGTTGTAAAACGCCAATGGTGGTATCCTCATGCACTGCTGCCCATCCTGCAACTCTGAAAAGACTCTGAATTCTCACCAACCAAACCAAATGGGGGGACCTGGCGAAAAAATAGAATCAGAGAAGCACAAGGCTGGTAATAAAAACGGTCTTCAGGAGGAGAGAAAGGGGGGTCGGTTTTGTTTTTGGAGGCATCATTTACAGAAAAGATTAGGAGAACAGAGAGGTGAAGCATCTTGAAGCTGCGGAGGTAAGTCTCGTATACCTAAAACTCTTTGGTCATGCCCAAGCTCATCTATATGTTCATAGATATGATTCCTTTATTGCATTCGGAGAGATGATTGAAATATGTGTTCGGTCAACGTACATGGTTATATTCACTTTCCTCTGTTAATCAAAACTGCACCAAAATGTAGTCTCAACAAGATTCATCAGTTATGAGTAACTATAGAATACAAGAGTTATTTTCCCTCAACAAAAAAAGAGAGCTTCAGTATCCATTCACTTGTACCCCGAAAACACACAACCTCTCATTGTTGTGGTCAGTTGTGTCGGTGACCACAACCTATAATCTTCATCTTCATCTCCAACTCTGGTCTTACCCGCAAGCCAGCATGCCTAGATTCTCAACTAGGCTTTGACTTCTATCACCCAAACACCGAGCCCCATTCACTCTGGATACAACATCTACCATTCGCTTACGAAAAAAGAAGAAAAAGCCAACCCATTCCGATGCACCATTATCACAGAATCAGCCATCACCCTTTTGCGCTCATATTCATACGCACACCAATACTCATCCAGCACATATCACCCTCCTCATCCATATTCACCCACGGCCACAGCCACCCTCGAGCACCTCGTGACCACAGTCCATCATCTTCATCCATTTTCTCTTCATATCCACCTCAAACACTTGATACTACTGCCTAACTCCCCCACCCACCATTATCAAACACTCACTCCCGAAAGAAAACAACAGAAAGCTCCATCACCATTCCATTATCACCATCATCTTATTCTCCAAAGTTTTCATCCCCACACAAAAACTAAAAATAGATAAAAGAGAAATAGGAGAGCCCATTGTGGTGGCCTCGGTGACGGCAGTTTATGCCTTTTTGGTGGGGGCGTCTATAGTAGAAGAGAAGGATAGGAGAAGCTTGACGCGACAATCAATGGTGGCTGTGGTGTCGATCGGCGCGACGGTGGTAGCTTGGTCTACGGCTGGCGGCGGTCGGATCGGCAGAAGCGGTGATGCGGCTGAGCTAGTGATGGCCTGACGACGACACGCGGTGGTTCGGTTCGAAGAGGCGGCGGTCCGCGTGCTGGCAGAGGCGAAATCCTCCATGGGTTTCCGTTTTCAAAGCGAAGAGAGAGAGGGTGGTGACGCCGTGGTATCGCCGACGACGAGGTAGTGTCGAGACTAGTAGAAGGTGGTGGCGGCGGTGGACTGCCGGGAGAGGAAAGAGACCTTGGGTCTCTAGAGAGCTGAGCATGAGTATTGAGAATGAAGTGGAAGATGTTAATCTCCTAGGGGTTTCTGGACGAAAAACAATTGTGCCAAACTCTAAAAAAGAGAGAAAAGAAATATTTCTTCTTGACACCCCTGCTTTACTTTACACACATCTTTCCATTTGGGCTTAAGCCTTTCTGTCAACAAAACAAAAGAAAAGAATTGGGCCTATCAATCCTATTTCGAGGTGCACCCCCCCCAAATTGCATTTGCGCACCTCATACCCAATACAGCTCGGAATGTTATATTCTCGGATTTGTGTTTTTTTTTTTTCGTTCCTTTTCTCTGTCTATTGTTTCGTTAGTTTTGATATTTGTTCTATTATTGCTTGTTGCTATTACTCATTTGTTAATAAAAAATTACAAAAAAATACGTTTTAAAGGTTAAGCACACGTGTGATCGCTCGCATCGTCCTTGTGCTAAAAACCTTTTCTCTTTCTTGAATAAAAATTACAAAAAAATACGTTTTAAAGGTTAAGCACACGTGTGATCGCTCGCATCGTCCTTGTGCTGAAAACCTATTCTCTTGTTTAAACAAAAATTACAAAAATATGTTTTAAAGGTTAAGCACACGTGTGATCGCTCGCATCGTCCTTGTGCTAAAAACCTTTCCTCTTTCTTAAATAAAAATTACAAAAAATACGTTTTAAGGTTTAAGCACACGTGTGATCGCTCGCATCGTCCTTGTGCTAAAAACCTTTCCTCTTTCTTAAATAAAAATTACAAAAAATACGTTTTAAAGGTTTAGGCACACGTGTGATCGCTCGCATCGTCCTTGTGCTAAAAACCTTTCCTCTCCTTCTTAAATAAAAAACTACAAGAATACGTTTTAAAGGTTAAGCACACGTGTGATCGCTCGCATCGTCCTTGTGCTAAAACCTTTTTCTCTTTCTTAAATAAAAATACCAAAAAAATATAAAATCTACAAAAGCTATAAATATTAATACTTTCGAACGAACGAATCATATTGCTGGTCAGAACTACGTGACCTTTGATTCTCCATCAAAAGTGGAGATACGTAGGAGCAAGGCTAGTCCTTGTCAGGCTCACTTTTCCCAAAAATCCAAAATCATTTTAGAAACAAAATTCTCAAACAATTTCCAAACAAATTTTCAAGCAGTTTTCTAAAAGAACTACGGAACCCTGATTTCTCATTCTGAATGAGAATACGTAGGAGCAAGGTCAATCCTTGTCGGGCCCAAAAAGCTAAAAAATATTGTTTGTTTCTTTAGAGTTTTATTTTAAGGGAAAGTTAAACATTTTGAAAACCACATCCATATTCGCACATTTAGTTAAAAGTACTGCCTTAGGGCAGGCGTCGTAGGGTGCTAATACCTTCCCTACACGTAACCGACTCCCGAACCAAGAATCTGGTTCAAATTGACCATGCCTTATCATTTTATGGTTTTTCCGTAGTTTTCCAGAATAAACTATGGTGGCGACTCCAAAATCTCTTTTCAAAACCCGTTTCTTTTCGGATCGTCGTCCCGTCGCGATTCCGGTTGCGACAATATGGCTTCAAAATTTGAACTTGATTCATGTTCTAAGAGTATTTCTGAGGTTCGGTCTGATACATTAGGATTGGGTGTTATACCTCTGCATGTCAATTCTTTGGAGCCACAATGTACTAACCATGTTGCAGGAGCTGCATTTGAATTTGACCAACATTCACCCACAGTGGAAGACAAAGGTGCTAACATACACAATAGTTTGAAGATCAATAGGCACCAACTGAACCCGCTCATCAACAATCCTACCTTCTTAGATTCAACTGTGGAAGATATTTCCCTGCTAGATCAAATCTGGAGGATGAAGCAATTGTTCCCTGCTAGATTCTGGTTTTTTTAGTCATGTGCTCAAACTATGTTTGATGCAGTTTTTATTTGTTTGTGAAATCTGGTTGTTCTGCTTTTAAATTCACAAGTGTTCAGACAGTTGTTGGTGCAATTATCAACCAAATAAAGGTCGTGAGATGTGAATCTAGCCTTGGTGATATATTAGCCATAAGCACAGTGTTGTTCATGTGAATTTCTAGTCAATTTTATTTGCGGGAAACAATTCTGAGTTAATAAGAAATCTGTTTGAATATGCTTCAATTTATTTTTTCTGTTTAGTTAAAATTTGATTTGAATTCGTTCTGTTTTAGTTGGAATGACACATGCTGTTGTGAAAGGATAGGTACACCAACTGAGTAATGAAATGCATATGCATAGCTTGGGTGCCTAAACCAGAAACATAATGCAATGTTGAATTTCAGATTTCAACTTTGCACCATGCTATTTGAATTTTGTTTGAGTCTAATTCGAGTTTAACTCAACCTAGATACTGTTTTCCAGCTTGGTCTTCTGTAGTTACACATTCTAGATGCACTTTTAACATTGCCTAGTCCATTGAATTTTTTAAACTCGGTTTTGGTGGTGCGATGGAGTGATTTTTCTGCATTTTTGGACATAACAAAGTCAGATTTCGACTGCTAGCATTTCTATGTTATGTAACAGTTTGAGCAAGTCTAAAATGATGTTTAAAAGTTGCTAGCAAAGTTGATTTAGTGATATAATGGTCCAAGTGCAGAATAATATACTAAACCATCAATTTTGAGTCAAAATTGGGAAGTGGCAAGGTGTTTTTGAGTAACAGTTTGGATTTGAGCCAATTCAAAGTTTGAACAGCTTAAAATCTCCAAACAAAATTGTTAAAGTGGTTCGTTTCGAGCTAAAGCCACTATTGTATCATTTTGTGTCTCAAACCACCAAATTTTGAGTCATTTTTGTGGCAAAATTAAACCAGACGACACTTTGAGCCTAAGTGTTGTGATTAAAGACTTTGATTGCAAAAACAAGCCTAGGAATCAAGTTTTAAATAAAAAAAATAGATTGCAAAAGACAAAATCAGTGTGTAAATTAATTGAAAAAGGCTATTTCCTGTGCAATTCGAACACAAGAGTTTATATTTGATGCACCAGTTTGTAAAGTTTCATTAAAGACTTTCATCAAACACTTTTGACAAGTTTGTGTTGTACTTGATTTTGGTTGAATATGGTTCAATTGTCTTGTTTTTCTTGCTTTATTAATCTACTCTAGACCTTTGCTAGGATTTATTTGCAGTGCCTTCTTTATTAATAGCCTTAATTGCTTGTTTGTCTTTAAATTGAAAATTTGGTTTTATCCATAATAGGTCAGTTTTATCCATAATAAGTCAGTTCTATTCCAACCCTTACTTTTTGATTTCTGGTGTAGTTTGGTGTTGTTTTCTAGACAATTAAGGTTGGTCTTGATCATTTTTTTGCGGTGCATCTAAGGTCCTATACTGATATAACATTAGGGTAGCATATTAGGTGGTGGAGATTGGTTTTACTACCTAAATCGTGGCTGCAACAATTTTGAATGTTAAGCACCAAAAATAGTGTGTTATCTGTTTAAGTGGAGTTAGTTAGTGAGGATTATTTTTCTTAGCTCCACCCAACAGCTGTGAGACTTGTGTGGCTGCCAACATTGCAATTTGTCCTTTGTTGAGAAAACAAGAGCTACAAACCATATTTTAGGTTCTGTTTTGAATGCAACTCACATGGTTAAATGGACTTTTGGAATGACAATGTGTAAACTGATTTTAAATTGATCATTTGGGTTCTGTTTTGAACTTGTTCAATGTTAACACTACAACAAGTGTACCGAATTGTATCAAGTAATAATAAATGGTAAAACTAAGTATCGTTTCCCAAAGGACTCACGGCCTAAACAATTATGTGATTTATTAATTAAATTAGACTTGTATACGAAATCTTGTAGGTTTAGATGCAAATACTGAAAAGTAAATATGAATGCATGTGTTGATCAATTGGATCGAAAGAAGCAAAAGAGATTGATGTAAAATATGGAATGATGATGTTGTTGGGGTTTTCGATTCATCCTATCCACTCTCATGTATTCATGAATTCATCTTTATTCATTAATGTTAATGTCACTTTCTAATTTACCTTAAACCCGATGTCTCGGTGAAGAAAGCCTACTCCTAATCACTAGTTTACAATGTCTTGTCTCTCTAGCAATTATTCATGCATTACATTCGCACAGAAGCTTAAAGGCAACTGATCCTCCTATTCCTATGTCTAGGTAATATTTCTTCCGAGACAATTTCCCCAGTTCTAGATTTCCCCGTATGTGTCCAAATCGATAAAATCAATGATCATGCAATTGAATAAGTTAAACAAAGCATCCATAGAGTGTAGAGGAAAAACCATAATAATTAATGAAGTAAAGCATATATAATCAAGAATCAATTCAATACATAGAGTTTCAAAGGATTACATTGTTTCCCCAACAAAAATGGAGGTTTAGTTCACCATAGACATGGTGAAAATGGATGAAAATAATGAAAAGAATGAAAGATAGAACCCTAAAAGTTGAAGATTGGAGCTTCCGCCTCCAAGGGGTAAAAGAAGTGCAATTTTGCCTCTTTCTGTCCAAAGATGCCAACCCTAGGTCGACTAAACCCTTATATAGTTTATTAAAAAATACAGAAAATTGGCATAAGCCCAAGTTAACGGTGCTCAGCGGTAAAATGGCGCTCAGTGGTGAGTGCGACACTCAGAATTAGCCCTCAACGATGACACTTAAGCACGAGACAGTGTATTCAACAAGCAAGCTTGGCGCTCAGTGGTGACTGCGATACTTGAATTGTGCACTTTTCCTTCCTTTCTTGAGTCCTACTCCTTGCTACTTCGACTTCTTTCATCAAATTCTTCTAAATTCCTGCCAAAACAAGGAAAACCAGGCATAAAACACATTCAACTCTCTTATTTCCACAACTTAAGCAAAACAAAATTGTTTCAAGCTAGATTCTAGGTCATAAAGGATGTATTAGATGTACAAATTAAGTATAAAAATAACAGTTTTTATCTTGTTATCACAGCCCCAAACTTAGAACTTTGCTTGTCCTCAAGCAAACAAGATTTATCTCAGTCTTCACCAATCAATACAATGGTTCAACAAATTCAAAAACTCTTTCTTTCAAGACAAGTAATTACTCAAATCAGCTCATCAAATAGCATTTAGTCAAGAGGCACACATGCCTTGATTCACAACTACTCATCATGGTGTTCACATAATCACATATTCTCCAACATATGCTATTCTCATGAATGATCAATTAACTAAGCATATATGCAATCAAGTGCTCATGGAATTATTCCTCACGAGATAAAGTGTTTCACTCAATCACACAAGTATATATAGAGGTCACTCATTCACTCTACTATCACAATGTCACATGGATCAACTTTGCCTTTCATTTAACCACAATCAAACACATTCACAAGCAAGCATCATCACAAGGACTTTTCTATGACTTATAATTTGGCTGGGTTAAGAAGAAAATTGGTTTTTCTAGATCACAAAATCCTTGAGTTAAGAGATTCATTCACAACCTTTCTCACTTCTTCCTAACTTTCCCTTACACATGCAAGCAATTGATTCAATCACAAAAACCTGGGCAAAGTCATTCATGCTTTCAAAGTAATAGTCATTATTCACAAAAACTATGGAGTTCAAAACCTCACATATAGGCTCATTTAACATTCCATATATTCCAGATACAAATCCTGCTTAGCATCATAATCACAATCACAACATCATGCATTTGTTCACATAGCTTGTGAACAACTACCTATATATCAGCATATGGTGTACAATCTCAACATCAATCAATATCCAAGCATCATCAAGCAACACTCATCATGCACAAGTTAATCAAACCATCATATCAGATAAAATTCAAAACGAGTACATCATAATCTATTCTAAAAACATAAGCAAATAAGTTCAAAAATACAAAACAAAAGATAAGAAAAGTCCTGCTCTAGTGCTAATAGCATCCATTAGTAGATGCTATCTTAGCTCCTCATCAACCCATGTTATCATCATAATCTTCCTCCTCTCCTTCTTCAGCATCTTCAAAATCATCATCATCCTCATCATCTTCCTCCATAGCTGGAGCTTCAGCTGCTCCAAATCTACTACCCTGCACCTGCTCTTCTGGCCATGCCACCACATCATTGTTGAATTCATCCATACTCCACCGTCTTCTAGGGGGTGTATTGTTAACAATGTTTTTGATCTCTAGAAACGAAACCGAAAACTTGTTGATGGATCGACAAGAATCACACAAGTAATATAAAATGGTAAGACCAAGTATCGTATCCCTAAAGACTCTCGACACTAAACAGTTGTGTGATAACTCAATTAATTAAGACTTAAATAAAACGAGATTGTTGGTTTCAAATGCAAAGACATAAAATTAAATATGAATGCAAGTTGATCAATAGCACAATAACATAAAGATGAAAGGAGGTTGTTTATAAAATGAGATGATTATGTTGTTAGGGTTTGATTTTACTAAGTTTACTCTCATGTATATAAGAATTCTTCTTTTTACATTAATGTTAACGTCACTCACTAAATTACTTAGAACTCGATCCCTCGGTGCAATAAGCCTGCCTTAATTCCTAGTTTGTGCAATTCCTAGAGTTCCTAAAATATTAAGTCTGAAGATCAAAAGCTTAAGACGACCAAGTACTCATACCCTCATCCTTGAGAAATATTACCCTTGGGAGAATTCAACAAGAACCTGAATTGTAAGGAACCTCCAGACACTCCTGCAATTCATAAATCATGCTACTAAATTAGTTAAATAAAGCAAGCATTGAAACAGATGAATTCCCTAACAATTAATGAAAAAGGATTTAAATTAAGAATCAATTCAAATACATTAGAGTTCACAAGGTTACATCATTCCCTAACAACAAATAGAGTTTAGTTCCCCATAGACATGGAGAAACTATATGAATAATGGAAAAACATGAGACAGTGAAACCCTAAGAGTAGAAGAGGAAGCTCTCGCCTCCAGATCTGCCTTTAGAGAGTAGAAGAGCATGTTGTTGTGTTGCTCAGGTGCCCCATTTAGGGCTTGAGTCTCCAGTTTGGATGCCCAGACTTCAGGGTCCGACGCCCGGGCGGCCTAGGAGGGCGCCTAGGCGACGAACATCGATTTTCTGCACCTGACCTTCTCTATAGGGCTCCCAAGCTTCGTATTGTCCTTCCTTCAGGTGCTTCCTTAGCATTTCATCTCTGCTTCCTGTATTAACTCATTTTCTTTCAAAACAAAAGGAATTAATCATAAAATCATCAAATTCAACCTCAACTCTCTTATTCACAAAACTAAATGAAAAAGAATGAGTCCAAGCAAGTTTCTAAGTCAAAAAGGGTGCATTTAGTATCAAAATTACATCACAGATAACGGTATTTTAAACCGTTATCATGATTCATACATCCCTATGATCATCTTCGCAGTGGCTACTTGCCCTCTGTGAATAGACTAAAACTTGTCGTCCATCATAGACATATACATGTCCCTCATCTGAAAAGGCTCTGTATCATGAGGCAGTGCATATGCTTATGGTGGGCCTCTCCTTCTAGAGGGACGTCGTGGTGGTACTAGCCGAGCTACCTCATCTCCTCCACAATACTGTCTATAGTAGGCTTCATCAATCGCCTTCCTAGGCCGCTCCAATGGTGGTGAAGAAGTGTTAACCCCAGCTAACTCACAAAGGTGTGTGATCAAAGATGGATGCCCCAAGGGTACCTTGTTGTTCATAGTACTGACACAAGTCTAAATCTCACTTGCTATGACCTGTCCAATGTTAATGCTCATCCATCTAAGCACATAGTACAGAAAAATGATCCTGCTGACACACTACAAGAAAATTATATTTTATATACGGATTATTACATATGGATTTTAATCCGTATGTATTAAACATTTTACATACAAATATTATATACGGATTTTTAATTAATTAATAATTAAAAATACTTTAGAAAAAGCCCCGATCTTCTTTTAACTTTGAAAAAAAAAAAACCTAACTACAACTCTCCAAAATGAGTCCCTCACTCACTTACTGACCCTTCCTTCTTCCTTCATTTCGGATTAAAAAAAAACCACAAATCCTTTCTTCTTCCTTTTTCTCAATAGAAGAAACCCCCAGATGGTTTTGTTTCCCCATCTCACACCCTTACTTCTTTCGCCTTCCTTCCCTCCTTGTAGCCACGCGTTCTTCCTTTGCCACGTCTTCATTCAGACCGCATCATCAGCCACGTTCATTTTCTTCTCGAGAGCTCACCATCAACGGTAAGCTTTCTTTCTCTTCACAGATTCATTATCTTAATTCATATTTCTTTCCTGCCTCAGCCTATTTAACAACAAAAATCCTCTTCCACCGATTATCTTCATCTCCTTCTACGGTTTTGTCATCCTTTCACCATTTTCTTGAAGTTTCACCGATTAAATCTTCTTTTACTCCGTTTAAAAGCTTTTCCTCCGATTGAAAATTCTTTTCCTCCGTTCAATCTCGTTTTGAACCGATTAATCGGTTCATTTTAAGTTTCCTCCCTTTCTTGGGTTCCTTTAGTCCAGATTAGGGTTCCTACTCTATTTAGTGTTTCTGTGAGTCCTATCTCTGATTCGATTCGTTCTCCTTCAAATTCTCTCTTCTATTTTTGTCTAGGGTTGGTGCGAAGGTTATCGCCCTTAGGTCTTGGTAGAATCTTTCTCGATCTCTAGTTCCTTGTTATTTCGCTGCGTTTCATTCTCGGAGAAGCTTCAAGGTCCTTTAAATCATCTCGCGTCGCGCCTTCAGTCCTCTTCCTTGGAGCCTCTTCCATCAGGGGGTTTTCAGAGCTCTGATTCTTCCACGCAATTCAAAAGCTAAGTATCTCTCTCCTTTGTGTCGTGTTTTCATTTGATTCATTATTGTGTTGACACTGTTTCGCATCTCTGTTTTGATGTTTTTCTCTCATTCATGTAAGGTTGAATTTGTATTGGCTTGTTTTGTCTTAATTCTGAGTATTATATGTTAATTCTGCTCATAAACTGTTTGTTTAAATCTCTAAGAGAGCTAATATGAGATTGTTCATTCTTGATAACTTATTACTCTTCATATTAAAATGCGCTCTCTATATCCTCACGCCAAAGGCATATTGTTAGGGCTCAAAGAGAAAGGCATCAACGTTGCAATCACTTCTCGCTCACCAAGTGTTGACATAGCAACAATTTTCCTCAACAAATTGGGCTTCTCCTCTCTCTTTGTCACACAAGTCAATTCTTGTGCTTATCTGGATTTTTCAATTCAAATTTAAAGCAACATGCATTAGGTTTTTATTTCTCTTGTGAACTTTGGTTTGTTTAGGAAATATATTCTAGCTAGACACATAAAACATATCATTTTCAGCAGATTCATTCGAGAATCGCTGTCCCCTTCAACTCCGTGCTCTTTTTCAATGATGAGAATAGGAACATCCAATCGATAATTATATAAACTCTCACGTTTTCTTTTAAATTCATTTCGTTGTCATCATCATCGGATATTATTGCCATAGGTCTCTAAAATAGGAGTAACTAGCATTTTGGTAGGAGATGGGGTAAATCTTGGGTCGTTAAGGGAATATCTTATTCAATTCTCTCAAAACTGGAACGCTTCACAGAAGAACAAGCAAAAATGTCTTTCCAAGTACTCTAACAAGCTAGATACTTCCAACCCCGCTGCATGATTTTTGACATCCCATTAAGTTTTCTCTCTCAGAACCACACAATATTTTGTACCAATCGTTGCCCTTCAAATAAAATGAAGAAAACATGGATTTGAGTTATTAAATTCATATCTGAAGGAAAAGTATTGTATTACTATAATATTGATTAAGACTTTGATATAATTTTCTTTATATTCAAAGTAATATTAAGTTTTCTCGTTATTTCTTCTGGTCCATATTGCATGATTCTGTTGCCACAAGATGGTATAGAGCCCCAAAGCTGTATGGCTCCTTCTTTTCTAAGGTATATAATTTGGCCAAAATTTATGTAATATATAGATCATTTATAGAGGCATATATGCTTATTTTTAGTTGCAAGGCAGTATTGTGATATTATTGTTGAGACTTGTTTCAGTTAATAACAATTTTGTAGACATCATTATTGCATGTTGCTGTATCATAATCTTAATTGGATTTGTTTGATTTTTATTCAAGGGTTGTTCCCCTTTAAATTTGCATCTGAGGGAGAAAATGTAATTTCATTTTGTGGTTGGAGAGTAATGTAGAACTATGAAGTTAAGTATGCAATATAAATGTTAATAAATTGATGGGAAATTTGGTTAGATTTTTTAAGAAAACATTTTTAGAAATATCTGAGTTACTTTCATTTTGTTAGAATATGCTATCTTAGTTTTAAAGTTGATTGCACGTTACCTGACTGGATGGTTTGGTTACTTGTGGTTTTGGAAGGACTTTGAATAATAGTAAGTTTATTAATGATTACTAGGTGAGTATAGTAAGTTAAATAAAATATGTGCTCATTTTGACGAAAACTGAAAAAAACTAAAGAATGAAAAATTCACTTTTTGACGAAAATAATATGCTATAAAAACTGAATTTAGAGTACAAAATAAGGTTGAATATATAAAGGTTAAGTCAAACAAATTTAAGTTTAATATTTCAATGATATTCTTATTGATGTTATAAAGTAATTGTTCTTTATTCTTATGACATGTAATCTTACATTACAAGAGTTATTATACAATATCTTAGTTAATTTTTCTAGATTTCTATCACATCATTCTTAATATATATGTGCAATTTTACTTCAATAAAACGATTTTAATATATCTGTATAGCTATTATTAATGTTGTAAGTTGTTGTCTTAATTAATTCTTATGTTCTTTTGTAATAGCTGCAATTGAAGAGTTTAACATGTGATAGAGGAATTTGAGAGGGTGACAAAGGATGCTGAGAGGTTCAGGACTGCAAAAGGAATAAAAAATTAGGATAATTTACTTTTTTATAAAACTATAAAGTTACATACGGATTTTTCCGTATGTAATTAATTTTTAATTACATATGACTTTTACATACGAATTTTCCGTATATAATTATATACAGATTTTATATACGGATTTTTCCGTATATAATTACATATGGAAAAATCCGTATATATATATGAAAAAATCCATATATAAATTATATACGGATATATCCGTATATAATTTATCTACGATAGTTTTATATACGGATTTTATATCGTATATAAGTCATATGTAACCAAGTGTTATATACGGATTTTGGACCTTATATACGGATTTTGACTGTATGTAATTCAATTTTTTCTTGTAGTGACAGTAATATCAAAGACATGAGAACAAGGCTAGATATTGGCATGAGAAAACGTCATCTAGTATTTTGCCATGGGAGTCAGATCAGTTCTCCTAATATGCACGGCTGCAGCATTCCTATTCCTCTGAAAATGCTCTCTAGGCACACACAGCACACTCTCCATAGCATCAAACTCTGCTCCCTCTTCCATGTTCAAAGCAAACTGACACTGTACACTAGTCCAATCAGTATGCAAAAACCTGTTAATAGAGTCAGGATCATACTGAATGATTTTTCCTGTGACATAGCTCATATATGTCTCTGTGTGAGAGTCACCCAATGGTCTTGCATTGGTGTAAATATCCTTGACTATTGCTATGTTGGCTGGTGCAGTACGTGGCTATTCTCTCCCATTTTCTGCTCTCCAGTTCCTCTCCAAATTATGGAGGCAAGTCTGGTATCCAACCCGCCTTTCGCTCCATCAAGAGCCTTCTATTTTGGACAATGAGGAAGTGTTGCTCATGTCTACGGGAGAGGAACTTGTTGGAATAGGGGCGCTCTGGTTCCTTCCTCTTTTTTCCCACAGTCTTGATTCTTTTGTTTGATGAGGAGGTCATCCCTGCCATTAGTGCAGAAACGGCTTTTTACGTCCGATATTTTGGCCTTTTGACGTCCGGCGTACGCCGGACGTCTATATGAACGTCCGCTGCCTCAGGACGGACGTCTATATGAACGTTCGCTCTGCTTGAGGACGGACGTTTATTATAAACGTCCGTTGCATCAGGACGGACGTTTATATAAACGTCCGTTGCCTGAGGACGGATGTTTATTATAAACGTCCGCTGCCTCAGGACGGACGTTTATATAAACGTCCGTTGCCTGAGCACGGACGTTTATTATAAACGTCCGCTGTCTGAGGACGGACGTCCATATAAACGTCCGCTGCTGTCTGAGGACGGACGTCTACCTTGCTGATTTCTTTTGGTGTAGGGCTGGGGTGGGACGTCCGTATGTGCACAGACGGACGTCTATAGACGTCCGACTGTACACTAACGGACGTCTAGTGGGCGTTTTTTTTTAAAAAATTTGTTTGTTTTTTTTTTCAATAGAACCACACCTGAAAAACAGAAAAATGTCCCAGAACAATTCTCCAATAATATAAATATGCGTTTTATATAAACAAAATTCTACTTAATGTTCAATCCACTACCAAACTATTAACATAAAAATAAAACTAAAACCAAACAATGTTCAATCAAGAAGAAATATAATTATTCCTAACTCCATCTTTGTAGAAGATAAGCGGTCCACTCTTGCCTTATCTGGTTAATTGTGTCCTCTGTAATAGGCGATGTAGTCTTGAAGCGCTGCAAAATTCAAGAAAGATTCATTATTGTTTCATATATAGTTGAAGATGATTTTGATTTGTAATGTATTGAAGGTATACATCATTACCTCATTCCAGTCATCTGTAATGACAGCTCGAATGATGGTCTTAATCCAACACATCACATAGAAGCCACATTCCCATGAATCTACCTGCTGGTTACACTAAAATAACAAACTAAATAGTTAAAAATTTAGATCATTCAATAACATAAATGAATTAGAAACTATAAATGACTTACAACCTTTGGATACAAAATTTGAACCAATTGACCACGAGATTTACCAATAACTCTGTACAGATTGAAAACACAAAGTATAATTAATATGACTATTTTATCATAAAAGTTGAAGGTTAACATCAAATTGAAGTCATTTTTTGGAGAAACACTTACCCTTGAAGCATGGTTCTCAAGTCATTTTTCATCTTCCTGTGCAACGAACAAAACCATATAATTTTACATTGTTTGGGAATGATAACCATCAGCTGCCAGTGAGACCTATCACGAAGGACAAATAGTTATTCAACTAATTAAGGAAACTATAATAATAAACTGACCACATATAAAAACACGTACCCGTCAATGTATGGCACAAGGTATACGTCTCTTTTGGACTCATCCATCCATGTTTGCAAATAATGTTGTCTGTTTTGAAGTGTGTTACCAGACGGTTGAATGGTCTGAGGTTCAACAAATTCGTACATGGAAGACCGACCTTGGTCTACAACGATTGTGTCCATGTACCTAAAACAACAAAGTTAAGTCGTTAGAAACTATATAACAATGTAAATAAAAGTAATATCAAAGACCAAATTGACTAACTTACATGCACCACAGCTGAATGATGGAAATATTCAACATCCTGTCTCCCTCAATCACCTCCAATGCATCAGAAAATGTGATATAAACTGGCACATGTGGGGGAAGACCAAATACCCTCAAATCCCAGTATAGTTCTAATGATGCTTTCTTCAATCTGGGTAATTTTGTCACTAACTTTGATATAGGATCATCCTCTGCTTCAGCCATGTCATCATCTTCATGTATGACTGTATCATGAATTGGCTGCTTCTGAGGACATGTGAACTGAAGATAAGAATTTACGTCAAAGCTTTATAAACAATTATATGAAGACAATTAACATAGAAATACTAAGGAAAAAGACATTATACCTGTGGAGTCGCGATGTGGGACATGATCAATGCTCTAGGCCAGGCAATAAATGTTCCTATGGCCTCCCCCACAAAGTTAATTTCTGGAGTGGGTACAGGCACCTGAGCCTGGGGATCCCGAACCTCGTCAATGGTCACACGCACGTGCTGGGGTAATATGGCAACACCATGAATGGTCTCCCCTCCCTCAAGCACTCGTCCGACAGCCACAATGCGTGGGGGATCCCCATCAACCAACAGCTCATATTGACCGCTATACTCATTGGGTTCTACAGCAGAGCATGATCCTCTAGTGCTGACACGAGGTGCTGTGGGAGTTTCATCGGCCCCCATGTGGCCTTGCGTCATGGAATGCAGCTTTTCTTCAAGCGCTCTTTGTATTTGTTTTTGTTCTTGTAGCTGCTCCATGAATCGTTGCTCCATTGATCTCATGCTTTGGTTGAGTCTTTCCTCCCACTGAAGATCCATCTGCCTCAGTGTCTCCTGACTCATTGATTGGGGGGTTTTCTGTGTAGGGCCAAAATAGTCACGAAGACCAATCGCCCCTGGAACTCCACGTACACGTCCTGGGTGCTCGGGCCTTCCAATGGCCGTTGTCAGAATGTCGTCCCTACCTTGGCCAGCAAATGTGCCCTGAGTCTGCTGCTCAACCAACTCATCCTGCACATAAAAAAACCAAGTTACTTAGAAGACATGCTGTGATAGATACACAATCAAATAACTGCTTATAATTTGAACTTACAATTCTCTGTGAGATCAAGGCAGCTGAGGAAGATGTCATGTTCCCATCAGATTTAGTCCGAGCAGCCTTCCACAGCTCGTACCTAGCAAGTGCAGGTGCTAGGTCAGGCGACTCAAGTCCCAATGCATCGGCTCTAGACTTTCTCAGTTTCTTCTCCAGTTTTGCATATCCACCTCGTGATAACAAGTGGGGTGTGTCGTTTAGCCTTTGTCTTTCTTGGGCGGCTAACCTTTTATCCTGTGAAACCATGTATATAAGTAAGTCTAAAATCATAAAAACTCAATGAAAGATGATCTTAAGAAACATACCTTCCATTCTTCAGACTCTCTAGATGCACGAAACTGCATCCAATCCTCCTCTGTGAAGGTATAATGCTGAGATGGATTTTCATGTTGTCTATCTCCAAAGACATATAGTCGTGTCAGCCTTGTCTTGAAATCCCTAAATCTTATCCCTATATGCGATAACACTTTCTTTCTGATTTGTAATGTGTTTGGAATATCAAAATGTTGCTGTTTAAAACAAAAAACTTGTTACCAAGAGAAAAGTTAACAGATAAGTATATCACAAATTGCATGAAGTCTAAACATACCTGAACATCTTGCCATAAGAGGTTCTTGTCGACCTCTGGGACGTCATCCCAACATGCATGAAGGATAGAGACATGACTTTTTGCTAACTTGCCCAGATAACTCCTAAACCTATCAGCATTTGGCCCTGATGGATGACCTGATCTGGGGTCAATGTCAACATGCCTCCTCTGACCATCCACGCGTCCGGATGTCACATCTGCCACTCGGGTGACGCCTCGTCCACGTCTGCTCTTTCCCGATCCTGAGTCTGAGGCCGACATACCTGAAAAATTAGACAACGTTAGTAATAATTCAATTATGATGAACATACATATAAAGTCAATAAAAGTGAAAATATTAACCTATTAATTAATTGTTTTTTCCCAAATGCCTTCGTTGTGATCACTACGAATTGCTTGCATTACATCGGCAACGTCATCAACTGGGTCTTCAGGGGGTCTACATGCAACAAATGTTGTCTCAAGTATATCAAGAGAATCGTCATCATCATGTCCATGCATGTTTCTACCTTCTAAAACCACTGACCATTTGTTATTCGATGGATCACTTACGTAGAATATTTGTCTTGCTTGACTAGCCATGATAAATGGTTCATCAGTGTAATTCATCTTGTTCAAGTCTACCAATGTGAAACCAAGGTCATCCATCATGACACCAGAATTTATATCAACCCATTTACACTTGAAAACTGGTACTCTAAAAGTAACGTAATCAACTTCCCATATTTCTTGTATTATTCCAAAATAACTGATGGATGCTGTGATTGGATTTTTGTCTTTAGAACTAGCAAAGTGCACAGACTCAGCTTGTAGTGTGACGCCACTATTTTGAACTCTGCTTTTGTCATCTTCTACCTTTGTCTGAAAAGAAATATTGTTTATATAGTACCCACCATATGTAATGACCTCTGTGTTCGGTCCACGAGATAACCTCAATAAAGTTTCAGAAACATGTGGAGTCGCATACACCTTTTTCTTAAACCATCCCAAGAAGGTTTTCACATGTTCATTAAGATGCCATTTTTCACTCATTTTTGGGTTTGCTGCCTTTATTTCATTAACGTGGTCAGAAATGTAAGGAATCACATCAACAGTGTTGTTTAAGACGTACAAATGAGCTTGGTCAATTTCTTTTCTGCTAACACTTTGAATTGTCACACCTCGAACACCCTTACCTTCACATTTTCCTTCGTTTTTGCTCTTGGGAAGACCGACGGGTTCACAAGATGGCATATAACTTGAACAAAATTCAATGGCTTCTTCTGTAACGTATCGCTCTATGATTGAAGCTTCTGGTCTATACTGATTCTTGACATATCCCTTTAAGATCTTCATGTATCTTTCAACTGGGTACATCCACCTTAAGAAGACCGGCCCACATATTCGAATTTCTCTGACTAGATGAACAATCAAATGTACCATGATGTCAAAAAAGGAAGGTGGAAAATACATCTCCAATTGACATAGTAGTCTTATTCCCTCATTTTCCAATTCATCTAAACCTCGAGGGTCAACAACTTTCTTGCAAATGGCATTAAAGAAAAAACTCAGACGTGTCAGAATACCCCTAACAGAAGGAGGTAATATGCCTCCAATAAGAACCGGTCACAATTGTTGCATCAATACATGACAATCGTGAGACTTTAAACCAACTAGCTTTAAGTCTTGCATAGACACAAGGTTACTAATATTTGAAGAATAACCTTGCGGAACCTTCACACTTCTTAAACAGTTACAAAAACTTTGTTTTTCTTTTTTGGAAAGTGTGTGATAGGCTGGGGGCAGATAGGTGCGTCTTCCTATTATCTGTGGATGTAACTCAGATCGGATTCCCATGTCAGCCAAATCTTGTCTTGCCTTTATTCCGTCTTTGCTCTTCCCTTTGACGTTTAATAAAGTTCCGATGACACTGTCACAAACATTTTTTTCAACGTGCATCACATCAATACAATGTCTAACATCAAGTTCACACCAATATGGAAGCTTAAAAAATATCGATCGTTTCTTCCAAATGTTCTTTGCAGAGGTACTTTTATGATGTTTTCCAAACACAATGTCAATGTTTTTGACTTCGTTGTACACCTCTTGACCATTCTGGGGTCTGCACACAACCTCATCCTCAGCACTTCCATTAAATGCTTTTTTCAATCTACGATAAGGATGATTACGAGGAAGAAATTTTCGATGTCTTGTATATACTGTCTTCTGACCATGCTTCAACTGAAGGTAACTAGTGTTTTCTTCACATATGGGACATGCAAAATGACCTTTAACACTATAACCGCTCAAGTTTCCATATGCTGGGAAATCATTTATAGTGCAAAACAACATTGCACGCAAACGGAACTGTTCCTGAACATGTGAATCAAACACGTCGATGCCTTCTTCCCACAACAATTTCAAATCATCAATTAAAGGTGCTAAGTAAACATCAATGTCATTTCCAGGTTGTCTAGGACCCGATATCATCATGGTCAACATCACATATTTTCTCTTCATGCACAACGAAGGAGAAAGATTGTAAATCATCAACATAACTGGCCACGAACTGTGTTTGCTACTTAAGTTTCCATAAGGATTCATACCATCAGTTGCAAGTGCAAGCCTTAAGTTTCTTGGATTTGCACCAAATTCAGGGAATTTGTCATCAATCTTTTTCCATTGTGGAGAATCAGCAGGGTGTCGAAGAAGATTATCACACTTTCTTTCGTCAGAGTGCCATTTAAGGTTCTTTGCATCTTCTTTAACAGAGAACATACGTTTGAACCTAGGTATTATAGGCAAATACCACATCACCTTAGCAGGTGCACCATCATTACCTTCATTACCAGTGACTCTGTCAGATTTCTTTTTAAAACGGGATAAACCACATGTTGGACAATAGTTTAACGAAGCAAACTCCTTTGTGTACAAAACACAATCATTAGGACAAGCATGTATCTTTTGATATTCAAGACCCATTGGACATAAAATTTTTTTGGTCTCGTAATTACGAATAGGTAGAGTATTATTTTTTGGAAGCATCTCCTTCAACAACTCCAACAACTCGGTGAAACTTTTATCGGTCCATCCATTCCTTGCTTTTAAACTAAAAAACTTTAAAGTTGAAGACAAGCGTGTAAAGTTTGAGCATCCTGGGAACAACGGTTGCTCTGAATCATTAATAAGAGTATCATACAAATTAGCCCTTCCAAAATTATCTTCACCGACATCACGTATCATGTCCTCTAAATGGTCACTCATCCATTCTTCCACATAATTTGTTCCTCGTGACGTGGTAGGCTGCTCAAGTACTTCTCCATGCCAAGTCCAAACAGTATAAGTCCTCATTATGTCGTACATGAATAGATGGTCACGCACATCGCCTAAGTCTTGGCGTATTTGATTAAGACAACGCACACAAGGACAAAAATATGTCCCGTTGACAGACTTAGCATTTTGTTCAACGTATTGCAAGAACTGCGAAACACCCTTGTCATATTCTTCACTCATGCGACGTTCGTTCATCCATCTTCGATCCATACTATGTTCGTAAAATCATCAGTTCAAGTGTTTTAACTCTCACAAGGTTAGGCCCTCCCCATTCAAAAAAATTAATTTTCATAATTTGCTCAGCCACGTGCATTGAAGTCTACGTCATAAAATTGATACAATTTCGGCAGCATTTCGCATTGGTCTCCAAAATACACGAAATGAGAGTAGTCAACGATGACCACAATCAAATATGCATCCGGAGAACAACACAAGTATTGAACCGAAATTTCATCAATCTTATCCTTAAACTCCAATTGACATGGTATTGCAAATTATGAAAATTAATTTTCTCAAACTGTCCAATCGGACAATTCAAAATTTAACACAAACGATTAAAAGATTAATCGTTTGTCTTAAATTTCAAACGGGAACTAAGTGTCACTCAATGTATGGCAATAACTAATACACATTTTACACAATAACACATACATGCATACACAAAATTTAACAGTCAAAAACGTCCATACATTAATACACATTTCGCATTAATCGTTTAACACAATAACATAACTAATACACATTTTACAGTCAAAAATGTCCATACACAAAATCCACATACATGCATACACAAAATTTTCAACCAACAAGCTAACCTGAAAAGTAGATTCCAAATGAGAAGGAGGGAAGTGGAGGAGTAAACGGCCTAACACGCAGTCCAAAAAGAGTCAAGGAAGCCGCCCAAGAACACGCAAGAGTCTGCAAAAAAACGGACCCAAAACAATTTTTAATCGGTTCAAATCAAAGACATTTCATCACAGAGCAATGTAATCGGATTAAATGTAATTTTAAACGGTCCAAAAGTGAGAAAACCAACCTGGAATATCAACGGCGCAGCAGCAGAGTCGGCGTTCGCGGGGAAGAAGACGAATAGTGAATGGTCTCGGTTCGTGGTTCCCATTTTAATGAACATAGACGTCCGAGCCACGTGGGCCAGACGTCTATAATATTATAGACGTCCGGCCCGCCACTAATATGACGTTGTAATGAATTTAAAATTGAATTTCGCGGGGATTTAAACGTCCGTTCACATGGCTCGGACGTCTATAATTTTATCAACGTCCGTCCCAAGACGGACGTCCGCGCCTCTCAGGACGGACGTTCAGCGGACTTAAAGTAATTATTACCCCAGCAGCTCTGTCAGTCCTCTGAACGTCCGTTCTGAGGACGGACGTTCGGGCTCTCCAAGGACGGACGTTCGAGGTTAATGAACGTACTCGCCACGCGCACGGACGTCCGCTCACCTCAGGACGGACGTTCCAGGACTGAAGCCAATATTATAAACGTCCAACTCGACCCAGGACGGACGTTCAGAGGATGACTCTGTCAGTCCTCTGAACGTCCGTTCTGAGGACGGACGTTCGGGCTCTCCAAGGACGGACGTTCGAGGCTAATGAACGTACTCGCCACGCGCACGGACGTCCGCTCACCTCAGGACGGACGTTCCAGGATTGAAGCCAATATTATAAACGTCCAGCTCGACCCAGGACGGACGTTCAGAGGATGACTCTGTCAGTCCTCTGAACGTCCGTTCTGAGGACGGACGTTCGGGCTCTCCAAGGACGGACGTTCGAGGTTAATGAACGTACTCGCCACGCGCACGGATGTCCGTTCGACCCAGGACGGACGTTCAACTATTGACAACGGCAGCCTTTAAAACGTCCGTCCCCCTGTGACGGACGTCTATAATGTTATAAACGTCCAGCTCGACCCAGGACGGACGTTCAGAGATTGACAACGGCAGCCTTTAAAACGTCCGTCCGCTTGTGACGGACGTCTATAATGTTATAAACGTCCGTCTCGACCACGGACGGACGTCTAGAGTTCCACTTATTTACTATTATGCCATCGGTGACATATATACGTTGGGGATTCGTTGGACGGACGTCTATTGGGGGACGTGAAAAGCCGTTTCTGCACTAGTGTGCATCAAACACAATTCACAAAACCACAAGAAACATTGTTCAGCATTATTAAACCACAAACAACTCCCTAAAACTCTCTTTATTACCATTGAGGGCAAAACAGAACCCTTCAACGCCACCTGTGCAAAGAAAAGCAAGCAAAACACAAGAATCAAAATTCTGCAGAAATCGCGCTAAGGGCTAATTTTCGCTAAGTGGTGATTCTGCGAATTTGCCCAAAATTGCTTCTAATATCCACCCACATGCATTCTTCCTAGTTCTAGTCCCAAATCAAACAATTTAGTCGGTCCAAATAGTGGTTAATTCATCCAATCATGCATAAACATTAAAATTCCTCAAGAATCATGCTTAGACAACCATATTCATACCTTTCATGTATATGTTTTCATTCTCTAGGCTTTTGTTCCATTACAAGTCTAGGTGTTTTATCTTTCATTTAGATTATTTTACTCTTAACATATATCTTTCATAAGTCGTTTTATCCTTTCTTGCTAGAGATAGTGAATCCTTTACTCTTAACATATATCTTTCTAGATTAGAAGAACATGCAAATGAGTAGTGGAATCATAGGCAATATAGTGTCAAGAAAGGTAGAAAATCCTCCATTCATGATTGGTATGAACTAAGAGCTTGCATGAGAGGAAATTTTGTTCCTCCTTAAGCCAAGAGAGACCTAGAATTAATGGGATACCTCATTCAAGAGGGAAAAGCACTTATGAAAGGTCTAGATGGTTTCTCTAGTAGAGAAATTGAATGTAAAGAAAAACTTGAGAAACTCTTGGATAAGAGAAGAAAGAGAGAAGAGGAATTGAGAGAAATTATAGAAGAAGAAAAGAGAAAGAGAGAAGAAGATGAGAAAAAAAAAAGAAGAAGAGAGAAAAGAAGAAGAAGAGAGAAGAGAAAAAGAAAAGAGAGAAAAGGAGCAATTGCTATTGATGGAAAATTCTACTCCTACAATTCAAAGGGAACCAAAAAGGGAAGGTTTTCAATCCTTTAATTCTTCTTCAATTATCTTTAAGTCTTTGCATGATAACTTCTCTTTTAAACCAATTGCCACACCAATTTTCATTATACTACCCTCTTCAGAATATGACAATTTAAATCTTGAGTTATCATTATCCTTAGGGATACAAGAAACTCAAGATAAAAGAAAAATGACTTGTGAATTAGGACTTTCAAATTTCCTTAAAACTATAAAACAAAATTCTTATTCTAAAGTTACTTCCATAAAAAAATTCTTTCTTGGATTGATACTAATTGGAGATATATTTGATGCTTATTGTAGATATAATTTTGATCCAGGAGGAAAGTGACAAACCAAAGTTGTGCTTCTTAATATCTTCCTGATTTAAGGACAAATTGTTTTTTAAGAGGGAGGGTATGATGGAAACCCATTTGGGCATTCCATTCAAAGAAGTACCAACTTAACCTAAGGCTAAGAAAGAGAAGTTGGAGAAGGACTTTTGAAAAACTCTTTCTTGATTTTCTTTCTCTAAAGTCTTAGAAGGATTATCTTTAATATGTTTGTATGTGTTTTGTAGGGTTCAATAAAGTTAGGAGGTCATGGAACAACCAACCAAGGAGCTTGTTTAAGCCAAGAGAAGCAAAGGAGCAAAAGGCATGATTTGGCACCATAAGAAGCCTACTGCTCAACAAGGAAGGGTTTGTGCCTAACGTACACTAGTTGTGATCCTTCACGTGCATCTAGCACCTTACATGTGCAACCAGCAGATCCAAAAACGCTTTAGCAGATTCAAGAAATCTCCACAGGTTTTCTTCACACTTGAACAACTAGGCACTTTCTCCTTGTATCATATCAACATTCAGCCAAGAAAAGGCTTGTCCAGGAGCAATGGGTTTCCTTTAAATACCATGCTGCCTATTTGTAAAAATACCTTTGAATGAAATTAGAGCATTTCTGTTGAATAATTTCGAGAATATCTCTTCTTCAAGGTCACGACTAGGAGAGTGAATCTCAATCTCCTCTAGCCACCTTCGCTAGTGGAATCACGCTAGGACTCTACTTGTACCTCAATTCCATTTTTCCTTACGTTTACACAACGAGAATTTCTCTGTTTCCAATCTAATTTTCATCCGTTTCACTTCATTGAGCCACTAGAACTATTTTAAATCCTTGTTCTATTCATTCCATTGCACCACTTCTCGATTCATTAATGATTCATTCTACAACACCGAACACCGCTTCAACTATTTCATGTTCTAATAATTCTACTGCTTCAGTTTTCAATGGATGATGCTCGTAGAAGGTTCGGTCTCCGCCTTCAACCTGAATCGACTTGGAGCTTCTTCCATCCAGACTTGACCGAACGGTCTATTAAATCTTGCATTGAGTGGCTGAGCACTGATGACAAATTTATGAACACCGAAAACGGCGCCACAAACTTGTTTAACAATTAGCAAGTGTGATCGAATTGTATCAAGTAATAAAACTAGGTAAGACCAAGTATCGTTTTCCCAAAGGACTCACGGCCTAGTTAGCTATATGATTTGTTGATTATGTAAGACTTGTTAACAATTGATTGTAGGTTATAAATGCAAGAGACAGTAATTAAACATGTATGCATGAATTTGATCAATGGAAAAGAAGAATATAAACACTTTAATGAATTAGATGGATGAGTATGTTGTTGGGGTTGTCAATTTCATCTTATCCACTCTCATATACTTTTAGGAATTCATCATTCTTTTCATCAATGTTAATGTCACTCTCTAAATCACCTTGCAAGAAGACCTATCCTTATTTACAAGTTCATGCAATTCCTAGCATTCCTAGTAATTAATTCTTAAGTGCAGAAGCTTAACGGCAACCAATATGCTATTGGGAGAAATTCCCCAGATCTAGATTTCCCCGTACGTTCCCATATCGACAAAATCAATAATCATGGCAATGAATGAGTTAAACAATGCAAGCTTTAAGCAAAGAGGAAAAACCCTAACTAATGATGAAAGAAAGCATAAATCTTAAAATAAGATGTTAGAACAAATTCCATATATGAGAGTTTCACAAGACTACATTGATTCCCCAACAACAATACAAGGTTTAGTTCACCATATTCATGGTGAAGCTAGATGAATAATAATGAAAGAATGAAAGATAAAACCCTAGAAAGATGAAGAGGTAGCCTGAGCATCCAAGATCTTCCTTTAAGGGGTGGAAAAGTGAGTGTTTCTTCGTCTCAGCCAAAGATACAAACCCTAGGACGTCCTAAAGCTTATATACTATTCTAAAAATACAGAAAATTAGGCCCAAACCCATAAAAGTAACAGAAAACCGGTCCAAGACCACTTAGAATGGCGCTCAACGGTATTTTACCGCTGAGCGGTAATAGCGCATGATCCATTTTGCCCCCAGCTGCTGTTTCTGCCCCTCATCGGTGATTTTGGCACCTGAAAAGTGCCGCTCAGCGGTATTTTACCGCTCAGCAGAACTTTTTCTGTATTCGGGTTGACTTTTCTGGTTTGTGGTTGACTTTTCAGCATTCCAATCATTCAGTACTTCAATTCTTCTTTCAAATAATTCAATTAGCCTACAAAATCAAGGGAATCTTGCACAAAACCATTAAATTCACTTTTAACTCTCTTATTCACAAAATTAAAGCAAAAATATGAGTTCAAACTAGTTTCTAAGTCTTAAAGGTTGCTTTTGGTATCAATTTTAAGCATAAAAATAACGATTTTTCAACCGTTATCAAGCACTAATGACCGAACGGAAATCAACTATTGTTTGATGACCATACAACCTACTGAATCAATCACCGAACGGTCTGTGGAATCCTATACTGAACAGTCTGCTAAAGCCTGCACTGAATGGATGAGCACTAGAGAACCGAACGGTCTGAGCAGTGTTGTACCGAATGGTCAGAAAATGAACGGCAGACCACTGTTGTCTGAGAATGAATAACCGAACGGTCTAGGAGTGCATGACCGAACGGTCTTGTAAAGACTGCAACTCACCAATTCCTGAGCCTGCAGAGCATTGCTGAACCGAACGGTCTGTCATTTTTGTTGCGTTTTCTACTTTCATTTTTGTTGCGTTTTAAATTTTGCACGTTTACTGTTTTTGCATTTACCAAATTACCGTTCAGTTTTTCATTGCTATCATTCGGTCTGTCATGAACGAACGGGTCCTTCATCCTTGCTTATGTTTACCGTTCAGTCCATCCTTATGACCGTTCGACTTTAGTCTGCATTTCCATTTTACTATTTTAATAGTGATCGGTCTCCTCTCCAAGACCGTTCGGTCTCTAACATGTTTGTTGTCAGAGCTGATCGGCCTTGTGAAGAAACGTTCGGTCTTCATGTTTTCATCATTTAATTCAATGTGTTTGGTTCTGTTTAGTTATGTTTAACTTCCAGTTTTAATTTAGTTTACTTTGCCTTGCAAAAACACTTTCGAAATCTCCCCACTGCGTGTTTGACCTAATTCTTGAACCATATTTGGTCCTTGAGAGACGACCTAAGAGTCACTTCTTAGTACTATACTACATTCTTAATGCACATTAAATTTGTATGGGGTGTGACCCCCATCACCTCCAAAAGACAATGGGAACAAGTTAAGTCTAATAGCTTCATCTAGCCCGCCATTGATCTTCACAATATTGCATATCTCATTGAATGTGGTCAGATGCTCATATGGATTTTCATGTGATAATCCATTGAATTCGTTGTTCTTCACCAATTGAATCAAAGGAGGATTCATCTCCATATTTGCAGCATTAACCATCGGCCTTGCAATGCTATTAAAATGATGAGGGCCGATGGTTGTTGCATAATTTTCCAAGGTACGTCTACCATTCTGCTCTTCAACCATATCTTATGTTTCCTGGTTAGATATTTGAGGTGATGGCTATAAAAGACTCTTAGAAGAAGGGAAAAGTTCTCTAGATGTCCTGTTTCTCCTTTTTCTTCTAGTATTGTCTAGACATGCAAGAAGAGGTTCAGAAACTTTTGTACTTCTAGTCCGAATTGTACCTTGTATACACTAGAGAACAAAACACTAGAGCACCCAATTAGTACTAAAATATAAAAAAAGATAAAATTAAAAATAAAACTAAAATTAAAAACAAAAAGATAAAAAGATAAAATTAAAGATAAACTCTAATTAGTTAAAAGTCACACAAACGTATAGTTTAAACCACGAGTCCCTGGCAGCGACGCCAAAAACTCGTGAAGACCTTAACAAGTGTACTGAATCGTATCAAGTAATAATAATTGGTAAGACCAAGTATTGTTTTCCAACAGACTTATGGCACTAAACAGTCATGTAATTACTTAACTAATTAAGACTTTTAAGAACAATGTAGGGTTTTGAATGCAAAAACAATAAATTAAATATGAATGCACTTTTGATCAATTGAAGAAAAACACAAAGGTGAATGAATGATATTGTAATTATGAGATGAGTATGTTGTTGGGGTTTAGATTTCACCTAGTTGACTCTCATGCATATAAAAATTCATCTTCTTCACTCAATTGTTAATGCCACTTTCTAAATTACTTAAAACCTGATCCCTCGGCAAAGAAAGTCTATCCTTAATTACTAGACCACAATCCCTTGCATCCCTAATAATTAATTCTACATTACAATTAGAAGCTTAAAACAACCAAACCTCCTATCCCCATCCCTGGGAAATATTGCTTTTGGGAGAAATTCTCCAGATCGTGGTTTCTAGGTATTTTCCAATAACAAAGAAGACCATAAAATCATGCCATGAATGAACAAAACAGAACAAGAATAGTGCAAAGGAGAAAATCCCTAACAATTGATGAAAGAATCATATATAAATTAAAACCAATTCAAATACATGAGAGTTCACAAGGTTACATCATCCTCCAACAACTTGAATTTAGTTCCCCTTGTCATGGAGAAACTAGATGAACAATGGAACGAGAATGAAAGATAAACCCTAAAAACCGAAGAGGAGACCTTCCACATCCACTTTTGCCTTAAGAGAGTTGGAAAAGTCTCAATTTGTGTCACTTATGTCAAAAAATACTTCCTCTAGGGCATCCAAGTCCTTATATATAGCTGAATTCGATCATGGGCCAACGTCACCAGCGAGAAAGCTGGTGCTCAACGCCCCTAAAAGGGCGCCCAAGCTTTGAGCGTACATGAAACTGGTGCTCAGCGCCCCTTTTTGGCACTCAGCCTTGACTGGCTGGCGCTCAGGGCCCCTTTCTAGCGCTCAACTTCACATGACTTTTCTACACTACGTCTTTTTCTCATTTTCTGCATTCCAACTCCTTGGTACTTTAACTCCTCTTTTAAATCATTCCAATAACCTACAATATCAAGAGAATTTAGTGATAAAATCATCAAGTATACCCTCTACTCACTTATTCACAAAACTAAACTAAAAACATGACTTCAAGCAAGCTTTTAAGTCCAAAAAGGATTGATTTAATATCAAAATTGAATCACAGATAACGATATTTTCAATCATTATCAGTGGCAGCTCCCTTTAATGTCCCAAAATAATAATCCAAAAATTTCCCTACAATTAATAATGACAATAATTAGCCTCAGATAATTCAAATCATTTAAAATAAGAATTTCTGATCAAATTAAGCACAATTAGCAAAACTGGGGAAATAATGGACATTCAAGCACAATTTTCTAATTAAATTTAGTACAATAAATCAAGAACCACGCCTGTTTGCCCTCCAAGTGAAGCTGAGCGTTAGTTTTAGTATCGCAGCACGCCCGGGCGCCCTAAGTATGGCGTTAAGCGCCAACATGATGGGCCTGGGCTTTGTTTTTGTTTTGATTCCGCTCTTCCACTCTTTGAAGGGGGATTTGAATGCGGGAGCCTCTATCTTCAACTTTTAGGGTATTTCTATCTCATTCTTCTCTATTGTACATGTAGTTTCACCATGACAATGGGGAACTAACTTCTATTTTTTGTTAGGGGATGATGTAACCTTTTGAACTCTCATGTATTTGAATTCATTCTTAATAATTTATGCTCCTTGCATTAACTGTTAGGGTAATTCTTCTGTGATCAATGCTTGCTTTTGTTTAACTCATTCATAGTGTGATGTATGAATTACATGAGTGCCGCGAGATTCCTTACAATTCAGGTTCTTGTAGAATTATTCCCAAGAGCAGTAGGGGGGTATGAGTCTTGGTCGTCTTAAGCTCCTGATCTTCAGAATTAATTATTAGGAATGCTATGAATCGTATGAACTAGTAATTAAGGATAGGCTTTCTTCACCGAGGGATCAAGTTTTAAGTGATTTAGTGAGTGACGTTGACTTCAATGAAAGAAGAAGAATTCTTATATACATGAGAGTAAACTTGGTGAAATCTAACCCCAACAACATATTCATCTCATAACATAAACATCATCCATTCATCGTTGTGCTACTCTTCAATTGATCAAAACTGCATTCATATTTAATTTTCTGTATTTGCATTCAAAACCAATGATTTCGTTCCTTTTAAGTCTTAATTAATCGAGTTATCATACGACTATCTAGTGTCGAGAGTCTCTCGGGACACGATACTTGGTCTTACCATTTTATATTACTTGTACGATGTGATAAACTTGTCGGTGACTCAACAACAAGATAAGCACCAGAGCTTGCCCAAGTCGGTAACACGAAATAAAGCATGCCCAAGCCGTCAACACAAAATAAGGCTTGCATAAGTCGACAACACCTAATAAAGCCTGCCCAAACCAGCCTAAGTCAACCAATCCACTTGTGAACCTTAAAAATCGGCTACCTCTATACGCTAATCAAACTCTTGAGACTGGGAGACTTATGTACCTACCTGGCTCAATAGATGTGCTAAAGAATGTGGCTCCACGAGGTCTATTAAGTTTTATCGTCTTAGAACAATTAGAAAATATTCTAAAGCATCTACTAGAGCAAACACTCACATATTAACGGTAATTATGGCAAATCTTGTCAATTTGATTATACCATAATATTATTATCATATTATTTTTATTATTTATGGAAGGGTGTCACATTATTATTATCATTATCACATAATTGAGGTAACTTAACATCATATTACCATTTATCACACAGACTATAAGGCCCAAAAATCGTATAAATACATCTAGTATTTCAAAGGAAACACACACTCAATCATTCATACTAATACTCTCTCACTTAAAAGATCTTAACTCTTTTACTGACTTAATCAAACAATCTTTTGTAGATAATCTCCCCCTATGGTTGAGCTCTCAAAAAATAGACGCCAAATTATTCAGTCCACTCATATCCTACCACTCGTGATAAGGTCCATGTTAATGGATCGGTAAGTGTACCGAATCACACAAGTAATATAAAATGGTAAGACCAAGTATCGTATCCTAAAGGACTCTCGGCACTAGACAGTCGTGTGACAACTTGATTAATTAAGACTTAAAGAAAACGAGATCATTGGTTTCAGATGCAAAGACAAAAAATTAAATATGAATGCAGTTTGATCAATAGTAGAATAGCACAATGATGAATAAATGTTGTTTTTAATATGAGATGAGTATGTTGTTGGGGTTAGATTTCACCAAGTTCCCTCTCATGTATGTAAGAATTCTTCTTTATGCATTAATGTTAACGTCACTCACTAAATCACTTAAACCCGATCCCTCGGGGAAATAAGTCTGTCCTTAATCACTAATTCATGGAATTCCTAGCATTCCTAGTAATTAAATGTGAAGATCAAGAGCTTTAAGACGACCAAGACTCATACCCTCATCCCTGAGAAATATTCCTCTTGGGAGTAATTCAACAAGAACCTCCCAGCACTCATGCAATTCATAAATCATGCTATTGAATGAATTAAACAAAGCAAGCGTTGTAACATATGAATTACTCTAACAATTAATGAAAAATCATATATTATTAAGAATCAATTCAAATACATGAGAGTTCACAAGGTTACATAATCCCCCAACAAGGGACATGGTGAAACCGTGAAACCAGATGAACAAGGGACAAGAGTGAGATAGAAAAACCCTAAAGATTGGGGATGGAAGCTCCCGCATCCAAATCCGCCTCCAGAGAGTGAAAGTGTGTGTTGTTGCGCTTCTTCTATCAAAGATCATACAACCTAGGGCATCTGAGTCATTTAAATCAAGCGAAAACAGAACAGAAACAAGGCTCAGGCTCGTGTCGCTGGCGCTCTAGCACCCCATTTTTTAGGGTGCCCGGGCGGTGAACATAGGTTCCTGCCGCTTAAGCCTAAAAAAGGGGCGCCCAAGCTTCGTGCTTCTGTTGCTCAAGCACCCAAAAGGGGCGCCAAGGCGGTGAGCAGCACTCTTCTACGCTTAAGCCTCCAAAAAGGGTGCCCAAGCTTCGAGCATTCCTCCCTTCTGGTGTTTTTCCAAGCCTTTCTGAGCTCCATCTCCTTGGCACTTCATCTTTGTTTTTCATATTATCTCATTTCCTGCCAAAACAAGGGAAATTAGTCATAAAACCATCAAATTCAATCTCAACTCTCTTATTCACACAACTTAACAGAGAAACATGATTTCAAGCAAGTTTCTGAGCAGAAAATGGTGCATTTAGTGTCAAAATTACATCACATATAACGGTGTTTTCAACCGTTATCAGTCCACACTATAGTATTCCAATAAGAACACTCATAGATTTTGTATGTAATAAGGATGATTTTTCTTGTAATCACGCAACTCTCTCCAATATTTTAGATGTTTGTGTTAAACATTCTTATTGGATATCACTTTATGTACCCCTTCCACATAAGTTTTGTGTATCTTTTCACAATCAATAAAAATGTGTTTCACACCCTTTCTCTTGTCGTTGTTAGCTAGCTGTTTACTAGTTTGTATTAATTATATTCCCTATATGACACTTCGTAGAATGGTTAGAGCATATTCAAGTTTTCTGTTGACCTCATACATATGGCAAGACTTTATGGTTACCAAAACAACATCTATCCAAATATGTCCAATATATTGTTAAAGACTAGTCTTCTGATAATATATTTAAATCTATTTAAGGAATTAACCTTTTGATATTTTTTTATCTGTGTTTTGAGGCTAAATTGATCAGAGAGATACAAGTAAAGCTCAAGTAAAATCTTCACAAAAGATTTGACAACACTTTCATTTTAAAGTTTTAAGATTATAAATTTTCTTCCTTATAAAACGTTCAATTTTCTTATTTTAGTCACTATGGGAATATGAACTAAACATTTGTATTCTCAGTATTTTTTTAAAGCATCCTAAAAGAAGAGACATATGAGGTATTGAATATCTAATCTAAGAAAGAAGAGACATGCACATAAAGGGGTTGTTGTATGTTGTGTGCATATTCAGAGGCAGAAAAATGGAGCGCACATGAGAGAGAATATTGAAGTATATGACACGGGATTTCTCCTAGGGATTCATCAAACATGTATGAATGGAAATGAGCTAGTAGTAGAGGTTGAGAGAGACAAAAACACTTCAAAGGGTTGTCTGGTGGCATATTAACAGCATAGTTTAGAGAGCAAGTTCTGCAATTTTCCATAACATTGTTGGGAATTAATGTGCCTTCTTGTTGTTGTTGCCTTCTTGAAAATCCTAGAACAGAATGTGTTGTTGCTTGTGCCACTTCTAAGAAACTGGTTTAGTTTATCTTTTCTCAATCCCAAAATTTGTCTTTATTGAGATTATATATTCCATCAAAGTTGAATATCAGCTTCCATAGGAGACATACTTGGAACTGTTGCATCTCGTGTTCCTTGTTTGGTGCAGAACACCCTGGCTTTGGTTACTTTGCACTAAACCAATAAACAAACAAGTTCCATGTAAAATCAAAACATTTTTCTATTTGTTACAACCTTGTTTTCATGCATAAGTTATTGTGATATTTTTCTTGCTTTTTACCTAGTATGTTTCGATTTCATCAATCACTAATCTCGATCAAAATATTTTATTTATTATTTCTAGTATAATAATCTTTCTAATCATGCTTTTTAATTCATGACATATACAAACTTTACTTAAAGAAATGTAATATCCAATTTAACGTAAATCAACCTCATGTGAATATTAATTACATGTCTTTAATGAAAAGATAAATTTTGCTATTATGTATAATAATCTTGCTTATTAAGTAGAACAAATATTGATTTCCGTAAAGAATATACTCATTTTGAAAAATAAAACGTTTCTGAATTTAAAAACTTTATAAGATGAAAAAGGTTTTAGAAACCTTTAATCCTTGTTTACTTAGTTTGGAGCCTTACTCTAACACTTTTTTTTTATATTTTTACTCCAAGTTTATAATAGAGATTGATTACATTATATGATGTAGAGAGAGAAAATGTTCTTAAAAGATATTTAATATTAAAATAGAATCAATTTTAACAGATTAATTTCTAAAAGGAGTAAATTGTAATTCCAAAAGGAGGATAATTTAAATGAAGCAGATGATAATCTTTAAATAAATAAAAGAGTTAAATTTCTTCGGAAATTTTTATTGTACACTATTTTAAATATTAAATAGACTAGTCAAAATGTTGTTCCATTGAAAAGTTCGTGGATATGCAAGGTTACAAAGTCATGAATGCCTCTTTCGTGTACCCCACTGATATTTTTTTATTAATTTAGGTTCAATTACTTGTCTCTTTTAGTTGTTTATTAGTTTTTCAGTCAAACAAAAAATATGAATACACACTTTACTTCATATTTTATGTTAGGATTTCTTTTTATAACTAAAGTGTATTATTTTTTTTTCATTTATTTAAAAGGACCTCAATAAAGACAATTTCGTTCCTTTAATTGGTCTTTTTATTGGCTTGTAAATATTGAGTTATACGTACGTATGAAAATACATTCTTTTACGTAAAAAATTCGTCTAATTAATTGTATTTGTAAATCTCATAAATTTTGACCCACATGTCCGTTTGTCCAAAGAATAACTATAAATTGAATTTTTATTTAAATATATTAAAATATTATTACTCTAATATAAATTTTAATTAATTAAAACCTTTTAATTTGATAATCCATATTTCAAATAATTCTTAGTTAGATATGAAAATGTCATGTCATGATTCATGAAAAATTAAACATTTCAGTAACATAAATTATTCATTGCTGTTGTTGCTTGTTAGGTTCCAATCCCAATATACATTCTTACTTGGTGCAGTTACATAAATATTTAATTTAATGCTTGTAGAGTTATATAGCCTTTTGAAGTAATAAACTTTTAAAAAAATCAATGCTAAATTATAGAATACTTTTGTTTGTAATCATTTTTTTTTCTTATTTCACTTTTCATAGAATATATTTGTAAATACACACACATATATACAGATACAGAGACAAAGTATGTTTATAACGCAAAATAAGAAAGGGACAAAGAGAAAAGGAAGTGGGAAAAAATATAAAAACCATGTGGGAAAGAAGATCTGTTGGACCAGTTGCTATTGCTTTCGTTTTCCCTCATTTAAGAACACCAACTACCAACTTCTTAGAATCAACTTGCAGTTACTTGTTTCATTTTATAAGATGAATAAAAAAATAGCTCCACATCACATGATAATGATGTAAGTACGTACCACAATGTAACTCTCAATGTGCATTGTATGACAAAAAGAAGAAGGAAAAAAATGAATAAATATATACAAGATATGAAGATTTAAGGAACTTGTTCAACACTTGTATATTAATTAAGAATGATATCAAGGCAATTAAGTTTTCTTTAGTGTTACGGCTCTTTTTTATGCTACTAGTTTTGTACATCAAATATAAAATATTTTAGTAAGTGGATTATTTCTAAATATATAAATGAACACGTGATGTGTGTAATTAATCATAGAAGAACTGAGGGTAATTAAAACAATTGTTTTTAAAAAAAGAAAATATATAAAAGTAGAAACACCTTTGCAGTCTAGAGAGTCTATGAAAAGGTTGATGTGAAGTAAAACATGATTTTATCAGAACCTCTTCATCCAACTTCTAGGACCATGAAGAAATCAATGCACTTGTTGACTTTTCAAGTTTAAGTATATATATATATATATATATATATATATATATATATATATATATATATATATATATATATATATATATATTCCTTCAGAAAAAAGAAAAAAAAATCTGATATTGTATTAACCACTCAAATATCAGTATCATTACCATGTTACTGCATCAAAATCATTAGTAACTAAGAAAAAACAAAGAGAATATCCCCTTGTATACTAAATTGAGGTTGAAGTTGAATCACCAACCTTATATATAGAGAGAGAGAAGAATTGCAAAAGAAATTGTAACTAATGCGACCACAACTATAATCATAATATAATCAAGAAACCTATACGTTACATTCATGGTGGCGGACCCTTTTATAAAACCATGCTACGCATACTATATCAGCATATGTCAGAGACAAATATAGAGAGAGAGAATAACTCTTCATTACAATGGTAAGAGGCGTTATAGATAGGACAATGGTGTTAATAGTCAATGAACACACCTAGAAGGATATATAAAGTATGGTCACGAGTAATTCTTCTTATAATAATATATGAAATATGAAGTTCTAAATATATATATATATATATATACACCTGACACAGGAGATACATACATACATACATATATATATATATATATATATATATATGTATGTATGTATGTATGTAGCAAGAAACATTTCTGATGTACATTTCATATTTATAAAATTAGAAAGAGAGGAAAAGGGAACACTCAGTGTACCTTAAAGTCATAGCACATAACAGTATTAAGTTTCTACAGTCATACATATATGCTATAGATTTGAACTATAATGTGGCCCCGTCTTCCATGCTGCTGGTTTTTCTCTTCAACGTTGGTCAGGGCTTCACATTCTTCCATTTATTGTTTCTCAGTTGTGATGAGGAGGGTGTGTCTTGGGTGGAGAATAGTCCAAGTCAAAACCAGGGTGTTTCTGACGAGGTTTCTTCTTGTTGTGAGGCACACGCCAAGAAACTGAAACAAGAGACTTTTGTAAAACACCTGCGCCATTTTTATCTTGCTGCACCCTATGGTTTGTGCTTCTTCGGTTTCTTGGCTTCTCAGAATCACCGACCAACCGAGTCTCCGTCTTGTTGGGACCTTCATTAAGCTGCATAAAAGAAAAAGCCAAACAATGAGACACATAAAAACAGACAAGGAGCATTATTGTATCAGAAGAGTAGCATGTGTTTTTTCTTTATGATCAATAAATGAATAAGTTTAACTACCATATAATTTCTCTGCACTCAGCCAGTACTATGATAAGAGGAAATAATATGAAAAATCTAAGAGCTTTGTGTTTTGGTATAGTTGTTCTTAAGGCCAATAATTGAACAAGTTTGGACGTACTAAAGGTTAAGCAGAGAGGGTGAAGTGGTTTCACAATATCAGTACCGAAATTCTGAAAGTACCATACAAATTTTCTCTGTCAGTATTCGGTAATAAAGAAATTATAACAAAACTAGTAAATGAGTTGACAGACCTTGATGGAGAAGTGTGATTTCTCTTGGAGCTTCATATTGAGAGGGTTAAGATGGCGAGCATAACATGCATGCAATGAAATGCACAGAAAGAAGAGGAGAAGGTATGATGCAGTTGACATGGATGTAGTGTGAAAAACTTGGTTGTGGGGTGTGGAAAATGTAGGGAGGTAGGAGAAGTATTTGTAGTAAGAAGGAAATAAATGTGCATTAAATGCAAGAACTTGAGGAAAAAGAAGGAGTTTTGTTGTAGAACATGGAGATGTAGGGGGTGAAAGAAGTAATGAGAGAAGATGTAGATATGGTGGCCTCCTCTCTTTTGTCCCTTCCTTCTCACATGTCAATTTGTTGGGTCCCAAGAGAGGGAAAGAGAAGAAACACAGATCCTTCTTCAGAGATATATATACAAGAGAAAGAGAAAAGAGAGAGAGTGTGTGACATGAAAAATATCATAGATTAAGAATGGAAAATGGCATTATAGACTCATAAATGGGGATGTGTAAAGTGAAACATGAACCAAAAATCAAGAATGCCATTGCCTCCCATATTGGTTCAACCGAGGAACTTTTCATATCTCTTGTCTTTTTTTTTTTTTTAAATCAATATAAATCTGAATGCCTGGTGCCCATTGTTTCTTTCCATTTTTGCCACCTTTTTCTTTTAGTTTTAGCAATTTTGTGTTCAAAATGTTTCTATGTAACCTCTTACAACTCAATAAAAGGGTAAAATAGAAGAGGAAAAAGAACATATATATTAAAAAATAATATATACTACATTCAGTTAGAGATGATAAGATGCCATGCAGGCCAGTCGGTAGAAAGAGTGTTGGATCGATTAAGTATTTTATTTGTTGACTCGTTTAGCCCATCCCAAATAATCCTTAACCCGCGTGGATCAATAACCGGGTGACATGCATAGTTTACGTTGAGTTAAATCTTTAAAATTCAGTAGCACAAGTAATATTTCATATTTTATGTGTTTCTTTTAAGCAATTTGTTTATTTTTATTTTTTCTAAGTAACTTATTTGCATCCAGTTCATTCAAAAACAGCTTCTTTCCTCATTTTTTTTCATTTTATTTTTCAACATACTTATGCTTAAAAATTATAAATTATAAAATTTTGAATAGCCTTTATTAAGTTTTAAGTCCATGATAAATTTCAAAACTTTCAATCTTAATTAATTTTTTCTAGGCTAAAAAGCCTTCAAAATTTGAAAACTTTTCAATTGAATATGTAATATTTCAATTTTTTTATGTATTAAATTATCATGAGATTGGTCACATCATCAATATTACAAAATAATCAGCTTAAAGAAAATCTATAAGATGTTATTATAAATATCTATAGATATACATTATAACAACAAAAGATACTTAGATTAACACTAGTACAGTCAGGAGAAATGACAGCGGTTGGTTTTCCTTATAGGCGGCGGTTTTCGAACCAAGGCATATTCATGCGAGACAAAAAGTGTAATACTTTTGGCCTTGGGTGTGAACCGAGGCATAAAGGGAGAAGATTTGACATTGGTTCAACCATAACCGAAGCAGTAGAGTTTTTGGTTTTTTTATTTTATTTTTTTCGTAAGAATATTTGCCTCGGTTCAGGGGAACCGAGGCCGTATTTCCCACCTTACTGCCTCGGTTGTAGCTTGAACCGAGGCAGTATATTCCTTTTTTTTCTGATTTGCAAAACTTTATGCTTCTAGTGTGGTTATAACCGAGACCATAAGTTCTTTTCTACCTCGGTTTTGACTTGAACCGAGGCATATATCCTTGTTTTTTTTAAAAAAATGAGGTATGTTTCTATAGCATTCCCAACAACAGAAACAGACCTGCATATCTATTTACAACCAGAACAGTCCAGAAGAATCCAGAAACGTATATTTTTAATGAAAATTATAATAAAACATAAATACATTCAATTGAATCATAAATCAACTTCTTAGAAGCATAAATCAATCCAATGTAATCATAAATCAAGTTTGAAGCATAAATCAATGTAATGTACAAAGTTAAACGAATAATAATGTAGAAAAGCACCAAACAACTTAAAAACATAAACTTATAACTTAATATATCCTAATATCTACTACATACTATTATATAAATGAATTACATATTTAGGCAGTGCTTTCCTCACAAGTTGAAGTGACTTCTCTGGAATTGGAGCAGTCCTATTGAATCTCTGCATAAAATACAATTATTTCAATTTGTGTATTTGAAATCTAAACTATAGGGAAAATAAAATTCAAACCTAAATAATACCGTTTCCCATCCACTGGTGTAATGTGCACGAATAATGGTCATAATCCAAAACATGACGTAGTAACCACATTCATATGACCTCGTTTGTCTATTACACTACAATATATCATCATAATTATAAAATGTTAAGTAATATCATTTGAATGGAACCAAATGTAACAAAGTATGGACTAAAATACCAAACCTTAAGAGCAACTCATGCAAGTTTTTTAACATCATATGTGTTGCAAGGGTACTAAAAGCAATTCCTTTATCATACATTTATATAACAAAAAAGTCGAAACATTGAGATTCTTACCAATCTACTACATGTCTAAGAGGGCTGGGAGGAGACTTCTGCAATGAACAAAACTAGACAACAGTGTTCTCCGGTATGAAGATCACAAGTAGTTGCCAATGACACCTGAAATTGGTAATAACTTATGAATCATATACCAAAATTAATAAATGAATGTGTTGAAGTTAACAAACTTCACTTACCCATGTATATAAAGGAGAAAATATATCTCCTTCCCCATTCCAAAGCAGGTGGTGATGTATGTTTGAATATCAACAAATTTATTTCTTTCATGAGTCATAGAGGGGTCAATGAACCCATATACATCGTTGAACCCCTTCTTGTTACTAACATCAAACATATACCTAAAATGAAGAAATAATCTGATATAAGTAAGTTGATAAAATATATTTATATAAAAAAGTTTTCATAAACTTACATCATCCACAGCTGAATGAGTGTAATATTAATTTCTTCTCTACCCGACACAAGCTCCCTAACATCTTGATGATGCAAGTACAATGGGATCTGAGCTTCTCTTCCAAATGTAGTAGAATCCCAGTGTACATTCATCGGCGCATCTGAAATGATTTTAGCAAGCTCGTCTAATGCACCAAGAGGGTCATCCTCAGATAAATGAGTCTTCTTCGGTGTAGGACGTCCCTCTTGACCTATATGCTGTTAAATGCAAAATGTTTATGTTATAACGTCAATTAGAAGTAAATATTAAAATTGAGACGTATATAGTACGAGTGTTTACTGGGGGATTAGATACATCACCAACCAAATGTCTAGGCCAGGCGACAAAGGACTTAAATGCTTCTTCCACAGTGAAGAACTCATCTATAGGCACAGGAAGAACGACATCTGCTATGACAACTTCATCCACCGTGACCTTAAACTCATCTTCTGAAAGTTGTACGCCATGCACTACAGTGGCTGTCTCATAAACTTTACCACGAGCCACTAGCATGGTCCCAATATCAGAAAGAATATATAACTGACATGGACGAGTTTCATCCTTGTCGTCCCTTGGGGCCCCAACAGTTGAACAACTTCTTTTACCGCTTCTACCTGTCAAATTAAATGTTAGGTTATGCAAAAAGTAAATTAGCCACAAAAAATAAATAAGTTTACCTGTAGGGGGCACAACATGTTCCACTACAGGAGATGGCGGAGGACGATTGTCATAATCCTCATAATGCTGCTAGAATTGGCGCACAACCATTTCAGCAACTTCATCATACAACTCTGCCCGAACCTTCTTTGTGATCTCTTGCGTCATCTCTTTTCCTATCTCCTCCTTCATCTTTTCGTATGAATATGGACGCGAGGAAGACCCAAAAAACTGTTGTATGCCTATGCCAGTCTGATAACAGTTGAAAAACTGTTATTTTCATGCTTAAAATTGATACTAAAAGCAACCTTTATACTTAGAAACTAGCTTGAAATCATGCTTTTATTCATATTTTCAGAAATAAGAGAGCTGGACAGGTTTATGCTTGATTTCAGTGTTTTTGTGCAAGTTTTAAGGTGAATTTAGTGACAGAAGTGAAGAAGGAGAGAGATGGAATCAGAAAAGAAATCAAAAAGTGCAAAAAGAGAAGCCGCAACTACCGCTCAGCGACAGTTTACCGCTGAGCGGCACTCAGGAGTTCACGGGAGGTCCGCTGAGGGGCAAAATGGCCGCTTAGGGGAAGAAACCAACTCACGCACTTACCGCTGAGTGGCACTTTACCGCTGAGCGGCACACTTATGGGCTTGGACCTGAATTTTCTGTAATTTTAGAATAGTATATAAGCTTTAGGACGTCCTAAGGTTTGTATCTTTGGCAGAAACGAAGCAAACACTCTCTCTTCCACCCCTTTGAAGGAGGATCTTGGATGCTCAGGCTACCTCTTCACCTTTTTAGGGTTTTATCCTTCATTCTTTCATTATTGTTCATCTAGTTTCACCATGAATATGGTGAGCTAAACCTTGTATTATTGTTGGGGAATCAATGCAGTCTTGTGAAACTCTCATATATGGAATTTGTGTTTACATCTTATATTTAAGACCTATGCTTTCTTTCATCATTAGTTAGGGTTTTTCCTCTTTGCTCAATGCTTGCTTTGTTTAACTCATTCAATGCATGATTATTGATTTTGTCGATACGGGAACGTACGGGGAAGTCTAGATCCGGGGAATTTCTCCCAATAGTATATTGGTTGTCGTTAAGCTCTTGCACTAAAAGAACTAATTATTAGGAATGCTAGGAATTGTATGAACTCGTAATTAGGGATAGGCCTTCTTGTCAAGGTAATTTAGAGAGTGGCATTAACAATGATGAATTGAATGTTGAATTCCTAAAATATAGGAGAGTGGATAAGATGAAATTAGTAAACCCCAACAACGTACTCATCCATATATTCCATTGATCAAAACTCATGCATACATGTTTATTTTCTGTTTTGCATATTAAACTTCACTTATTTCATTCTTAAGTCTTAGCTAATCAACGAATCACATAACTAAACTAGGCCGTGAGTCCTTTGGGAGAACGATACTTGGTCTTACCGAGTTTATTACTTGAAACGATTCGGTCATACTTGCCGATTGTAAAACAAGTTTGTGGCGCCGTATTTCGGTGTTCATAAATTTGTCATCAAGTTTTTGGCGCCGTTGCCGGGGACTCGTGGTTTAACTGGTTAATTTGTGTGATTATTGATTATCTTTGACTTTAATTTTGAATTCCTATTTTTATTTTCTGTTTTTATTTTTCGGTTTTTATTTTATTTTATTTTATTTTATTTTATTTGATTCTCTGAATCTTATATCTTCTCTTATATCTTTTTGTGCTAACAAATATTTTCTAGAGTTTTGTGCCTAATGTTTGCAAGATGCAATTCGAACAAGAATTTAATAGGCACTCAATTCTACTAAGGTAATTTCAATCACTGGTGAGATCTCACTCACGCATGGATAATGATCAATTTTGGCAAGCTGTCAAACAATTTAAGAATCGAGCACCACAACAATGGTAGCAAAAACCCTCTCTATCGGGAAAAAGGATAACGTTGGAGGAGGCAGTTCAACAGTACATACAGATATCTGATTGTCATCACAAAACCACTCAATGACAGCAACAACCCTCTTTATCAGTAAATTTGGATGACACCCTTCAACGATTTTTGAAAAATTCTGACTCTACTCATAAAAGCATTGAAGAATCATGTAAAAGGATGGAGATGCACCTTCGTTTCATTAGTCAGAAATTGAATGTTAAGGTTAATACTGAAGTTAACCTTAAGGAGGAAGGTCAAGCCATTGTCACTGAAAGTGACAAGACTTTTGTTGAAGAAAAAATAGGGAAAGATGAGGAAAAGATAGAGAGAAAAGAAAAAGAAGAGTTGAGTGAGAAAGATAAAGATGAAGAAAAAGAAAAAGAAGTGGTTGAGAGAGAAGAGAGAAAGAAAATTTGTGTGAAAATAAAGAAGTTAAGGAGAAAAAGAGAAGGGAAGAAAAAAATAAAAGAAAAGAAAAAGAGAAAATTTGGGGAGAGGAAAAGTAAGAAAAGGAAGATGAGAGGAAAGAAGAAGGAATCATGTGAAAAACCTCATCCTCATCTAAAGAAGAATCATAGGAAGGTAAAGAAATTTAAGTTCTTCATGGAAATCTTCAAGAAGTTGGAGATTAAAGTTCCTATGATTGAGACATTGCAACAGGTTCCTGGTTTGATCAAATTTCTGAAAAAGTTCAGTAGAAAGAAGAAAAAGAAGATGGAACATGAGCTTTATTGGGTCAAGCTAGTGACGTTAAAAGAGCGCTTGCTGGGAGGCAAACTTTTAATTTTTGGTTTGGTGATGTAATTTTGAACTGTTGGGTATTTTTGTTTTTGTTATAAATATTTTGTTGGATATAACATCTATTGAAGGATGGTAGGTGGTTAAGTATCTACTGAAGGATACTAAGTTTGTAACACCTACTAATGGGTGTTGGTGGATTTTGGGTTAGGCTCGTGACATTAAACAAGCGCTACCTGGGAGGCAACCCAGTTGATTGATTGTTTTTGTTTGTTTCATTGTAGTAGTATAATAGGGTTGTGCATAAGTAATCTGAAAATTGAATTGCAGGGAACTAGTGAGGGGCATGTTTAGGAGGCACTTAGGTTAAGCAAAGAAGGAGAAGAGCACATCACGAAAGTGCCGCTGAGCGGTACTATCGCAGATTGGGCTTTGGTTGCCCCTTAGCGGGACCCGAGCCCATTAGGCTATTTTTATACCCTAAGCTGCGCATATGGTCCTATTTTCAGGCTCTTCTCTGCACACACACTCCTACATACCTTTTCAAAGGTTCTCTACAACTTTTCCCTCATCCCTCTTTAGAAAATCTCCCTTCCACTCACTTGCTCACTAGTTTTCCATCTAAGTTTGGGGTTGGGAGAGAGCATCATTGAAGGGGTTGAGTTCTTCATTGTGGTTTACTAATGTTTAACAATGTATCTTTTGATTTTGTGAATTATGTTTGATGCAGGGATGGCCTCCTCATCGGGCAAAAAGAATCAAGACTATAAGATCCAAGAAGAAGGAGGATACAGAGGACAACTCAGATTGATGAGGAGCTGAGATAGCATTTACTGATGAATGCTATCATGAGTAGAGCAGTACTTATGCTTTTGTTGGTTTAAGTGTTCTGAACTTATTTATTTTTGGTTTTAGACTAGGGTTTGATGTACTCTATTGGAAACCTGGTTTGTTATGATGGTTTGCTTATGATTGTGATTGTGTGATAAGTAATGCTTGATGATACTTTGAGATTGATTGATGTTGAGATGTGCACATTAAATGCTTATACAGGTGTTTCACAAACTTTGTGAACAAATGCATGATATTATGATTGTGATTGTGAGATTAAGCAGGATGTGTATGTCAAATGTGAATGAGCTTATATGTGAGGTTTTGATTGGATGCTATCACTTTGAAAGCTTGAATGATTTTTCCCAGGTTTTCTATGATTGAATCAATTGCTTGTTTTGCATCATATGATCAAGGCCATTTGTTGGAACCCTTTTTATTGGCCAAATTCATGAAGTTAGCCCACTAAAAGAGAACACTTTGTGTTCTATCCTTTGAACCCTTAGCCTTGAACATAAATTGAAAACCCTTGTTGAAAAACTTTACCTTGAGTTAAGTAGAAGATCTTGTGTGTTATTGTTAAATGTTCAAGTTTGGGGTTGTTGGGAAAACATGAAAAACTAAAAGCATTGAGCTAAGAATATGCAAAGAAAAAGAGAAAGAAAATAAAAGAAAAGAAGAAGCAAAGCTCAATGCAAAAGAAAGTTGGGAAAAATAAGAATAATTGTATTGTTATGATTCTCTTAACTCAAAAATTTTGTGATCCAAAAGAACCAATTTTCTTGTTAGCCCAGCCACGTTATAAGCCATTGAAAAGTCCTTGTGATGATGCATGCTTGTGAATGTTTTTGATTGTGGTTAAATGAAAGGCAAAGTTGATTCATGTGACATTGTGATAGTGGAGTGAATGAGTGATTACCTCTTATACACTTGTGTGTGAGTGAAACACTTTACTTGGTGAGGAAGTATTCCATGAGCACATAAACATCCATGCTTAATTGATTGATCATTCATGAAAAATAGCATTTGTTGGATATTAACTGACTTTGTGAACACTAAAGCATGTGCACATCTTGATTGAAATCTTGGTCATAAGTTTGATTGAAGTTTTTACTTATCTTGAAAAGAGGATTTTTGAATGAGTGAACCATCATATGAATTGGTAGAAGATTGAGTTACATCTTGTTTGCTTGAGGACAAACAAAGTTCTAAGTTTGGGGTTGTGATAACAGTTGAAAAACTGTTATTTTCATGCTTAAAATTGATACTAAAAGCAACCTTTATACTTAGAAACTAGCTTGAAATCATGCTTTTATTCATATTTTCAGAAATAAGAGAGTTGGACAAGTTTATGCTTGATTTCAGTGTTTTTGTGCAGGTTTTAAGGTGAATTTAGTGAAAGAAGTGAAGAAGGAGAGAGATGGAATCAGAAAAGACATCAAAAAGTGCAAAAAGAGAAGCCGCAACTACCGCTCAGCGGTAGTTTACCGCCGAGCGGCACTCAGGAGTTCACGGGAGGTCCGCTGAGGGGCAAAATGTCCGCTTAGGGGAAGAAACCAACTCACGCACTTACCGCTGAGCGGCACTTTACCGCTGAGCGGCACACTTATGGGCTTGGGCCTGAATTTTCTGTAATTTTAGAATAGTATATAAGCTTTAGGACATCCTAGGGTTTGTATCTTTGGCAAAAACAAAGCAAACACTTTCTCTTCCACCCCTTTGAAGGAGGATATTGGATGCTCAGGCTACCTCTTCACCTTTTTAGGGTTTTATCCTTCATTCTTTCATTATTGTTCATCTAGTTTCACCATGAATATGGTGAACTAAACCCTGTATTGTTGTTGGGGAATCAATGTAGTCTTGTGAAACTCTCATATATGGAATTTGTGTTTACATCTTATATTTAAGACCTATGCTTTCTTTCATCATTGGTTAGGGTTTTTCCTATTTGCTCAATGCTTGCTTTGTTTAACTCATTCAATGCATGATTATTGATTTTGTCGATACGGGAACGTACGGGGAAGTCTAGATCCGGGGAATTTCTCCGAATAGTATATTGGTTGTCGTTAAGCTCCTGCACTAAAAGAACTAATTATTAGGAATGCTAGGAATTGTATGAACTCGTAATTAGGGATAGGCCTTCTTGTCAACGTAATTTAGAAAGTAGCATTAACAATGATGAATTGAGTGTTGAATTCCTAAAATATGAGAGTGGATAAGATGAAATTGATAAAGTTGGCTAAGTTGGTGCTTGGTGCCAAGTTTTGGGAAATTTTCAAAGTGTTGGTTTTTGGGGTTTGATGCTTGGAATGCCCTCTTTATATCCCCAAAATGCTACTGTAAAAATCTTGGAGCAAGAAATTTTTCATTTTGGTGGGTTTATTTTCTGTTTTGCATATTAAACTTCACTTATTTCATTCTTAAGTCTTAGCTAATCAACGAATCACATAACTAAACTACGCTGTGACTCCTTTGGGAGAACGATACTTGGTCTTACCGAGTTTATTACTTGAAACGATTCGGTCATACTTGCCGATTGTAAAACAAGTTTGTGGCGCTGTATTTCGGTGTTCATAAATTTGTCAACACAATCCCAGCACCACGCACTCCCGTCCTGGGTGCTCAGGTCGTCCAATAGTTGTGGCAAGAATATCCTGACGACCTTCTTGTGTGAATTGAACTTGGGAGCTCTGCTCAATGATAACAGTTGAAAAACTGTTATTTTCATGCTTAAAATTGATACTAAAAGCAACCTTTAACACTTAGAAACTAGCTTGAAAGCATGCTTTTGGTCATATTTTCAGAAATAAGAGAGCTGGATAGGTTTATGCTTGATTTCAGTGTTTTTGTGCAGGTTTTAAGGTGAATTTAGTGAAAGAAGTGAAGAAGGAGAGAGATGGAATCAGAAAAAACATCAAAAAGTGCAAAAGGAGAAGCCGCAACTGCCGCTGAGCGGCAGTTTACCGTTGAGCGGCACTCAGAAGCTCGTGTTGGATCCGCTGAGGGGCAAAATGGCCGCTGAGGGGAAGAAACTAACTCACGCACTTACCGCTGAGCGGCACTTTACCACTGCTTTTTCTGTATTTTTAGAATAGTATATAAGCTTTAGGACGTCCTAGGGTTTGTATCTTTGGCAGAGACGAAGCAAACACTCTCTTTTCCACCCCTTTGAAGGAGGATCTTGGATGCTCAAGCTACCTCTTCACCTTTCTAGGGTTTTATCTTTCATTCTTCCATTATTATTCATCTAGTTTCACCATGAATATGGTGAACTAAACCTTGTATTGTTGTTGGGGAATCAATGTAGTCTTGTGAAACTCTCATATATGGAATTTGTTTTTACATCTTACATTTAAGACCTATGCTTTCTTTCATCATTAGTTAGGGGTTTTCCTCTTTGCATTAATGCTTGCTTTGTTTAACTCATTCAATGCATGATTATTGATTTTGTCGATACGGGAACGTAGGGGGAAATCTAGATCCGGGGAATTTCTCCCAATAGTATATTGGTTGTCGTTAAGCTCCTGCAATTAAGAACTAATTACTAGGAATGCTAGGAATGGTATGAACTCGTAATTAAGGATAGGCATTCTTGTCAAGGTGATTTAGAGAGTACCATTAACAATTGATGAAAAGAATGTTGAATTCCTAAAGTATATGAGAGTGGATAAGATGAAATTGATAACCCCAACAACATACTCATCCATATATTCCATTGAAGTGTTTGTATTTTGTTTTAGCCATTGATCAAATTCATGCCTACATGTTTATTTTCTGTTTTGCATATTAAACTCCACTTATTTCGTTCTTAAGTCTTAAATAATCAACGAATCACATAACTAAACTAGGCCGGGAATCCTTTGGGAGAAGAACGATACTTGGTCTTACCGAGTTTATTACTTGAAACGATTCGGTCACACTTGCCGATTGTTCAACAAGTTTGTGGCGCCGTATTTCGGTGTTCATAAATTTGTCATCAAGTTTTTGGCGCCGCTGCCGGGGACTCGTGGTTTAACTGGTTAATTTATGTGATTATTGATTATCTTTGACTTTAATTTTGAATTTATGTTTTTATTTTCTGTTTTTATTTTTTGGTTTTTATTTTATTTTATTTTATTTTATTTTATTCTCTGAATCTTATATCTTCTCCTATATCTTTTTGTGTTAACCAATTTTCTAGGGTTTTGTTTTCTTGTGTATGCAGGAGGCAATTCGAACTAGGAGCAAGAAAACTGCAGAACCTCTTCTTGAAGGTTTAGACGAGAGTAGACGGAGGAGAAGAATCCGAACATCAAGAGAACTTTTCCCTCCTCCGGAAACTCTGTTGGAACCATCACCACAAGGTTCTGACCATAGCACAGAGAACATGGAGAACAACAATATCAGAAGAACTCTTACTGATTACACAAATACAGCTGGACCTCAGCACTTTAACAGTATAGCTAGACCAAGAGTCAATGCAGCTAACATGGAGGTCAAACCAGCGTTGATTCAACTGGTGAAAAGCAATCGATTCAATGGGTTATCTCACGAATGCCCATATGAGCACCTCACTACATTTAATGAGATCTGCAACACAATGAAAATAAATGGGGTGCCAGATGAAGCGATCAAACTTAGCTTGTTTCCTTTCTCATTAGGAGGCAATGCTAAGCTTTGGTTAAATTCTTTTCCAGAGGGAAGCTTCACAGAGTGGGAAGCAGTGGTAACAAAGTTTCTAAACAAGTACTTCCCACAATCAAAGGTGACTAAAGGAAAGCAAGAGATTTCTTCATTCAAGCAGGGCATGGAGAAATCAATGGGTCATGCATGGGACAGATATAAAAGCTTGTTACGAAAAACTCCCACGCATGGATTTGAAGAAGAGGAAGTAGTCTTAACTTTCCTTGAGGTCTTGGTTCACAAACCAAGATGATGCTTGATGCCTCAGCAGGAGGAAACATTAAATGGAAAACTCCAGAGGAAGCAACAGAAATTATTGAAAATATGGCTACTAGTGATAACGAGCTAAACAGTGAAAGAGGAGCTCCTATGCAACAAAAAGGAGTTCTACAATTACAAACACATGATGCCTTGCTAGCACAGAATAAAATTCTAACTCAACAGCTGGAGACTCTTACCAAAACACTTGCACAATTGCCTAAAGAGTTGAAGACTGCTACACAGGTACAATCTCAGTTGTGTGAATTATATGGGGGCGACCATATCAATGGTCAATGCGCCTTTCCAGCAGAAGCCGTAGAGGATGTGAATTACATGGCCAATCAATACCGTCAAGGGAACTACAGTCAAGGGTGGAAACCACACCCAAGCATTGGTCAAGGGCAAACTGGGCAAGCTGGTCAATTTAACAAGCAACAGCAGCAACCAACCTTATGGCAGCAGATTTCTATACTTAATGAAAGGTCCATGAGGATGGAAGAAACTCTTAATAATTTCATACAGAAAACTGAGTCTACCAAAAAGAGCACTGAAGCTGCTATCAAGAATTTGGAGATTCAGATGGGGCAGATCACTAAGCAAGTGGAAGAGAGGCCAAATAGAAATTTTGGGGCTAATACTGAGGTTAACCCCAAAGAAGAATGCAAGGTGGTAGAGAGTGCTAAAGATGAGATAGTTGAGTTAGAGAAAGGAGAAACAGAAGAGAAAAGAGAAATAGAGAGTAAAAATACTTCTCCTTTTCCAATAAATCAAGGGAAACAACTTGATTTCACAGAATTATTCAAGATGGTGGATAATGATGCACCTTGGTCTACAACAAATTACAATTTACACTAAATCTGATGAAGATGTCTCTACAAAGAAAAGACGTAGAGATGATGAGGCAAAGAAGTGTAAAACTATTAAAAAGGAGCCATTCCCTCCTAAAGCGAAAGATCCAGGAGGCTTTTCTATTCCTTGTTCCATAGGAAAGAAAGGGGTTAAAAAAGCTCTACTTGATTTAGGTTCAAGTGTTAACTTGATACCTTATTCGTTATTGGAGCAGATCGGTGATGTTAATATGAAACCTGTAAAGGTTAATTTAGTAATGACTGATGGATCTTCAAAGGAACCATGTGGGATTGTAGAGGATATTATAGTTTGTGTGGGCAAACTCCAGTTCTTGGCAGACTTTGTGGTGATGAAGATGGAGACAGAAAAGATACCTATCATTCTTGGAAGATCGTTTATGAAAACGGCCAAAGCTATCATTGATGTGAATGAAGGTATAGTGGTTCTCCAAGACCGAGAGGAGAGAGTTGTTGTAGACGTCTTTAAAGATGAGAGGCAAACACAGGAGGAAGAAGCTAGTTATAAAGCTGCATTTCAAGATGCACACATGACTAGCCATCAAGATGAAAAGCTCAAGGTTACAAGTAACCATTGTTTGTTGTTTCAGGTGCATAAAGGAGAAAAGATTGGAAGAGGAAGAAAAGTTCCTGATGACTGGAAGAAAGGAAGACCCCAACTTGGTACAGTTGTGAGAATCAAAAACAAGTTGTGGGTTGTGAAAGGCTATAAAGAGAAGGAGATGATAGAGATAGAGTCTCCATATTCTAGAAGAATCAAAACAGTACACAAGAAACAGCTGATGAGTTGGTGGGACAAGAACATCAACTATGAAGAACGAACTTGAGCTTTACTAGGTCAAGCTAATGACGTTAAAAGAGCGCTTGTTGGGAGGCAACCCAGTGATTTAAAAACTTTTGATTTTGTAACTTTTAATTTGTGGACATTATTTTTGTAAATATTTTGTTGGATATAACATCTACTGAAGGATGCTAGGTGGTTAAGTATCTACTAAAGGATACTAAGTTTGTAACACCTACTGATGGGTGTTGGTAAGAAAATTTTGCACCTACTGATGGGTGTTGGTAAGTATTGTAACACCTACTGATGGGTGTTGGTGGATTTTGGGTAAGGCTCGTGACGTTAAACAAGCGCTACCTGGGAGGCAACCCAGTTGATTGAATGTTTCTGTTTGTTTCATTTTAGTTGTATAATAGGGTTTTGCATAAGTATTCTGAAGATTGAATTGCAGGGAACCAGTGAGGGGCATGTTTAGGAGGCACGTAGGTTAAGAAAAGAAGGAGAAGAACACATTACGAAAGTGCCGCTGAGCAGTACTATCGCAGAGTGGGCTTTGGTTGCCCCTTAGCGGGACCCGAGACCATTAGGGTATTTTTATACCCTAAGCTGCGCATATGCTCCTATTTTCAGGCTCTTCTCTGCACAAACACTCCCACATACCTTTTCCAAGGTTTTCCACATCTTTTCCCTCTTCCCTCTTAAGAAAATCTCTCTTCCACTCATTTTCTCACTAGTGTTTCATCCAAGTTTGGGGTTGGAAGAGAGCATCTTAGCTTGGAAGCATTCTCATTGCATCTAGTATCTCCACCCAAGTAAGTGAAAAGCATTTTGTTCATTCTAGGGTTCTTGATTTTGAATGTGATTGTCAAAGCATGAATATTTAGGGGTTTTGGTTTCTATGCATGATTTGATGATTAAATTGATGTTTGAACCGATTAAACTGCATGATTGTGATATGGAAAACTGAAAATTGCATTTGGGTGGAGTTAGGAGAGCTTAAAAAAAGATTTTTCAAAATTCTGCAGAGTCACCGCTCAGGGGTAAATTGCCGCTGAGCGACACTCTGCCAGACTTGATATTTTTTGATTCGTTGTGTTTTGGAATGTGGCACTGGTGGCGCTGAGGGGTAATTCTGACCCTCAGCGGTGGTTTAGCTTCAAAAAGAGGTGTGTTCTGTGTTTTACTAATGATTAACATCATGTTCTGTGGTTTTGTATCTATGTTTGATTGTAGGAATGTGATAACAGTTGAAAAACTGTTATTTTCATGCTTAAAATTGATACTAAAAGCAACCTTTATACTTAGAAACTAGCTTGAAATCATACTTTTATCCATATTTTCAGAAATAAGAGAGCTGGACAGGTTTATGCTTGATTTCAGTGTTTTTGTGCAGGTTTTAAGGTGAATTTGGTGAAAGAAGTGAAGAAGGAGAGAGATGACATCAGAAAAGACATTAAGAAGTGCAAAAAGAGAAGCCGAAGTCACCCCTCAGCGGCACTTTACCGCTGAGCGGCACTCAGGAGGTTGCGGGAGGACCGCTGAGGGGCAAAATGGCCGCTGAGGGGAGAAAACAAGTCACGCAATCACCGCTGAGCGGCACTTTAATGGGCTTGGGCTTAACTTTTTGTAATTTACGAATGATATATAAGCTTTAGGGTTTCCTAGGGTTAGACATCTTTGGCAGAAACGAGGCAAACACTCTCTCTTCCACCCCTTTGAAGGAGGATCTTGGATGCTCAGGCTACCTCTTCACCTTTTTAGGGTTTATTCTTTCATTCTTTCATTGTTCATCTAAGTTCACCATGAATATGGTGAACTAAACTCTGTATGTTTGTTGGGGAATCAATGTAATCTTTTGAAGCTCTCATATATGGAATCTGTTTTTACATCTTTTAATTAAGACTTATTCTTTCTTTCATCATTAGTTAGGGTTTTTCCTCTTTGCTTAATGCTTGCATTGTTTAACTCATTCGATGCATGATTATTGGCTTTGTCGATACGGGAACGTATGGGGAAGTCTAGATCCGGGGAATTTCTCCCAATATTATGTTGGTTGTCGTTAAGCTCCTGAGCTTATGAACTGATCATTAGGAATGCTAGGAATTGTATGAACTCGTGATTAGGGAGAAGCCTTCTAGAAAGGTACTTTAGAGAGTGGCATTAACAATGATGATTTGAATGTTGAATTCCTAAAATATGTGAGAGTGGATAAGATGAAATTGACCCCCAACAACATATTCATTCATATATTTAATTGAAAGTGTTTATCTTTTGCTTTTGCCATTGATCAAAAACTCATGCATACATGTTTATTTTCTGTCTTGCATATTAAACTCCAAATATTTCGTTCTTAAGTCGTAGCTAATCAACAAACCACACAACTAAACTAGGCCGTGAGTCCTTTGGGAGAACGATACTTGGTCTTACCAAGTTTATTACTTGAACGATTCGGTCATACTTGCCGATTGTGAAACAAGTTTGTGACATCATATTTTGGTGCTCATAAATTTGTCCATCAAGTTTTTGGCGCCGTTGCCGGGGACTCGTGGTTTAACTGGTTAATTTGTGTGATTATTGATTATCTTTGACTTTAATTTTGATTTTCTGTTTTTATTTTTCTGTTTTTATTTTATTTTATCTTATTTGATTAGATTAGATTTTATTTTATTTTATTTTATTTCATTCTATCTTATTTTATCTTCTGAATATATATCTTCTCTTATATCTTTTTGTGCTAACAAAGATTTTCTAGGATTTTGTTTTCTTGTGTATGCAGGAAGCAATTAGAACAAGGAGTAAGAAGTCAACAGAACCTCTTCTTGAAGGATTAGAAGACAGTAGACGGAGGAGAAGAATCAGAACGTCTAGAGAACTTTTCCCTTCTCCAGAAACTCTCTTACAATCATCACCACAAGGTTCTGTTCATAGCACAGGAAATATGGAGAACAATAATGGTAGAAGAACTCTTGCAGACTACACCAATATTGCTGGACCTCAGCACTTTAACAGCATAGCTAGACCTAGAGTCAATGCAGCCAATATGGAGGTCAAACCAGCACTGATTCAACAGGTAAAAATCAGTCAATTTAATGGGTTATCTCATGAAAGCCCATATGAGCACCTCACTACCTTTAATGAGATTTGCAACACAGTCAAGATTAATGGGGTGCCAGACGAAGCTATCAAACTTAGCTTGTTTCCTTTCTCATTGGGAGGCAATGCTAAGCTTTGGTTGAACTCTTTTCCAGAAGAAAGTTTCACAGAGTGGGAAGCAGTGGTCACAAAATTTTTAAACAAATACTTTCCACAATCTAAGGTGACTAAAGGCAAGCAAGAGATTTCTTCATTCAAGCAGGGCATGGAAGAATCACTGGGGCATGCATGGGACAGGTATAAAAGCTTATTGCGTAAAACTCCCACGCATGGTTTTAAAGAACAGGAAGTAGTCTTAATTTTCCTTGGAGGGCTTGGTTCACAAACCAAGATGATGCTGGATGCCTCAGCAGGAGGAAACATGAAATGGAAAACTCCAGAGGAAGCAATTGAAATTATTGAAAATATGGCTACTAGTGACAACGAATTCAATATTGAAAGAGGAGAACTTAGTCAGAAGGAGTTGTTACAATCAAATGAGGCTCTGCTTATCCAAAATAGAATTATCTCTCAACAGATTGTGGAAGTAACCATGCAACTTTCTCAAATACCACAGGAAATACAACAGGTTTCAATGGTTCAAGCGCAACAAAAATGGCAGATGCAATTTACTCCAGTTGAGAAAATAGTAAAGCTTGAAGAGACTTTCCGAAGATTTTTGAAGACAAATGCGTCTTATTGTCATAATGTGGATGCTGCATTTAAAAAAATGGAGGTTTATATTGAGAGAATAGTTGACGTGATGAAACATGATAATTTTGGAAAGGAATGTAAAACTATTGTGACTAGAAGTGGTAGAGTATTAGAGGAGAGACAAAAAGAGAGAGAGGAAAAAAAAATGAGAGTGAGAGTGGAAAAGAAACATGTGAGTGGAAAGAAAGAGTTGAGAGAGAGAAAAAGAAAAAAGAAGAAGAGGAGAGGAGAGAAGAAAAAGAGAGAGAAGAGAGACAGAAAGAAAAAGAGTATGAAAAGCCACTTCCTTATCCAAAGGGTTATTCAAGGAAGGAGAAAGAAAAGCATTTGGAAAGATTCATGGAACTGTTTAAGAAGTTGGAGATTACTATACCATTCTCTGAAGCATTGCAACAGATGCCAGCATATGCAAAATTTTTGAAGGAACTTCTCACAAAGAAACACAAATACATTGAGAAGGAAACTATCAATATACAGGGTAATTGCAGTGCAATCATACAGAAACTACCTCCTAAACTTAAAGACTCAGGAAGCTTCACTATTCCATGCACCATAGGAGATGTGAAAGTTGGAAGAGCATTGATTGATTTGGGAGCTAGCATTAATCTAATGCCACTATCCATGTGCAGAACAATTCAGGGGTTGGAAATTAAACCAACCAGAATGGCCCTTCAATTGGCAGACAGATCTCTTAAATATCCATATGGAGTGGTTGAAGATGTTCTAGTGAAGGTCGACAAATTCGTATTTCCAGTAGATTTCATTGTGATGGAGATGGAAGGAACTAGTGATGTTCCTCTTATTCTTGGGAGACCTTTTATGAAGACTGCTAGAGTTTTGATTGATGTAGAGAATGGTAAGCTTAAATTGAGAGTTGATGATGAAGAAGTCACTTTTGATGTATCCAAGGCCATGACATATCCAAATGATGACAAAGCATGTTTTCAATTTGATGAACTTGATGAAGTTTGTATGGTTCAAGAAAGAATGGTGTGAAATATTTCTCCATTGGAAAAAACTCTCATTGATGCATGTGAAGATTTAGATGAAGAAGAAGAGAAATTGATTGATGAATGTCTGATGGACTTGGAAACATTGAAAAAGAATCCAGAGGAAGATCCAATATTCGAAATAATTGATAAGGAAGAAACAATCAAAGCACAGTCGCCAGAATTAAAAAGATTGCCATCACATCTGAAATATGTGTTTTTAGAAGAAGATGGAAAAAAGCCAGTTATCATCAATAACTCTTTATCTCTACAAGAAGAAGAGCAATTGATAGAAATTCTGAAAGCCAACAAAGAAGCAATTGGATGGTCAATATCAGATCTTAAAGGTATCGGCCCAACTTATTGCATGCACAAAATTTTTATGGAAGAAGATTATAAACCAAGTGCTCAACCACAGAGAAGGTTAAATCCTGTTATGAAGGAGGTGGTCAGAAAAGAAGTATTGAAACTGTTAGAAGCTGGTATCATCTATCCAATTTCTGACAGTGAATGGGTGAGTCCAGTACAGGTGGTTCCAAAGAAAGGTGGAATGACAGTAATTTATAATGATAAGAATGAACTTATTCCTACTCGGACAGTCACTGGTTGGCGTATGTGCATTGATTACAGGAAGCTTAATAAAGCTACTAGGAAAGATCATTTTCCTCTTCCCTTCATGGATCAGATGCTAGAAAGGTTATCAGGGCAGGCTTTCTATTGTTTTCTAGATGGATATTCTGGATATAATCAAATTGTGGTAGACCCAAAAGACCAGGAGAAGACGGCTTTTACTTGTCCTTTTGGTATCTTTGCGTATAGAAAGATGCCTTTTGGATTATGTAATGCTCCAGCTACGTTTCAGAGGTGTATGCAGGCAATCTTTGCAGATCTTTTAGAAAAATGCATTGAAGTATTCATGGATGATTTCTCAGTTTTTGGAAATTCTTTCCAAAGATGTTTAGCTAATTTGAACACTGTCCTCAAAAGATGTGTTCAGACAAATTTGGTTTTGAATTGGGAAAAATGTCATTTCATGGTAACTGAAGGAATTGTATTGGGGCATAAAATCTCTGCTAAAGGAATTGAGGTAGACAAAGCTAAAGTAGAGGTTATTGAGAAACTGCCTCCACCAACAAATGTAAAGGGGATTAGAAGTTTTCTGGGTCATGCTGGGTTTTATAGAAGATTTATCAAAGATTTCTCAAAAATTGCTAAACCATTGAGTAATCTTTTGATGAAGGATGCTCCTTTTGTGATGAATGAAGACTGCTTGAAAGCTTTTGATATATTGAAGAAGAAGCTAGTGTCAGCTCCAGTAATTGTAGCACCAGATTGGAATCAAAATTTTGAATTAATGTGTGATGCAAGTGATTATTCAATAGGAGTTGTCCTTGGCCAAAGGAAAGAACAAAAGTTTCATCCAATTTATTATGCTAGCAAGGTGCTGAATGAGGCTCAATTGAATTATGCTACCACAGAGAAAGAGTTTCTTGCCATTGTATATGCTCTGGAGAAATTTAGACCTTATCTTATTGGGTCTAAGGTGATTGTCTATACAGATCATGCAGCTATCAAATATTTGTTGACAAAACCAGATTCTAAGCCACGTCTGATTAGATCGGTACTACTATTGCAAGAATTTGATGTAGAAATCCGTGATAAGAAAGGAAGTGAGAACTTAATTGCTGATCATTTGTCACGGTTAGTCAACAATGAGGTCACTAGCAAGGAGTCTGAAATCTGGGAATCTTTTTCAGATGAATCACTCATGTATATTCAGCAGAGGCCCTGGTTTGCTGATATGGCGAATTTCAAAGCGGCTAGAGTCATGCCGGAAGACTTAACTTGGCAACAGAGAAAGAAATTTCTGCATGATGCCAAGCAGTTTGTGTGGGACGATCCGTGTTTGTTCAAAATTGGAGCAGATAATCTTCTAAGGAGATGTGTTACAAATGAAGAAGCAGAAGGAATTCTATGGCATTGTCATGATTCACCTTATGGAGGACATTTTAATGGAGAAAGAACAGCAGCAAAAGTCCTTCAATCAGGGTTTTATTGGCCAACTTTATTTAAAGATGCCCATAATCATGCTAGGAATTGTGATAAATGTCAAAGAGCGGGGACAATCACTAAACGTCATGAGATGCCTTTACAAGGTATTTTAGAGGTTGAGGTTTTTGATTGTTGGGGTATTGACTTTGTTGGACCCTTCCCTCCATCTTTCAACAATGAATATATTCTGGTAGCAGTGGATTATGTGAGTAAGTGGGTGGAAGCATTAGCTTGTCCTAAAAATGATGCTAGCACGGTAATTAAATTCCTGAAGAGACAAATATTCTCACGCTTTGGCACTCCAAGAGTGTTGATCAGTGATGGAGGATCTCATTTTTGCAATTATCAGCTAGAGAAAGTACTCAAACATTATGGAGTAAAGCATAAGGTAGCTGCACCTTATCATCCACAAACCAATGGACAAGCTGAGGTGTCTAACAGGGAGATAAAAAGAATCCTGGAAAAAACCGTGACTTCATCAAGAAAGGACTGGTCTCTCAAATTAGATGATGCCCTTTGGGCTTATAGGACAGCAATGAAGACGTCTATGGGATTATCACCATTTCAATTAGTCTATGGGAAAGCATGTCATTTGCCAGTCGAATTGGAGCATAGAGCATTATGGGCTTTGAAATTCTTGAATTTTGATCCTTATGAAACTCAATGCACACGCACAAGGCAGATTTTGGAGCTTGAAGAAATGCGGTTACATGCGTATGATTCATCCAAGGCTTACAAAGACAAGATTAAATTTTATCATGACAGGAAGTTGGTGAGTAAAGTTTTTAATCCAGGACAACAGGTACTATTGTTCAATTCAAGATTGAAGATATTTCCTGGGAAGCTGAAGTCAAAATGGACAAGACCATTTGTGATAAAAGAAGTACATCCGCATGGAGCAATTGAAATATTTAATCCATCTGCTGATGATCCACAGAAAAGTTGGGTGGTAAATGGTCAACGTCTCAAGCCCTATCTAGGGGGAGAGGTGCAGCAATTTTCCACAATGATGTTGTTGGTTGATCCTTGAAAGTTTGGGTCAGGCTCGGGACGTTAAACAAGCGCTTACTGGGAGGAAACCCAGTATCTTGTAAGTATTTTACGTTTTTAGATTAGGGTATGATGTACTCTATTGAACACCTGGTTTCTTATGATGGTTTGCTATTAACTGTGATTGTTTGATAAGTAATGCTTGAATGATGCTTTTGATTGATTGATGTTGAGATGATGTGCACATTAAAATGCTTATACAGGTGATTCACAAGCTTTGTGAACAAATGCATGATATCATGATTGTGATTGTGAAATTAAGCAGGATGTGTATGTCAAATGTGAATGAGCTGATATGTGAGGTTTTGAGCTCCAGAGTTGTTATTGTTGAATGCTATTACTTTGAAAGCATGAATGACTTTGCCCAGGTTTTCTATGATTGAATCAATTACTTGTTTTGCATCATATGATCAAGGCCGTTTGTTGAAACCCTTTTTATTGGCCAAATTCATAAAGTTAGCCCACTAAAAGAGAACACGTTGTGTTCTATCCTTTGAACCCTTAGCCTTGAACATACACTGAAAAACCTTGATTGAAAATCTTTACCTTGAGTTAAGTAGAAGATCTTGTGTGGTATTGTTAAATGTTCAAGTTTGGGGTTGTTGGGAAAACATGAAAAGCATTGAGCTAAGAGCTAAAAAGTAAGAATATGCAAAGAAAAAGAAAAAGAGAAAGAAAAGAAAAGAAAAGAAGAAGCAAAGCTCAATGCAAATGCAAAGGCAAAAGAAAGTTGGGAATGAATAAGAATAATTGTGTTGTTATGATTCTCTTAACTCAAGGATTTTGTGATCCAGAAAACCAATTTTCTTGTTAGCCCAGCCACATTATAAGCCATTGAAAAGTCCTTGTGATGATGCATGCTTGTGAATGTTTTTGATTGTGGTAAAATGAAAGGCAAAGTTGATTCATGTAACATTGTGATAGTGGAGTGAATGAGTGAAACACTTTACCTCTTATACACTTGTGTGTTGAGTGAAACACTTTACCTAGTGAGGAAATATTCCATAAGCACATGAACATCCATGCTTAATTGATTGATCATTCATGAAAAATAGCATTTGTTGGAATTTAAATGACTTTGTGAATACTAAAGCATGTGCACATCTTGAATGAACTCTTGGTCATAAGTTTGAGTGAAGTTGTTACTTATCTTGAAAAAGAGGATTTTAGAATGAGTAAACCATCATATGAATTGGTTGGAGATTGAGTTACATTTTGTTTGCTTGAGGACAAGCAAAGTTCTAAGTTTGGGGTTGTGATAACAGTTGAAAAACTGTTATTTTCATGCTTAAAATTGATACTAAAAGCAACCTTTATACTTAGAAACTAGCTTGAAATCATACTTTTATCCATATTTTCAGAAATAAGAGAGCTGGACAGGTTTATGCTTGATTTCAGTGTTTTTGTGCAGGTTTTAAGGTGAATTTGGTGAAAGAAGTGAAGAAGGAGAGAGATGACATCAGAAAATACATTAAGAAGTGCAAAAAGAGAAGCCGAAGTCACCGCTCAGCGGCACTCAAGAGGTTGCGGGAGGACCGCTGAGGGGCAAAATGGCCGCTGAGGGGAGAAAACAAGTCACGCAATCACCGCTGAGCGGTATTTTACCGCTGAGCGGCACTTTAATGGGCTTGGGCTTAACTTTTTGTAATTTACGAATGATATATAAGCTTTAGGGTTTCCTAGGGTTAGACATCTTTGGCAGAAACGAGGCAAACACTCTCTCTTCCACCCCTTTGAAGGAGGATCTTGGATGCTCAGGCTACCTCTTCACCTTTTTAGGGTTTATTCTTTCATTCTTTCATTGTTCATCTAAGTTCACCATGAATATGGTGAACCAAACTCTGTATGTTTTTTGGGGAATCAATGTAATCTTTTGAAGCTCTCATATATGGAATCTGTTTTTACATCTTTTAATTAAGACTTATTCTTTCTTTCATCATTAGTTAGGGTTTTTCCTCTTTGCTTAATGCTTGCATTGTTTAACTCATTCGATGCATGATTATTGGTTTTTCGATACGGGAACGTACGGGGAAGTCTAGATCCGAGGAATTTCTCCCAATATTATGTTGGTTGTCGTTAAGCTCCTGAGCTTATGAACTGATCATTAGGAATGCTAGGAATTGTATGAACTCGTGATTAGGGAGAAGCCTTCTAGAAAGGTACTTTAGAGAGTGGCATTAACAATGATGATTTGAATGTTGAATTCCTAAAATATATGAGAGTGGATAAGATGAAATTGACCCCCAACAACATATTCATTCATATATTTCATTGAAAGTGTTTATCTTTTGCTTTTGCCATTGATCAAAAACTCATGCATACATGTTTATTTTCTGTCTTGCATATTAAAATCCAAATATTTTGTTCTTAAGTCTTAGCTAATCAACAAACCACACAACTAAACTAGGCCGTGAGTCCTTTGGGAGAACGATACTTGGTCTTACCAAGTTTATTACTTAAACGATTCGGTCATACTTGCCGATTGTGAAACAAGTTTGTGACATCATATTTTGGTGCTCATAAATTTGTCCATCAGAATGGCATCCTCCTCAGGAAAAAGATTGAAAACCATGGCATCCAAGAGAAAAGAAAAGGAACCAGAACAGCCTCATTCTAGTAGGTTCCTATCTCGGAAACATGAGAAGCACTTCAAGGTGGTCCAAGATAGGAGACTCCTCATGGAAAAAAAGGTTGGAATGATACCTAACTTTGATCCTCAATTTGGAGAGCAATTGTTAGGGAATGACTAGGGAAATGATGGACGAACGCCCGAGGAGACGACGAATGTGCGTGTCGTGAGCTCCTTCGAAACTTCCTCCAGATATGAACGCAGCGGAAAAAGACAAACTCTCGAAGAAGAACAAGAAATAGAGGATTAAATTCGATAGAAACCCTAGAATTGGAAGGAAACCCAATATTAACCGATTAATCGGTTCAAAATGAAGATTGAACGGTGAAAAAGGTTTGGAACGGATCAAGAGTGATTTTAATGGGCTAAAATCAAAGAAAATGATGAAAGATGAAGAAACCCTAACCAAATGTGCAGATGATTTGGTGACAGTGGAATAAAGATGAAGAAACTGGTGAATCTGAGACTTACTGAGGAAAAGAAATGGATCTGTGATGAAGAATGGTTGGTGATGATGAAGAATACTCTCGAGAGAGAAACGTGAATGAAAAATAAGTGAAGAGTGGTGTGCTGATGAAGATACGAAAGAGGACGCGTGGCTGCTGAAGGTGTAGGCAGTTTGGAGTGCCGATGTGAGGTGGCAGTGAAGAATGGTAGGGAGGAAGCGAGAGAAATAAATGGAGCACATTGGAATTCAAGAAAAATGAGAATGGAGGCAGTGTGCAAGGAAGGTGGCTAGAGGAAGTCTTTGGACTCTCTAGCATGTGACTTTCAAGAGAGAATTATTTCTGAAGGTCAAAAAATTAAATTCTCATTAAGCTCAAAAGTACCAATACAAGAGAGGAGCTGGGTATTTATAGTAACCCATGCTCCTTAAGAGCTAAACTATGAAAGGTAAAAATACAAAAGGAGGACTATGTCAAGCACGATTCCATCATACCCTCCCTCTTAAAAAAAGATTTGTCCTCAAATCTGACAATCGCCTTATGAAGAAGCTCCACACAATCTTTGGGAGCATGGCCATCTTGGAGTGGCCTTATTCTTTTATGTTCACTTTTTCTTCCTCCTGGATCAAACACAAATCTGCAATAAACATCAAATATATTTTCAATTAATACCAATCCAAGAAAGAATTTTTCTATAAAAACAAGGAAGTAAGGACTTCTAATATTTTGTTTAGTAGTCTTTGTAAATTTTAGAAGTCCAAATTCACTTTTGTCTTGAGTTATTTTTTTCCTTAAAGATAAGAATAACTCAAGATATGAATTGTCATATTTTGAAAAGGTTTGCATGGAATATGAGATGACAATTTGTTTGGAAGAGAAGTTAAAAATTGAAAAATAATCAATTATTGGAAAAGAAGTAAAGATTTGGAAACCTTCCCTTTTAGGTTCCATGGTCTTTGAAAGAATAAGATTTGCCATCAGCAACAATTTCTCCTTTTCTTTCTTCTCTCTTTCTTGCCTTTCTCTCTTTTCTTCTTCTTTTCTCTCTTCTTTTATTCTTTTATCTTCTTCTCTTTCTTCCTTTTCTTCTTCTCTTCTTCTCTCTTCTTCTCTTCTTAATTCCTCTCTTCTTCTCTCTTCTCTTTTCTATATTTCTTCTCTCTCTCTCCCTTCTCTTCTTCTTTCCTTTCTTCCTTTTCTTTTCTCTCAATCTCTCATTCTCTTTTCTTATCCTTGATCTCTTTAAGTCTTGCCCCAAATTCTAATTCCCTACGAAGAAACCCATGATCATTTAAACGCTCAACAAATAATTTTCCATCATCAATGCAATCCCTAATTAGTTCTAAGTTTCTTTTAATGCTTGAAGGCACAAACTTTCTTCTCATACAAGCTTTTAAATCATGCCAATCACGTATGGAAGACTTTCTACCTTTCCTAACATGATATTGTCTTTCATTCCACCACTTTCTTGCATGCTCTTCTAACTTAGAGAGATATATGCTAAGTACATAATATTCACTCTCTTCATAAAACCAAGGATTTATTTTATCAATTTCTTTTTCCCAAGCTAAGTATGTTAATGCACCTATGTCTTTACCAAATGATGGAAGATTCCTAACTTGTTTAAACATTTCATCAACATTATCAAACCTAGAAGACCTATATGAACTATAAGAAGACATCTTTGTTTTTAAAAGTTTTCTTAATCTAAAGGGTTCAAAACTTTCACTTAGACAAGTCCCAGGTAAGGGAGGTGAGCTAAAAAGCTACTTAAGTACCAAGTCTTGCCTTGCCAGAAATGTCTTAACTAATTACCCCTTAAACTAAAATCACCTTTAGAATCAAAGAACACAACTCACAAACAAACACAAACAATTAAAAGACTAGACTCTTGGACTCTAATGTGATAAGGCTTAGAGTTTAATCGCTTTTAGCCTAAATCACCCCTAAACGTAAAACACAAAGCAAATCAATATTAAAGTCTACTCCTATGGTGAGGCTTGTTGCTTTGGCTAACAAGACACAATCACCTGTCTAGCTATGCTAAAATTAAAGCAAGTTAAAGTTGCCAAGAGTTTGAAAGAGCACCTAGGACTCTTCCAAAGCACTTGGACTTTATAAAAGGCCTTTTACAAACAAAAATGAAACTAAAAAAAAAAAGCTAGCCTATCAGCCTATTACACATCAAATGGAACAAAACTAGATAACCAACAAATGACAAGCAAGAAACAAAGCTTTTGATCAAAGTGAGCACTCAAACTGAACCTATGATTTGCACTAGAACATATTTTAAAAGCAAGAAATCAAAAACCACAACAAGTCGAAACTGAAATCACATGCAGCGTCCAGAACTGAATTTTCAAAACTGTTAAATGGAATGCCACAAAGAAACCAGTGTATATGTTTAAATCTGAAGTTCTGTTTTGAAATTGGTTTTAACCGGATTGTACAGGTCTGACAAGCTTTTTACATTGAATATATCATCTTCATCTTTTTGTTGTTTTTTTTTTCATCACAGACCCTTGTTATTGCTACAATCCAGTCCTCGTGAAATAATCTAATTCACAAAAAAAAAATTCAGCACTGCAGTTCCAACTTGTACTAAAAAAATTGAACTTAAAAATTGGAGGTTTCAAAGGTGAAATTGCACAAAGGCTGATATAACTCGAATTATCAAAACAACTTGTTTTGCTCTGAAGTTGGATGCAGAAAATAGTAATTCGAAAATTGAACTTGTTAGAGCCAAACATGCAGTTAGACAGCTCAACCACACCACCAATTTTAAGTTTTATTGAGTCAATTGACAAATTATTGATGAGAATGACTCTAAAACTGCAATTGAAGCTTGAATAAGACACAAGGAAATTACTGCAAGATGTCCAACAAGATCTATATGCCAAACATATTTTAAACACATAAAATGATTCAAACAAAGATAATGCAGATCGGCCAACTGCAATTTGAACTCTGCTGGAGTTTTCTCAGTGCAACCAAGCATTGCCTAAGCAAGTCATTACTTATATGGTATGCACATGGTACTTGCTCAAATGTCTCACAGAGTTCAACTCTCGTTCACTTGCAAATGAACACAAAGGCAATTATAATACTGCAAAAAAAAATGAAGGCTGAATCTGATGTCATCCATCATGCACTCGAGCTCTAAGTGAGTTTGTCATAGCTTATATGGGGTGCAGATAAGGAACATTCAATCAGATTGTTCAGCTCAATCAAAACACGGTTTCAACCCAGAATTTATGACAAATAAGCAACTGAACATGACTTTGACAAAAACAGAATATGATGCTCAAATAAAATGACTCAAACAAAATTTTGAACCGAATAAAATGATGAAAAATAATACTCAAAGTAAAGAAAACACACATACACAAAATTATAGAATCCTAAACAATAAACTCATAACAGTGAACATATCAACTTGAAAACCTAAACGCAGAAATTGAGATCTAAGAACGAACAAACATATTTGAATCTCATACAGAGAAAATAAACTCAACAAACGCGAAATCAACACAAGACATTCAATGACGATAATGAACAATGCGAAAAACTGAAGAACAAACTCAGAATTAAGACAAAATCAAGACATAACTAGAAACAAAGACAGAGACGCGAATCAAACGCAAGAACAGAAGAATCGAAACAGAGATACTTACCTTTGACGCGTGTACGACCGAAGCTCTGATACCACTTGATGGACGAACGCCCGAGGAGACGACGAATGTGCGTGTCGTGAGCTCCTTCGAAACTTCCTCCAGATATGAACGTAGCCGAAAAAGACAAACTCTCGAAGAAGAACAAGAAATAGAGGGTTAAATTCGATAGAAACCCTAGAATTGGAAGGAAACCCAATATTAACTGATTAATCGGTTCAAAATGAAGATTGAACGGTGAAAAAGGTTTGGAACGGATCAAGAGTGATTTTAATCGGCTAAAATCAGAGAAAATGATGAAAGATGAAGAAACCCTAACCAAATGTGCAGATGATTTGGTGACAGTGGAATAAAGATGAAGAAACTGGTGAATCTGAGACTTACTGAGGAAAAGAAATGGATCTGTGATGAAGAATGGTTGGTGATGATGAAGAATACTCTCGAGAGAGAAACGTGAATGAAAAATAAGTGAAGAGTGGTGTGCTGATGAAGATACGAAAGAGCACGCGTGACTGCTGAAGGTGTAGGCAGTTTGGAGTGCTGATGTGAGGTGGCAGCGAAGAATGGTAGGGAGGAAGCGAGAGAAATAAATGGAGCACAGTGGAATTCAAGAAAAATGAGAATGGAGGCAGTGTGCAAGGAAGGTGGCTAGAGGAAGTCTTTGAACTCTCTAGCATGTGACTTTCAAGAGAGAATTATTTCTGAAGGTCAGAAAATTAAATTCTCAATAAGCTCAAAAGTACTAATACAAGAGAGGAGCTGGGTATTTATAGTAACCCATGCTCCTTAAGAGCTAAACTATGAAAGGTAAAAATACAAAAGGAGGACTACGTCAAGCACGATTCCATCAGGAAAGCTAGCCACATATCCTGCACCTGCAAACATAGTTGTGGTAAAGGAATTCTACATCAATGCAAAGAAGATTGGTGATTATCCAGTTGAGAACTATCTGGGCTATGTCAGAGGCCATGCTATCAGGTATGATCCTGATTCCATCAATAACTTCCTGGATACTGTGTGGGCTGGTGAGCAGTGCCAGTTTACTCTCTGTATGGAGGAAGGTGCTGATTTTGAGGATGTTGGGAGACTGCTATGTATACCTGGAGGACACTTTCAAAGGAATAGAGTTGGCTCTGTGGTGAATATTAGGAGGACTGACCTGACTCCTCTTGCAAAGTATTGGATGGCATTTTCTCATGCCAACATTCAGCCATGTTCTTATGTGTTAGATATTACTCTTAGCAGGGCACTCTTCATCTACTGTGCTATCCGGAATTTAAATGTTAAAATTGGGCAGGTGATAGCTGATGAGATTAGGGTGTGCGCCAATACCACAAATAATAAAGCACCCCTAGGACATCCTTCCTTAATCACTCACCTCTGCAAGATAGCTGGGGTGGACACTTCTGCTCCACCACTTGAAAGGCCGAGGAAATCAATTGATGAGGCCTATTATAGACAGTACTGTGGAAGTGAGGAAGCAGCTCAGCCAGTTCCACCACGCCGTGCTCGCAAAGAGAGAGGACAAGCACAGAGCCAGACATCTGCTGAGACACATGAAGCAGAACCGTTCCAGATGAGGGACATGTACATGTCTCTTATAAGTGCTCAGTTACAGTCCATTCATAGAGGGCAGGTGGCTACTACTGAGATGATTGTGGGGATGTATGATACACCTCCAGCTCACAGGTGGACTATGGAGGAATTCCATAATGTGGTAGCTTGGCCAGAGGAGCCAGTGCAAGGAGGAGGAGCTGAAGCAGCTAAAGCTTCAGTTAGGGAGATAAGATGAAGCTGATGATGATGATGCATTTGAAGATGATGAAGATGAGGAAGAAGAGGAAGATACAGTGGACAGCTCAGATTGATGAGGAGCTGAGATAGCATTTACTGATGAATGCGATCATGAACTTATGCTTTTGTTTGGTTTAAGTGTTCTGAACTTATTTATTTTTGGTTTTAGATTAGGGTTTGATGTACTCTATTGGAAACCTGGTTTGTTGTGATGGTTTGCCATTGACTGTGATTTTGTGATAAGTAATGCTTGATGATGCTTTGAGATTGATAGATGTTGAGATGTGCACATTAACTGCTTATATAGGTGATTCACAAACTTTGTGAACAAATGCATTGTATTATGATTGTGATTGTGAGATTAAGCAGGATGTGTATGTCAACTGTGAATGAGCTTATATGTGAGGTTTTGAACTCCAGAGTTGTTATTGATTGAATGTTATTACTTTGAAAGCATGAATGATTTTGCCCAGGTTTTCTATAATTGAATCAATTGCTTGTTTTGCATCACATGATCAAGGCCATTTGTTGGTACCTTTTTTTTATTGGCCAAATTCATAAAGTTAGCCCACTAAAAGAGAACACTTTGTGTTCTACCCTTTGAACCCTTAGCCTTGAACATAAATTGAAAACCCTTGTTGAAAATCTTTACCTTGAGTTAAGTAGAAAATCTTTTGTGGTAGTGATAAATGTTTAAGTTTGGGGTTGTTGGGAAACCATGAAAAAGGAAAAGGAAAAGCATTGAGCTAAGAGCTAATAAGAATGTGAAAAGAAAAGAAAAAGAGAAAGAAAAGGAAAGAAGAAGCAAAGCTCAATGCAAAGGCAAGTTGGGAAAAATAAGAATAATTGTGTTGTTATGATTCTCTTAACTCAATGATTTTGTGATCCAGAAAAACCAATTTTCTTGTTAGCCCAGCCACGTTATAAGTCATTGAAAAGTCCTTGTGATAATGCATGCTTGTGAATGTTTTGATTGTGGTTAAATGAAAGGCAAAGTTGATTCATGTGACATTGTGATAGTGGAGTGAATGAGTGATTACCTCTTATACACTTGTGTGCGAGTGAAACACTTTACCTAGTGAGGAAATATTCCATGAGCACATGAACATCCATGCTTAATTGATTGATCATTCATGAAAAATAGCATTTGTTGGATATTAAGTGAATTTGTGAACACTAAAGCATGTGCACATCTTGATTGAAATCTTGGTCATAAGTTTGATTGAAGTCTATACTTATCTTGAAAAGAAGATTTGTGAATGAGTGAACCATTATATGAATTGGTAGAAGATTGAGTTACATCTTGTTTGCTTGAGGACAAGCAAAGTTCTAAGTTTGGGGTTGTGATGACAAATTTATGAACACCGAAATACGGCGCCACAAACTTGTTTAACAATCGGCAAGTGTGACCGAATCGTTTCAAGTAATAAACTCGGTAAGACCAAGTATCGTTCTCCCAAAGGACTCATGGCCTAGCTTAGTTATGTGATTTGTTGATTATTTGAGACTTTAGAACAATTGTTTATAGGTTTAAATGCAAAAGACAGAAAATAAACATGTATGCATGAATGTGATCAATGGCTAAAACAAAATACAAACACTTCAATGGAATATATGGATGAGTATGTTGTTAGGGTTATCAATTTCATCTTATCCACTCTCATATATTTTAGGAATTCAACATTCTTTTCATCAACAGTTAATGTCACTCTCTAATTCACCTTGCAAGAAGGCCTATCCTTAATTACGAGTTCATACAATTCCTAGCATTCCTAGTAATTAGTTCTTAAGTGCAGGAGCTTAACGGCAACCGATATTCTATTGGGAGAAATTCCCCGGATCTAGATTTCCCCATACGTTCCCATATCGACAAAATCACTAATCATGACAATGAATGAGTTAAACAAAGAAAGCTTTATGCAAAGAGGAAAAATCCTAACTAATGATGAAAGAAAGCATAAGTCTTAAAAATAAGATGTTAAAACAAATTCCATATATGAGAGTTTCACAAGACTACATTGATTCCCCAACAACAATACAAGGTTTAGTTCACCATATTCATGGTGAAGCTAGATGAATAATAATGAAAGAATGAAAGATAAAACCCTAGAAAGAGGAGGAGGTAGCCTAAGCATCCAAGATCTTCCTTCAAGGGGTGGAAAAGTGAGTGTTTGCTTCGTCTCAGCCAAAGATACAAACCCTAGGACGTCCTAAAGCTTATATACTATTCTAAAAATACAGAAAAATTAGGTCCAAGCCCATAAAAGTGTCGCTCAGCGGTAAACTATCGCTCAGCGGTAAGTGCGTGAGTTGATTCTTCCCCCTGAGCGCATTTTCACCCCTCAACGGTTCCAACGTAAGTGCCTGAGTGCCGCTCAGCGGTAAACTGCCGTTGACCGGTAATTGCGACTTTTCTTTTTGCACTTTTTGATGTCTTTTCTGATTCCATTTCTATCCTTCTTCACTTCTTTCACCAAATTCACCTTAAAACCTACATAAAACACTGAAATCAAGCATAAATCTATCCAGCTCTCTTATTTCTAAAAATATGACCAAAAGCATGATTTCAAGCTAGTTTCTAAGTGTTAAAGGTTGCTTTTAGTATCAATTTTAAGCATGAAATAACAGTTTCTCAACTGTTATCACAACCCCAAACTTAGAACTTTGTTTGTCCTCAAGCAAACAAGATGTAACTCAATCTTCTGCCAATCCATACATTGATTCACTCATTCAAAAATTTTCTTTTCAAGATAAGTACAAACTTCAATTAAACTCATGACAAAGATTTCAATCAAGACATACACATGCATTAGTGTTCACAAACTCACTTAATATCCAACAAATGTTATTTTTCATGAATGATCAATCAACTAAGCATGGATGTTCATGTGCTCATGGAATATTTCCTCACCAGGTAAAGTGTTTCACTCAAACACAAGTGTATAAGAGGTAATCACTCATTCACTCCACTATCACAATGTCACATGATATAACTTTGCCTTTCATTTAACCACAATCAAAAACATTCACAAGTATGCATCATCACAAGGGCTTTTCAATGGCTTATAATGTGGCTGGGCTAACAAGAACATTGGTTTTTCTAGATCACAAAACCCTTGAGTTAAGAGAATCATATATACACAATCATTCTTATTTATTCTCAACTTTCTTTTGCATTGAGCTTTGCCTTTTCTTTTCTTTCTCATTTTCTTTTTCTTTTCACATTCTTATTTCTTAGCTCAATGCTTTCAATTTCCCTTTCATAACTTCCAACAACCCCAAACTTGAACATTTATCAATACTACAAAATATTTTCTACTTAACTCAAGGTAAAGCTTTTCAACAAAGGTTTTCAAATCATGTTCAAGGCTAAGGGTTCAAAGGATAGAACACAAAGTGCTCTCTTTTAGTGGGCTAACTTCATGAATTTGGCCAATAAAAAGGTTACCAACAAATGGCCTTGATCATATGATGCAAACAAGTAATTGATTCAATCATAGAAAACCTGGGCAAAATCATTCATGCTTTCAAAGTAATATCATTCAATCACAAAAACTCTGGAGCTCAAAACCTCACATATAAGCTCATTCACATTTGACATACACATCCTGCTTAATATCATAATCACAATCACAACATCATGCATTTGTTCACAAAGCTTGTGAATTACCTGTATAAGCATATAATGTGCACATCTCAACATCAATCAATCTCAAAGCATCATCAAGTATTACTTATCAAACAATCACAATCATAAGCAAACCATCATAACAGACCAAGTTTCCAATTGAGTACATCGAACCCTAATCTAAAACAAAAATAAATAAGTTCAGAACACTAAACCAAACAAAAGCATAAATCCTACTCTAGTTATGATAGCATTCATCAATAAATGCTATCTCAATCTCCTCATCAATCTGAGCTATCATCTGTATCCTCCTCTTCTTCCTCGTCTTCACCATCCTCAAATGATCATCATCATCATCAGCATCATCTTCATCCATCTCCCTAGCTGAAGCTTCAGCTGCTTCAGCTCCGCCTCCTTGTACCGGCTCTTCTGGCCAAGCTACTACATTATGAAACTCCTCCATAGTCCACTTGTGTGCTGGAGGTGTATCATACATTCCAACAATCATCTCAGCAGTAGCCACCTGCCCTCTATGGATAGACTGTAGTTATGCACCTATAAGAGACATGTACATGTCCCTCATTTGGAAAGGTTCTGCTTCATGTGTCTCAGTAGATGCCTGACTCTGTGCTTGTCCTCTTTCTCTGCGAGTACGGCATGATGGAACTGGCTGAGCTGCTTCCTCACGTCCACAGTATTGTCTATAATAGGCCTCGTCAATGGATTTCCTTGGCCTTTCAAATGGTGGAGCAGAAGCATCCACCCCAACTATCTTGTAGAGGTGTGTGATTAAAGAAGGATATCCTAAGGGTGCTTTGTTGTTTGTTGTGTTAGCACACACCCTTATCTCATCAGCTATTACCTGTCCAATATTGACATTCAAGTTCCTGATTGCACAGTAAAGGAGGAGTGCCCTGCTAAAAGTGATGTCTGACACATGAGAACATGGCTGAATGTTGGCATGAGAAAACGCCATCCAATACTTTGCAAGATGAGTCAAGTCAGTCCTCCTAATGTTCACCACAAAGCCAGTTCTATTCCTCTGAAAATGTCCTCCAGGTACACATAAAACTCTCTCCAGATCATTAAAATCAGCACCTCCTTCCATATAGAGAGCAAACTGACACTGCTTACCAGCCCACACAGTATCCAAGAAATTGTTGATGGAATCAGGATCATACCTAATAGCATGGCCTCTGACGTAGCCTAGGTAATTCTCAACCGGATAATCACCAATCTTCCTTGCATTGATGTAGAATTCTTTGACCACAGCTATATTGGCCGGTGTACGGTATGTAGCTAGCTTCCCCCAATCATTCCCTAATAATTGCTCTCCAAATTGAGGAGCAAAGTTAGGTATCATTCCAACCTTTCTCTCCATAAGGAGTCTCCTATCTTGGACCACCTTGAAGTGCTTCTCATGTTTACGAGATAGGAACCTACTAGAATGGGGTTGTTCTGGTTCCTTTTCTTTTCTTTTGGATGCCATGGACTTCAATTTTTTGCCTGAAGAGGATGTCATTCCTACATCAAACACAGATGCAAAACCACAAAACATGTTGTTAATCATTAGTAAAACACAAAACACACCTTATTTCGAAGCTAAACCACCACTGAGGGTCAAAATCACCCCTCAGCGCCACCAATGCAGCAATCCAAAACACAATGCATCACAAATTACAAGTCTGTTAGAGTGCCGCTCAGCGCAATTTACCCCTGAGCGGTAAATCTGCAGAATTTTGAAAAACTACTTTTTGGCTTATCCTAACTCCACCTAAATACAGTCTTCATGTTTCCAGCTTAAAATCAAACAGTTCAATCGATTGAAACATCAATTAAATCATCAAATCATGCATAGAAATCAAAACCCCTAAAGATTCATGCTTTTACAATCACATTCAATGCTCAAGAACCCTAGAATGAAAAATGCTTGACTTACTTTGGGTGGAGATGCTAGATGAATGGTGAATGTTTTCAAGCTATGATGCTCTCTTCCAACCCCAAACTTAGATGGAATACTAGTGAGAAAGTGAGTGAAATGGAAATTTTCTCAAGAAGGAAGAGGGAAAAGATGTGGAGAACCTTTGAAAAGGTATGTAGGAGTGTGTGTACATAGAAGATTCTGAAAAGAAACACTAAAATGCAGCTTGGGGTATAAAAATACCCTAATGGGGTCGGGTTCCGCTAAGGGGCAACCTAAACCCAGTCTGCGATACTACCTGATGAACCAATATTTTCCTCACTTCACTTAGTTTAATGTGCTAGAATTAGTCGGGGAATTATGCTTAAACGTCCGGTATTTTCCTGTTTTTCCTAATTGTGCTTAATTTGATCAGAAATTCTTATTTTAACTAATTTGAATTATCTGAGCTTATTATTTTGCATTATTAATTACGGAAAAATTTTGGATAACTTTTTGGGACATTAGAAAGCTAAATGAGAAATGGAAATTGAGCCAATGCATCTTAGCCATTTTTATTTTCGCTGGCTGCCGCGTGAATGTTGTGTCAACTTGTGTGTCTTCGTTTGAGTTCAATTCTTATCCGTTTTCCATGCAATTTTTTTTCATAGTTTCGTCTGGATGTCTATTTTAACATATAGTTTTTACTTTGTTCAAATTCATTCTGTGCTGTTCCCAGTATTTATTTTACTCTCATATGTCAGTCTAGTGATTACTGTTGTTTGAGTGATTTCTAATCTGTTGCATTGTTTGCTTGCTGTTTAGTAATTGTGGTGGCTGGAATTGATCATTGGATGATGCTAAGACCTCCCAACACTCTTAAGCAAGTCCTTTAATTCTTGAATTTTAAGAAGCAAAATGGAGGGGACCACTTGAAAAAGCTCACGGGCACTTTGGCTTGAAAAGAGATGTGCAGATTTGGTGATGTGCTCTTCTACTCCACACAAGCTTTTGGTTTTGGACATTCATTTAGAGAAGAAGCTTTTGGATTTTGATCTCCATTTGGAGAAACTCACGGCCATGGCAGCAGAGGAGGTGCTCACGGTGCAACACCTTGAAGAAGAAGAAGTCCAGCAATTTGGAGCTGCCACCATTCACGTTTTCTTTGAGAAACATCCAGCTGCACACGGCCCATTCATTCTGCATTCACATGTCCAAGAAGAATCCAGCAGCTGGTCAAAGAAAAGAGAGGAATTTTTATCCAGAAAAGAGGGAGCTGCACGGGGGGGTCCTTGATCTTTAATTTTTTTTTGGAATGCTCCAGCCGCAACCATGTAGAAACATATCTTTTTTGCTATGGAGGCTACGGCTGAGGCAGGGACTCTAGGTTGATTTTCAGTAGCAAAGGATGTAGATTTTCTTTCTTTAGGGAAGCATGGTGCATTGTGTAGAACGTCCTGGAAGTAGCACTCTGGAGTTGTGCATTTATTTGCTAAAGAGTCGCGTCAATTCCAGCTGGGAGAAGTGGTGCACGCGGACTCAAATGGAAGGCATCCGCTGATTCATTTGGAGTAACCGAGAAGAATTTGTCATTCTCTTTAGAATAGGCACCCCTTTCTTTTGATTGAAGTTTATTCCAGAAGCACATTTCATTTTCTTTTTTTTAGAAGCACACGGTGATTGATGATTTCATTTGGAGCAGTTGGCCCATTTCAGTTTTAACTTTATTATTCATGCATTTACTTTTAAGTGGTATGTCCGTGAATGATATGCGTTGTTATGTATTCAATCAGCAATTCATTTCTTTAGTTCAATAGTTGCATTTTAATAGGTTAACCGCATTCGCTGAATTATACTTCTGCTACGTTGAATTCCATAATGTTAAATACATTCTCTTCCAAGCTTGATTTATGCTTTAATTAGTTTACACACTTTACGACAGTTGAATTTAATATTATCACTTACTTTAATGATTTTATGTTCGGTTGTGTTTAATTTTCGGTTTCATCTTTTTTAGTCAAATTGCATTCACAAAATCTTCAAAAAAAAACCCCCACTACGTGTTTGATCTGAGACTGAACCCAAATTGGTCCTTGAGAGACGACCTAGGAGTCACTTCCTAGTAACTGTACTGCATTCTTTTATGCTCAACTTTTGTGGGAGGTGCGACCCTCTCAACACTACCGCTCAGCGGCACTTTCGGGAAGTTTTCTTCTTCTTCCTAACTTAACCTAGGTGTCTCCTACTCATGCCCGTCACTGGTTCCCTGTAATTAAATTTTCAGATTACTCATGCAACACCTTATTATGCAACTAAAACAAAATCAAAACAAATAATACAGATAAAATCAATCAACTGGGTTGCATCCCAGGTAGCTGACGAACGGGTCGCACCGCTCACAAAAGTTGATTGCACGAAAATAATGCAGTATAATTACTAGGAAGTGACTCCTAGGTCGTCTCTCAAGGACCAATTTTTGTGGTTCAGTCTCAGATTAAACACGAAGTGGGGGGGTTTGTGAATATGTTTGGATGCGATAAAATTAAAGTGGACTGGAAATTAAATAGAATTTAAAAACGTTGAAACAATTTTAAACACTGTAAAAACTGAACAGTAAAAGACAGTAAAAATGAAAAGTGGTAAATTGAGAAACGGTAAAATTTAAACGATGCAGAAAACAATAAACAGTAGAATAAAAGAGACGGTAAAATAAAGATTAACTGAAAATGAAATTTGTCAAAGATTCAGCATTCGCAGAAAGAGTAATTGTGTAGAAAATGGTAAATGAAAATAAAATTCAAGGAACATTGATTGGAAAATGGAAACTGGAAAATACAATTAATTCAATTCTGGAAACTGGAAATTGAATCAAACACAAAACCTCCCCCAGAGGGGAGGAGAAAACCAGAACGTAAATTGCACTTCTAATTCTACTCCTAAAATCTAATGCCATCTACTCTCTGCTGCTGCTTCATTTATAGCCAAAATCTAAACTTCCTCCCGTGACTTCTCTGCAGCTTGGTTGTTTGTCTATTGTCCCCCTAGCTTCCTGATTTTCTTCACCTCTAAGTCGTGCCAAGAAAGTAGGTAGGGCCCTCCATTTGCCAACTACTCTTTGTCATCTTCTACATTGCTCACGGCTGTAGTTTCCTCTGCTGGACCATGGACGTGAGTTTGGCTCCTTTGCTTCCACATTCCAGCTCTTCTTCATTTTGTTGCTTCACGCACATCCTTCTCCAAGACCAAGACCGTGGAGCATCTTTCTCAACTGGACCAGTTGCTGCACCATGCCTCAAAACCGTGAGCTCCTCTCCATCCATGACACCATCTTTCTCTTCTCTCCTCAACGTTGCAGCTGCTGGATGTGCTACTGGACCGAGACACCCTCTTTTCCAAGTCATGGCAGCTGTAGTTTCCTTCTCTACCTTTCTCCCAGCTAGACGTGAAGTTCTTGCTGCTGTTTTGTTGGATAGGTCCGTGAGCTTTATGTGGACAACCATGTGAAAAATTCTACACCAAATTGAAAACCGTGAGGTGCCCCTCCATTATCTCACTTCAAACACTAGTGCAGAATTGACCTTTAACGTCACTCCATAGACGTCCGTCCACGAAAACTCCAACGTAAATAATTGACCGGTGGCATAAATGTAAATAATTGAGTGTGGAGACGTCCGTCCTAGAGGGAGCCGGACGTCTATAATATAGTAGACGTCCGTCCCCCTACAGGACGGACGTTCAAGAGGCTGACAGGGTAGTGAACCCATCAGCCTCTTGAACGTCCGTCCTGGAAGGGGACGGACGTCTACTATATATGGACGTTCGTCCCCCTCCAGGACGGACGTTCAAGAGACTGATGGGTTCACTACCCTGTCAACCTCTTGAACGTCCGTCCTGGAGGGGGACGGACGTCCATATATAATAGACGTCCGTCCCCCTCCAGGACGGACGTTCAAGAGACTGAGGGATTGTACTACCCTGTTAGTCGCTTGAACGTCCGTCCTGGAGGGGGACGGACGTCCATATATAATAGACGTCCGTCCCCCTCCAGGACGGACGTTCAAAAGACGTTTAAAATAAAGATACACACTTCAAAACGCGAACCCGCGAGGAGTTATTGATGGAATCCTACTTGACATAGTTTTCCTTTTGTATTTTTACCTTTTCTAGCTTAGCTCTTAAGGAGTATGGGTTACTATAAATACCCAACTCCTCTCTTGTATTAGGACTTTTGAGATTAATGAGAATTAGACTTTCTGAAATAGAAACTATTCTCTCTTGAAAGTCAGGCTAGAGAGTCCAAAGACTACCTCTAGCCACCTTCCAAGCACACTTTCATTCTTCCATTTCTTCAAACTTCACGGTGCTTCTCTTTCATTTCCACGCTGAGCCTCCACTGCCACATCTGGCACGCGTCAGCTGCCAGTACGTCTCCAGCTTCCTTGCATCAGCCCTCTTCAGCCCCGCGTTCTCTGTCGAACGCATCACTTTCCATTTTCCCACTCTCGCATCCACATTTCTCTCATTTTCCACTTTGACGAAACCTCATCAGCTAGGGTTTTCTTCTTGAGTGTATCACCATCTCAGATCCACGTCTCTTCCTTCGTAAGTATCATTTTTCTTTATGAATATACATCTCCTTCCATATTTGCACCTCATCTTCACCGTTCCTTCGATTTCCACCGATTAAAAACCTTGTTCTCCGATTCAATCCATTTTCCACCGTTCAATCTTCATTTTGAACCGATTAATCGGTTCATTTTGTGTTTTCCCCTTTTCTAGGGTGCCATCGGTCAGTTTAGGGTTTTTTGGTCCGAATAGAGCACGAGTTTAGTTTTCCTTCGAGTCAATATTCGATCTCGTGTTCTCGTCATCATTTTCAACATTCCGCTGCGTATTCTTCGTCGGAGAAGCTTCGAGGAGGTCCGGTTCGTGTTCGCACAGCTTCAATCGACCTCTCGTCGGGCGTTCGTCCATCAAGTGGTATCAGAGCTCAGGTTCGAGCACGCTTCAGAGGTAAGTTGTCTCGCGTTCTCTGTTTTTCCGTTGTTTTCGCTTGAGTCCGAGTTGAGTTGTTTCGATTCGGTCTTGGCCGATTCATATTTTGTTCATTTGATTCGCGTTCTGTTTCATGTCATCGTCTGATAGTTTCATCTCTTTTTGTTTTTTTTGCGTTTTGTTTCGTTCAATTTCTGATTTGTTCATCATTTTCTATTACTGTCTTGTGATCTGGTTGTGTCTTCATTGAATCAATTCCAGGTGTTTTCTGGTTTGATGTTGAACTCATTTTCTGATTTTGTGCTTGTCTGTGCTTTGAGTCTTAGTTCATTTTAATTCGGTGAATCTTCTTTGTTTGCGTATTTTAATTTCTAAATCCATTTCTGTTTTGTCTATGTCATGTTGCTTTGTTTTAATTGTCAATTTAATTCGAGTTTAACTAGTTGATGCTTGTGTTTTGTGATTTATTTGTGTTGCTTGCACTGAGTAAGTTCTGTTCACCTTAAATAAGCTATGATATTTGGATAAATGAGCTTGGTGACAGATTTCAGTGAAGGAGATAATGGATCTCATGTTCTTGAATCTGTTTAATGATAGCTTTGCTTGGTTTCTGCCTAATCAGTAACAAGTGCATACCAAGTGAGCAATGAAAGGTTCAGCCTAGCTCAGTTGCACATTGATTAATTAGCAGATTTGTTATTTGGCCAGCTACACCGAACTGGTTTTTCTTTGCAGAGTCTGTGAGTCAGTCATACTTGGTTTTAAATTCTTTGCCAAGTTCTGATTCAAATATTTTTCCAGTATTGTCTTCGTTTCATTGGCATCTATTGAGGTATATGAATCTGCAGGATTGCATTAAAACTGTTTACAACAGTGATTGAACTTAGTTTGAACTTCTGAGTTTGTGATCCATAATGTGCATTTACTGTTTTCACTTTGTTATCAATTCTGCAATTGAGAATAAATTTTTGGTCACTCAAGGAAGCCTAAACCAGTGGTATTTGAAAATATAACTGTGGCTGAGAGTGATTAGCCTCTTGTTTTCCTTTGGATAATTTTTTTTGAGTTGAATCATTTGTTTCTATCATGACTCATATCTTGTGAAGTTGAATTGAAATAGAGTCAAATTATATGTTGTGAATTGTAGCAAAAGAAAGTGAAAGTATAAAAGCATGAGTTTCTTGTGATTTGAAAAAAGAAAAAGCAATTAGAAAAGAAGTATTGATTGAACCACATAAAGAGTCAAGTGGCAAGTGCAATTCACAACACAGTTTCACTCTTAATGTTTCTCTCCTTTTTCTAGTTCATCATATAATTGGATTGGAGTGAACATTTTAGAGTAATTGGCAATGCATTATTCTATTTCAGTTGCAAATCTGTTTGGTCATGTATGATTCAACTTGCTGTGATTTTCTTGTGTTTTTAATCTGTTTCTAGTTCTATTCCTTAGGCTCTATTTTGCTGTGCGTACCTTTATTAACTAGCCTTGTTTCTTGTTTGTCAATTGTTGGCTGTCTTGGTTTTGTCTCAGTGTCGTGTGAACTCTGATCTGCTGTTCATAATTGAGCTTTTGTTGCTTTCATAATCTGATCTAGAGTTGATCTTGAGTCAGTTCTCTGTTGTGCTGTTAGTTTCATTATCTGGTGCTTACATTGTTGGTGGCTGTCCTGTTTTGTCCATTACTTTGCCTTAGCATAGCCTTGTCTAAAATTGAAAAGTTTGTACACTCTGGATCTCTGGAATTTGAAAGGAGGTTTGTGTGCTTGGTAGCATTTTAGGTGGTGGTGGTCTGGAATACTCTCCAGCTGTGTACTGCCAAGGGAGAATCTCCCTTCCAAACCTTTCCATTTTGAGTGCTTTAAGCTTTTAAAAAGAAGCCTGAGTGTTGTGAGTTTTGTAAGGCTGATTTGGCCTAATTCCTTGGCACTTTGAAATAGAGAATTCATTGTTAATCTAACTGTTTTGTGATTGTTCATTGTGCAGGAAAAGAAATTGGATCAATTAGATTGGATCAGTTGTGGTTTGCTTAAACTGACATTGCATTCATTTTGGATTATAAACTGCTTGCTGAAATCATTGACATATTATATGTCTGAATGTGATTACTGATTTCATGGTTTGCTTACAATTGTTGAAATCTGTTGAATACTTATTAGCACCATCATTCTTTCGTTGTTGAGATCAATTTTTTCCAAATGCATATAGAAAATATTTTCCTGGTATTAATCACATGCAGATTTCAGTTTTGTTCAGATTGATTGATTGAATACCTTGCATGCCACCTAGTTAGTTGTTCATGAACTGATTTATGCATGAATTAATTTGCTTGGAGTAATTAGGCTTGTGCATGAACTTGTTTTAACTGCCAAAGCATCATTCCATTTGAAGAAGTGACTAAAGCACTTAATTTCCAATTCTGACGTTGTGGTTGAACTAAGCATATAATTCTTTTTACCCATTGGATTGATCAAAATTTAAATTAGAATTGACTGGTTGTTTAAATCAGTTTAGTTCAGCTTTGAATTACACCCATTGCATCTGGTTTAATATCCATGTCCTTGTGTATTTTGCTGGAGTTGGTGTAATTTCTGTGAGCAGATCTAAACCGAATCAGTGCAGGGAGAAAGTGAAGAATGAATCTGCTGATTAGTTGAGCACAAGGAAGAAAATACAACAAAGTCCACTAAAAACAACAACTAGAAATAGCATTAATCAGGGAAGTTGCTTAGCTATATTGCTTCTATTTGTTTAAACTGTTTGTGTTATAGCTTGCAATTTGTTGGATGTTGTGATTTGCTGAATTGGAATCTGGTTTGATTTTAATGTGTGCAGAGCTGATACTTGAGAGTTTAGCTTGAGCAGAAATTTACTGAGAAAATAGCAACCTAAGCACTTAATGTCGAAGCTTTGAACTAAAGGGAATTATTTAGTTTAATTGCTTCTGACTGTTTAAACTGTTTTGGACTTAAATTGTTCATTGTTGGATTGCATGATCTGCTGATTTAGTGTGAATTATCTGTGCAGATTTGCTTTCATTGGAATTCAATTTATGTACAATTTTAATTGAGCAGCCGCAGAATTTTAATTGAAAGTTTAGAAAGATTGTGCAGCCATGAGAAAGGGAAGTTCTTACTGCCCTGTATATTCTTTTGCAATCTGTTTTAACTAAGTGAATACTCACAGCAGTTTGTGCATTTGTGATTATAGGATAAACCAGAAACTAGAAAAGGGGCCAAAGTTGGCCGAACCAGCAACAGGAGGAGTGTACATTTTTTTGGCACAAAGATTTGGCATTAAAAGTGGATTGTAGCTGACCCAGACCAGACCGTGGCAGCTGTTTGAATCTTTTTGTAAATTGTTTTCTTCATTTTTATGTGTAATAGGTTTTTTGTGTCAGCTTTCCTTTAATTTGTTTGTAATAGGCTTGTGTTAGCCTACTGTTAGTTTCATTTTTGTTGTGTAAAAGGGCCTTTTATAAAGTCCAAGTTCTTTGGAAGAGTCTTTGGTGCTCTTTCAAACTCTTGGCAACTTTATTTGCTTTTATTTTTAGCATAGCTAGACAGGTGAATGTGTCTTGTTAGCCAAAGCTACAAGCTTCACCATAGGAGTAGACTTTAATATTGATTTGTTTTGTGTTCACGTTTAGGGTTGATTAGGCTAAAAGGGATTAAACTCTAAGCCTTTTCACATTAGAGTCCGAGAGTCTAGTCTTTTATTTGTGCTTAATTGTTTGAGTTGTGTACTTTGTTTCTAAAGCTGATTTTAGTTTAAGGGGTAATTAGTTAGTAGCCTAAGACATTTCTGGCAAGGCAAGACTTGGTACTTAAGCAGCTCTTTAGCTCACCTCTCTTACCTGGGACTTGTCTAAGTGAAAGTTTTGAACCCTTTAGATTAAGAAAACTTTTAAAAACAAAGATGTCTTCTTATGGTTCATATAGGTCTTCTAGGTTAGATAAAGTTGATGAAATGTTTAAACAAGCTAGGAATCTTCCATCATTTGGTAAAGACATAGGAGCATTAACATACCTAGCTTGGGAGAAAGAAATTGATAAAATAAATCCTTGGTTTTATGAAGAGAGTGAATATTATGTCCTTAGCATATATCTCTCTAAGTTAGAAGAAAATGCAAGTGAGTGGTGGGATGAAAGACAATATCATGTTAGGAAAGGTAGGAAGTCTTCCATACGTGATTGGCATGATTTAAAAGCTTGCATGAGAAGAAAGTTTGTGCCTTCAAGCATTAAAAGAAACCTAGAATTAATTAGGGATTGCATTGATGATGGAAAACTATTTCTTGAGAGTTTAAAGGATCATGGGTTTCTTCGTAGAGAATTAGAATTTGGGGCAAGACTAAAGGAGATCAAGGATAAGAAAAGAGAAAGAGAGATTGAGAGAAAAGAAAAGGAAGAAAGGAAAGAAGAAGAGAAGAGAGAGAGAGAAGAAATAGAGAAAAGAGAAGAGAGAAGTAAAGAGGAATTAAGAAGAGAAGAGAGAAAAGAAGAAGAAAAGAAAGAAAGGCAAGAAAAAGAGAAGAAAGAAAAGGAGAAATTGTTACTGATGACAAATCCTATTCTTTCAAAGACTGTGGAACCTAAAAGGGAAGGTTTCCAAATCTTTACTTCTTTTCCAATAATTGATTATTTTTCAATTTTTGACTTCTCTTTCAAACCAATTGTCATGAAAACATTTTCAAAATATGAAAATTCAAATCTTGAGTTATTCTTAAGAAAACAATTAACTCAAGATAAAATTGAATTTGGACTTCTAAAATTTTCAAAGATTACTAATCAAAGTATTAGAAGTTCTTATTCTCTTGTTTTTAAAGAAAAATTCTTTCTTGGATTGATATTAACCGAAGATATATTTGATGTGTATTGCAGATTCGTGTTTGATCCAGGAGGAAGAAAACTAGATCTAAAAGAATAAGGCCACTCCAAGATGGCCATCCTCCCAAAGATTGTGTGGAGCTTATTCATAAGGCGATTGTCAGATTTGAGGACAAATCTTTTCTTAAGAGGGAGGGCATGATGGAATCCTACTTGACATAGTTTTCCTTTTGTATTTTTACCTTTTCTAGCTTAGCTCTTAAGGAGTATGGGTTACTATAAATACCCAACTCCTCTCTTGTATTAGGACTTTTGAGATTAATGAGAATTAGACTTTCTGAAATAGAAACTATTCTCTCTTGAAAGTCAGGCTAGAGAGTCCAAAGACTACCTCTAGCCACCTTCCAAGCACACTTTCATTCTTCCATTTCTTCAAACTTCACGGTGCTTCTCTTTCATTTCCACGCTGAGCCTCCACTGCCACATCTGGCACGCGTCAGCTGCCAGTACGTCTCCAGCTTCCTTGCATCAGCCCTCTTCAGCCCCGCGTTCTCTGTCGAACGCATCACTTTCCATTTTCCCACTCTCGCATCCACATTTCTCTCATTTTCCACTTTGAAGAAACCTCATCAGCTAGGGTTTTCTTCTTGAGTGTATCACCATCTCAGATCCACGTCTCTTCCTTCGTAAGTATCATTTTTCTTTATGAATATACATCTCCTTCCATATTTGCACCTCATCTTCACCGTTCCTTCGATTTCCACCGATTAAAAACCTTGTTCTCCGATTCAATCCATTTTCCACCGTTCAATCTTCATTTTGAACCGATTAATCGGTTCATTTTGTGTTTTCCCCTTTTCTAGGGTGCCATCGGTCAGTTTAGGGTTTTTTGGTCCGAATAGAGCACGAGTTTAGTTTTCCTTCGAGTCAATATTCGATCTCGTGTTCTCGTCATCATTTTCAACATTCCGCTGCGTATTCTTCGTCGGAGAAGCTTCGAGGAGGTCCGGTTCGTGTTCGCACAGCTTCAATCGACCTCTCGTCGGGCGTTCGTCCATCAGTTATGCGAACCTTTCCCTCTGCGCCTTGCATTTCCAGGTTGGTTTTTATGCGTTTTGGGCCATTTAATCTTACTTTTGTTCCGATTAAATTGTTTAGTGATGACATATCTTTCATTTGGACCGATTAAAAATCGTTTTCGGTGCATTTTGGTGCAGTTTGTTGCGTGTTCTTGGGCGGCGTTTTTTGACCTACATTTTTAGGTCGTTTACTCCTCCATTTTCATTTTGAATCTGTTCTTCAGACGTGTTGCAGTGCACAAACAAACGTTCAAACCCGTAATCCTAAATAACCCTAACCCGTAATCCTAAATAACCCTAAATAAGCCGTCTAATAAAGCCCTTTCTGCAGTAGTATATAGACGTCCGAGAGGTTCACAGCGGACGTCTATATAGACATCCGGGTTGACACAGCGGACGTCCATATAGACGTCCAGCCGGACACAACGGACGTCCATATAGACGTCCGGCCGGACACAACGGACGTCCATATAGACGTCCGACCTGACACAACGGACGTCTACATAGACGTCACCCGAATAGACGTCCGTTGGAGGTCGGACGTTAAAAGGCCTAAAGAACGGACGTCTATGCCCCTTTTTGCACTAGTGAAAGTTCATTATATGCGCTCCTCTACGTGTGCACATGACCATATTTTTGCCAAAGAAAAGAGGAAAACCGTGAGCTTTTGTGGAGTGGAGGAGAGTTAAAATATGCACATGCACCTTTTATTTCCATGTGGCCACTTCCCTTGATAAATTTCAGCATTTCATTCCCATATGCCCTGAAAGGATGGCCTTCTCTCCTTAGCATTTTGTAAAATTTTATTCAATGACAAAGAAGAAGGGGGCCATGTGTTCCTTTGCATGGACGTGATTTGCTTCTTGAAATGTGGTGGCCCCTTCTTTTCTTTCAACTTAAATGTTTTGTTATTTGAAAATGAATTTTTCATGGAGACTTAGTGTATACAAAACCGTGGGCTGCACTTGGTTTTGAGTTTTTGCTGAATCAATTTCTTAGTGATGAATGGACCCCATAATTCATTTGTTGTTCCCTTTAACACCTTTCACACTTCTCTCTTTTGTTGCAAGCCAAAACCGTGAGAGTGGTGTGTTGTTTCTTTCTCCAATTTTTCAAGCTGTGGGGCCATGAAACCACTTCCCTTAATATAATATTAATATAATAAAATTCACCACACATGAGCTCCTACGTGAACTTTCATTTGGTGGCCCTTCTTCATGGCCCTTCTTCATGTGCTTTTACTCCTTAAATAAAGAAGATTTCTTGGCTAGTTTGGTGTGGTGTCGCGAGTTTCTTTTGCTCTTTTAACAAATTCAGCATTTGCATTTTGGAGTCCTCCACGTGAGCTTTCAACCAATTGGTGGCCCCCTCATTCCATCAAGCACGGTTTGCATACTCCAAAAAGAATTTTCCAATTTGATTCCAAAACATTGCTTGCTGCTGGTTCCATATGTCCATCATAAAATTTTCAATTTCGAATAAGCTTCTTTACGTATGGAAAGTGAAAATCTCATTTTAGTTTAGCATGTAATTGATGGGAAATTTCTCTTTCAGTCCCAAATTATTATCCAACAATTTTCCTGCATTCAATAATGTAAATAATTAGTCTCAGATAATTCAAATTAATTAAAATAAGAATTTCTGATCAAATTAAGCACAATCAGTACAAATAGGAAAATATTGGACAATTAAGCACATTTCCCGATTAAATCTAGTACAATAAACTAAGTGAAGTGGAGAAAATAATGATTCATCAGTAGCGCTTGTTTAACGTCACGAGCCTGACCCAAAATCCACCAACACCCATCAGTAGGTGCAAAACTTTCTTACCAACACCCATCAGTAGGTGTAACAAACCTAGTATCCTTCAGTAGATACTTAACCACCTAGCATCCTTCAGTAGATGCTATATCCAACAAAATATTTACAGAAATAATGTTCAACTGATTAAAAATTACAAAACCAAAATAAAATGAAAAGAAATATTGTCCTCAAATCACTGAATACCTTCCAACAAGCTCTCTTTTAACGTCATTAGCTTGACCCAATAAAATTGAAGTTCCTTCTTCATGGTTGATGTCCTTATCCCACCAACTCCTCAACTGTTTCCGGTGTATTGTTTTGACCCTTCTAGAATATGGAGACTCTATCTCTATCATGTCCTTTTCTTTGTAGCCTTTCACAACCCACAACTTGCTTTTGAATCTTACAGGTGTACCAAGTTGGAGTCGTTATTTCATCCAGTCATCAGGAACTTTTCTTCCTCTTCCAATCTTTTCTCCTTCCTGTACCTGAAACAACAAACAATGTTTACCTTTAACCTTGGGCTTTTCATCTTCAGGGCTAGTCATGAGTACATCTTGATATGCAGCTTTATGACTAGCTTCTTCCTCTAGCATCTACTTCTCTTCTTTGAAGACATCTACAACAACTCTTTCTTCTTGGTCTTGGAACACCACTATACCTTCATTCACATCAATGATGGCTTTGGCCGTTTTCATAAACGTTCTTCCAAGAATAATAGGTATCTTTTCATTCTCCATCTCCATCACCACAAAGTCTACCAAGAACTGGAGTTTGCCTACACAAACTATAATATCCTCTGCAATTCCATACGGTTCCTTTGAAGAACCATCTGCCCTTACTAAGTTAACCTTTATAGGCTTCACATCATCACCGATATGCTCCAGTAAAGAATAAGGTATCAAGTTAACACTTGATCCTAAATCAAGTAAAGTTTTTTAATCCTTTTCTTCCCTATGGTACAAGGAATGGAAAAGCCTCCTGGATCTTTTGCTTTTGGAGGGAATGGCTCCTTTTTAACAGCTTTATACTTCTTTGCCTCATCATATCTACGTCTTTTCTTTGTAGAGACATCTTCCTCAGATTTAGTATAAACTTCAATTTGTTGTAATATCTCCTTCCAAGGTGCATCATTGTCCACCATCTTGAATAATTCTATAAAATCAAATTGTTTCTCTTGATTTATTGGAAAAGGAAAAATATCTTTACTCTTTATCTCTCTTTTCTCTCCTTTCTTTTTTTTTCTCTTCTTTTTCTTTTTCTCGCTTTTCTCTCTTTTCTTATTCTCTCTCTCCTTTTTCTAACTCAATTGTCTCATCATTTGTACTCTCCAACACTTTACATTCTTCTCTGGGGTTAACCTCAGTATTAGCCCCAAAATTTTTGTTTGGCCTCTCTTCCAACTGCTTGGTAATCTGACCCATCTGAATCTCTCTCAGTGTTAAAAGTTGCGCTGAGCGGTGAATGCGTCTCTTCTTTTGTGCACTTTTACTTCCTTTCCTGAGTCCAGCTCTTTAGTACTTCAACTTCTTTCATCTAATTCAACTTAATTCCTGTCAAAATAAGGAAAACCAAGCATAAAACCCATCCAACTCTCTTATTTCCAAAACTTAAACCAAAGCATGATTGCCAACTAGTTTCTAAGTCATAATGGTTGTGTTTAATATCAAAATTAAGTATAAAAATAACAGTTTTTCAACCGTTATCACCAACCTGCCTACATCCAGTGTCCTTCCAACCATGGGAAGAAAATGCAGTATAATGATAAAGGTTTTTACAACAAGGTTTCTACAGAAGACCTCACGTGAAAAATGTAAAACACCTCTCTAACTTTCTAATCGAAAATATTGGCAATACACAACAAGATCAGCAGCAAGAATCCCCTCTTCTGCCATCTAACCCCTTTAAGGCACCCTCAAAGTCAAGAACACACATGTTCTTCTTCCTATAGTCGCAACAGAGAACTCAAACCAATATTAAAGAGATTGTAGAATCTAATCACCCAGTAACACCCAAATGTGTAGATTGATCAGTCTTTGAAACACAACATTCTTACTCTTCAAGAAATCACAAGTTGTTGATCACCACGGTGAATCTTTTTCCTTGAGCTTTTCCTCTCTTTTTGTAAGATCACAACTTTCTGTAAAGGATATGAAAATTTTAGAATCACAAAAGTTCTTATAGAATTCAAATCTGCGTCAAGTTATAGTATCACACATATCAGACGCATTTTAATTGATTGAGCTACTAACATAATCGAATATAACATCAGTTATAACAAATTTAGCAGCAGCCAAACAAATAATTGAATGTTCAATTAATGCAATCGACTATCATTTAATGTTTGGTCAACATATTTAAAATATGACTGTTATTTTAGTTGTTACAAGCATTTAAGAGATTTTCAAAACACCAACTAACTTATTCGAATACAGAAAGCATGCATTCGATTAAGTGAAATCTTTTGGCACAGTTTTGTAAACTTTTCTCTTTGAAAAATCTCACAACACACTTAAAAAAAGATTGTGCAAACACATGAGTTTTAATCGATTCACCCCATAATGTGATCGACTTAAAAGTGTTGTTTTGCCACACATATAAAGTTCAACCATAATGCTTGTGATTTTCCTTTTCCAAAACCATAGGTCATGCATACACATATTAAATAACATATTTAACATAGTGATATGAAATGAATAACAAAAACGTGTTCTTAGATATGCTTTAACAGATTTAACACATTAAAGAAAAGCATATAACATGTAAACATAGAACATGTAACACAAAATACACATGTGTTATTAATCATGTGTTGTCATCATCAAAAACTCAGATATCAGTGAGATTGTGGGTTAAGCTAAACATGTGCTCCCCTATCAACAATCTCCCCCTTTTTTATTATGCATAACCATGATTAATAATCAACCATGTTGCACAAATCAATATAGATTATCAACCAATTACAGAAACATCATAATTCTCCTCCTTTGGGCATTAGCAAAAAAGATAAGCACATTGTAATTGATACACAAATAATCGAGCACAATAGAGATGCATCAGATATAAAGATATTATGATGCTCCCCCTAACAATATTATTCAAATGATTTAGGATATTCTCCCCCTTAAATGAAGACATATAAAACAGATCAATAATATGCAATGCTCCCCCTATCATTATGGATGTTTAATCTCAAAACACAGATGCAGAATTCAGTAATCAGAGTATATATCAGAGCATGTAAAAGCATATTTCAAGTAATGCATTAGAGCGGATAGGTAACAGTATTATCAAATCAAAAGTTGATACATTTTCAATCAGCAAAAACAATTTAATCTCGTATCTTCTCAAAATATGTATATCAGTTGAGCAAAGAGATATAAGACGAATAAACATTCAACAGTATATAAAACAAGATTTAAAGATATCAAATATTCCAAGTTTGGAATCTTTAAACCCTTGTTGATACTCAATCAATTTGAATCCTGTCAGAATCGATTTCTTGTTGTAGCATATTGTTGATTTTCCAGTTTCATCTAACTAGCAAGTAATGTTCCTGAAAAACCTTTCATGGTCTTTCTAAATCAAGCATTTTAGAATCAATATAATACAGAAATTATCACAGATAATGTGTGAGTATTCAAAGATATGAATGTAACAGTAAGTAATAACTCATTTGCATACAAGCATAATGAAATCGATTTAAGTGCTATCAGTTTTACTCAATCACAGATATAATTTTTCATTCATAGATTGAGTTAACCATAAACTCTGATTTCATTGAAATTTAATCATGAATTACAATCAGATTAAAACAAGACAAAAGTGGCATATAAAGCTAGCAAAAAAAAAAACACAGAAGACACTACAATCAAAACACATCAACCAAAAACTCTAAACTGTAACCACATGACCCTTATCCAGTTTCAGATGGCTCTACAATCTTCTCATCTGCACTATTCTTCTCGCTTTCAAAACCATCTACAAAGGTGTCACCAAATGCATTTATCCTCAATGCATAGTCCATTTTCCTATGTAGCTCAATAAATGATCTTTAAAGCATTGACATTTTCTCATCAAGTCTTTTAAATCTTTCATCTACAAACTCTTCAAATCTTGTTTGAGGTCTAAACTTATATATCTTGATGTGTCAATATTTATAGGTTAACTTCATTAGTACCAGAACAATACTCATCCTTCAAAATCCATTCTTCTTTACTTCTTCTAAGTCCCAAGTTGTCCAGAAATAATTTTTCAATTAGATTCTTTTTGTTACAGCTAATGATAATCTCATTTGTGGTGTCCACATTTTGTAATCTCATAATTATGCTAATGAAGGTAGTGTATGGTAAATGATATTCATTCTGCTTTGCAACCTTCCTCATATAATCATCGATTACAGATGCCTAGTCTATTTTGTTCTTGTTTGCAATGCATACAACAGGTACCATCTTCAGCATTCAGAAATGACTGATCTTCACCTCTTGGAAGTAAAATCAATGTGATCATATATGCGCATATTCTTTCTTCTTTGCTTACATGATCAATACTGAAGGAGTCAGATTTCCCTATCATATCCTGATCCTTCAAAAAGTTGTTATAGATATCAACTTTGTTGAACCTTGGTATTCCATGATGTGCTTTCAGTCCTTCGGGCTGAAATCCAGCAACATATTTCCATATGGAATCATCAATGCGGAAAGTCACACCCTTTACTCTAGAAATGAGATGGTTCCTCTCCCTCTTTAAATTGGCATAGAATACTTTCACAAGATTAGGATAACAATATCCTTGGAGTTCAAAAACTTTTGTTAGACTAGAGTTAACTAGCCATTCTTGAAACAAGAAACCCTCTATGAACTAAATGCTTAAGTATTTGTGTCTGATCACTTCTTTGAATTCCTACAGACAGATGAAGTGGGTTCGTTGTTCATCATCATTAAACCAGCCAAACGGATATGCTTCTCTGACCAAAGAGGTAGGGCACTGAGGACAAATTTATGAACACCAAAATATGATGTCACAAACTTGTTGAACAATCGGCAAGTATGACCGAATCGTTTCAAGTAATAAACTCGGTAAGACCAAGTATCGTTCTTCCAAAGGACTCACGGCCTAGTTTAGTTATGTGATTCGTTGATTAGCTAAGACTTAAGAACAAAATAATTGGATTTTACTATGTAAAAGACGAAAATAAACATGTATGCATGAGGTTGATCAATGGCAAAACAAAATACAAGCACTTTCAATGGAATATATGGATGAATATGATGTTGGGGATCAATTTAACTCTCATATATTTTAGGATGAATATGATGTTGGGCAGTTTACCGCTGAGCGGCAGTTGCGGCTTCTCCTTTTGCACTTTTTGATGTCTTTTCTAATTCCATCTCTCTCCTTCTTCGCTTCTTTCACTAAATTCACCTTAAAACCTGCACAAAAACACTGAAATCAAGCATAAACCTGTCCAGCTCTCTTATTTATGAAAATATGAATAAAAGCATGATTTCAAGCTAGTTTCTAAGTATAAAGGTTGCTTTTAGTATCAATTTTAAGCATGAAAATAACAGTTTTTCAACTGTTATCAGGCACTTTCCAGGACGAGAAGATGAAGTGGCCATGACAGATATTGAAGAATTTGCATAGACTTCTTGGTTCAAATAAAGGTTTTGTGTTTCACAATTTTGAGACTATCATAGTGTATACAACTCTATCACATCAGATGATTATAAGGGTGCACAATAGCATATTCAATATAAAGCCCAATTTAAATTTTCAAAAACACATAAGGCCCATAACATAGACTATTAATCAATTTCATTAAAATTATAGTCGACTTGGTGTTTAACACAATGTTACAAAAAACAAAGAATCGCATACCTCAAACATATGCAACTTAAAACTTAATAGAATCGATTAAAAATCGAGCAACTTGATTTTCACAGAAAAACATTCACTCAAACAGGCATAAAACAAACATGCATTTAACAATCAACAATTTTGATGCATAATGCATTAAGAGAATTACATCAATTACCACTTTTTGAATCTCAAGAGATTATGAATACTACTTTTTATTTCATCTTTGAGTTCTATGCTGCTTCAACTGCAATTACTTTCCTACAAAACAATCAAACGATTTTGATGTTGGTACCCATTTGAACTTGGGTCTTGTCTTGTCAGTTGCAGGAGGTAGTTCCTTAGGAATCCATTTGTGTCTTCCTTTGGGAACTCCAACCTTTCTGTAATAGCAGTTTCTAACATTGTGACCAATGTTGTTGCAGTAAAAATAGGCATTAGTAGCAACATATTTCCATATGTAACCAATGCCCTATTTTTTTTATTGCTTTTCCAGAAGCTCTTAGCACAACATCTAAATTTTCTTTACCTTGTGTAAATTTTGCTAGTGTGCTAGTTAAGTAATCAATTTTCTCAATATGTACTAGACAATTATCATAGCTTTTGTCAATAAATTGTATCTTAGTTTTAACTGTCTTTGCATATTTTAAAGAAATTTCAAGTTCTTTTTCTAGTTTTTCATTATCCTTTACTAGATTATCAGTTCTATATTCATAGTTTCTTCTCTCAGAGAATAATTGATTTACCTTATGCTGGAGTCGCATGGCTTTTGCATGAATCTCTTGAAATGCATCCAACAACATGTGGTACTTTACCTCTATTGGCTCATTATTGAACTCTTCATCACTATCATAGTCTGAATACGCAGAGCCTTCCATAAAACACAAGTTTGGCTCCTCTTCGACGCAGCAGTCATCATCACTTGAAGATTTAGTATCACTATTCTCCCATTCTGTGTATGTTTTCCTTTGCTTTCTGTGCTTGTCTTGAGGATACTTTGTGATTGCTTTTTGCTTGTTCTTCAAGTCTGGATAATCAGGCTTGATATCACCTTCTTTTCCACACCCATAGCACTGTACAAAATTGTTTTTTGAATTCTTTCTTCTTCTTGAAGGACCTACATCGTTAGTGGTATAACTTCTATTTTTCATAAATCGATTAAATTTTCTTACCACCATGTTCATGATTTCTTTGTCCTACAGTTCTGCTTTTGAATCAGTTTCTGGCTCAAGTTTCTTTAAGGCGTTCTTGCTCATGGCCTTGAGGGTAATTGACTTCTTTGCCACAATTTCTTCTTCCTTTTTTATCCTTCCAAGTTGTAGTTCATGCTCCCTGAGCTTTCCAAATAGAGTTGCCATATTCATGTTGGTTAAGTCTCTTGATTCTGATATGACTGTTACTTTTGGCTGCCAGCTCCTGTTGAGACTTTTCGGGATCTTGATGTTGATCGCATCTTCGTCAAACACCTTGTCGAGAGCCATGAGATAATTTACTATATGTGTAAACCTTTTCTGCACTTCATAAATCGTCTCGCCAACTTTCATCTTGAATAGTTCATACTCTTGTACAAGAGAGTTCTTTTTGGCCCTTTTCACTTCTTCAATTCCTTCATGTGTCACTTCAAGAATCTCCCACATTTCTTTGATCGTTCTACATTGGGAAATCCTGAAAAATTCATCCATGGTTAGTGCAGACGCCATAACATTTCTTGCCTTTACATCATACTGCGCTCTACGGTTTTCATCTTGCGTCCACTCTGAAAAAAATTACAAAACAGATTTTCCATTTATAACATGAGTGGCTTCGTTTAAAGTTGCCTCCCAAACTTCTTTATCCACGAATTCAAGAAAGATTTGATTCCTTATTTTCCAAAAGGCATAGTTTTCTCCAATAAATAGTGGTGGCCTATTTGTGGATGAACCTTCGCCAAAGGTTTGAGAATTGAAAGCCATTTTCCAGGATCAATTAATTAATCAGAATTAGTAATCGATTAGTTTTTCAAATATTTTATGAAAACCAACTCTGGTGCCAATTGTTAAAATAGAATGGCTCAATTTCTCACATTAAGAAGGGGGTGAATTGGTGAAGTGTAAAAAATAAAAGCTTTTAAAATATTTTCCACAAAAAAATGATGCCTTTATACTTTTCTTGAATCGTAAGGTAAAAGATTTTCAATGCAGTGGAAATTTAATCGAATAAGTACAAAAAGTAATCGATTGAATAAAAGAGAGTAGGGATTAGAAAATTCAAACTCTGCGTTTTTATACTGGTTTGGCCAACCTGCCTACATCTAGCGTCCTTCCAACCACAGGAAGCAAATGCACTATAATGATTAAGGTTTTTACAACAAGGTTTCTACAGAAGACCTCACGTCAAAAATGTAAAATACCTCTTTAACCCTCTAATCAAAATAGAGGCAATACACAACAAGACCAACAACAAGAATCCCCTCTCTTGCAGTCTAACCCCTTTGAGGCACCCTCAAAGTCAAGAACACTCACGTTCTTCTTCCTGTGGTCACAATAGGGAACTCAAACCAATCTTCAAGAGATTGCAGAATCTGATCACGTACTAACACCCTAATGTGCAAATTGATCAGTCTTTGAAACACAGTAGTCTTGTTCTTCAAGAAATTAAAACTTGTTGATCACTACGATCAATATTTTTTCTTGGAGTTTTTTTTCTCTCTTTCTATAAGATCACAAATTTCTATAAAGGATATGAAATTGTTAGAATGACAACAATTCTTACAAAATTCAAATCTGCGTCAATTTATATTATAACACATATCAAATGCTTTGTAATCGATTGAGCTACTAACGTAATCGAATATAAAAATCAGTTATAACAGATTTAGCAACAGTCAAAAAAATAATTGAATGTACAATTAATGCAATCGACTATCATTTAATGCTTGGTCAACATATTTAAAATATGACTGTTATGTTAGTTGTTATAAGTATTTAACATATTTTCAAAACATCAACTAACTTATTCGAATATAGAGATCATGCATTCGATTAAGTGAAATCTTTATCTATACTTTTGAAAACTTTTCTCTTTGAAAAATCTCACAGCACACTTCAAAAAAGATTATGCAAACACAAGAGTTTTAATTGATTCACCCCATAATGTAATCGACTTAAAAATGTTGTTTTACCACACATGCATTCCTTTTCCAAAAACATATGTCATGCATACATATATAAAATCACATATTTAATACAGTGATATGCAATGAACTATACAAACATGTTCTCATATATGCTTTAACAGATTTAACACATTAAAGAAAAAATATAACATGTAAACATAGAACATGTAACACAGAATACACATGTGTTATTCATTATGTGTTGTCATCATCAAAAACTCATATATCACTGAGATTGTGGGTTAAGCTAAACATGTGCTCCCCCTATAACAATATCAACAAATGTTACAGTTAATAAATGATGCATGATTGACAGAAATAGAATCCTATTACAACTTATAGACCTCAAGAAGTATATGATTCATGCCTTAAGCCTTCCTTGAGTATTTTTGCCTCTAGATCTTTCTACTTCCCTACAAAAGCATCATAAGGTTTGGATGCATGTACCCAGATGAACTTGGGGCCTTTTATGTTAGTGGTAGGAGTTTGTTTCATAGGAATCCACTTGTAGGTTCCCTTAGCATTACCAACTTTCTTGAAATAATAAAATTTTGAAATATGCCCAATGGTATTGCAATAAAAACATGTAACAAAGGAAGGTTTACTCAAGTCAAAATTCTGAGTTAACTCTTTCACTTTTAGCTGAATAACCTATGCCTTGTTTATTGATAACCATTCTTTGAGAAGTAAGCACAACTTCCAAATTTGATCTCCCAAGAGTAAACTTGGATAAAGCACTAATCAAATATTCAATTTTCTCTAGGTGACCAGGGCAATCAGTACAGTCGTTAACAACAGTTTTCACTTTAGTTTTAACATCTTTAAAGACTATAAAGAATTTTCAAGCTCAGTTTTCAATCAAGCATTATCATAAAAAAAGGTTATTTATTGTGTATTTTAAATATTTTTTCTCATTGTTTAATCGATTAACCTTGCATTGTAGCCTCATGGCTTCAACATGTAGTTCCTTAAAAGCATCTAGCAGTTGATAATATCTATCTTCTATTGGTTCATCATCGAAATTGCATCCATTGCCTTCTGAGTTCACTAATCCAGCCATGAGACTGATAACAATTGAAAAACTGTTATTTTTATACTTAAAATTGATATTAAAAACAACCTTTATGACTTAGAAACTAGCTTGGAATCATGCTTTTGCTTATGTTTTTGGAAATAAGAGAGTTGGACAGGTTTTATGCTTGATTTCCTTGTTTTTTGCAGGTTTTTAAGATGAATTGAGTGAAAGAAGTGAAGGAGCTAAGAGTTGGATTCAGAAAAAGAAGAAAAAGAGAAAAAGAGGAAGAAGCCGCAAGTAACACTCAGCGACATTTACCGCTGTGCGGCACTTTAAAGACCCGCAATCACAGTTGAGGGGCAGAACTGTAGCTGAGGGGCATAATAGAAGTCACGCACTTACCGCTGAGCGGTATTTACCGTTGAGTGGGATTCTGATGGGCTTGGGCTCACTTTTCTATAATTTTTAGAATATTATATAAGGTTTTAGTAACCTAGGTCAAGTATCTTTGGCTGGGACGAAGCAGAAACACACTCTTTCACCCCTTTGGAGGAGGATTTTGGATGCTAAGGCTCCTTTCTCACTTTCTAGGGTTCTATCTTTTCCCTCTTTCATTGTATTTCATCTAGTTTCACCATGAATATGGTGAACTAAACTTTTATTGTTGTTGGGGAATCAATGTAATCCTTTTGAAACTCTCATGTATGGAATTTGTTCTTCAAAATCTTCTTTAAGATACATGCTTTCTTTCATTAATTGTTAGGGTTTTTCTTCTTTGCTCAAAGCATGCATTGTTTAACTCATTGGATGTCATGATTATTGATTTTGCCGATATGGACACATACGGGGAAATCTAGATGTGGGGAATCTTTCCCAATAATAGTATAAACCTAGACATAGGAGTATGATGGTTGGTTTCCTTTAAGCTTCTGGTCACTATAATGCATGATTAATTGCTAGGGAGACAAGACATTGTAAACTAGTGATTATGATTAGGCTTTCTTCATTGAGACATCGGGTTTAAGGTAATTTAGAAAGTGACATTAACAATTAATGAAGAAAGATGAATTCCTGAATACATGAGAGTAGATAAGGATGAAATTGATAAACCCCAACAATATAATCATCCATATATTTCAATTCACGTGTTTTGTTTCTTCTTACCATTGATCAATCCATGCATACATATTTACTTTTGAGTATTTGCATCTAAATCTTAATATCGGTTTTACAAGTCTTAGCTAATCAACAAATTACACAACTGTCTAGGCCGTGAGTCCTTTGGGAGAACAATACTTGGTCTTCTATTGGTTCATCATCAAAATTGCATCTATTGCCTTCTGAGTTCACTGATCCAGCCATGAGACATAGATTTGTCTCTTCTTCTAGACTTTGATCATCATCTTCATCACTTGTGGAAGCACCTTCTCTAAATGTATGAGAAATAATTGCCATAGGGATCTGCTTAATTTATTATATTGAAAACCTAATCGATTAAAACCCAAGCAAACTTTGAATTCCCAGCTCTAGTGCCAATTGTAGAAAAAATTCGTCCAAGTGTCTCAACCAAGAGGGGGGGTGAATTGGTTTCCCTATACAAAATATGTTCATTTAAAATCTTTTCAAAATCTTTTGAGATTTCTTGAAATGCAATCAATAAAGAATGAAATGTAAATGTGTAGAGAGTGAAAGATTCACACTGTAGTTTATACTAGTTCGACCACTGCCTACATCCAGTCCTCTTTCAATCAACCTTAGATTGAAAAGATTATACTATATTGATTGAGTTCTTTACAAACAATACATACAGAGAACAATCCTCTCCATGTACTCTTCTTCCTAACTCCAAATCAACTATAGTAACCTAGAAAGATCACCCACTTTCTATCACGCTTGGAGTACTCACAACTCCAAGTCCTAAAACCAAGTCCTCTTCCTGGCTACAACAACAAGGAACACAATCAACCTTGATTATAAATGAATCTAATCTCTAGAAGTCCACCTCAAAGTGCAAATATGATAAACTTGTGACAACACAATAATCTTTCAAGAATCTTTGATAATTTCTTCCAAATATAGCAATCTTGATTCTTGGAGAATTTGAGGACGCTCCTGCAATTAAAATCTCAACAAACAAATCATATATGAAAGTTATGAATCATAAAAGTTGTTGAATACAAAGACTAATGCGTCTATTTATAGATTTCTCAAGTCTGACGCATTTTAATCGATTACCCAATTAATGTAATCGGTTAAGCTTTTCCTTAAGATTTAACAGTTTTACATTTGCATAGATTTAACAGATTAAACGGTGCATGTAATAGATTAAGCAATTCATACAAGCCACAACATTTAAAAGTGTGACCATTATGACAATTATGACTTTCAAGAAACAGATTTTCAATTATAACGCATTTTAACCGATTAGGAAATTAACATAATGTATTAAGTTCCATACTTAAGTCTTTTGAAAACTTTTTCCATACACAACACATTAATATACTCAGTAAACATGTGTAGGCATAACCAGGAGTTTTAATTGATTACCCACACAATCTAATCGATTAAAACTTGGTGTTTTGCCTCTATTAAGCATATACTGATATCTGATGAATTTAAAACATTATGCAAATAATGTAATCAATTAAGTAATACAGATATGCAATCTGCAAAGTATTTTAATTAATGATGTAGTTTTAAACATTTAATACACATCACAAATAGTTTAAGCACATACACAGATATAATCAAACAACAGTTTTGCCATTTTCTTGTGCAAGAAACTATAAAATATTTCTTTTGTCATCATCAAAATCGTATATGTGAGATATGGGTTTAGGTACATAGATCCCCCTATCAGCACATGTAATTAAATGTTGAATGGATCAGCAAGTGTACCGAATCGCACAAGTAATATAAAATGGTAAGACAAAGTATCGTATCCCAAAGGACTCTCAGCACTAGACAGTCGTGTGATAACTTCATTAATTAAGACTTAAAGAAAATGAGATCATTGGTTTAAGATGCAAAGACAAAAAATTAAATATGAATGTAATTTGATCAATAGCAGAATAGCATAATGATGAACGAATGTGGTTTTTAATATGAGACGAGTATGTTGTTGGGGTTAGATTTCACTAAGTTCCCTCTCATGTATGTGAGAATTCTTCTTTATGCATTAATGTTAACATTACTCACTAAATCACTTAAACTCGATCCCTCGGCGAAATAAGTCTTTCTTTAATCACCAGTTCATGCAATTCCTAGCATTCCTATTAATTAAATGTGAAGATTAAGAGCTTTAAGATGACTAAGACTCATACCCTCATCCTTGAGAAATATTACTCTTTGGAGTAATTCAACAAGAACCTGAATTTTAAGGAACCTCCCGGCACTCATGAAATTCATAAATAATCCTATTAAATGAATTAAACAAAGCAAGCGTTGCAACAGATGAATTGCTTTAACAATTAATGAAAAAACATATATAATTAAGAATCAATTTAAATACATGAGAGTTCATAAGGTTACATCATCCCTCAAGAACAAATAGAGTTTAGTTCACCATAAACATGGTGAAACTAGATGAACAATGGAGAAGAATGAGATAGAAAAATGCTAAAGATTGGGGATGGAAGCTCCCGCATCCAAATCCACCTCAAGACAGTGAAAGCGTGTGCTGCTACGCTCCTTCTGTCAAAGATACAAAACCTAGGACGTTTGGGTCCTTTAAATAGAGCGAAAACAAAACAGAAACAAGGCCCAAGCCCGTGTCCTTGACGCTCAAGTGCCGCACTTAGGGTGCCCGGGCGGTGAATGGTGGTTCCTGGCGCTTAAGCCTCAAAAAGGGGCACCCAAGCTTCGTGCTTCTGATGCTCAAGCACCCAAAACGGGCGCCTGGGCGGTGAACAACACTCGTCTGCGCTTAAGCCTCCAAAAAGGGCGCCCAAGCTTCGTGCTTCATACTCTTCTAGTGCTTCATCTCCTTGGCACTTCATCTTTGCTTTCCATATTATCTCATTTCCTGCCAAAATAAGGGAAATTAGTCATAAAACCATCAAATTCAACCTCAACTCTCTTATTCACACAACTTAACAAAAAAACATGATTCCAAGCAAGTTTCGAAGCTGTAAAGGGTGCATTTAGTGTCAAAATTACATTATAGATAACGGTACTTTCAACCGTTATCATTAAAACAAGCATTCATAAATAAAATAATCCTAAATATAAGAGAATTTCAAAGTGGTTTACATCTCACTTCAAAGTGTTTTCGTCGTTGTGAAGTCATTCACCGTTGCATCGTCCTACGTTTTGGACAGTAGGTTACAGACATGTGGTTCTTCATTGTGACTATTTGGATTGTCAATCACAGGTCTAGTTTGAGAGAAAACAGTCTTGAATCAGCAACTTTGTTTTGGAAAATTTTAATCTTCTTGGTTCTCAATTTTAAGCATTATGCTTAGTTTGACTGATTGAAAACCTACTTGGTGTTTGTATTGGAGAAACTTTTGCACCCTATTATTGGGTTTATAACATGTCAATGATTGGATTTGAATGATTGAAGTGATGTATTATATGTTTACATGGAAATGAGATGCTTGAATGCATGTATGATATGTTAACTATGTTTGCACGTGAATTAGGATTGATGTATATATGTTTGAATGCTCCAATCATGTCCAGGATGTGTTTTAATTCGACAATAATCAATTACAAGTAGTTATATCGATTATCTACCAATTGGTTTTCAGTATGGTTTCGAGAATAATTGATTATTTGGGATGATAATCGATTATCCCTTGTTGCGTGATGTTCTTGGGTAAATTTCACTGAGATAATCAATTATCTTAAGTGATAATCGATTATCAAAGTGTATTTTGGTGAAAAATGGCGAAGTTGATGAAAAATAGACATGAACCAAACTTGAGGAGTGATAACAGTTGAAAAACTGTTATTTTTATACTTAAAATTGACTTTAATTACAACCTTTATGACTTAGAAATTAGCTTAAACTCATGATTTTGTTGAATTATTGGAAATAACAGAGTTGGAAAGGTTTTATGCTTGATTTCCTTGTTTTTACAGGTTTTTAGATGAACTTAATGAAAGAAGTGAAAAGGGACAGAGATAGAATCAAAAAAGGACACAACAAGTGCAAAAGAAGAGAACCAACAAGTACCACTCAGCACCAATTACCGCTGAGCGGCACTCGCAAAGAACCATTGGCAACGCTGAGGGGAGAAAAGCCGTTGAGGGGAAGAAGGGGTCACGCGTTATTACTGCTGAGCGACACTTTTTTGGGCTTGGGCCCAATTTTTTATAATTTTTAGAATATTATATAAGCTTTAGGACATTTTAGGGTTTGTATCTTTGGCTAGGACGAAGCAAAAACGGACTCTTTCACCCCTTGGAGGAAGATTTTGGATGCTAAGGCTCCTTTCTCAACTTTCTAGGGTTTTATCCTTCACTTTTCCATTGTATTTCATCTAGTTTCACCATGAATATGGTGAACTAAACTTATTTTGTTGTTGGGGAATCAATGTAAATCATTATAAACTCTCTTGTACGGAATTTGTTCTTCAAGATCATTCTTATGATACATGCTTTCTTTCATTAATAGTTAGGGATTTTCCTCTTTGCTCAAAGCATGCATTGTTTAATTCATTCGATGTCATGATTATTGGTTTTGTCGATATGGACACATACGGGGAAATCTAGATCTTGGGAATCTCTCCCAACAATATATTACAAAACCTAGACATAGGAGTATAATGGTTGGTTGCCTTTAAGCTTCTATGCTGCAAAATTAATTATTAGCGATGCTAGGAATTGTATGAACTCATAATTAAGGATAGGTTTTCTTCGCCGAGACATCGAGTTTAAAGTAATTTGGAAAGTGACATTCACATTAATGAAAAGAATGATGAATTCCTAAATACAAGAGAGTGGATAGGATGAAATTGATAAACCCCAACAACATATTCATTCATATAATTCAAATCACGTATTTTGTTTCTTCTTGCCTATTGATCATCACATGCATACATATTTACTTTTCAGTCTTTTGCATTTGAAACTTACAACAATTTGTTCACAAGTCTTAATTAATCAACAAAATCACACAACTCTCTAGGCCGTGCGTCATTTGGCAGAACGATACTTGGTCTTACCAAGTTTATTACTTGATACGATTCGGTTACACTTGTCGAGGGTTAACAAGCTTTTGACTCCGTTTTCGGGGATCGAAGATTTGCTCATCAAGGAGCTGTGGAACATGATGATAATCAGAGATTGAAGTTAGTAGTTATGTTTAGGGTCATTTTGACTTATGGTTGAGAGTGGAGCATGAGTGAGTGTTGGGATGTACCTAACTATGCGATTGATGAGCATGAGAGTGGAGGATAAGTCTACTTGTTGTACCTCGTAAATCTTGGTTCTATCTGCAGATAGGTACTTCCTTTTGCTTTGTGTGCATTGGAAGAAGATGATCTGTAAGGGAGGCTACAAATGTTTTGTAGGGGAGGCTACAGGTGGGTTGTAGAGCAACTACAGTCGGTGAGGTAGGGTACAAGAGTGAGATGGACTCTTTTCACTATGGTATTATGGTACGATGATGCTCATGGTGTTGTTCATGATTAGGATAGTCATGATGGTGGTGTATCTATGATGATGATCATGGTACTTGAGATGCTTCAGGTTATGTTATGTTGATAGTGATATTACTTTAATTATTAGTAAGTAGTTAACATGGGTGCTAATGAGTGGATAAATCAAGGGCCTATATGTGAAATGTCAGTGATGACATCAAGGGTTAGAGATCAAGGATCGATGATCAAAGTTCAAGGATTGGGGAACGATGATCGAGTAATTCAGTATGATTGAATTGTTTATGTTAGAGGATTGGGAATCCTATTATTATTACTAGTATGTATGAGGTGTTTGATTATGATTGATATAATCAGAAGGTATGTATCTTGTTGTGTGTTTGATTATGGTTGGTATAATAAGAAGTATGTATCTTGTTGTGTGTTTGATTATAGTTGATATAATCAATATGTATGTATTTTGTTGTTATGATTGTTTATCAGTAGCTTACCCCATACATGTTTATGTTTGTGTGTTTGTGAATGAAATAATCGGCGATGATCGTATAATGTGTTATACGTGAGCAGATAATGTTACAGATGTTCTAGAGGTGTGGTTGACTCGAGAGAGGATAGGGAATAACCTTAGGATTCATTTAAAGTTGTTTTGTTTTACAAGTTAAGACAATATAATAGGAGTATTACCTTTGTTATTTTATTACTCAAAATAATGTAATTGGATATGGTTTTTTAAAGTACTTTTCCGTGCTATGAAAAATTTTGAATTTTACCGATTTTTAATAACCCGTGACTTCTCAAAAATCGGGGTGTTACATTCTTCATATTACTTCTTTGACTCTTTGTTGAGAGGGTCACACCTCACACAAAAGTTGATTGCAAAACTAATGCAGTATAGTTACTAGAAAGTGACTCCTAGGTCGTCTCTTAAGGACCAATATTGTGGGTTCAGTCTCAGATTTAACACAAAGTGAGGGGTGTTTTGTAAGGTTTTGTGCAAAAAATTGAATTAAATTAAAATTGGGAGTTAAAGACAACTAACAAAATTAAAAGCTGAAAGCAGAAAACTGAACGGTTCTAACCATAAGTGTTAAAACCGAACGGTGATATAAAAGACCAAATGGTCTAAAGCACAGACCGAACGGTGCACTATAAATTGCCCAGAAGTAAAAATCGAGCAGTAATAACTTTGAGACCGAACGGTCTCCAACAAAGGAAATGAGCGAATGATCACTAAATATCGAGCGTCCTAACAAGGAACAAGACAAGCCGAACGTCATAGAGCAACGTTAATAAAAAGTAGAACAAAGATATGGACGAAGGATCTCTAACAGTGACGTTAGAGACCGAACGGTTGTGCACCTAGGCCGAACGTTAAGAAAACAACAGATATTGAAAACTTAGCAGAAAAAGCCGAACGGTCTCTGAACATGTTAGAGACCGAACGATACAAAGTTAAAAACCGGACTGTCTAAATGGAGAAGCACAAAATGTTGCAGAAATGAACCAGAAAACGTGGTGAACAGTAAATTGAACTAGTTGAACTGGAATTAACATGCAGAGCTAGAATGAAGAAAAACGAACTTTTAAACACAACTAGAAAACGTAAATCAAACCAGAAACAGAGGCTGTAGTGAAAATAAGCTGAAAAACATAAATGAACAAAGTTGAAAACGTAAAATGGAAACAAAAATCTGACATAATTAAAATGCACAATTGCAAATAAACAATGAAACTGGATGAAACGAATTAAGCAGAGACGATACTCACAATAAATTGGAAAATGAAAGTAATTGGATCCAAAATCTAAACGTGAAAACGGGATTGGAAACGAAAGGTAATGCGTAAATGAAAATAAAGATTCAACAACATCAAATAAAGAACGCAAAGTGGAAATTAGAATTTATATTAGATAAGATTCAATACATGAAGATGAAGATGGAAAATGAAAACAAACCCAAAACCTCCCAAGGGGAGGAGGAAAAAGATGCTTCCAGGAGAAAACGTCTGGTGGCGGCTGGAAGACTTAGGGCAAGTGAAGGTGAATTTTGGGGTATATAGACCCCAAAAGCCAAAACTGCCCTTCTAACACTGATTGTGGCCACCCTCTTGAATTCCCAAATTGTGTTTGCAATATCTGGTCATCTCATCTGACCGTTCGGTTAATAAAGGATCCCACTGTTCGGTCACTAGAGGCTCAGGAGATGGTGTGCAGTTCAGTCTTTACAAGACTATTCGATCAACAGAAATTGCTGAGACCGTTCGTTTTATGGTGCACGTCCTTTCGGTTTATGCTCTAGCTCACTGTTCGGTCACTACAATTCCATTCACGTGCTCGCCCATTATTGGTAGCTGAGCGTTCGGTTCAATGAAAGGTTCATGCCTTTCGGTTCAATGAACAAATGCACTATCGTTCGTTGAGGATTGTTCGGCCATTTAATGTAATCTTTCACAGACCGTTCGTTCATCTTCAGCATATCTTTCTCAACCTTTCAACTGTGATTGTTCTGCATAAAAATGTGATTGAAATAATTAAGCCCAAATAATGCAAATTAAATAAAATAACAATTAGTCTTGAAATTGAGCCCAAATAATGAAAATGCAAGAATAATTGATAATTAAGCACAATTCCCTGACAAAATATGGTGCTGGAAGCTAAGTGTATAATGAAAAATGGTGACTCATCACTCTCCAAGTTCATTAAATCTTGCAAAATAAGTAAAATTAGGGGTGATTATCTCTAAAACACAGGTAACCACTAGAAAGAAGAAGGTTGGGGTTTGAATAGTGTTTTAAAACCTTTTTCATAAAACAACATTGAATGACTTTTGCAGGGGTTAGTTGATCTGTACTAGTTTTTAGACATTGGTGTGTTTAAAAGAGCGTTTGGAAAACGTATATAAAACAAAGCAATAACACACATATTTTTATACTGGTCCCTCTAACTTGAGATACGTCAATTTCTCCCTTAAGGCCTCTTAAGGGGTTCCACTAATCTTTAACAAAGATTACACAAGTATCACCACTCCTAGTTTACAATGAGTATCAACCACTCTTGGTCTGAACACTAGTCAATTGACCAGATCATTTAACTCAACTAAGATAAACACCAAGTGTTTTAATTCACTTATAAATTTACAAAGCAACCAAAAAGGATTTCCAAACAAGATAGAAATTTCATAACTCTCAGAGAGAGAATAAGTTTTCAATACAAAGCGAATATGACAGACTTTTAAATATTTTCTCTTTAAACGAAAGTGTTAAACGATGTAGAGAAAGAGAGACAATGTAATAGTAAGCTTGTTTATGTGCATGTATTCTTCTTATCTTCTCTTCATGCAATCATTTATATTTAGCCTTCTTTGACAAAGATCCGTTAGACTGAGAATTGACTTCCATGTAGGCTTCGTAGCCTTTTTAGTTAGGTAGTCAGACTCATGTATACGTTGCAGATCTACTATGCTTTATCAAAACTTTGACAAAAGTAACTTGTATGATTTTTTAGAGCTTGAAGCTTTAAGGAAACATTCCTAAAATGTTTTCCTATCTCTTAACGTCTTTTCTGATATTGTTGATTGGGGAGCAAAGGTTTAGCTTAACCCACACTATTTGTTGTGTTCTTGGTTACATGTTCTATATTTACATGTTATATGTTTTTGATCAATGTGTTAAATCTATTTAAGCATATATGAGAGCATGATTGTGTTGTTTATTGCATATCATTGTGTTACATATGTGTTTTCATATGTGACTGCATGACATATGATGTTGAAAAAGAAAACCACTTATGTTGAACTTTTAATGTGTGGCAAAATAACAATTTTAAGTCTATTTCATTATGGGATGAATCGATTAAAACTCGTTTCCTTGCACTAACTATTTTCAAGTGTGCTGCGAGATATTTTCAAAGAGAAATTTTTTTCAAAACTATGCTTAACATTGTTACTTAGTCGATTGCATGTGTGCTGTATTCGATTAAGTTTGTTATTGTTTTGAAATTTTGTTAATGTTTGACATAAATGTTTAATGGTCATATTTTTAATTTTGTTGACCAAGCATTAAGTGATAGTAGACTACATTAATTGTGCATTCAATTAATTGTCGTGATTGGTGCTAATTGTTATAACAAAATTGTTGTACTCAAATACATTAGTAGCTAAGTCTATTAAAATGCGTCTGATATTTGTTATACTATAAATTGACGTAGATTTGATTTCTGTAAGAACTTTCGTGATTTTGACATTTTTATATCTTTTGCAGAAAGTTGTGATCTTACAGAAAGAGAAGAACAAATCAAAGAAACAAGAGTGATCGTGGGGATCAATTACATGTGATATCTTGAGGAGCAAGACTACTGTGTTTTTCAAAGGCTGATCAACTTGCACATTTGGGTGTCATTGAGCAATTCGACTCTGCAATTTTTTGAAGATTAATTTGAGGTTCCCTGTTTTGATTACAGGAAGAAGAGCGTGTAGCGTTCTTGACTTTGAGAGTGTCTCAAAGGGTTTAGACGACAAGAGAGGGGATTCTTGTTACTGGTCTAGTTTATGTACTGCCTATATTTTGATTAGAGGGTTACAGAGGTGTTTTATATTTTTGACATGTGGTCACTATAAAAGCCTTGTTGTAAAAACCTTGATCATTATAGTGCATTGGCTTCTTGTGGTTGGAAGGACACTAGATGTAGGCTTGGCCGAACTAGTATAAAAACACAACGTTTGAATTTTCTCATCCCTACTCTCTTTATTAAATCTACATTCTACATTCATTCGATTAAGTTTTCGCTGCATTGTTACTCTATTATCTTGCAATTCAAGAAAAGTAAAAGCATCAGTCTTTGTGAAAAGATTTTTAAAAGATTGTATTTTTTACACTTCACCATTTCACCCTCCCCTTCTTGGTGTGAGAAATTGAGTCATTCCATTTTTAACAATCTTCATGAATCCTGTGTAGGAATTTAAGTAAACTTTTGTACTTTCATTATCTGCATAAATAAAGAGAACAAAACATACAAATAAAACTTTTCGTACATACAATAAATGTTTTAAAAGACGGTAATAGTTTAGGCATATTGCGTGTTTAAAACATGTTAGCACATTGATAGAAACATCGTTTATGAAAGAAAGCGTTTAATATATGATCTTTAAATAATATAACACGTTAAACGCTTATTTTATAAAATTGTTTGTAAGTTTTATTACATCGTTTCACGGGCTTTTCCTAGACAATTTTTTTCTTTAAATGCTTATATGTTCAACATTGTTTAGATATAAAATTTTACACTTTAATGTTTCGTCAATTGTTTACTTAGACGTTTACTTTTGTTAGATGTTATTTGTTAAACATTGTCTATTAGAACATATATGCTAGAAAACGTTGTTTTTTCCAAAAGGTTATTTAATAGACGGTTAACTTTGATAAACGCTTATTTCGTTCAACATTCTTTGTTAAACTTCAAAGCAGAAAATGCTAGATAGTCTCGTTCTTTATATTATCTTGTCTTAATAATCTTATATATTTAATAAAATCAAAACAAGGTAAGTACCAAATTAATACTAAAACTAACTCATATTGGACACTTATCAAAGTCCAAATATGGAACGTTGATGAACTTAAATAATAAGACCGGTAGTTAGCAAGAATCATAGTAATGGAGGGATATTAGAAAATCAATAAGAGGAAGACAATAGGTAAAATGATTTGAAGATAACATTGTTTGGAATTAGGACCAAGAAATAAGATTAGTTTTTGGGATCATAGATGGATCAGTGAAGAGCCTCTAATTTAAAGTTATCCAAGACTATATGCCAACTTAACCAATTAACAAAGAAAAATTCGAAAGTTAGGGAGTTAGAAAAACAATTTTTGAAAGTGACCTAGAAAATGCATTCAAGACTCACTTAGTATTCAAATATTTGAAGAAAAATGGAATTATTTATTGATTGAGTATAATTTGGAAGGAAATAAATGGCTTCAAGGGTTATTTAGCATTAGAGAATCATGGCTGCCTATTTATAATAAAAGTACGAGAGGAATAATACTACTCAAAGAAGTAATGAATTTTTTATTCTTTTGTACATGCAAGAATAACCCTCCAAAAATTTGTGGTGCAATTTGAAAAGGATATTGGTAGATAGTTGGTGGTAGCTAGGAAGAATATAAGATTATGAATTTAGGCACAAATCTAGTATTTTGAGTATTGGATCCAAACTTGAGCACCATGCTGCATCTATTTATACAAGGAATGGTTTTGAAAGATTTCAGTATAAGCTTTGGGATGATCAACCAATTTATAGAGGAAAGATACAGAGAGATATTTTACTTATGTCGATCAAGTACTTTTTAACGATGTTTGAGATTAATGTTTATTATTGATATAAATTTGATCTAAAAATTTACTAAATGTGACGATCAACTTTATAAGCTTATAAGAATATTGTAGAGACACATCCTGATGATTTTTCAAGCTAAAGGGATTGTTCAAATTCCTAATCGTTTTATTTTGTAATGTTGGACTAAGGATGGTTACAAAGGTATTAAAGACTTTATATTATAGATATTCCATTCACCACATATAGTTTAAGATCGCATGCACAACAGCAAACAAACATGCTAGTTAATCTTGTTAAAGAACAAAACAAGACATATAAGGTCATTAAATTACAATTTTCTCAAGCTTTTAAGTTAGTATTTGAAATGCATCCAAATTTTTGCCTCTTTCTTAAATCTCAAATATGGGAATCTACGTTCCACATTGAAACAAGTAGGTGAAAAATCATATTAAATTCTTGGAAATTCACATATATCACAAAGGCAAAAACGGATGGAAAAAAGTGGCCCACAATGGTAACTTGAAAAGTGAACTTGAAATATCACTTGATAAGTCATAAAAAGAAAAAACATATCATGATTATGGAAATGCGACTGATGACACTACTTTTAGCGTTAATAATTTTTGGACTTAACTAGAGTTTGGAAGTCACTTATAAAAATAGGAACCACAAACAATGAGGTTTGATAAACCTTGAAGATGGCCACAAGAAATACAAATTCTTGATAAGATCAAAATGGTTCAAAGAAGAACCCTAGTAGATAATTTCTCTTACTTCAAATGATCACTAAAACATTATGCCTATTCTCTTCACAAAATTATTTGTACTCATTTTACAAAAGAAAAAAACAACATAAATAAGTTTATGGGTCTTTTATTCAAAGTCAAACAATACCCTTTGTTCTCATTCTAATAAAATAATATATATGACTGACACCTCTAGATATTGGCCCTCATCATGTAACTTCACCTCCAAACAATTAACCACCATCTTTTATAAAGTTTTCTAAGTCAACTTAGCTCTTGTTCTTATCATGGGCTCTCTTAAACCCTGTACCGGGTATTGGGCTTTCCTTTAATCTTGGGGTGTTACTCCCTCTACCACCACAACTTGCTTCCTCCACCATCACAACTTGCTTCCTCCACCACCACATTCCTCTTTTACCCTTTTCTTTATTTTTTCATTCCTATTTTACCCTTATTAAAATTTTAGGGTTAATATTATTTAAAATCTCACGTGGACATTCATTCTTTTTATCATTCTTCCATTTTTCTCTTTATTATTTTTCCCAGGTTGTCTCTTAGGTTTCACTACCCTTGGGTTGTCTCTCATGTTCCACTTCTTCTTCTATTTTATAGAATTGTGACGTGAGAGTATAGAATTGTGACATGAGAGTGTGGTGGGCTTTGTGTTTAGTAAGATTGAAAGTGGGAAAAGCAATTCATCTTCAGCCGTGAGTGTGGTGGTGCTTCAAGGTGCTGGTTCGGAGGCGTGAGAGGTTCAGAGTCGTGAAGGTGCGTAATAAAACCCTAAAATATAAACGGTATAATCTTTAAACGGATGTGAGCATCCGTCAACAGATGTCAACATCTGTTTAAGGGAAAACAAACGTCGACGGATGCTCACATCCGTTTAAAGATTATACGGTTTATATTTTACAATTTTTTTTATATTAGTTTTGAAGATATTTAAATAATATAATTTATATTTTTTGATATATTATTTTTGAATATATTTTGATGTATTTTAATAATGTATTTTTGAGGATCTTTATTGTTATTAGTATATCTTTAGATTTTTTTTTATTTTGCACGTTATATATAGTTAGGGTTTTTGTATAATATATATTTTTATATATGACTTTTGTATTCTTTAACAATTTTATAATTATATAAAAAGTTATTTATTAGTTTATTTATATGAAATATATAATTTTCTTATGTTATTATTTTTTATATTTGTTTGATTAATTATTAATTATATTAATAAGATTTATTATAATTTTATAGGTGATTATTGTTTAAAATGGATGAATATCTTCATATGGATTCTCAAGTTGGTTCTAGTTTGATATCTGATTTCTCTTCATTCATTGGCAAAGTTGGAGAGGGAGATTTGACAAATAAATTTACCATAGATGAAATATTTCGTTCACGGGAGCACTTAATTGCATGGGTTATGATTTAGGATTTGTTGTGGTAATAGTAAGATCTGATATAGCTACTAGTGTACGGGGAAGAAAAACGTTCGTCATACTTGGATGTGAAAGAGAGGGAAATATCGAAAATACAAAGCCCATGTGGTGCCTAGTGTATACGGCACTCGTAAATGTGAGTGTCCGTTTAGATTAAAGGGTAAACCAGGTTCAGACGGTGATGGATGGGTGTTGAAGGTGATGTGTGGACATCACAACCATGATTTGGCTGAAACTTTAGTTGGACATCCTTATGCTGGCAAGTTAAATATGAGTGAGCAGTCATTACTGGTTGATATGACAAAGAGTAAAGTTACACCTTCAAATATTTTATTAACCCTCAAACAAAATAATGATCGAAATGTCACAACAATTAAACAAATCTACAATGCAAGACAAGCGTATAAACGATCATTGAGAGGGTCCAGAACTGAACTACAACAACTTATGATGTTGTTGGATCGGGATAAGTACATTTCATTGGTGTAGGTGTACCGACGATTCAAAGGTTGTTATTGACCTGTTTTGGACACATCCTGAAACGGTGAAATTATTAAACTCATTTAATGTTGTATTTTTTATGGATTCCACATATAAAACAAATAGATATAGATTTCCATTGCTTGAGATTGTGGGCATGACGTCTACAGGGTTAAACTTCTCTGTAGCATTTGCTTTCTTGTCTACGGAACGACAGAGTAATTTCACATGGGCTTTGGAAAAGCTTAAATGTTTATTTTTAACATCTGAGGGTGGTCCTAAAGTCATTGTCACTGACCGAGACTTGGCTTTGATGAATGCCATTGCAAATGTATTCCCTGAGTCATATAAGATGTTATGTGAGTTCCACATCCTTAAAAATGTTAAAGCTAAATGCAAAATGTTAGTTCATTCTACTGAGGTTTGGGGTGTGTTGATGGATGCATGGCAAAATGTGATGGATTGTAATGATGAGAGCTTGTTTGTTGAGTATGTTAATGATTTTAAAAACGCGAGCAAATCATAGCCTTTGTTCTTCGAATATGTGAATCAGACTTGGATTATTCCGTACAGTACATACTTTGTAAAGTTTTGGACGAACAAAGTAATGCATTTAGGGAACACAACCACAAATAGGTATGTTGTAATGTTATTTTATTTATCTGTTTTGTAGATAAATATTTATTTGCACTTGTTGATATTTTTTTATTTATTTCAGGGTTGAGTCTCCTCATTGGAGTCTGAAGAAAGTTCTGGGCAATAGTATGGGTGATTTGTGTTCTTGTTGGGATAATATTCATAACGTTGTTATCCTACAACACAACAAGATTAAGGCATCATTTGAAAGAAGTATGTTGCTCATGAGTGACCCTTTTAAAGGATACAAATATAAAAAACTTATTGGGCGTGTCTCTCAATATGCATTGTATCTCATTGCTAAGGAATTGGAAAGAGTGCAACAAATAGGATTGGACTCATTAAAGTGTGGATGCGTATTGACACGTACATTTGGTGTCCCATGTGCATGTGAATTAGCACGGTATGATGTTGGATTGATCCCTCTGGGTGAATTTCATATCATGTGGCGAAGATTGCATTTCTCAAATGTTGAATTAAATGAAACTGAGCCCGAGTTATCCATTAAAGATGAGTTGAAACAAGTACAAGAACGATTCATATCATGGCCTGTTAGCAGAAATGATTTGTACAAGGAACTCAGTTAATGACGTGATGAATACGCAAGCCTAGTAGTAGGGTATGATATGTTGGTTGGTACCAAACAGAGTGTAACGCAGCGGAATAAAGCTAGAGTAGCAGAAAGTGTGTTCGGTCACCTTTTTAAAATAATTTGGTCTGTTTTTAGAAAATCATTATTCTTTCAGAAAATTTATCGAACAGTTGATATCGTAAAAGATAAAGAGTGTAAGGAATAGAAAATCACACGAGTAATTTTTATACTGGTTCGATTTAACATAATCTACGTCCAGTCGTTAATCACTATAAAAAGTGATTAACAATTCCACTAAAAAGATGTTTCACAACTTACAACAAATAGTGAATAAAATAGATAAATAAACCTTCCTTCGACGAATGAACCAAAAGAAGAACACTCTGCCAACTCGAAGAGAACCGCTCCGACTATCGACAAACGAAACGCGAGCTTCTCCTGTTCACGAGACCAGGTAGAGCACCTTGGTAACTCGAAGAGAGCTTGCTCCGACTATCGACACACGACACGCGAGCCTCTCCTGTTCACGAGACCAAGCAAGGGAACTTGAACTATAGCTTCTGAGAACTTCCTCTGACAAACAGTATTCTGCAAGAGCTTCTGTTCAACAACGTTACTTTGATCTTTCACATAAACCCAATATATAGCTAGCTGTTCTGAATATCTAAGGTTAAGTCTCAACTGCCACAAATAATCGATTATTGTAAGTGATAATCGATTATTCAAGTTAGTTACAAGTTTTCATAAATGTGGTCATCTATGTATACTAGTAGGATGCAAACATTTGCACACCTGATGGGTGTAACGACATCTTATGTTGACTTGGGTGATTCATGATATTTATAAAGATATGTAAAAATACACTATTACTTTTTGATAGGTGTATTTTAAGCTTTTTGATGGACCCACACAATTCATTCACCTAAAATACTAAACATTTACTTTTTGTTAAAGTGTTTCCTAGATGTATATCTCTCCCTTCTTTTCCTTCATGTAACTCCTAATAAACTATTATTTATATATATATATATACATGTAACACAAAATATAATATACGTAACTCCTAATAAAATATTTTATATATATATATATATATATATATATATATATAACACCTAATATAATATATTATATATTTATATATACATATATTTATCTTGAAATAAGTACTAGGATTCCATATAAAGTATTATTAATGGTGTATATTTAGATTAATACAAAATAAAAACGAATAATATAATCTTTGTAGAAAATTCTAGTATTGTACCCACATTCATTTAACAATGTAAGTTTTATAAAAATTAAGTTACAACTCTAAGCTATTAGTTGAAATAAACCTGTACACCATATTTATTAAACGAAAATCACATTAAATGAAAATAGGGTCAATTACATAATATACTTCAGGCCAAATTTTGGAAAATAAAATTATTTAACGAACATTTAAGGTAAACATTAGCGTATCCAAAATAACACAATCTTGTGAGTCATAGTTTGTTAAAAAAATGAAATACAAAATCCTATCAGTTAGACGTCAACCGTCTACTACGCACATGCCTCTACCCTTTCCTAGTTGGAGAATATTCGTCGATGCCCTCATTAGCAATCTGAAGCAGGTCCACCGACATCTGATGTGCAACAGTACCATCGGTCACATGACGACACGATATCAATGATTGTAACATTCTCACCATTCGCCTAAATCTAGCCTGCATTATAATTATATCCAACAAATAAATAAACATGGTTAAGAAAATTTAATAACATAACCAATGAAAAATAGCATACCACGACGCCAGATTGTGAAGGTGGAGAGGATCTAGGATGGGGCCGTGCCTCATGTGGAACATCAGGGCATTGTGTAGGCGCAAGAGCCAGTCTCGCGTCAGGTGGAGCAGGAATAATATAGGGATGTGAAACCCTCCTAAGCCACTGTATGTATCCATCGACACATTCAGAAGGGTATGATGCTTGTCTCACATTCTTAATAACGTGATTCATGAAGTGCAACCATGCATAATCAACAGCGACTACATCTGCATCTGTAATGGCAGTGGGTGGTCGTGGAATCTCTTGGTGGGTAACCCAAACTGCCTTATCACACGCTTAGGAAAATGACGCGAAAGGGTGTCACCAATCCGACTCCATCTAGAATAAATACAAATGCCAAAGAATGCCCGGATGTCCCTCATATGGATGCCATACAACTCCACTGCATGTTAGGCCATCCAACTGCGACCGAATCTCTGTAAGAGTCGAACTCTGTCGAGGGCTCTACCACCTAGCCGCACGTGGTGTGGTCTCTCCATGGTAGGGAAAAGCTCGTATATCCAACTCTAAAAATGAAATTATTCAAATAAATATCTTTCTTCTTTGAACATCGAAATAAGTACGTCAAATAAATGTGAAGAGTATATGTCTGTACCTGAAACAATGTCAGAAATCCAGCCATCTGCTTGATGGAAGCCAGACTCGCATCCTCGAGCTGGTCGTACGAATGGGCGAGTCTAGCAACACCCCAAGCATATCTACCACATGCATGTACATCTCTAAATAATAGAAGGTAAGACACATGTATAGAAGTGGCACTTTTATTTGCGAAAATCGTGCATCCTACTAGATGCAACAGATATGCTCTGGCAGCATAATCCCACTGTTGCGACTGACACCTTTGAACATATATCTCTCTTAGCAAGCTGAGTCTGACTTTCGGACCACGTGCATCCTCCATCTCAGCACCAGCGGCGCCACCATCAACGCCAAGCAATTCTACAAGGGTTGTATGAGCTTCCTCAAACTTCAACTCCTCAAAATCACATAATTGTCCCAGTACCGGAAGGTGAAGTAAAGTGGAGACATCGTCAAGAGTGATCGACATCTCCCCTACAGGGAGATGGAAACTACACGTCTCAAAGTGTCATCTCTTTATGAAACCGAGCAACAAGCCCTTATCAACGTAATCATAGCAAATATCTGTGAGAGACATCAAAGTGGAATTCAACACAATGTGTTGAATTCCTTCGGCGCACGATCCTAACTTATTAATTTTTTACCATGGGAGATCAACTTCAGTATCTCCCCTCGATCCTACACAACAATATTTAATATCAATTGTATTCGAAAAAAACTTAATAATTAAAATTTAAGTTATGCACTCACCCGACCTTGCGAAATGCCATAACCAACATGCTGAACATATTGTGTCAGCAGTGAAGCATCACGTGGACCTCCAGGAAATCCACCGACATCCTCCTCCTGTATGTCAGGAACATCGACATGTTCCTCCTCCTCATTATCGTCATGAGGAGCCTCAAATGCCTCCTCGTGAACAGGACCCTCATAGGTCTGATATGCCTCCTCCTCAAATGCTCGGTCCTCGACTATAGGGTCATCCTGAATTGGAGATGCACGTCTTCTCCGAGCTGAAGCTGTAGGTCGTCTCCTACCTTTACCCTGTGCAGAACTCTCTCCTCGAGAACTTTCTCCTCTAGAACTCTCTCCACGAGAACTAAAAGATGCACCTCGTGTTCTTACCATTTCTGACAAAAATATTTTTAATTAAATTAATAATTATTTCATCAATTAATACTATTTTCGACATCCGTTTCAAATCCAAACGGATACCCGACATCCATTTTTGGCCTGGTTATCTTCTTCCTTCCTCCCAACACACGCACATAGCAAAAAAAACGCAGAGCACAGAGAACACACAAGACAGCGAAATATCATCACTAACCTTGTGGGAGAACCCACCGCCACACCTCATTGTCGCACCACCGCCGCACTGCCGCGCTGCGCACTGCCCTCACCGTCGAACCGCTGAAGGAGGAAGAAAATGGATATGGAGGGAAGATGGAAGATGAGAAACGATTGTGATGGAGTTTGAGTGAGAATCTGAGAGGGTTGGGAGGTGGGTGAGAAGGGTTAGAAAGATAGATTTTGGGGTTAAAGTAAATAATTAGGATTAAAAAGTAAAAAGGTTATTTTTGTAATTATAAAAGGTTAGTTTTGTAATTCAAAAAATATGTAATAAAATTGGGGAGGTGGAGGACGAAAATGTGGTGATGAGTATGAACTTCATGTTAAGAGTTTCGACATTGTTAATTATGTGCACATCAAAAATCACATCAATAAGATTTGAAAACGTATTTGTGGTTTACATGTGTAATTTAAGTTAATTATTCAATACTAGAATGATTAAATTATTTATTAAAAATAATAGTAACAAAATATATTGGAAAAAAATGTGAGCTGTTATTGAAAATAAAATAAATCAAAGAAAAAAAACCATAAAGATAAAAGGAAGAAAAATTGTTTTATACTAACATGATCTTTTATTTTTTATTTCCTTTAATTTTTTTAGAATTATTAAATATGTCTATAAAAGAAATGAAGATTATATTTACATCTTTTCTAACGGTTTTATTTACGTTGTCTTCCATTTTCTTATATGTATTTATTAAAAATGAGGAAGATAATTAAATTATATATCATTAATTATATACACATTTTTTTAATATTATCTCTTTCCACCTAATTATTATTCATTAATCTACTCTATTAGTTTGAGATAAATATTATATATATATATATATATATATATATATATATATTAATTAGTATAATAGTTTACTAATTATATCATTACCTAATTGATAATGATCATAAATAAAAATATAAATATATAAGATCTATTTGCAGTTTTCAATGAGAAATCATAGTTTTAAACCTTTAAAATATATAAAAACTCCATAAATTAGGAGTATTTTTATAATTCAAAAGTCATGTACATAAGTGACAACTACTATCTAAAAAGGCCCTCAATAATCTCACCTCTATACTTATCTTTCACCTATACCATCATTTGCTCAGGGGAAAACCACAACATAATAAACAAGAGACTTAGTGAAATTTGAACAAATTATATGCTGAAGCACCCACCAATACAAATAATCAAATACATGTAATCATATAATTCAATATCATTATAACATTCACAAGACACAAATATATTCTAGACTCAATTTTCGAAATAAAAAAATATTAATTCGCATACGAGTGAAGTCCTACACCTGTCATGGAATTTCATAATGATGCGGACCTAACCACTTTACACTCATTAAAATTGTAATATTAGTTCTTATCACATAAAGAGTTGTAGTTATGGACCTAGCCTGATAAAGACCCATTTTGAATTTTAGATAATATGGTGTTTAGTGATTAAGAAAGTTCTAAGAAGATCCCACTGAACATTAAGATAAGCAAGATTATCTAGATATGAAGATTCACTTCTAAGAACTCAAGACAAGAACTGAGGTTCACTTAACAAGAAAACCAAAATAAGAACACAAATACATAACATATGTGAATTGAACAAAGCATGAAAATAACAAAAGAGAAGGAAGATAATAAAATATGGAAAGCAAGAATAAGGGAGGGGGCTCAATGGTGTTGGCACGCCACTTAGGGAGGCAATAGAGCTTATCAACCCAAGATTAATGCTCTATGACCTCACTAGAGTGATGATCTCAAGATAAGGCTTGAGGAAGAAGACACTCTAAGAAGAGAGCTCTCTATCACAAAGGACAAATATAATTGTATTCAACTCCAAAATATTCTTTTTATAAGTGTGAGAAAGGGTCTCCTTGCAAAAATACAAAGGTCTAAAGTGCAACAATACAAAACATAGTTTCCAGAAAGCTAGGTCAAAAAGGAGGTGTCTTGAAAAGGAGAGAACCCAAGTTTAGCCTCCAAGCCTTCATATGTGGAACCTTTGACCTTTTAGAAAAGAAGGTCAAACTTTCTTTTTAAGCTCTCCAAAAGAGACTCCCAGCATGGGTGGTCCCAAGTGTTCCTTACTCTAAGTAGTGTCATCCTCTTCAAGTTAGGTCTATCTTATCTCTACAAAACAAACAACCAAAGAATCAACATGTCAACTTAAGTCAAATTAACTAAGATACAAATCAACCAAAATCAAGTCTACCTAAGTCAATTTTAGAAAAGTCAACATAAAATTAAATAAAAAATTATAAAAATCCTTCTTCTAAATATGTTTATTTTCCTGAATATGTGTCATGTACCTCTATTCTTAATAGAGATTAAAGACTCGTATTATTATAAAACTATTGTCATTCATATATCCAAACATATTGAGATATAATATATCTTTACTCTTTAATGATTTGATATTACTAATATTTTAGCTAGGCTAAAGTTAATAATAATATTGGCTGATAATATAAAATATTATGTTTAGAATTCAAAATAAACATAAAAATTAAAATTTTGTTGCATATTTTAAATTAAAACACAATAAAAATATGTTTTCAATATCTATTAATTCAAAATATTTAACCCACTTACAAATATATTAATTCTTGGATTTGTTCTTTGTCATTATAAGTCATAAATAATTCAAAATAAAAAACTTGTCTTTTTATCAACATAATACAAATATGAAAAATAAAAAATAAAAAGATTAGAGTGTGATCATATCAGGCACTTTTTATATATGTGGGTTTAATAAAAATAGATGAAGGGTGTTGCTCCCTCCACCACCACCCCTTACTCCCTCCACCTTCTCAATTTATTTGATTTCCAAAACTATCCTTCTGTTAAAATTTATTTACTTTTACCATTTAGGATTTTTTAATATACTTCAAAACCCTAATTTTACCTCACTTATTCACTCACATTGCACCCCCACCACCACATCTCTTACAGATTCTTTCTTCTCTTTCCATATCCGTTTTGAGTTTTTATTCTTCCTTCTCTCCCTTTTCCATTCATTATTCTCTTCTCTCCCTTTTTCGTTCATTGCTTCCATTCCCATTCATTCTCTATTCAATTTAAATTCTCTCTTCTCAACACCCAATCAAAACTTTAATACCCTTCTAATGAATGCCTTTTTATTCTCCTCTCCCTTCCTTTCATCTCCACAAACAATCTAGCCAACACCCTTCTCATTTTGTGTTCCCATAACACTCTTGGGTTACTCCCTCACACCTCCACTTAAACACTAAAATTTATCCTCTTCTTTTCAACTTTATAAACATAAACTGCTTTTGTTTTCGTTTTCCTAATTCTCGAAATCCTATAAACCTCCCCTCTTGTCACGGCCCACCTTCTCCCATCTTTTTTTTTTACAACCATAACCAATAGTCCTATTTTTTTTCTCTCTCTCTCTATTCCTACTACATATTTTTTTCTTTAATGCTAAACTGTTCCACACTTATACATTTCTCTTTACTCCTTCCCCTCAACATATCAACCCCAATGTAAAATATTCCCCTGGATGGTAATTTCATAATGAACCTACCCCTGAGCGTTCCTTTTAATTAAATCTATATATTCAAATTATATTACGGTTCAAAAAAAATTAAGAATATATATATATATATATAATAAATATATATATTCGAATTATAAATTAAAAAAAATAAAATAGAAAAGAAAAAAAATCAGAATCGGAAGTGTGGGATATCCGTTAAACGGATATCCACTTCCGTCCACGCTCCTCCTCTACACTCCTCCACATCATGAATCAACACCAATGAAAGCAATGAACAAAAAAGAAAGAGAAGAGAAGAATGCACAGAAACGGGAGAGAAGGAAGAAAAAAACTCAAAACGGAAATGGAACGAGAAGAGAGAATCTGTGAGAGATGTGCTGGTGCATGAGTGAATAAGTGAGGTAAAATTAGGGTTTTGATATATGTTAAAAAATCCTAAATGGTAAAAGTAAATAAATTTTAACAGAAGGATAGTTTTGAAAATCAAATAAATTGGGAGGTGAAGGGAGAAGGGGTGGTGGTGGAGGGACTAACACCCCTAGATGAAACGTCAAAAAGGTATTAAAAGGTATGGGCTTTGGGAGTCAACTTGTCAAAATAATTTTGAGTGATACTCAATTTTTCAAAATTCTAAATTTATCCTTTTTTTTTTACTTTTATCAATTTTACTTTTTATTTTCTAAAACCCTAATCTCAATCCCTTTCATTTTCATTTTCCCTTTCACTCTCAGTAGAAAGTCTCCACCCTCTAGTGTCACTTTCTCTCTTTCTCTTAATTTTCATTCCCGTTAACACAAAATTTTACAGAAAAAGCAAATTCTGCATAGTATAAATTTAAAACATTTGTGTATTATATACCCTGGTGACCAATCGGCTAAGGAGAATCTAGAGCCAAAACAGACCATCGACCGACTGTCAGTCAAAAATTAATCAGGAAAGGTAAATATCAATTATGGCCAATTAATAAATTTAATGGTCATATTGAATGCGAGTATACACTATTTATGAGTGATTGACAGGTTGTATTGTCTAAAAATATATTGCACTAATGGTTAATCAATGGATTTGGCTGTCACAAGTCCTATAAATATATAATTGACGTCTAGGTACTAGAATCTTAATCTATAACAATAAAATACATACCTCTTTATGAAACATATCTGACTTGAGCGTCAGAGTGTCTTCTACAGGTCAACAACTAATCAAAGTGAATTGCATTAACGGAGAGGATTGAAGATCAAAAGAGAGCAGAGCAAGGAAGGACTACCGACCCTCAGACAATTCCTACCGAAACATTTGGCGCTCACCGTGGGCCAAGCGACATCCCCATGAAACCACAAAGAACCAGACGCGCGCTCGGTCTCGACATCGGTACTTCGCATCAACACCAGGTTATGCAACAAGAGTAAAAAATTCCATAATAATTTCTAAAGGCATGTCTTTTGTTTTGAGAACTTTCAGGAAGGTTCAGTGCTACGTACTTTAAACCTTGGCAGGTTCTACTTTTCATTATAATTTATAAATTATAATATATTTTTTTAATTCATATTTTTGTGAGTAAAATTATCCTGCACAGGAACGTTTAGTCCTACTTCAACCTTGACAGGTTCCACTTTTGATTATAATTTATAAATTATAATATATTTGTTTAACTCATATTTTTATGAGTAAAAATATCCTGCACAGGAAGGTTCAGTCCCACGTTCAACTTTGACAGGTTTCACTTTTCATTATAACTTATAAATTATAATATATTTGTTTAACTAATATTTTTTTGAGTAAAAATATCCTGCACAGGAAGGTTCAGTCCTACGTTCAACCTTGATAGGTTCCACTTTTCATTATAATTTATAAATTATAATATATTTGTTTAACTCATTTTTTTGGAGTAAAAATATCCTGCATAGGAAGGTTCAGTCCTACGTTCAACCTTGGTAGGTGATAACAGTTGAAAAATTGTTATTTTTATACTTAAAATTGACCTTAAAGACAACCTTTATGACTTAGAAACTAGCTTGGAATCATGTTTTTGTTTATGTTTTTGAAATAAGAGAGTTGGATGAGTTTTATGCTTGATTTTTCTTGTTTTTGCAGGTTTTAAGATGAATTGGATGAAAGAAGTAAAGTAGGAAAAAGTTGGAATCAGAAAAGGAAGTGAAGAGTGCACAAAAATAGAAAACACGGTTACCGCTCAGCCGAAATTACCGCTAAGCGGTGTTCTTGAGGTCCCGTAGTCACCGTTAAGGGGTAGAAATGCAGCTGAACGTCAAATAGAAGAACGTGCATTTACCTTGAGCGGTATTTACCGTTGAGCACCATTGTTATGGGCCTTGGGCCACTTTTCTGTAATATTTAGAATACTATATAAGGTTTTAGTCGACCTAGGTCATTCATCTTTGGCTGGGACGAAGCAAATACACTTTCTTCACCCCTTGGACGAGGATTTTGGATGCTTAAGCTCCACTCTTCAAATTCAAGGGTTCTACCTTTCATTCTTTCATTATTTTTTATCTAGTTTCACCATGATTATGGTGAACTAAACCTTCATTGTTGTTGGGGAACCATTGTAATCCTTTGAAGCTCTGATGTATTGAATTGATTCTTTATAATATATGTTTTCTTTAATTAATTTTTAGGGGTTTTCTTCTATACTTTATGCATGCTTTGTTTAACTCATCCAATTGCATGATCATTGATGTTATTTGTATGGACACATATAGATATATCTAGACATGAAGAAATTATCCCAATAGTAGTATAAACCTAGACATAGGAATATGATGGTTGGTTGCCATTAAGCTTTTGTGGTAATAATGCATGAATAATTGATAGGTAGACAAGACATTGTAAACTAGTGATTATGAGTAGGCTTTCTTCACCAAGACATTGGGTTTAAGGTAATTTAGAAAGTGCCATTAACATTAATAAAGAAAGATGAATTCTTGAATACATGAGAGTGGATAGGATGAATTGGTAAACCCCAACAACATAATCATTCATATTATCCATCAATTGTTTTTGCATTGTTCAAGTCCATTGATCAAAACCTTGCATTCATGTTTATTTTTGCATAGTTCAACAACAATATTTTCGGTTACAAGTCTAAGATAATCAACAAATCACATAATTGTTTAGGTCGTGAGTCCTTTGGAAAACGATACTTGGTCTTACCATTTATTATTACTTGATACGATTCGGTTACATTTACCGAGGGTTAACAAGTTTTTGGCGCCGTTGTTGGGGACTCGTGGTTTAATTATTCTACTTGTGTGATTATTGATTAACTTTGACTTGATTTTTTTTATCTTTCTATCTTTTTGTTTTTATCTTTTTATCTTTTTATCTCTATCTTCTTATCTTTTCAATTCTATCTTTTTATCTTTTTAATCTATCTTTTTGTGCTAACAATTGTTTCTAGGAACTTGTTTTCTTGTGTATGCAGGATATAATTTGAACTATGAGCAAAATAACTTCGGAACCTCTTCTTAAAGGCTTGGACGAAAGCAAAAGAAGGAGGAGAGTTCGAACTTCAAGAGAATTATTCCCTCCTCCGGAGATACTTTTACAACCTTCACCACAAGGGTCAAATCAAAGCATTGAAGATATGGCCGAGGAGAATAATGGTAGACGTACTCTTGCGGATTACACCACTATGGTTAGCCCTCAACATTTTAACAATATAGCAAGACCGAGGGTCAATGCCGTAAACATGGAGGTGAAGCCGGCGTTGATACAATTGGTGAAGAGCAACCAATTTAATGGCTATCACATGAAAGTCCATATGAACATCTCACCATATTCAATGAGATTTGCAACACTGTGAAGACTAATGGGGTGCCGGATGAAGCAATAAAGCTTAGTTTGTTTCCTTTCTCATTGGGAGGCAATGCTAAGTTATGGTTGAATTCTTTTCCAGAGGGTAGCTTTACTGAGTGGGAAGCCATGGTTTCAAAGTTTCTAAACAAATACTTTCCACAATCTAAAGTCAACAAAGGGAAGCAAGAGATATCTTCTTTCAGACAAGGCATGGAGGAGACATTAGGTCAAGCATGAGATCGATATAAAAACTTATTGAGAAAGACGCTCACACATGACTTTGATGAAGCAGCAGTGGTCCTTCTTTTCCTTGGAGGTCTTGGTTCACAAACCAAGTTGATGTTAGATGTCTCAGCTGGAGGTAATATCAAATGGAAGACTCCAGAGGAAGCAATCGAGTTGATAGAGAATATGGCTAATAATAATAACGAGTTGCACAGTGAAAGAGGAACTCCAATTCAATAGAAGAGGGGTCTACAATTGCAATCAAATGATGCCTTGCTCGCTGAAAATAAGATCATAACTCAACAGTTAGAGAATTTAACAAAGACACTTGCTCAATTGCCAAAGGAGCTAAAGGGAGTTGCACATGTTCAACAGCGACAGATGTGTTAACTATGTGGTGGTGACCATATAAATGATCAATGTGATTTTCCAGTGGAGGCTTTAGAAGATGTAAATTTCATGTCCAATCAATTTCCAAACCACCAAGGTAATTACAACCAAGGGTGGAAACCTCACCCAAGCATGGGTCAAGGTCAAGGACAAGCTGGACAAGTTGGACAATCAGGACAATTCAACAGGTCACAACAGCAACCATCATTATAGTAACAAGTGTCTGCACTCAATGAAAGATCAAAAAAGTTGGAAGAAACTCTTCAACAATTTATGCAGGTGACTATTTTAAACCACAAAAAAGCGGCCATTAGAAACTTGGAGATGCACGTTGGCCAAATAGCTAAGAAGTTGAAAGATATGCCTGATAAGAGTTTTGAGGCTAATACTAAGGTTAACCCTAAGGAAGAGTGTAAAGTTTTATTCAGTGTGGATGTTTAAAGAGTTGAGTTAGAGAGAAAAGAAGAAAAAGAAGAGAGAGTAGAGAGAAAAGAAGAGAGAAAAGGAGAGGATGAGAGAAAAGAAAAAAAAGAAAAGAGAAGAGAGAAAAATTTTGAAAATTTTGAAAAAAATTCTTCCTTATCCAAAAGGTTGTGAGAGAATAGAGAAAGAGACAAATTGGGCATTTTAAAGATATCTTCAATCAATTAGAGATTGATCTACTTTTGAATGAAGCATTGCAACAAATTCCTGTTAGCAAAATGATGAAGATGAAGTTTTGATGATGTCCAAATCAAGTCAAGACCAATCAAGAATCAAAATGATTTGAAGATTTGTATTGTGATGGAAAGCTTTTGTAATACTCTTAGAAATATGTATAGGACTTAGATTAGAAAAAGAAAAGTGTTTTGTAAAAAGTACTGTAGCAAAATACTGTAGCAAATTACTGTAGCGCATTACTGTAGCACGGTACTGTAGCAAAGTACTGTAGCTAATCGATTAACAGAGGCTGTTAATCGATTGTTCCAGAGAAAAATGGAAAAATTCAGCAGTGCAGTGTTAATCGATTAACAGAGGGTGTTAACCGATTAACGTTAATCGATTAACAGAAGGTGTTAATCGATTAACACAGGGACCGTTTGAAAAACTAGCCGTTTTTATAGCCGTTGGACTATCCGTTGGGGTGTTAATCGATTAACCACTGTAGCTAATCGATTAACACAGTGTGAAAGGCTGAAAACGAAAAATGGAATAGCCCTTTGGATGAGTCTATAAATAGACTCTCATTTTCCTCTCAAGTGAGAATCCAGAGACACAGAAACTCTTCCCTTGTGCTCAAATACTCAGAAATTATTGAGACTTGTGTGTTCTTGTTCGGCTTGTGAAACTCTTGTCTGTGGAGCTGGTGAAGTGCTGCTACGGTGACAGAGGAAATAGCTGGTTCATCCTTGGTGTGTCTAAGGAGGTGTTCGGAAGAGAATCATCCTTCGTGAAGTATTCGGAGGAGGTGTTCATCCTTTGTGAAGACTCAAAGGAGGTGTAGTTTCATCTCTTGTGGTATCAAGAGAGGTGGTTTCTAAACTTTTACAAATTGTATCTTTGTGATTGTAATTTGTAATTGTTTTGTGTTAGTGAAACTGTTTATCTTGTTTTGAGATAAGCGACTGGACGTAGGATTGGTAAGATCCGAACCAGGATAAAATCATCTGTGCAAATTTCTCTCAACCTTACTCTTGCTTTATTTGTCTTTATTAATTGCTAAGTAAGTTTAATTGAGTAGAAATTAAAAGGCACACGTTATTATTAAAAACCCCTCTTGGTTTGTTATTCCACGCTAACCCTTCTGCTGCAGCCGCACTCTGACAATTGGTATCAGAGCTTGCTTTGATAGTAATTCAAATGGCAGGATCACATCAAACCTTTGCAGAGGGTGCTTCTATCAATAGACCACCACTATTCACAGGTGAGAACTATGCATTCTGGAAGGTAAGAATGCAAATATTTATTGAATCTATTGATTGTGATATTTGGGATGTTATTGCGTCTGGCTTTTCTGTTCCTACTAACAATTTACAGGAACCTAAGCCCCGTGATCAATGGACCATTGAAGAAAAGAAAAGATCTCAGAATGACGTAAAAGCCCGGAACATCATTGCATCAGCATTAACTGTTGATGAGTTCTACAGAGTCTATGTCTGCAAAACCGCTCAGGAAATGTGGGATGTACTCAGAGTAACACATGAAGGAACAGATGATGTAAAGAGGGCAAGGAAGAACTCCCTAATCCAAGAATATGAGATGTTTAGAATGAAGCAAGGAGAAACTATTTCAGATGTTCAGAAACGCTTCACCAACATCGTAAATCATCTTATTGGACTAGGTAAGTCTTTCGATACTGACGAACTTAATATAAAAATTTTGAAATCTTTAGACAGGGCTTAGCAACCAAAAGTGACTGCAATTTCTGAGTCACAAAATCTCAACACAATGACCATGGCGGCATTATTTGGAAAGTTGAGAGAGCATGAACTAGACCTTGGAAGATTAGATGAAGAAGAAGCAAAAACGAAGAAAAAGACTCTAGCATTCAAATCTGAGGTAGAAAAGAGCAAAAACAAGATGGAAGATGAAGATGAAAACTTGAGTTTGTTAATCAAGAGGTTCAACAGGTTCATGAAATCAAAAGGCAAAGGAAGATTCAGAAATGAAAAGAGAGAAAATCAAGGATCTTCCTCAAACTATAGATGTTATGGTTGCGGAGAAAAAGGACATTTAAAAGCAGACTGCCCAAATCAAAGGAAGGGTGAAGAAAAGAAAGAAAAGAAATTCTTCAAGAAAAAGAAGGCATACATTGCATGGGAAGACGACAATGAGACCATTTCAGATTCAAGCTACTCAGATGAAGAAGCAAACATCTGTTTAGTGGTAAACGACGACGCTGAAAGCCAAGTAAGTACATCTAGCGATTCTGATAATTCTAGTCAAATTAGTGAAAATGAATTGCATGAAATTTATGCTGCTTTAATAGTAGAATCTGAAAAATTAGATAAAGCCCATCAGAAATTGAAAAAGGATTTCAAAAATCTAAAATTAAATTTTGAAAATATTTCTGAAGAAAATAAAAACTTGAAATCAGATTTTGAAAATATTCTTGAAGAAAATAAGAATTTAAAATTAAATTTTGAAAATATTTTTGAAGAAAATAAAGATTTGAAAAATAAAGTTTTAATTTTTGAAAAGGGTAAATTTACTAGTAGTAATGAATGTGCTTCTTGTGAAAATTTTAAGAAACTACAAGAACAAACAACCTTAGGAGAATGTAGTAAGAATAATGAAAATAAGGTTGTTAAAAATAAGTATGTTCCTAGAATTAAACACAATTATAGAACCCGTAGAACTTGGGTAGAAAAAGGAACAACTTATAGGAACACAAATGTTGTATCATGCTTTTATTGTATGAAAAAGGGTCATACATCTAACAAATGTAAAATTAAGCATTATGGTGTTCCAAGTGGTAGATATATTTGGGTTGTAAAATGATTTCAATTTTTTTTTAAATTAACCCAAAGGACCCATACAAAATAGTTGGGTACCTATTGTTTAAAATTTAGAATTTCTTTAAAACAATATTTAATTATTATTCCAAGGTAGATGGAATTATTTTAATTTATTTTATATACAAAGCATATATAGTTTTCAAACGGAAAATATTTGAAATAGAAGAATATGTGCATGTTGTCTTTGATGAAATTGTAGACCTTGAGGCAAAACCTCTTGAGTCATTTGAATTACATGCAGACAATGATGAAGATTTGAAGAAGCAACAAATGAAGTGAAGAATGATGACAATCCTCAAAGATGAATATCTAAACAAAATGTGAAAACAACCTAGAGGATTCTCATTACAAAATTGAAGGCATATCTAAAGGGGTGCTTTATGTTTCTATGTTTTTATTAGTATGTGCTCTTTATATTTTCTTGCATGCTTACCTCTTTAAAAATTCAATAAAATATATATTGTTTTTCCTTAATATGCATACATGCTTTTATTAAGGGGAGTATATTTTCTAATAAATTTAGGGGGAGCAATTATTCATCACTTTTTAATAATGATCAAAAAGGGGGAGAAATATTTAAAGTCTTAAATCTTAAACTTATTTCTAAGTTTACTAACAATTGTTTCTTCCTTAAAGTTGTATTTTAAATACAGATTATTTTCAAAAGCTTTAAATCAAGAAGGTTTTGATCATCATCAAAAAGGGGGAGATTGTTAGCAAAATGATGAAGATGAAGTTTTGATGATGTCCAAATCAAGTCAAGACCAATCAAGAATCAAAATGATTTGAAGATTTGTATTGTGATGGAAAGCTTTTGTAATACTCTTAGAAATATGTATAGGACTTAGATTAGAAAAAGAAAAGTGTTTTGTAAAAAGTACTGTAGCAAAATACTGTAGCAAATTACTGTAGCGCATTACTGTAGCACGGTACTGTAGCAAAGTACTGTAGCTAATCGATTAACAGAGGTTGTTAATCGATTGTTCCAGAGAAAAATGGAAAAATTCAGCAGTGCAGTGTTAATCGATTAACAGAGGGTGTTAATCGATTAACGTTAATCGATTAACAGAAGGTGTTAATCGATTAACACAGGGACCGTTTGAAAAACTAGCCGTTTTTATAGCCGTTGGACTATCCGTTGGGGTGTTAATCGATTAACCACTGTAGCTAATCGATTAACACAGTGTGAAAGGCTGAAAACGAAAAATGGAAGAGCCCTTTGGATGAGTCTATAAATAGACTCTCATTTTCCTCTCAAGTGAGAATCCAGAGACACAGAAACTCTTCCCTTGTGCTCAAATACTCAGAAATTATTGAGACTTGTGTGTTCTTATTCGGCTTGTGAAACTCTTGTCTGTGGAGCTGATGAAGTGCTGCTACGGTGACAGAGGAAATAGCCGGTTCATCCTTGGTGTGTCTAAGGAGGTGTTCGGAAGAGAATCATCCTTCGTGAAGTATTCGGAGGAGGTGTTCATCCTTTGTGAAGACTCAAAGGAGGTGTAGTTTCATCTCTTGTGGTATCAAGAGAGGTGGTTTCTAAACTTTTACAAATTGTATCTTTGTGATTGTAATTTGTAATTGTTTTGTGTTAGTGAAACTGTTTATCTTGTTTTGAGATAAGCGACTGGACGTAGGATTGGTAAGATCCGAACCAGGATAAAATCATCTGTGCAAATTTCTCTCAACCTTACTCTTGCTTTATTTGTCTTTATTAATTGCTAAGTAAGTTTAATTGAGTAGAAATTAAAAGGCACACGTTATTATTAAAAACCCCTCTTGGTTTGTTATTCCACGCTAACCCTTCTGCTGCAGCCGCACTCTGACAATTCCAGCTTATGTGAAGCATATGAAGTCAATCTCCACAAAGAAAAGATATATAGATGAGGAGATTGATGAGTGCAAAACTGTTAAGAAGAAGCCCCTTCCTCCAAAAGTGAAAGATCCAGGAAGTTTTACAATTCCTTGCGTCATAGGGAAGGAGAAGATAAGGAAAGCCCTACTTGATTTAAGGTCAAGTGTTAATTTGATCCCTTTATCTCTACTTAAGAGAATTGGTGATCTTGAAGTCAAGCCAACAAAGGTGACTTTGCTAATGGCGGATGGATCTTCAAAGAAGCCTTATGGTGTAGTGGAAGACGTTATGGTTTGTGTGGGCAAACTAAAATTCTTGGTGGACTTTGTGGTGATGGAGATGGAGGAGAATTTGACTCCAATTATTCTTGGAAGACCGTTTATGAAAACAGCCAAGGTCATCATCAATGTAGATGAAGGGACGATAGTGCTTCAAGACCAAGAAGAAAGGGTGGTCTTTAATGTCTTCAAAGAGGAGCAGCAAATGCAAAAGGAAGAGGCTAGTCATAAAGCTACATGTCAAGATGTACCCATGACTAGCTTTAAAGCTGCAAAGTCGGGCTTCAAAGGTAAAAATTGTTTCTTGTCACAAGTTAGGGAAGAAGAAAAAGATGGCAAAGAAAGGACAGTTCATGATGACTTGATGCAAACACAACTCAAACTTGGTAAACCTGTAAGATTCAAGAACAAGTTGTGGGTTGTGAAAGAATATAAAGATAATGGAGTGATAGAGATTGAATCTCCATATTCAAGGAGAGTTAAGAAGGTCGACCCGAAGCAGCTGAGTTGGTGTGATGACAGTAAGATGAGCACCAACATTGAAGATGGAACCTGAGCTTTACTGGGTCAAGCTAGTGATGCTAAAAGAGTGCTTGCTGCGAGACATCCCAGTGATTTGAGGACATTAATTTCTTTACTTTTTATTTTTGGGTGATGTAATTTTATAAACTTTGGACATTTTTTTTTTAATTTTTTGAGACTTTTGGGTATAACATCTACTGATGGATGCTAGGTGGTTAAGTATCTACTGAAGAATACTAGGTTTGTTGCACCTACTGATGGGTGTTGGTGGATTTTGGGCCAGGCTCGTGACGCTAAACAAGTGCTACCTGGGAGGCAACCCAGTAGATTGACTTTATTTTTTGTTGTTTGTTTTGATTCTGTTTTAGTTGAATGATAGGGATGAAATGTTTGAGTGATGTGAGAACATAAATGCATAAGGTGAGTGAGAGTCATGATTATAAGACACCTAGGGCAAGCTAGGAAGAAGGAGAAGAGGTGGCGCAAATGCCGCTAAGCAGAAATTTTCGCTGAGCGCCAGTACTGTAGATTGGTGTGGACTGGTTTGGCTCATTTAGGCTCAGCGGTTGTAGGGCCCATTAGGGTATTTTTATACTCTAGGGCACGACTTCACCTCTGTTTTCAGATTTCCTTCTTCCCACACACTCTTAAACACTTTCTCAAGAGTTCTCTACATTTTTTCCTTTTTCCCCCTTTACAAAACCTCTTTTGCACTCACTTTCTCACTAGGTTTCCATCTAAGTTTGGGGTTTGGTGAGAGCATTGCTATTGGGAGCTAATTTCTTCACATTCCTAGAGCATTTTTCATTCATCTAGCATCTCCACCCAAGTAAGTTCAAGCAATTTTCATTCGAGGGTTCTTGAAAGAATGAATTGAGTTGAACATGGTTGTTTAAGCATGATTCTTTAGGGATTTTGATTTTTATGCATGATTTGATGAATTAATTGTTGTTTGAACTGATTTGAATTCTTGATTTGGGTTTGGAACTAAGAAGATTGCATGAGGGTGCAGAATAGGACATTCTAAAAGGAATTTTGCAAAATCTGCAAAATCGCTGCTTGGCGAAAATTTTCCCTGAGCGCGATTCTGGCAAAATGATTTCTTTGGCGTTTTTGCTTGCTGGTTTGAGCCATAGGTTGCGCTAAAGGGTTCTGTTTGCCCTCAGCGGTGATTTAGCATTGTTTTGGGGTGTTGTTTGTGGTTTACTAATGATTAACAACATGCCTTGTGGTTTTGTGAATTGTGTTTGATGTAGGGATGGCCTCCTCATCTGGCAAGAGATACAAGACTATAGGATCCAAGAGGAAGGATAAGGAACCATAACACACTCATTCTAGCAAAGTTCCTTTCCCGCAAGCATGAGAACATTTTAAAATTGTCCAAGATAGGAGGCTCTTAATGGAAAGGAAGGCTGGATTGATTCCTGAATTAGCTCCACAATTTGGAGAGCAAATGGTGAGTAGGAACTGGAGAAGGCTAGCCACCTATGTTGCACCAGCTAACATAGCAGTGGTGAAAGAATTTTACACCAATGCAAGGAGGTTGTGTGATCATCCTGCTGAGGATTACATGAGCTATGTTAGAGGCCACGCTATTCGGTATGATCCTAACTCTATCAATAGATTTTTAGATACTAAATAGGTTGGTGAGTGTTAACCCTTGGCAAGTGTAACCAAATCGTATCAAGTAATAAAATTGGTAAGACCAAGTATCGTTTCCCAAAGGACTCACGGCCTAAACCGTTATGTGATTTGTAGATTATCTTAGACTTGTAACCGAAAATATTGTTGTTGAAATATGGAAAAATATATCTTTCTATCATTAATTGTTAGGGTTTTTCTTTTATACTCTATGCATGCTTTGTTTAACTTATTCTATTGCATGATCATTGATTTTATCGATATGGACACATACGGGGAAATCTAGACATGAAGAAATTCTCCCAATAGTAGTATAAACCTAGACATACGAATATGATGTTTGGTTGCCTTTAAGCTTCTATGCAAATATAATGCATGAATAATTGCTAGGGAGACAAGACATTGTAAACTAGTTATTAGGAGTAGGTTTTCTTCACCAAGACATTGGGTTTAAGGTAATTTAGAAAGTGCCATTAACATTAATGAAGAAAGATGAATTTTTGAATACATGAGAGTGGATAGGATGAATTGGTAAACCCCAACAACATAATCATTCATATTATCCATCAACCATTTTTGCATCGTTCAAGTCCATTGATCAAAACCTTGCATTCATGTTTATTTTTGCATAGTTCAACAATAATATTTTCGGTTACAAGTCTAAGATAATCAACAAATCACATAATTGTTTAGGTTGTGAGTCCTTTGGAAAACGATACTTGGTCTTACCATTTATTATTACTTGATACGAGTCGGTTACACTTGCCGAGGGTTAACAACAGGTTCCGCTTTTCATTGTAATTTATAAATTATAATATATTTGTTTAATTCATATTTTTGTGAGTAAAAATATCCTGCACAAGAAGGTTCAGTCGTAAGTTCGACCTTGATATGTTCCACTTTTGATTATAATTTATAAATTATAATACATTTGTTTAACTCATATTTTTGTGAGTAAAAATATCCTGCACATGAAGGTTCAGTCCTAAGTTCGACCTTGATAGGTTCAACTTTTGATTATAATTTATAAATTATAATACATTTGTTTAACTCATTTTTTTTTGAGTAAAAATATGCTGCACAGGAAGGTTCAGTCCTACGTTCACCATTGACAGGTTCCACTTTTGATTATAATTCATAAATTATAATATATTTGTTTAACTCATATTTTTATGAGTAAAAATATCCTGCACACAAGAAGGTTCAGTCCTAAATTCAACCTTGACCTGTTTCACTTTTCATTATGATTTATAAATTATAATATATTTGTTTAACTCATATTTTTTTGAGTAAAAATATTCTGTAGAGGAAGGTTGTTCTACGTTCAACTTTGACAGGTTCCACTTTTGATTATAATTTATAAGTTATAATATATTCGTTTAACTCATATTTTTTTGAGTAACACTATCCTACATAGGAAGGTTCAGTCTTACATTCAACCTTGATAAGTTTCACTCTTGTTGAGGTGGTAGAGGGAGCATCACTCAGTAAATTTATAGCCTCCCAAAAATATGCTCCCAATAATATCCAAATTCTTAGGTGCGGAAACTCACATAAATAAAACAAAAAATATATATCTAATAAACAAAAAGAAAACTTATAATTATTAAGCGAAGAAAATGCGAATTAAAACTATGATAAAATATTACAAACATATATAAATAATAATAATGAAATTATTTATATTTACTTTGATAAAAATATTATCAACTACCATTTTTAATTTTCTTTTTAGAAATAAAATTCTTACTTTCTTTTATCTGATTTTAAAGTTAAACATTTCTCAAACATTATAGGTGAGTTTATCTATCAACTTTTTAGTGCTGTGTTGATTTGGCCTTATATATTGTTCAAAAAGATTAGAAAAAGAGGATTTGCATTTATCATGTGTGTTTGTATGTAATGATTTGTAAGAGACGAATAGTACAGATTTGTGAGATTATTCTTTTTTTTCATCTCCTTTGATATAAGCAGATTTGAGTGTTGTAAAAGATATTTTATAATAATGTCCTTGTTTTATCATCATTGTTATTATTTTCACGTGTAGGTAAGAAAAATTATTTAAAATAACTATTAACCATCAAATACATAGTTTTTCAATTATTATTTAAAAGAAAAATTAACACGAGTCAATTAAATAATAACAATGACAATATTTAATATCTAAATATTTAGTATTTATTTTTATACCAAAATATATTTTATTCTTTATTGTTATAATATATTACAAATAACTTGTTTATAATATTTTATAAAAAAAATTTAGTTTTACAAAAACAATATAATTAATTATTTATTAGTTTATTTTAATTCTAATATTTCAAAATAATAAAATGTCTTAATCATAAATAACATTTTATATTATTATTATTACCATTAAGGATAATTTGGTAATCTACAATTCTTTTATTTAATAAAATATATTATTTAAATATCACATTAGTTAAATCTTACAAAAGTCCTTATAAACTTTACTTTGAAATTCATCTCAATCACCTTCAAATTCATTAAAAAAAATAACACAATTTTTGTGAGAGCGGTTGCAGTAGAATGGTTAGCGTGGGTTAACAAACCAAGAGGGGGTGAATTGATCTTTAATATGAACGTGTACCTTTTAAAATTTCTTCTTAATTTAACTTACTAAGCAAATTATAATGACAAAGTAAAGAGAGTAAGGTTGAGAGAAATTTGCAGAGATGATTTTATCCTGGTTCGGATCTTACCAATCCTACATCAAGTTTCCTATCTCAAAACAAGATAAATAGTTCACTAAGCACAAAACAGTTATAAACTACAATCACACAGATACAATTTGTAATAGTTTAGAAAACACCTATCTTGAAGCCACAAGAGATAAGACACATTTTCCTTAAACACACCATAGGACTAACACCTCCTCTGAATACTTCATGAAGGATGAACACCTCCTTTAAATCTTCACAAAGGATGAACACTTCCTCTGAATACTTCATGAAGGATGATTTCCTCTTCCAAACACCTCCTTAGATGCATCAAGGATGAACCAGCTATTCCTCTGTCACCGTAGCAGCACTTCACCAGCTCCACAAACGAGAGTTTCTCAAGCCGAACAAAAACATACAAGTCTCAAAGGTTATCTGAGTACTAGAGCACAAGGGAAGAGTTATTGTTGAAGGAAAATGAGAGTTTATTTATAGACTCAAGCAAATACTCTCTCGTTCTTCGTTTCCAGCCATTTAACGCTTTTAATCGATTAATATTCTTATTAATCGATTAAAATGAGTACAACGGCTAGAAAAACTCCAACGGTCACCTTTAATCGATTAATCCACTGTTTAGTTGATTAGCTAATCGATTAAAAGGTATTTTAATCTATTAATCCAGAGACAGTTTGAGTTTTCAGCTTTTACTCTGTTTAATCGATTAATATTAGTTTTAATCGATTAAAACTGTGCGATTTTGACTCTGAACATCAACTACAAAATATGAAAGTACATGGAATCAAAACCACTGAAAATTTAAGTCATAGACACTGAACTACAATTATTACAAAAGATTTCTATTGCAATACAAGTCTTCATAAGATCTTCTTGAATCTTGATTTCTCTTGACTTGATTTAGACATCATCAAAACTTCATCTTCATCATTTTGCTAACATATTTTACCCTCAAATCCTCTTAAATTAATCTATTGTCTCTTCCTTAAATCATCTCCCTCAAATAGCTAAAAGTGTACTAAGGTAAGTATAAAAAAAAATTGAACATTTTAACTTCAGTACAAAACAGGTTGATCTTTTAAATAACTAATTAATTTAATCTTTCAAATTATCATTTATTATTATTTTAATCTCTAACTGTAGAAGAAATTATTGCTTATAAAGTTCAACCTTTATTTATAAACCATTTTAATAATATTATTAAAATAAGACATTTCATAATAATATCTAAAATCATATTAACAAAATATAAAATATAAAATATATTAATACATTTCTTCCAGAAATAATAATAATATAACATTTATACAAATCTTATCACGAAATCAACAAAGTATTCTAAAATAAAATATTACAACTTATATTGTATTTAACAATTTCCAGAGTTAACTTTTCACCTTTCATAGGTTTCTTTGAATCTACATCTTCATTTGTTCACATTAATGGTCATTATTGCAAAAGAAGAAAAACAAAATACAACAACCAACAAGTACAAGGATAAGCTAACTAATATATATATATATATATATATATATATATATATATATATATATATATATATATATATACACATTCACAACTTATGAGTTTTCCTTCCATGTAGTCCCTCTTCATGGTATCTCTATTTCTTCTAAAATCAGTAAAACTTACACATAAATTCTATTAATTCATCATACATGATTATATTCAAATGCTTTTAGCCAATTATTAGTAAAGGGAGTGAAATATATTATATTGTAGCATAATGAAACAAAATATGTGCTAAAGTGTATGTCCTTTATGAGTAAAGTAAACACTTATCAAACACTAGACGAAAACAACTCAATGAAAAGGTTATTAGTATGGTGTTGATGATGTTGAACATTAGATAAGTCTTTTAAGATGAAAGTTGTAAGAGAAAATGAAGATATTGTTTCTTTACATTTCTTCTTATTCGAAAGAATTTAAGAACCTAGAAAATATTTTAAAAGTAGTAGTAGTTTTAAAGATAAGACTCGAATATTTTATTTATAAAAGGTTCAACTATAAACAGATTTTGTGTTAATCGAGTTTAATTTTATAAAAACCACCATCTCTCTTGAAATATCTACTAAAGTTTCCTATGCCTTCTCCCTAACTTTATGAGCTTGTCTTTTGTCTATTTGACTATAAAAAGAACTAGTAAATTCACAAAGATGAGATCTACATTTCTAACTTATCAGAATCTAAGATAGAAAAAGATCATTTTTTGTTCTATTTTGAGTTAGTTTAGCATTTTGAGGCACACGTGGTTCTAAGATCCATGCATGTCAATCAAAGTAGCTCAAAGTGAATCTTTGTTTAGTTTTGATCATTGTAATATGCTTAAATATGTTATATGATGTCTTTGTAGATAGTTAGAATATCTTATAACAACTAGATCTCTAGGAATAGCCTTGTGTTAGGGATTTGTCTACACCAGGTAAAGAAAGCTAGTTTAATTTTAATTTGAATTCTACTTGATGAATGAATTGGGATGACAAATATTATTGGTAAATTTTGATGTATATGTGGGTATGTTGAATTGAATTAATTGTTCTATTTAAATGAAAATTAGTATTTATGGAACTTATTAGTTATAGTAGGATTTTCTAATTTGCTAACTCTAATGTGTATATAGAACAAAATTATGGTATTTTGAACTAAGGAAGAAATAGAATTGTCTAGATAAGAAAATTGGATAACCTAATGTAGTTAACATGATTACTGATATGACATTGGATGATACCACAAAATTGTTGGGTGTTATGTTTAAATATTAAGTTAGAGAGATCTAGTGGTCTTGGGTGTTGGACACTCGCTTGGGATCGTTGGGTGCTTTCTTGATAATGAGCTCTAAATGATTAGGGCGATGGGTGCTCATGGACACCGCACGATAGCATTGGGCACCAGAAACATTATGTTGGGCACCATCTAAAGTTAAATTCCAAAGAGTTCTAGGGGCTCAAAGCGTTGGACGTCAAGTAGTTCCCGTTGGACACCATGTGAGGGCATTGGGCACTAACTTGTTTCTATTGAGCGCGAGCTTGAACATAAGTTCTAGTGAACCTTTGAGTTATTTTTGTTGGGCAGAAATAGGTTAGTGTTGAACGCTAACAATTGTATTTTATGAGTTAACATGTTTTATATTTTGTAATTATGCATGTATTGATCAAATTATAATAATGGATGGTTTAAACGTGGAGAATATGATGCATGGATTATGTGAATGTTGAATATAATTTTAAATATTTGTAATTTGTATTGTAGTTTGATGGGAATTATATGGAATAAGAAAGTAGTGATTCCTAGTGTATGAATACTACTATGTGTGGTGGTGTATAAAGAGTATTTATAATAAAGACTGGAATGAGATCATCTTGAGTCTACTAGTATTAGACTCATAAAGTACGATAATTAGTGAGAGTCGAAGGATGTCCATATATAGATTTTGGATAAAAGATAGAACTCGCACCTATAGAATTTATCATATTATACTCTATGGATCGAGAAGAGATCCAAACATGATGTAGCTATAAATTTTGAAAAAGGAGAGTCAATTAGTGATGATGGGTGCAAGATCTTAGATTCTACTCAATATAGTCCTCTGAATGTTGAGTTAGATGCTTAATCGTAATTGAAAGAGCCATAAAAAAATAAAGAATGAAAAGATTTATTGTGCAACTTAAAACAAAATATCTTATTAATCATTAAAATAATAATGAGACTAAAACTACTCACTTTTAATTATGAGAATCAAAATTAAGCTACCGAAATTGTAAAAATAAAAACGTTCACTTTTAGGTAGGCAGAAAAATTAGAAGTTTGAAATTAAAATTGTAAACACACCATATTAGTCGTTGAAAAAAGAAGTGCAGTTAATATTAAAGTTTGAAAGAAGATTTGAATGAATCCAATCAGGAACAGTATAAACAGTAGTAGCAATTAAATAGGAGCCAGAAAGCACATGCATTAAAAGAAGGTATGGGGCTTACAAGCAGACAAAGATACATGGGAGCATGCCCTTCCTGTTCCTTAATCTATGGGCACCGTTGAGTGTTCCAACCGTCGGTACCGGCCAATTTGGACACGTGTCACAATCTCATGTAATCTATGTAACCGCCAAATCTCAATTGATGAAAGAAAGAGATGTTCATAAGCAAGATTAACCTTTTTAATAAAAAATTAATAAAACTTGCTCAACTTTATACTTCTAATTCTATTTTTTGGAATTAAATTAATACATTAAATTTGTAGCGGCGATGTAAGTTTGCCGGTTTGTGACACTTTGGATCAGTTTATATAAATTAGAAAACTTCAAAAGAAAATGTAAAAAGTTTTTTATTATAATTTTTAAATATATTTTATAATATTTATATTTCAAATATAATAATTTGACAATAATAATGTCATTTCAACATACTAAGAGTAAAAATATTAATGTTAGTATGAAAAAAAGAAACTTCTTTAATCTAACATCACTTAGCACTTAAAACTTGAAAGTAAAAATAATTTATACTTAGAACAATTTTCATCTTAGCAAAGCATATACATTCTATACTATATATTACTTCATTCAATTATAGAATTAAGAAATGCAATATTTGATAAAAAGAGGTTTTCTTCAATTTTTCGTCCAAACGATTTAACTCCTAAAACTAATATTAAAGATTTATACCAAAACTTAATTGATCAAGGATAAAATGATCAAACTTTAAATCAGAGTGATGCTTCTACATCACAACTCAGAAGAAGTAAAAGGCAAGGAAAGAAAAATCTTTTAGCTCAAATTTTCATGTATATTTAGTTAAAGGTATAAAAGATGATATCTTAACAAAGTTCTCATATTGGTATAATATAGAAGAAGATCCATTGACATATCAAGAAGCCATAAGGTCTCAAGATGCAACTTTCTGAAAAGAAGCAATTAATGATAAGATGGAATATATCTTAGAAAATAACACATTACCTCCTAAGTGTAAGCCAATAGGATGTAAGTGAATTTTCAGAAGGAAAATGAAGGAGAACTATTGATAAGTTCAAGGCACGTTTAGTGCCATAAGGTTTTAGACAAAAACAAAGAATCGATTATTTCGATACATATGCACCAGTGGCTAGAATCTTCACTATAAGGTTATTGATTGCTCTTGCAGCAATTCATAAACTTGTAATTCATCAAATGGATGTCAAGACATCGTTCTTGAATGAATAATTACAAGAAGAAGTTTATATGACACAACCAGAAGGTTTTGTTTTGAAAAAACAAAAAACACAAGGTATGTAAATTAAATAAATCCTTGTATGGATTGAAACAAGCGCCAAAACAATGACACCAAAAGTTTGATGATGTTGTGTTATCAAATGGTTTCATGATAAATATAACTCAGACAAGTGTGTGTATAGTAAATTTAATGACAGTGGTAATGATGTCATAATCAACTAATATGTTGATGATATGTTAATTTTTGGAAAATATTTAGATAAAGTTAATGTGACTAAAAGATTTCTATCATCTTATTTCTCTATGAAGGATATGCTAGAAACAAATGTTATACTAGGTATAAAGATTAAGAGAGAAAATGAGAAGTTAATTTTATCTAAATCTCATTACATTGAACAAGTACTCAAGAAATTCACCTTCATTAGTGACTTATGTGATTTCCATAATACACCTTCATTAGGAAATAAGAAATATTTAATAACACTCATTGATGATCACTCTCGTTATTGTTATGTTTATTTTTTGTTTTCTAAGGATGAAGCCCTAGAAAAATTTAAAATTTATAAAAATGTAGAGTTACAATTGTTAAGATATCAGCAAGTGTACCAAATCTTATCAAGTAATAATAAATGGTAGGACCAAGTATCGTTTCCCAAGAGACTCACGGCACTAGACTGTCATGTAATTACTTAACTAATTAAGACTTTGAAGAACAAATTTTAGGGTTTTGAATGCAAAACAAGAAAGTAAATATGAATGCAAATTGATCAATTGAGGCTAAATACTAGAATGAATGGATGAAGTTTAAAATATGAGACGAGTATATTGTTGGGGTTTAGATTTCACCTAGTCTACTCTCATGCATATAAGAATTCATCTTCTTCATTCAATTGTTAACATCAGTTTCTAAATTACTTAAAACTCGATGTCTCAGTGAAAAAAACATATCCTTAATTACTAGATCATTGTCTTGTCTCACTAGTAATTAATTCGGCATTACGATTAGAAGCTTAAGATCACTAATAACGGTTGAAAAACCGTTATTTTTATACTTAATTTTGATATTAAAAACACCCTTTTTGACTTAGAAGTTTACTTGAACTCATGCTTTTGCTTTAGTTTTATGAATAAGAGAGTTGCAGGTGAATTTAATGGTTTTGTGCTAGAATCCCTTGATTTTGTAGACTATTGGAATGATTTCAAAGAAGAGTTAAAGTACCGAATGGTTGAAATGCAGAGAAGTCAAGCAGAATGCAGAAAAGTAAACTAGTCAACTAGAAAAGTCAACCAGAAAAGTCAACCAATCAACAAGAATGTAGAAAAGTCAATCAGAGTGAAGAAAAAGATGCACTGAGCGGCAGTTTTGAAGTGCCGAAATCACCACTAAGGGCTAAAAATGCAGCTAAGCTTCATTCTGAAGAGCCGCACTTACCGCTGAGCGACAAAAGTGCCACTGAGCACCATTTTTATGGGCTTTGACCTGTTTTCTGTTATTTTTATATTCTATTTAAGGACTTTCACGTCCTAGGGATGATATATTTTGATGGCATGAGAACAAAAACATACTTTCACCCCTTGGGGATAGATTTGGGGATGTGACAACTCTCCTATTCTCTTTCTACGGTTTTTCTATCTCTTTCACTCTTTCATTCCATTGTTCATCTAGTTTTTCCATTCTTTCATTCTTCATTGTAAGCCAAGGTTCTCCATGACAATGGAGAACTAAACTCATTTGTTGTTGGGGATGATGTAACCTCTAAAGTTTCATGTCTTTGAATATGATTTAGACATTTTATGCTTCTTTCATTGAATGTTAGTGATTTTCTCTTATTCTTAATGCTTGTTATGTTTTGGTCATTCATGACTTGATGTTTGATTTATTTGAGTATTGGGAAATATCTTATGAATCATGTTCTAGAGGATTTCACCCAAAGGGAATATAGGGATAGGGATAGGACATTTGGTTGTCTTAAGCTTCTTTTCTTAATGCAGAATTAATTATTAGGGATTCAAGGAATTGAGGTCTAATAATTAAGACTAGGCTTTTTACACCGAGAGATCGACTTTTATGTAATTTCGTAAGTGACATTAACATTCCAATGAAGAAGATGAATTCTAATATGCATGAAAGTGAAGTAGGTTAAATCTTACACCAACAACATCATCATCTCATATTATCAACTTCATCCACTCATTCTTGTATCAAGCCTCAATTGATCAATTTGCATCCATATTTATTTTTGTTGCATTTGTATTTAAACACCAATAAAATAGTTTTTAAGTCTTAATTAGTTAAGATATTACACGATTGTTTAGGAACACGAGTCTCTTAGGAAAAAAATACTTGGTCTTACCATTTTATATTACTTGATACGATTTGGTACACTTGCCAATATGTTAACAAGTTTTTGGCGCTATTGCCGGGGACTCGTGGTCATACTATACTTTTGTGTGATTCTTAATTTGTTTAAACCCTTTTTTATTTTTTTTTATTTTATTTTTATTTGTTTGGGCTAATTTGACGCTCTAGTGTGGTGTTCTTTAGTGTATGCAAGACAATATTCGCACTAGGAGCACAAAACTATTTGAACCTCTTCTTACAGGTCTGAAAAATAGTAGAAGTGTCAGAGCGGCTGCAGCGGAATGGTTAGCGTGGAATAAACAAACTAAGAGGGGTTTTTAATACTAACGTGTGCCTTTTAATTTCTACTCAATTAAACTTACTTAGCAATTAATAATAACAATTAAATAGAGTAAGGTTGAGAGAAATTTGCACAGATGATTTTATCCTGGTTCGGATCTTACCAATCCTACGTCCAGTCGCTTATCTCAAAACAAGATAAACAGTTTCACTAACACAAAACAATTACAAACTACAATCACAAAGATACAATTTGTAAGAGTTTAGAAAACACCTCTCTTGATACCACAAGAGATGAAACTACACCTCCTTTGAGTCTTCACAAAGGATGAACACCTCCTCCGAATACTTCACGAAGGATGAACACCTCCTTCGAATACTTCACGAAGGATGAACCTCTTCCGAACACCTCCTCAGACACACCAAGGATGAACCGGCTATTTCCTCTGTCACCGTAGCAGCACTTCACCAGCTCCACAGACAAGAGTTTCACAAGCCGAACAAGAACACACAAGTCTCAAGAATTTCTGAGTATTTGAGCACAAGGGAAGAGTTTCTGTGTCTCTGGATATTTTACTTGAGAGGAAATGAGAGTCTATTTATAGACTCATCCAAAGGCTCTTCCATTTTCGCTTTTAGACTTTCTGACTGTGTTAATCGATTAGCTACAGTGGTTAATCGATTAACAACCCAACGGATACTTCAACGGCTCTAAAAACGGCTAGTTTTTCAAACAGCTCCTGTGTTAATCGATTAACAGCCCTTGTTAATCGATTAACGTTAATCGATTAACACCCCTTGTTAATCGATTAACAGCTCAATGCAGTACTTCTTCATTCGTCTCTGGAACAATCAATTTACACCCTGTGTTAATCGATTAACACTGCACAGATTTTGCTGTTTGGCTTATTTTTACATCACTTTTGAATGTATACATAAAACTACTAATTATCTAAGTCCTAGATACTAAACTATAATTATTACAAAAGCTTTCCATAGCAATACAAGTCTTCATAACATCTTGAATCTTGATTTCTCTTGACTTGATTTGGACATCATCAAAACTTCATCTTCATCATTTTGCTAACAATCTCCCCCTTTTTGATGATGATCAAAACCTTCTTGATTTAAAGCTTTTGGTAATAATCTGTATTTAAAATACAACTTAAGGAAGAAACAATTGTTAGTAAACTTAGAAATAAGTTTAAAACTTTAAATATTTCTCCCCCTTTTTGATCATTATAAAAAAGAGATGTATAATAGCACCCCCTAAATTTATGACAAATTATACTCCCCCTTAATAAAAGCATGTATGCATAGAAATAATAAGAAAAGCAACATACATTTTATTGAATTTAAAGAGGCAAGCATACAAGGAAATATAAAGGGCATATACTAATAAAAACATAGAAATATAAAGTACCCCTTTAGATATCCTTCCAATTTCGTAATGAGAATCCTCTAGGTTGTTTTCACATTTTGTTTAGATCTTCATCTTGAGGATTGTCATCATTCTTCACTTCATTTGTTGTCTTCTACAAATCTTCATCATTGCCTGCATGTAATTTAAATGACTCAAGAGGTTTTGCCTCAAGGTCTACAATTTCATCAAAGACAACATGCACACATTTTTCTATTTCAATTTGTTTTCCGTTTGAAAATTATATATGCTTTGTATCAAAAAAATTGTTTCATATTCTTTAAAAAACAATTTCTTAATTTTTGTTTTCAAATATTTAAAACAAAATTGTTTTAAAGAAATTCTAAATTTTAAACAATAGGTACCCAACTACTTGTATGGGTCCTTTGGGTTAGATTTAGAAAAAAGAAATTATTTTATAACCCAAACATATCTACCACTTGGAACACCATAATGCTTAATTTTACATTTGTTAGATGTATGACCCTTTTTCATACAATAAAAGCATGATACAAAGTTTGTGTTCCTATAAGTTGTTCCTTTTTCTACCCAAGTTCTACGGGTTTTATGTTTATTTTTAATTCTAGGAACATACTTATTTTTAACAACCTTATTTTCATTATTTTTACTACATTCTCCTGAGGTTGTTTCATCTAGTAGTTTCTTATAATTAACACAAGATGCACATTCATCACTACTAGTATATTTACCTTTTTCATAAAATAAAATTTTATTTTTCAAAATTTTATTTTCTTCAAAAATATTTTTAAAATTTGATTTTAATTCTTTATTTTCATCTGCTATTGATTTTTCAATGTTATCAACTTTCAATTTATGTTTATCACAAAATTTACACTCAGCAGATATATTTGTATCATTTTTTACATTTGAAATTTTACTATTTAAAGTTTCTATTTCTTCTAAGGATTTTTCATATTTCTTTTGTAATTCTTTAAAATCCTTTTTCAATTTCTTATGAGCAAGATCTAGTTTTTCTGATTCTATCAATAATTCTCTATAAATTTCATGTAATTCATCTTCATCAATATGATCAGAATCATCAGAATCGCTAGAGGTACTTACTTGGCTTCCAGTGTCGTCGTTCACTACTAAACAGATGTATGCTTGCTCATCAGAATCACCCATACTTGATGTTGTGCTTGATGAAGAGCTTAAACTATTCTCTTCCATGATTAAAGTATTCGTTTTAGCACACCTGATTTCATCTCCGCCTTCATGAGTTACTCTTAAAGTTTCCCACATTTCTTTAGCGTTTTTGCAGACAGAGACCCTGTAGAACTCATCAACAGTCAACGCTGATGCAATGATATTCCGGGCTTTTACATCATTCTGAGATCTTCTCTTTTCTTCAATGGTCCATTGGTCACGGGACTTTGGTTCCTGCATATTGTTAGTTGGAACAAAAGGACCAAATGCAACAGCATCCCAAATATCTATATCAATAGATTCCATAAAAATTTGCATTCTGACCTTCCAGAATGCGTAATTTTCACCTGTGAATAGTGGTGGTCTATTGATAGAAGCACCCTCTGCAAAGGTTTGATGTGATCCTGCCATTTGAATGACTATCAAAGCAAGATCTGATACCAATTGTCAGAGCGGCTGCAGCGGAATGGTTAGCGTGGAATAAACAAACTAAGAGGGGTTTTTAATACTAACGTGTGCCTTTTAATTTCTACTCAATTAAACTTACTTAGCAATTAATAATAACAATTAAATAGAGTAAGGTTGAGAGAAATTTGCACAGATGATTTTATCCTGGTTCGGATCTTACCAATCCTACGTCCAGTCGCTTATCTCAAAACAAGATAAACAGTTTCACTAACACAAAACAATTACAAACTACAATCACAAAGATACAATTTGTAAGAGTTTAGAAAACACCTCTCTTGATACCACAAGAGATGAAACTACACCTCCTTTGAGTCTTCACAAAGGATGAACACCTCCTCCGAATACTTCACGAAGGATGAACACCTCCTTCGAATACTTCACGAAGGATGAACCTCTTCCGAACACCTCCTCAGACACACCAAGGATGAACCGGCTATTTCCTCTGTCACCGTAGCAGCACTTCACCAGCTCCACAGACAAGAGTTTCACAAGCCGAACAAGAACACACAAGTCTCAAGAATTTCTGAGTATTTGAGCACAAGGGAAGAGTTTCTGTGTCTCTGGATATTTTACTTGAGAGGAAATGAGAGTCTATTTATAGACTCATCCAAAGGCTCTTCCATTTTCGCTTTTAGACTTTCTGACTGTGTTAATCGATTAGCTACAGTGGTTAATCGATTAACAACCCAACGGATACTTCAACGGCTCTAAAAACGGCTAGTTTTTCAAACGGCTCCTGTGTTAATCGATTAACAGCCCTTGTTAATCGATTAACGTTAATCGATTAACACCCCTTGTTAATCGATTAACAGCTCAATGCAGTACTTCTTCATTCGTCTCTGGAACAATCGATTTACACCCTGTGTTAATCGATTAACACTGCACAGATTTTGCTGTTTGGCTTATTTTTACATCACTTTTGAATGTATACATAAAACTACTAATTATCTAAGTCCTAGATACTAAACTATAATTATTACAAAAGCTTTCCATAGCAATACAAGTCTTCATAACATCTTGAATCTTGATTTCTCTTGACTTGATTTGGACATCATCAAAACTTCATCTTCATCATTTTGCTAACAATCTCCCCCTTTTTGATGATGATCAAAACCTTCTTGATTTAAAGCTTTTGGTAATAATCTGTATTTAAAATACAACTTAAGGAAGAAACAATTGTTAGTAAACTTAGAAATAAGTTTAAAACTTTAAATATTTCTCCCCCTTTTTGATCATTATAAAAAAGAGATGTATAATAGCACCCCCTAAATTTATGACAAATTATACTCCCCCTTAATAAAAGCATGTATGCATAGAAATAATAAGAAAAGCAACATACATTTTATTGAATTTAAAGAGGCAAGCATACAAGGAAATATAAAGGGCATATACTAATAAAAACATAGAAATATAAAGTACCCCTTTAGATATCCTTCCAATTTCGTAATGAGAATCCTCTAGGTTGTTTTCACATTTTGTTTAGATCTTCATCTTGAGGATTGTCATCATTCTTCACTTCATTTGTTGTCTTCTACAAATCTTCATCATTGCCTGCATGTAATTTAAATGACTCAAGAGGTTTTGCCTCAAGGTCTACAATTTCATCAAAGACAACATGCACACATTTTTCTATTTCAATTTGTTTTCCGTTTGAAAATTATATATGCTTTGTATCAAAAAAATTGTTTCATATTCTTTAAAAAACAATTTCTTAATTTTTGTTTTCAAATATTTAAAACAAAATTGTTTTAAAGAAATTCTAAATTTTAAACAATAGGTACCCAACTACTTGTATGGGTCCTTTGGGTTAGATTTAGAAAAAAGAAATTATTTTATAACCCAAACATATCTACCACTTGGAACACCATAATGCTTAATTTTACATTTGTTAGATGTATGACCCTTTTTCATACAATAAAAGCATGATACAAAGTTTGTGTTCCTATAAGTTGTTCCTTTTTCTACCCAAGTTCTACGGGTTTTATGTTTATTTTTAATTCTAGGAACATACTTATTTTTAACAACCTTATTTTCATTATTTTTACTACATTCTCCTGAGGTTGTTTCATCTAGTAGTTTCTTATAATTAACACAAGATGCACATTCATCACTACTAGTATATTTACCTTTTTCATAAAATAAAATTTTATTTTTCAAAATTTTATTTTCTTCAAAAATATTTTTAAAATTTGATTTTAATTCTTTATTTTCATCTGCTATTGATTTTTCAATGTTATCAACTTTCAATTTATGTTTATCACAAAATTTACACTCAGCAGATATATTTGTATCATTTTTTACATTTGAAATTTTACTATTTAAAGTTTCTATTTCTTCTAAGGATTTTTCATATTTCTTTTGTAATTCTTTAAAATCCTTTTTCAATTTCTTATGAGCAAGATCTAGTTTTTCTGATTCTATCAATAATTCTCTATAAATTTCATGTAATTCATCTTCATCAATATGATCAGAATCATCAGAATCGCTAGAGGTACTTACTTGGCTTCCAGTGTCGTCGTTCACTACTAAACAGATGTATGCTTGCTCATCAGAATCACCCATACTTGATGTTGTGCTTGATGAAGAGCTTAAACTATTCTCTTCCATGATTAAAGTATTCGTTTTAGCACACCTGATTTCATCTCCGCCTTCATGAGTTACTCTTAAAGTTTCCCACATTTCTTTAGCGTTTTTGCAGACAGAGACCCTGTAGAACTCATCAACAGTCAACGCTGATGCAATGATATTCCGGGCTTTTACATCATTCTGAGATCTTCTCTTTTCTTCAATGGTCCATTGGTCACGGGACTTTGGTTCCTGCATATTGTTAGTTGGAACAAAAGGACCAAATGCAACAGCATCCCAAATATCTATATCAATAGATTCCATAAAAATTTGCATTCTGACCTTCCAGAATGCGTAATTTTCACCTGTGAATAGTGGTGGTCTATTGATAGAAGCACCCTCTGCAAAGGTTTGATGTGATCCTGCCATTTGAATGACTATCAAAGCAAGCTCTGATACCAATTGTCAGAGCGGCTGCAGCGGAATGGTTAGCGTGGAATAAACAAACTAAGAGGGGTTTTTAATACTAACGTGTGCCTTTTAATTTCTACTCAATTAAACTTACTTAGCAATTAATAATAACAATTAAATAGAGTAAGGTTGAGAGAAATTTGCACAGATGATTTTATCCTGGTTCGGATCTTACCAATCCTACGTCCAGTCGCTTATCTCAAAACAAGATAAACAGTTTCACTAACACAAAACAATTACAAACTACAATCACAAAGATACAATTTGTAAGAGTTTAGAAAACACCTCTCTTGATACCACAAGAGATGAAACTACACCTCCTTTGAGTCTTCACAAAGGATGAACACCTCCTCCGAATACTTCACGAAGGATGAACACCTCCTTCGAATACTTCACGAAGGATGAACCTCTTCCGAACACCTCCTCAGACACACCAAGGATGAACCGGCTATTTCCTCTGTCACCGTAGCAGCACTTCACCAGCTCCACAGACAAGAGTTTCACAAGCCGAACAAGAACACACAAGTCTCAAGAATTTCTGAGTATTTGAGCACAAGGGAAGAGTTTCTGTGTCTCTGGATATTTTACTTGAGAGGAAATGAGAGTCTATTTATAGACTCATCCAAAGGCTCTTCCATTTTCGCTTTTAGACTTTCTGACTGTGTTAATCGATTAGCTACAGTGGTTAATCGATTAACAACCCAACGGATACTTCAACGGCTCTAAAAACGGCTAGTTTTTCAAACGGCTCCTGTGTTAATCGATTAACAGCCCTTGTTAATCGATTAACGTTAATCGATTAACACCCCTTGTTAATCGATTAACAGCTCAATGCAGTACTTCTTCATTCGTCTCTGGAACAATCGATTTACACCCTGTGTTAATCGATTAACACTGCACAGATTTTGCTGTTTGGCTTATTTTTACATCACTTTTGAATGTATACATAAAACTACTAATTATCTAAGTCCTAGATACTAAACTATAATTATTACAAAAGCTTTCCATAGCAATACAAGTCTTCATAACATCTTGAATCTTGATTTCTCTTGACTTGATTTGGACATCATCAAAACTTCATCTTCATCATTTTGCTAACAATCTCCCCCTTTTTGATGATGATCAAAACCTTCTTGATTTAAAGCTTTTGGTAATAATCTGTATTTAAAATACAACTTAAGGAAGAAACAATTGTTAGTAAACTTAGAAATAAGTTTAAAACTTTAAATATTTCTCCCCCTTTTTGATCATTATAAAAAAGAGATGTATAATAGCACCCCCTAAATTTATGACAAATTATACTCCCCCTTAATAAAAGCATGTATGCATAGAAATAATAAGAAAAGCAACATACATTTTATTGAATTTAAAGAGGCAAGCATACAAGGAAATATAAAGGGCATATACTAATAAAAACATAGAAATATAAAGTACCCCTTTAGATATCCTTCCAATTTCGTAATGAGAATCCTCTAGGTTGTTTTCACATTTTGTTTAGATCTTCATCTTGAGGATTGTCATCATTCTTCACTTCATTTGTTGTCTTCTACAAATCTTCATCATTGCCTGCATGTAATTTAAATGACTCAAGAGGTTTTGCCTCAAGGTCTACAATTTCATCAAAGACAACATGCACACATTTTTCTATTTCAATTTGTTTTCCATTTGAAAATTATATATGCTTTGTATCAAAAAAATTGTTTCATATTCTTTAAAAAACAATTTCTTAATTTTTGTTTTCAAATATTTAAAACAAAATTGTTTTAAAGAAATTCTAAATTTTAAACAATAGGTACCCAACTACTTGTATGGGTCCTTTGGGTTAGATTTAGAAAAAAGAAATTATTTTATAACCCAAACATATCTACCACTTGGAACACCATAATGCTTAATTTTACATTTGTTAGATGTATGACCCTTTTTCATACAATAAAAGCATGATACAAAGTTTGTGTTCCTATAAGTTGTTCCTTTTTCTACCCAAGTTCTACGGGTTTTATGTTTATTTTTAATTCTAGGAACATACTTATTTTTAACAACCTTATTTTCATTATTTTTACTACATTCTCCTGAGGTTGTTTCATCTAGTAGTTTCTTATAATTAACACAAGATGCACATTCATCACTACTAGTATATTTACCTTTTTCATAAAATAAAATTTTATTTTTCAAAATTTTATTTTCTTCAAAAATATTTTTAAAATTTGATTTTAATTCTTTATTTTCATCTGCTATTGATTTTTCAATGTTATCAACTTTCAATTTATGTTTATCACAAAATTTACACTCAGCAGATATATTTGTATCATTTTTTACATTTGAAATTTTACTATTTAAAGTTTCTATTTCTTCTAAGGATTTTTCATATTTCTTTTGTAATTCTTTAAAATCCTTTTTCAATTTCTTATGAGCAAGATCTAGTTTTTCTGATTCTATCAATAATTCTCTATAAATTTCATGTAATTCATCTTCATCAATATGATCAGAATCATCAGAATCGCTAGAGGTACTTACTTGGCTTCCAGTGTCGTCGTTCACTACTAAACAGATGTATGCTTGCTCATCAGAATCACCCATACTTGATGTTGTGCTTGATGAAGAGCTTAAACTATTCTCTTCCATGATTAAAGTATTCGTTTTAGCACACCTGATTTCATCTCCGCCTTCATGAGTTACTCTTAAAGTTTCCCACATTTCTTTAGCGTTTTTGCAGACAGAGACCCTGTAGAACTCATCAACAGTCAACGCTGATGCAATGATATTCCGGGCTTTTACATCATTCTGAGATCTTCTCTTTTCTTCAATGGTCCATTGGTCACGGGACTTTGGTTCCTGCATATTGTTAGTTGGAACAAAAGGACCAAATGCAACAGCATCCCAAATATCTATATCAATAGATTCCATAAAAATTTGCATTCTGACCTTCCAGAATGCGTAATTTTCACCTGTGAATAGCGGTGGTCTATTGATAGAAGCACCCTCTGCAAAGGTTTGATGTGATCCTGCCATTTGAATGACTATCAAAGCAAGATCTGATACCAATTGTCAGAGCGGCTGCAGCGGAATGGTTAGCGTGGAATAAACAAACTAAGAGGGGTTTTTAATACTAACGTGTGCCTTTTAATTTCTACTCAATTAAACTTACTTAGCAATTAATAATAACAATTAAATAGAGTAAGGTTGAGAGAAATTTGCACAGATGATTTTATCCTGGTTCGGATCTTACCAATCCTACGTCCAGTCGCTTATCTCAAAACAAGATAAACAGTTTCACTAACACAAAACAATTACAAACTACAATCACAAAGATACAATTTGTAAGAGTTTAGAAAACACCTCTCTTGATACCACAAGAGATGAAACTACACCTCCTTTGAGTCTTCACAAAGGATGAACACCTCCTCCGAATACTTCACGAAGGATGAACACCTCCTTCGAATACTTCACGAAGGATGAACCTCTTCCGAACACCTCCTCAGACACACCAAGGATGAACCGGCTATTTCCTCTGTCACCGTAGCAGCACTTCACCAGCTCCACAGACAAGAGTTTCACAAGCCGAACAAGAACACACAAGTCTCAAGAATTTCTGAGTATTTGAGCACAAGGGAAGAGTTTCTGTGTCTCTGGATATTTTACTTGAGAGGAAATGAGAGTCTATTTATAGACTCATCCAAAGGCTCTTCCATTTTCGCTTTTAGACTTTCTGACTGTGTTAATCGATTAGCTACAGTGGTTAATCGATTAACAACCCAACGGATACTTCAACGGCTCTAAAAACGGCTAGTTTTTCAAACGGCTCCTGTGTTAATCGATTAACAGCCCTTGTTAATCGATTAACGTTAATCGATTAACACCCCTTGTTAATCGATTAACAGCTCAATGCAGTACTTCTTCATTCGTCTCTGGAACAATCGATTTACACCCTGTGTTAATCGATTAACACTGCACAGATTTTGCTGTTTGGCTTATTTTTACATCACTTTTGAATGTATACATAAAACTACTAATTATCTAAGTCCTAGATACTAAACTATAATTATTACAAAAGCTTTCCATAGCAATACAAGTCTTCATAACATCTTGAATCTTGATTTCTCTTGACTTGATTTGGACATCATCAAAACTTCATCTTCATCATTTTGCTAACAAGAAGAAGAAGGAAGAAAAGGATTTCCAGAGAACTTTTTCCTTCTCCTGAGACTCTTCAACAACCTTTCACATTATCTGACCAGGAGACAGGCGATATGGCTAACAATCAGAATGATAGACGTACCCTGGCAGATTATGCAACAATCATAGGTCCTCTTCATTTTAATAGCATTGCAAGGCCAAGGGTTAATGCCGCAAGCATGGAGATGAAGCCTACTCTCATTCAATTGGTGAAGAGCAACCAATTGAATGGATTACTCACTACAAGACTGATTGAGATTATCGACGATCATAATTCGTCGGTAATGTATAAAATCCGTCGGTATTAGCATTTATCGACGACTTACCGACGGCCAACATACCGTCGGTAAAAACGTTGTCGTTAAACTTTACCGACGGATCTTTCGTCCGTCGGTAATTACCGAAGGCTTTTGGCCGACGGTAATTACCGAAGGACCTAGGCCTTCGGTAATTACCGAAGGACCTAGGCCTTCGGTAATTCTGTCGGTAAATGTCGCGACCTGGTTCATCTTCTTCCTCTTCCTTCGTCGTTGTGTCAATTTTTTTTTTCATTTCCACGAACTCTTCCACCAAAACGGCATCACGCGAATAACCATAGCGAATCATGGAGAGTTGAGCTCACCGAAAATGTTTAGGACCGGTGATGTTGTGTCATTTTATCATGCAGAGTTGAGCTCGTCGGAAAAGTTTAGCACCGGTGATGTTCCTAATCGCACAAATGAACTCTACAACAACCCACCAAAAAACTTGAGCTTGCCGGAAAAGTGAAGCTCGCCGGAAAAGTTGAGAGCATCCCGTGATGGTGGAGACTATCCTGCGATGGTTGAGAGCAACCAGCAATGGTAGAGAGCTGAAGCCACGAGACAGTAAGGAGAAATGAGTAGTGGTGGTGTGAAACTGAGTTGGTAAAGAAAATGAGGAGAAATGAGCGTCTTTGCCACATATATTGACACGGGAGGCAGAATTTGGGCGGGAAAATTCCCGCTCTTTTTACCGACAGACATGGACCTTCGGTAAATTCTTCGGTAATATCGGTAAGTGAAATAATGGGCGGGAAAATTCCTGCTTTTTTTACCGACGACCAAAAGCCTTCGGTAAAACCGTCGGTAAGTGACATTAACATTACTGACGGATTTACCGAAGGCTTTTGGCCATCGATAATGTGTATGTCAGTTACCGACAGATTTACCGAAGGCTTTTGGCCGGCGAAGAAAGCCTATCCTTAATTACTATATCACAATGTCTTGTATCCTTAATAATTAATTTTGCATTACGATTAGAAGCTTAAGATAACCAAAACCCATATCCCCATCCCTGACCAATACTACTTTTGGGAGCTATTCTCTAGATATAGGTTTCCCTGTATGTGTACGTATCACGAAAATCATTAATCATGTCATGAATGAGTCAAACATAACAAGCATAGAGCAAAGAAGAATAACCCTAACAATTAATGAAAGAAGCATAAATCAATTAAAACCAATGCAAATACATGAGAGTTCACAAGGTTACATCATCCCTCAACAATAAATTGATTTTAGTTCCCCCTTGTCATGGAGAAACTAGATCAACAATGGAATGAGAATAAAAGATAAAACCTAAAAACTGAAGAGGAGAGCTTCCGCATCCACCTCTGCCTCGAGAGAGTTTGAAAAATTTGAATTTGTGTCAATTCTCTCAAAAGATACTCCCTATAGGATGTCCAAGTCCTTATATACAGCTGAATTGGATCATGGGCCAACGTTGACACCACTCAACGCCCCAACTTAGGGTGCCTAGGCAAGCATGCGAGAGAAGTGACGCGTGAAACATTACTTGAAGACTGGCGCTCAGCGCCCCAGCAAGGGTGCTCAGGCGTGGATGCGAGACATCCTGTTGATAACAATTGAAAAACCGTTATTGTTACACTTAATTTTGATATTAAAAACACCCTTTTTGACTTAGAAGCTTGCTTGAACTCATGTTTTTACTTTAGTTTTGTGAATAAGAGAGTTGAAGGTAAATTTAATGGTTTTGTGCTAGATTCCCTTGATTTTGTAGCCTATTGGAATGATTTGAAAGAAGAGTTAAAGTACCGAATGGTTGGAATGCAGAAAAGTCAACTAGAATGCAAAAAAGCCAACCAGAGTGCAGAAAAGTCAACTAGAATTCAGAAAAGTCAACCACACAATGAGAGTGTAGAAACGTCAACTAGAGTGCAGAAAAAGTTGCGTTGAGCGCCAAATTCTGCTGAGCGCCAGTGCCGCACTTACCGCTGAGCACCAAAAGTGTTGTTGAGCGTCGACGACATGGGCTTGGACCTATTTTATGTTATTTTTATGTTCTATTTAAGGACTTGCACGCACTAGGGATTATATCTTTTGATGGGTTGAGCATAGAAACACACTTTTCACCCCTTGTGATAGATTTTGGGGATGTGGTCGCTCTCCTCTTCTCTTTCTAGGGTTTGTCTATCGCTTTGATTCTTTCATTCCATTGTTCATCTAGTTTCTCCATGATAATGGGGAGCTAAACCTTATTTGTTGTTGAGAAAGATGTAACCTCTTAAACTCTCATGTATTGAATTGATTCTTGATTATATATGCTTTACTTTATTAATTGTTAGGGTTTTTCCTCTACACTCTATGCCTGATTTTTTTAACTCATTCAATTGCATGATGATTGATTTTGTCAATATGGACACATACGGGGAAATCTAGAACTGGGAAATTCTCCCGGAAGCAATTTTACCTAGACATAGGAATAGAAGGATCGATTGCCTTTAAGCTTTTGTGTGAATGTAATGCATGATTAATTTCTAAGGAGACAAAACATTGTGAACTAGTAATTAGGAGTAGACTTTCTTCACCAAGACATTAGGTTTAAGGTAAATTAGAAAGTGACATTAACATTAATGAAGAAGATGAATTCATATATGCATGAGAGTAAATTAGGTGAAATCTAAACCCAACAACAATATCATCAACTTCATCCATTCATTCTTGTGTTTAACCTCAATTGATCAAAATGCATTCATATTTATTTTATTGTATTTGCATTCAAAAACCCCAAAATGTGTTCTTTAGAGTCTTAATTAGTTGAGTAATCACATAACTGTTTAGTGTCATGAGTCTCTTGGGAAACGATACTTGGTCTTACCATTTATTATTACTTGATACGATTCGGTACACTTGTCGAGGTCTTAACAAGTTTTTGACTCCATTTTCGAGGATTAAAAATGATTTATCGCCTACGGTGACGGCCCTAGAAAAGGGAGCCCAAGCGTCCTAAGACCTTCTGCAGCCTTCTCTTCTGGTGCTCTTTCTTTCCTTTCTGAGTTCCAACTTCTTGAAATTTAAATCTTCTTCCAATTCATCCCAGTTTCCTACAAAATCAAGGGAATTTAGTGATAAAATCTTCAAGTATAACCTCAACTCTCTTATTCACCAAAATAAGCTGAAAACAAGAGAACAAGCAAGTTCCTAAGTCAAAAAGGGTTCTTTTATTATCATAATTTAATCCCAAATAATGGTGAAATCAACCATTATCACAATCCCAAACTTCAAAGTTTTCTTGTCCTCAAACAAAACAACATGTGACTCAGCCTAAACAACACTTCAATGATTCAACATATCACAAAACACTTTCTTCTAAGACAAGTAATCACTCATAACTGCTTATCATAAAAATATGAGTCAAGATGCATTGATGACTTAGCCAAACAAACTCAACTATGGTGCTCACATATTCAAAATATATAACAGATGCAAACTCATGAATGACCAATAGCCAAGCAAGAATGTTATCATATAGTGCATGGAACAATTCCTCACCAAGGATAGTGTTTCACTCAAGCACTCAAAAGTGTTTCACTCAAGCACTCAAAAGTGTATAGTAAGGTGACACTCTTACACTCTACCATCACAATGTCACACGAATCAACTTTGCCTTTCATTTAACCACATATAGTGAGGTTTGATAATGGTTGAAAATATCGTTACCTGTGATGCAATTTTGATACTAAATGCACCCTTTTGTGCTTAGAAACTTGCTTGGAATCATTTTTTTCTGTTAAGTTGTATGAATAAGAGAGTTGAGGTTGAACTTAATGATTTTATGACTAATTTCCCTTGTTTTGATAGAAAATGAGATAATATGGAAAGCAGGGATGAAGTGCCATGGAGATGGAGCTCAGAAAGGCTTGGAAAAGCACTTGAAGGTAGGAGTGCTCAAAGCTTACGCGCCCTTTTTGGAGGCTTGAGCGTAGAAGAGTGTCGTTCACTGCCCAGGCGCTCCTTTTTGGGCGTCATCTTTGAGGCTTGGGCGTAGAAGACCACCGCTCACTACCCGGGCGGCCCTTTTGGGGTGCTTGAGCACCGGAGGCTCGACGCTTGGGCGTCTTCTACAAGACTTGAGCGTGGAAGACCAATGCTCGCAGCCCGGGCACCCTAAGTGGGGCATTTAAGCGCCATTGACTCGGGCCTATGCTTTGTTTCTGTTCTACTGTCACTCTATTTAAAGGACCCAAACATCCTAGGTTTGGTATCTCTGGTTGGAGCATCACAACAGCACACTCTTCTACTCTCTGAAGGTGGATTTGGATGCGGGAGCTTCCATCGTCTACTTTCAAGGTTTTGTTATCTCATGCTTTTCAATTATTCATCTAGTCTCACCATGTCTATGGTAAACTAAACTCTATTTGTTGTTGGGGGATGATGTAACCTTTTGAACTCTCATGTATTTGAATTGATTCTCAATAACATATGTTGTTTCATTAATTGTTAGAGTAATTCATCTGTGCATATTACATGTTGTGTTTAACTCATTCATAGCATGATGTATGAATTGCATGAGTGTCGGGAGGTTCCTTACAATTCAGGTTCTTATTGAATTCTCCCAAGAGTAATATTTCTCAAGAATGAGGGTATGAGTGTTGGTCATCTTAAAGCTCTTGATCTTCACATTTAATTACTAGGAATGCTAGGAATTGCATAAACTGGTGGTTAAGGACAGGCTTCTTCGCCGAGGGAACGGGTTTAGGTGATTTAGTGAGTGACGTGACATTAATGCATAAAGAAGAATTCTTACATACATGAGGGGGAACTTGGTGAAATATAACCCCAACAACATATTCATCTCATATTAAACAACATCCATTCACTGTGTTATTTTGCTATTGATGAAATTGCGTTCATATTTAATTTCTTGTCTTTGCATTCGAAATCAATGATCTCGTTTTGTTTAAGTCTTAATTAATCGAGTTATCACACGACTGTTTAGTGTCGAGAGTCCTCTAGGATACGATATACTTAGTCTTACCATTTTATATGATGCTTACCCTCAACCAGGGCATTGAGAGCCAGTCTCTTCACAGTTATGCCTGGTTGCCCTTAGTTGGAGCGTTGAGGGCCAACGACGTTGGCCCATGATCTGATCTTGATCTATTTAAAGGCTTCTACAAACTAGGGTTCACATCTTTGGACGACTTAAGCAAGGAAACATTATTTTTGACCCTTTAGAGGGAGATTGGGCATGTAGGAGCTTTCCTTCTCCCTTTCTAGGGTTTCCATTCTTTCACTCTTCCATTGTAAGCCAAGGTTCTCCGTGACAATGGAGAACTAAACTCATTTGTTGTTGGGGATTATGTAACCTCTAAACTTTCATGTCTTTGAATATGATTTAAACATTTTATGCTTCTTTCATTGAATTTTAGTGATTTTCTCTTATTCTTAATGCTTGATATCTTTTGGCCATTCATGACTTGATGTTTGATTTATTTGAGTATTGGGAAATATCTTATTGTTAAAATAGAATGGCTCAATTTCTCACACCAAGAGAGTGGGTGAATTGGTGAAGTATAAAATTTAAAACTTTCAAAATCTTTTTCCCCAAAAGAGATGCCTTTAAATTTTTCTTGAAACACAAGCTAAAATATTTTTAGTGCAACAGAAATTTAATCGAATGAGTATAAAGTATAATCGATTGAATGTAAAAGAGTAAAGATAAGAAAGATCAAATGCTGCATTTTTATACTGGTTCGACCAAGCCTACATCTAGTGTCCTTCCAACAACAGGAAGCCAATGCACTATAATGATCAAGGTTTTTACAACAAAGTTTTTATAGAGACCTCACATCAAAAATATAAAACACCTTTCTAACCCTCTAATCAAAATATAGCCAATACATAAACAGACTAGCAATAAGAATCCCCTCTCCTACAGTCTAACCCCTTTGAGACACCCTCAAAATCAAAAACGCAACACGTCCTTCTTCTTGTAATCATAACAGGGAATTCAACCCAATCTTTAGTAGATTGTAGAACCTGATCTTGCAGTACACACCCAAATGTGTAGATAGATTAGACCTTGAAAAATCAACAATCTTGCTCTTCAAGAAATCACAAGTAGTTGATCACCACGGTCAAACTAGTTTCTTATAGCTTTTCCTCTTTTTGTAAGAATGAAACTTTCTACAAAAGAATATGAAAATGATAGAATCAAAAAAGTATAAAGTATAATTGAATGAATATAAAGTATAATCGATTGAGTGTAAAAGAGTAGGGATAGGTAACATCAAATGCTGAGTTTTTATACTAGTTCGGCCAAGACTACATCTAGTGTCCTTCCAACCACAGGAAGCCAATGCATTATAATGATCAAGGTTTTTACAAAAGCTTTTTATAGAGACCTCACATCAAAATTATAAAACACCTCTCTAACCTTCTAATCAAAATATAGGCAGTACATAAACAAACTAGTAGCAAGAATCCCCTCTGCTGCAGTCTAATCCTTTTAAGGCACCGCCAAAATTAAGAGCGCAACACATCCTTCTTCCTGTAATCACAACATGGAACTCAACCCAATCTTCAGCAAATTGTAGAACTTGATCTTGCGGTAGAAGCCCAAATATGTAGATAGATCAGACCTTGAAAACTCAGCAATCTTGCTCTTCAAGAAATCACAAGTAGTTGATCACAACGGTCAAACTAGTTTCTTATAGTTTTTCCTCTTTCTGTAAGAATCAAACTTTTTGAAAAATAATATGAAAATGTTAGAATCGCAAAAGTTCTTACAGAAATCAAATTTGAGTCAATTTATAATATAACACATCTCTGACGCATTTTAATCGACTAAGCTACTAATGTAGTCGAATATAACAATTATGTTATAGTAGTTAGCAGCAGTCAAAACAATTAATTGAATTCATAATTAATGAAGTCGAATATCATTTAAAGCTTGGTCATCATATTTAAAAATAGGGTTAAATATGTTTTTAGTCCCTTAAGTATCATACGATTTTGGTTTTAGTCCCTACTCGAAACTTTGATGGGTTTTAGTCCTCGTAGTTTTGAAACTATTAGCACTAGTCCTTAAAAATGGACGGCGTTAAATTTTAGTAGATGTGGCAAACGGCGATGTCCAACTGCGCTCTGCACTCTCTGCCACGTTGACCAATAAGAATACATGGCCATTCTCGTTCTTCCTCCCTCACACGGCGAAGATCTAGGTTTTCGCTACAGTACTCTTCCGGAATTTGGTATCTCTTTTGGGTTATTCAGTTGAAGGTAATGAGAGGATTCTAGTTTATGAGTATATGCCACAAGGGGCTCTAAGTATGCATCTGTTCCATTGGAAGAACTTGCAACTGGAGCCACTCTCTTGGAAGAGGAGGCTCAATATCGCCCTGGATGTTGCTAGAGGAATGAAGTATCTTCATAGCCTGGCACATCAGAACTTCATTCATAGAGATCTTAAATCATCAAATATTTTGCTTGGGGATGACTTTAGAGCAAAAGTCTCCGATTTTGGATTGGTAAAACTTGCCCCTTATGGCAAAAAATCTGTAGTGACCAGGCTTGCTGGTACATTTGGATACTTGGCACCATAATATGCAGGTAATTTTGTATTATTTTATTTTGAAAATCTTTTATAATAGGAAATTTTATAATATTCCCGAATTTAATCAGTTTATTTTTTCTGTGAATTCTGTTGATTCTGTATGCTATTGCATGCTCTGTTGATTATATATATATATATATATATATATATATATGTATATGTATATATATATATATATGTATATGTATATATATATATATATATATATGTATATGTATATATATCTATATATATATATATATATATTGTATATATATATGTATCTATATATATATATATATCTATATATATATGTATCTATATATATATGTATCTATATATATATGTATAGATACATATATATATATATATATATATATATATAGCCATACTGGGAAATCTTGAAAAGAAGTGAATACAATTTTAAAAATTTTCACAGAAAACAAAGAGAAATATCTCACTAGGGAGGATAGACTTAGTATGATTCTGCATGATATAATTATCAGGGACCATATTGAAACTTTTACAGACCCAAATGGATGATCCTGATGTGTTTGACACACTAAACTACACTGATTTCTTCTTTTTATATTATATATTTCAGTGACAGGTAAAGTTACCACCAAAGCAAATGTTTTCAATTTCGGCGTTGGTCTAATGGAGCTGTTAAATGGAATAATGGCACTTGATGAAGATAGACCTGAGGAAAACCAGTACTTGGCATCGTGGTTCTGGCATGTAAAATCAGACAAGGAGAAACTAATGGCTGCTGTTGACCCTGCCCTTGACATAAAGGAAGAGATGTTCAATATTGTCTCCATCTTTGTCGAGTTAGCTGGGCACTGCACTGCCAGGGAACCAAACCAAAGGCCAGATATGAGTCATGTTGTGAATGTGAGTAGTGAGGGTGAGGGAGGAAGAACGAGAATGGCCACTTCAGTGTCAGATTTTTATTGACCAGCAACGTGGCAGAAAGTGCAGAGCACAGTTGGGCATCGCCGTTTGCCACTTCTACTAAAACTTAACGTCGTCCATTTTTAAGGACTAATACTAATAGTTTCAAAACTACGAGGACTAAAAACCATCAAAGTTTCGAGTAGGGACTAAAACCAAAATCGTGTGATACTTAAGGGACAAAAACATATTTAACCCTTAAAAATATGACCGTTACACAATTATATCATGCATTAACAGATTTCAAAACAGTAACAAACTTAATCAAATGCATATTGCATGGAATCGATTATATAACAGTGTTAAGAAAAGTTTTGAAAACTTTTCTCTTTGAAAAACTCTTACAGCAAACTTGAAAAATTTTGTGCAAAGACACGAATTTTAATTGATTCAACCCATAACGTAATTGACTTAAAACTGTTGTTTTGCCACACAATTAAAATTTAACATTAGTGCTTGTGGTTTTTCTCATCCAAAAACATGTCTCATGCATTCATGTATAAAATCACATATATAACAGAGTGAAATGCAATTAATAACACAGCAACAACAGAATCATGTTCTCATATACACATATAACATGTAAGCATAGAACATGTAAGACATAATTCACATGTGTTATTAATTATGCGTTGTCATCATCAAAAACTCAAATATTACTGAGATTGTGGGTTCAGCTAAAACAGTGCTCACCCTATCAACAATCTCCCCCTTTTTTTATGATGCACAACCATGATTAATAATCAACCATGTTGCACAACTCAATACAAATTATCAATCAATTGCCAATCAACATAATTCTCTCCCTTTGGACATTATCAAAAAAGGTAAGCACAATGGTATTGATATACGGATAACCAAGCATACAGAGATTGATAATGGTTGAAATACCGTTTTTATACTTAATTTTGATAATAAATCAACCCTTTTTGACTTAGAAACTTGCTTTAACTCATGTTTTTCTTTAGTTTTTTGAATAAGAGAGTTGAAGGTCAAATTTAATGGTTTTATGCTAGATTCCCTTGATTTTGTAGGCTTTTGGAATGATTTGAAAGAAGAGTTAAAGTACCGAATGGTTGGAATGCAAGAAAGTCAACCAGAATGCAAAAGAATCAACCAGAGTGTAGAAGAGTCAACCAGAGTGCAGAAGAGTCAACCAGAGTGCACAAAAGTCAACCAGAGTGCAAAAAAAGTTGCGCTGAGCGTCAGTTTTGAGTGTCGCTACTACCACTAAGCGCCATTTTGGTGTTGAGCACCGACAACGTGGGTCTGGGCCAAATTTCTGTATTTTTAGTAAACTATATAAGGGTTTAGTTGACCTAGGGTTGATATCTTCGGACAGAAAGAGACGAAATTCCACTCTTTTCACCCCTTGGAGGCGGATTTTGGGTGCTAAAACTCCAATCTTCAACTTTTAGGGTTCTATCTTTAATTCTTTCATTGTTTTTCATCTAATTTCACCATGTCTATCGTGAACTAAACCTCCATTGTTGTTGGGGAACCGATGTAATCCCTTGAAACTCTCATGTATTGAATTGATTCTTGATTGTATATGCTTTACTTCATTAATTATTAGGGTTTTTCCTCTTTACTCTGTGCAAGCTTTGTTTAACTCATTCAATATCATGATCATTGATGTTATCTATATGGACATATATAGGTAAATCTAGAACTGAGGAAATTCTCCCGGAAGCAATATTACCTAGATATAGGAATAGGAGGATCGGTTGCCTTTAAGCTTCTATGCGAATGTAATGCATGAATAATTGCTAGGGAGACAAGACATTGTAAACTAGTGATTAGGAGTAGGCTTTCTTCACCGAGACATCGGGTTTAAGGTAAATTAGAAGGTGACATTAACATTAATGAAGAAAGATGAATTTTTGAATACATGAGAGTGGATAGGATGAGTCGGAAACCCCAACAACATAATCATTCATATTTTACATCAATCACTTTTGCATCTTTCAATCCAATTGATTACCACATGCATTCATATTTACTTTTCAGTATTTGCATCTAGACCTAAAAGATTTTGTTTACAAGTCTAATTTAATCAAGAAATCACATAATTGTTTAGGTCGTGAGTCCTTTGGGAAATGATACTTGGTCTTACCATTTTATTATTACTTGATACGATTCGGTACACTTGTCGAGTGTTAACAAAGATGCATCCGATAATCATCAAGAAACAAATAATGATGCTCCCCCTGTCAAAGATATTCACATAAAATTAAGATTTTCTCCCCCTTAAAAGAAGACATGTGAAATATATCAATGATATGCAATGCTCCCCTTGTGATTATGCATATTTCAATCTCAAAATGTAGATGCACAATGCAGTAGTCAGAATATTTCAGAGCATTTATCAGTATGTAGTAACATTGTATCAGATCAGATATATTATCAGTAATAACATAGCAATACTGATTTAATCAAACAACACATTTTAATCTCTTATTATCTGAGATATTTTATGCAGCAAATAAGCATAGAGATATAACAAGAAATAAACAATAAACAACAAATGAAACAAGATCTAAAGATATCATATATTTCAGTTTTGGAATCTTTAACCCCTGTTGATGTTTCATGGCAGGCTCTGCACACTCTGATGATGACAGTGATTGTCAATTTGAGAATGAACCAATAGAGGTCAAGTACTACATGTTGTTGGATGCATTTAAGGAGATACATGCAAAAGCCATGCAACTCCAATATAAGGTGAATCGATTATCCTCTGAGAGAAAAGACTATGAATACAGAATTGATAATCTAGTAGAGGATAATGAAAAGCTTGAAAAAGATCTTGAAAATTCTTTGAAATCTACAAAGACAGTTAAGACCGAAATACAAATTGTTGAGAAAGAATGTGATAATTGTCCAGTACACCTTGAGAAAATTGATTATTTAACCAACACGTTAGCTAAATTTACAAAATGCAAAGAAAATATTAATGTTGTGTTAAGATAATCTGGAAGAGCTATCTACAGACAAGGTATTGGTTATAAGGCTACAAGTAATAGGATAAACTCAAAGAAATTTATTGATCTGATTAAACCTACTAATAACGCATGCTTTTACTGCAACATACTTGATCACAATGTTAGAAATTTCTATTTTAGAAATGTTGGAGTTCCAAAGGGAAAATACAAATGGGTTCCCAAGGAACAACCTCCTGCTACTAACAAGACAGAACCCAAGTTCAAATGGGTACCAATGCCAAAGCCTTTTAATTGTTTTGTAGGAAAGGAATAGTAGCTTTTGAAGCAATATTCAACTCAAGGATGAACTACCATGATGAAATAAAAAATTCTTGAGATTTTGAAAGTGATAACTGTTGTACTTTCATTGCATCATGCATAATAATTGTTTGTATGATTGATTGTCAAATGCATGTGTGTTTTATGTCTGATTGTTTGATTGTTTGTATGTTTGATACTTTCGGCTGCCAGCTTCTGTTGAGGCTTTTCAAGATCTTTATGTTGATTTCTTCTTTATCAAACACTTTCCCGAGAGCCATGAGGTGATTGACTATGTGTGTGAATCGCTTTTGTACTTCATAGATAGTCTCTCCCGCTTTCATTCTGAACAGCACATACTCTTGTATGACAAAATTCTTTCTGGCCCTTTTCACTTCATTTGTTCCTTCATGTGTGACTTCAAGAACTTCCCACATTTTCTTAGAAATTTTACATTGGAAAATCTTGAAAAATTCATCCATGGTTAGTGCTGATGCAATCACATTTCAAGACTTAACATCATATTGAGCTCTTCGGTTCTCATCTTGAGTCCACTCTGAAAAATTCTTCAAAACAGCTTTTCCATTTAAAACATGAGTGGGCTCATATGGACCGTTTAGAGTTGCATCCCAAACTCCTTTATCCACCGATTCAAGAAAGATTTGCATCCTTGTTTTCCAAAAAGCATAATTTTCTCCAACAAATAGTGATGGTATATTTGTCAAAGAACCTTCACCAAAGGTCTGAGAATTGAATGCCATTTTTCAAGATCAGTCGATTTAACGAAAATAGTAATCGTCTAGTTTTTCAAAAAATTTATGAAAACCAACTCTGGTGTCAATTGTTAAAATAGAATGGCTCAATTTCTCACACCAAGAGGGGGAGAATTGGTGAAGTATAAAATTTAAAACTTTCGAAATCTTTTTCACCAAAAGAGATGTCTTTAAACGTTTTTTGAAATGCAACTTAAAAGATTTTTAGTGCAGCGGAAATTTAATTGAATGAGTATAAAGTATAATCGATTGAATGTAATAGAGTAGGGATAAAAAAGATCAAATTCCGACCGAGTTTTTATATTGGTTCGGCCAAGCCTACATATAATGTCCTTCCAACCACAAGAAGTCAATGCACTATAATGATCAAGGTTTTTACAACAAGGTTTTTATAGAGACCTTACGTCAAAAATATAAAACACCTCTCTAACCCTTTATTCAAAATATATGCAATACATAAACAAACTAGCAGCAAGAATCCCCTCTCCTACAGTCTAACCCCTTTGAGGCACTCTCAAAGTCAAGAACGCAGCACGTCCTTCTTCCTACAATCACAACAGGGAACTCAATCCAATCTTCAGTAGATTGTAGAACCTAATCTTGTAGTAGACACCCAAATGTGCAAATAGATCAGACTTTGAAAACTCAGCAATCTTGCTCTTCAAGAAATCACAAATAGTTGATCACCCCGGTCAAACTAGTTTCTTGGAGCTTTACGTGTTTCTGTAAGAATCAAACTTTCTACAAAAGAATATGCAAATGTTAGAATAAAAAAAGTTCTTACAAAAATCACATTCGCGTCAATTTATAGTATAACACACCTCTAACGCATTTTAATCGACTAAGCTACTAATGCAGTCGAATATAACAATTATGCTGTAGCAGTTAGCAGTAGTCAAAGCAAATTAATTGAATTCACAATTAATGCAGTCAAATAGCATTTAATGTTTGGTCATCACATTTCAAAATATGATCGTTAGACACTTATATCAAGCATTAACAGATTTCAAAACAATAACAAACTTAATCGAATACATATCGCATGCAATCGATTATGTAACAGTGTTAAGCAAAGTTGTGAAAAATTTTCTCTTTTAAAAACTCTCACAGCACATTTGAAAAAGGTTTGTGCAAAGACACGAGTATTAATCGATTCAACCCATAATGTAATCGACTTAAAACTGTTGTTTTGCCACACAATTAAAATTCAACATTAGTACTTGTGGTTTTTCTCATCCAAAAACATGTGTCATACATGCATTCATGTATAAAATCACATATATAATACAGTGAAATGCAATGAATAATACAAAAACAACACAATCATGTTCTCATACACGCATATAACATGTAAGCGTACAACATGTAACACATAATTCACATGTGTTATTAATTATGCGTTGTCATCATCAATAACACATATATTACTGAGATTGTGGGTTCAGCTAAACCTGTGATCCCCCTATCAACAAACTCAACCCTTATGAATCATGATCAAGAAGATTTCACCCAAAGGGAATATTACCTAGGGATCGGGATAGGACGTTTGGTTGTCTTAAACTTCTTTTCTTGATGCGAAATTAATTATTAGGGATTGTTGATGGATCGACAAGTGTACCGAATCGCACAACTAATATAAAATGGTAAGATCGAGTCTCGTGGTCCAAGAGACTCTCGACACTAGACAGTCGTGTGATAACTTGATTAAATAAGACTTAAAGAAAATGAGATCATTGGTTTCAAATGAAAAAACAAAAAATTACATAGGAATGCAAGTTGATTGATAGTAGAGTAGCACAATGATGAACAAATGTTTTCTAATATGAGATGATTATGTTGTTGGGGTTAGATTTCGCCAAGTTTCCTCTTATGTATGTAAGAATTCTTCTTTATGCATTAATGTTAACGTCACTCACTAAATCACTTAAACCCGATCCCTCGGTGAAATAAGTCTATCCTTAATCACTAGTTCATGCAATTCCTAGCATTCCTAGTAATTAAATGTGAAGATCAAGAGCTTTAAGACGACCAAGACTCATACCCTCATCCTTGAGAAATATTACTCTTGGGAGTAATTCAACAAGAACCTGAATTGTAAGAAACCTCCCAACACTCATACAATTCATAAATCATGTTATTGAATGAGTTAAACAAAGTAAGCGTTGTAACAAATGAATTACTCTAACAATTAATGAAAAAGCATATATTATTAAGAATCAATTCAAATACATGAGAGTTCATAAGGTTACATCATCCCCAACAACAAATACAGTTTAGTTCATCACAGACATGGTAAAACTAGATGAACAATGGAGAAGAATGAGATAGAAAAACCCTAAAAGTAGAAGATGGAAGCTCCCGCATCCAAATCCGCCTCTAGAAGGTGAAAGAGTGTGTTGTTGTACTCCCTCTACCAAAGATACAAAACCTAGGACGTTTGGGTCATTTAAATAGAGCGAAACTAGAACATAAACAAGGCCCAAACGTGTCTACTCAGGGCGCCTAGGCGGTCAGCGACACTCTTCTACGCTTAAGCCTTTAAAATGGGCGCCCAAGCTTCGTGCTTCTAACGCTCAAGGCTCCAAAAGGGGCACCCGAGCTATGAGCGACACTCTTCTGCGCTTAAGCCTCCAAAAAGGGCGCACAAGCTTCGAGCCTTCCTCCCTTTTGGTCCTTTTCAAGTCCTTTTTGAGCTCGATCTCCTTGGCACTTCATCTCTGCTTTCCATATTATCTCATTTCCTTCCAAAACAAGGGAAATTAGTCATAAAACCATCAAATTCAACCTTAACTCTCTTATTCACACAACTTAACAGAAAAACACGATTCCAAGCAAGTTTCTAAGCAGAAAAGGGTGTATTTAGTGTCAAATTACATCACAGATAACGTATTTTCAACCGTTATCACAACCCCAAACTTAGAACTTTTCTTTCCGTCAAGCAAAACAGAATATAACTCAGCTTTTCAAAACAATCACTACAATGACTCAACATTTTTCAAAAACTTTTTCTTCTAGGACAAGAGATCACTTTTATCAACTCAACATATAGATGTCAGTCAAGATGTGCAGATGCCTTAATTCAATCAAAATCGATGTGATGCTCATATACTTCAACAGATGGTATCCTTAAGAATGATCAATCAACCAAGCAAAGACGTAATCAAAAATTCAAAGAACTACTCCTCACCAAGGAAAGTGTTTCACTCAAGCACTCAAAAGTGTATCACTCAACTCAAAGGTGTATAGTGAGATGTTGGTATCTTTTTCACTCTGTTATCACAATATCGCACAAATTAACTTTGCCTTTTATTTAACCACAATCAAACAAACTCACAAGCAACTTATCATCACAAGGGCTTTTTATGGCTTGTAACATGGTTAGGCTAGGAAGGAAATTGGTTCCTGGTCAGCAAAATCCTTGAGTTGAGAGAGACATTTATGATTTCATCATTCAAGCACAAACTCTCTTTCTTTTTCCCAGCTTTCCCTTGCATTGAGCTTTTCTTTTCTTTTCATTTTTCTTTTTCTTTTGCTTTTGCTTTTCAAGTACTCACTGCTTAGCTCAATGCTTTTTCTTTTTCCTTTCTCAATCTTTCCAGCAACCCCAAACTTGAACCTTTGTCAATACCTCATCAAATGTTCTCAACTCCACTCAAGGTAAAGATTTAAAAAAACAGGTTTTTCAAACATACATAAGGTCAAGGTTCAAAGGTTAGAACAATTTATTCTCTTTTCAGTTGGCAAAAATTCATGTGAAGGCTAAAAGAATAAGGGATAACAAAAGATGACCTTGATCATATGAAACCTGCAAGCAAGTAGTTCAATCACAGAAAAATTGGGCAAAATCATTCATGCTTCCAAAGTAATGGCAATCATTCAGAAAAACTTTGAAACCCAAAACTCACACAGGCAAACTCACAAGTCCCAGAATTCAAAAAAACACCTTGCTCAGTATCTCAATCAAGTTTTACCTCAAGCACCTGTTTCATACACTGTGAGCCATCACCTGTATATCAGCACATCATGCATCATCTCAACATCAATCAATACACTAGAATATCACAAAGCAATACTCATCACAAAACACAACACAGTTGAATCAAAGCAGTGTGGTTCATTCAAGTAAAGTACAATAACAAAACAATTGATTAAAAAGAAAGGTTTAGAAAGTTGGGTTGCCTCCTAGTAAGCGCTTTTTTAACGTCACTAGCTTGACACCATCTTCATCATCATAGCATCCATCAGTAGATGATGTCAGTAACATCCATCAGTAGATGTCTAATCACATAGAATCCATCAGTAGATGCTAATATTTCTTATCTTCATTGGTATCCCTCAGTAGACAACAATCTTTCTCATATTGATCGACATCCATCAGTAGATGCTTAATCACCTAACATCCATCAATATATGTCTAGTCATCATCCTCTTCCATAACAGCATCCATGAGTAGATGTTGTCATTCATCATCCTCATCAACATCCATCAGTAGATGTTGTAGAAGCATCCATCAATAGATGTTGTCCAGCATCCATCAGCAAATGTTGTCATTACTGCAAAACAAAATCAAGTCCACACCACACAACTAAATAAAAAAACAAAATCAGAAATTGGGTTGCCTCCCAGCAAGCGCTTCTTTAACGTTATTAGCTTGACCCACTACAATTGCCTTATTCCTCAATTGTTCCATTTTCTGGATATTTTTTTCTTTTTTGTTGAATTTTTTAAAGAATTTAATATAACCATGAACCTGTTGCAATGTCTCAATCATAGGAATTTTAATCTCCAATTTCTTGAAGATTTCCATGAAACACTCAAACTGTTTTTCCTTCTCCTTCCTATGATACTTCTTTAGGTGAGGAAGGGATTTTTCATATGATTCTTTCTTTTTTCTCTCATCCTCCTTCTCTCTCTTTTTTTTTTCTTCCCTCTCTTTTTCCTCCATGGAACACTCCTTAGGGTACAGAAGATTTTTCTCAATTTTTTTCTTTTCTCTCTCAACCTCTTTTGTTTCTTTTCTCTCTTCTTCCACATTCTTCCCTTTTTCTTTTGTCTTAACCTCACTTTTTATCTCTTCTTTTTCTTCCTTTTCCTTTACATCTTTCTCTTTTTCACTCAACCTTTCTTCTTTTCTCTTTATTTTTCTCTCATCTAAAACTTTGTCACTTCTAGTGATAATAGCTTGGCATTCCTCCCTAGGGTTAACTTCCATATTGCTCCCAAGATCTTCCAACTTTTGAATTACGTGACAAAGTTGCCCCCCTATCCTTCTAAATGTTGCTTGAGTTCTTTTATGATGAGAATCAGACATCTGCATTAATTGTTAAAGTGTGTCATCCATCTTAGCCATTCTTTCTGAAAGAGAGGGTTGTTGGCAGCCTATCAAATTATTCGACAGCTTCCCCAAATTAACTTTGACCCATGTTTAAGTGAGGTTTCCACCACTAGTTGAAATTACTTTGGTGGAATTGAGTGTTCATATAGTTAACTTCTTGTCCGAATTGCATCCTGCAAGCACTAGACACAAAACCTAGAAAACATTGTAAGCACAAAAACAAAAACAAACGACACAAAACACAAATTAAAAATAGGATAAAAATAAAAAAAATAGAAAAATAAAAATAAAGTCAAAGTTAATCAAGAATCACACAAACAGAATAGTTTAAACTGTGAGTCCCCGGCAACGGCGCCAAAAACTTGTTAACAAAATATTTGATCTCCGACAACGGCACCGAAAACTTGTTGATGGATCGGCAAGTGTACTGAATCGCACAAGTAATATAAAACGGTACGACCAAGTATCGTGTCCGAAGAGACTCTCGACACTAGACAGTCGTGTGATAACTTGATTAATTAAGACTTAAAGAAAACGAGATCATTTGTTTCAAAGCAAAAATAGAAAATTAAATATGAATGCAAGTTGATCGATAGGAGAGTAGCACAATGATGAACAAATGTTGTTTAATATGAGATGAGTATGTTGTTGGGCTTAGATTTTGCCAAGTTCCCTCTCATGTATGTAAGAATTCTTCTTTATGCATTAATATTAACGTCACTCACTAAATCACTTAAACCCGATCCCTCGGCGAAGTAAGCATGTGCTTAATCACTAGTTCATGCAATTCCTAGCATTCCTAGTAATTAAATGTGAAAACCAAGAGCTTTAAGACGACCAAGACGCATACCCTCATCCCTTAGAAATATCACTCTTGGGAGTAATTCAACAAGAATCTGAATTGTAAGGAACCTCCCGACACTCACGCAATTCATAAATCATGCTATTGAATGAGTTAAACAAAGCAAGCGTTGTAACAAATGAATTACTCTAATAATTAATGAAAAGAATATATTATTAAGAATCAATTCAAATACATGAGAGCTCATAAGGTTAAATCATCCCCCAACAACAAATAGAGTTTAGTTCACCATAGACATGGTGAAACTAGATGAACAATGGGGAAGAATGAGATAGAAAAACCCTAAAAGTAGAAGATGGAAGCCCCTGCATCCAAATCCGCCTCAAGAAGTTGAAAGAGTGTGTTGTTGTGCTTCCTGTGCCAAAGATACAAAACCTAACACGTTTGGGTCCTTTACATAGAGTGAAAACAGAACAGAAACAAGGTTTAGGCCTGTGTCACTGGCGCTCAAGCGCCTTACTTACGGCGCCTGGGCGATAAGCGTGACTTGCTTAAGCCTCAAAAAAGGGCACCCCAGTTTCGAGCATTCTCTCCCTTCTAGTGCTTTTCCAGGCGTTTTTGAGATCCATCTCCTTTGCACTTTATCTCTGTTTTCCATATTATCTCATTTCCTGCCAAAACAAGGGAAATTAGTCATAAAACCATCAAATTCAACCTCAACTCTCTTATTCACACAACTTGACAGAAAAATATGATTCCAAGCAAGTTTCTAAGCAGAAAAGGGTGCATTCAGTGTCAAAATTACATCATAGACGATGGTATTTTCAACTGTTATCAGGGATTCAAGGAATTGAGGTCTAATAATTAAGACTAGGCTTTTTACGCCGAGGGATCGAGTTCTAAGTAATTTCGTAAGTGACATTAACATTCCAATGAAGAAGATGAATTCTAGTATGCATGAAAGTGAAGTAGGTTAAATCTAACCCCAACAACATCATCATTTCATATTATCAACTTCATCCATTCTTTCTTCTGTCAAGCCTCAATTAATCAATTTGCATTCAAAAATTTTTTTTGTTGCATTTGCATTTAAACACCAACAAAATGGTTTTTAAGTCGTAATTAGTTAAGATATTACACGATTTTTTAGGAACATGAGTCTCTTGGAAAACAACACTTGGTCTTACCTTTTATATTACTTGATACTATTTGGTACACTTGCCAATGAGTTAACATCACAGAAACATGTTTACCTTAGAAATCAACCTATGTAAATGTGGTCGCTTCAAGAAGTCAAGGGGGGCATGAATTTGTTGCACTTATAAATAGATATGGACGCACGGCCCTATTGTGTCAAGTATAACAAGAATATGTAATTTATCTTATATGTAGAGTATCTTCAAGACTTTATTATGTATTATGTTGGTCGACACCAATAAAATACGAATTACTAATATGTGTATTCTACTAAGTGAAAGTTCAAGTCTATGTACACTTTCATTTATGTGTAAGGTTGCAATTATTAAATTGATTAAATTGATGTTTGTGTTAAGTAATTATACCGTACTCTCAAATGGTAGAGGATTGTTGAAATTTGAGAGTATTAAAGATAGTTTTTCAGATTCATGAAGAGTTACAATTATTTATGAGTTACAACTATTCATGAAAAGTTGTAATCAAGAAATGTAACTAATCAGAATCTGGTATCTCTTGGATTTGAAATATGGTTGATCAACATCTATATAACGGGATCATGTGCTCTATTGAAAATGAAGAGACTTTTTCTCTACATTTAGTCATTCACTTAACACAGAAATCAATTCGTAAGAATTTTATTCTTGTTTGACGTTAATACTACGAGGTATTATCGTTGTATTTCTTCTTTGTATCTCAAAAGCGGATTTCGTTATCTCTTCACTCTTATAAGCGACGACATATTGCTTTTAGAAAAGTGTATATTCATGCCTAAAAGATTTTATCAAATCTACATTGTTGTTCATCTTATTTCTCTAAGTTGTTGAAAATTTGTTCTAACAAACTTTCTTCTTCAATCCTCTGATATATTATTTTAGCGAACTTTAACATTGATCCATCTTTAGACATTAAAAGTAAAATTTTATAATATTAATATAATGTAATATTTACTATTATTCAATTTATGTAATGAAATAAATATGTCGTTCACAATTTTAAAAGATATAATGGATATTGAATTTTGGAATAAATGTATGTATTTTTTTTATTTTATTTAAATAAAACTTTACAAACAATGGTATGAAATTCCACTGATCCAAAGTGAACTAACTTATTTGTCAACGAGTTCATGTGAGATAAATGGTGAAAATTATACACTTAAATAAATTCAAATCACTAATAAAAAATTATTTATTTGAATATTCACTACAAAAAAAACCTTATTTAGAGGAGGTTATTTTGGGGAGGTTATAAAAAACCCCCTCAAATTAACATATTTTAAGATGTTTAATTTAAATTATCTAACTAACAATATTTGTGGGGGTTTTAATTCCTTTCAAGAGAAGTTTATAACCTCTTCAAATAAAAAACTATTTTTATTCATCATCTTCTAATTCTTTTACATTTTTCCCTCTAAATATTTTAGACTAAGTTTCATTTTAACAATTCTAAAATTTTATTCCCTCCAGATTTAAAACTCATTTGTGCCTAAACCCATTATTTTTCTAAAAGTTAATTTTTCTCTAAAAATCTTCTTACAATTCACCTGAACCCTAGCTCACTCTGCTCACTCCGCTCACTCCGCTCACTCCGCTCACTCTGCTCACTCCGCTTACTCCGCTCACCTGAACCCTAGGTTCTGCAAAATCCCCAATTCCTAAGGTTTCATCTCCAGCATCATCCGCACCTGTGAAATCAGCGGTTCCCAAGGTCTCATCTCCAACATCATCTGCACCTGTGAAATCAGCGGTTCCCAAGGTCTCATCTCCAACATCATCTCCACCAGCTGACTCACCACTATTACCTACTCCAACAACATCCCCCACACCAGCCGAAGCACCAACAGCGCCAGCACCAGCACCGCCAACACCTAGGTTCTGCAGAATCCCCAATTCCTAAGGTTTAACTCTAACACCAAGTGCTTTGGTCGTTTACTCCTAGTTAATTGCTATAAACCTTATCCCAATGATTATGGGTATACATACCTTGAATTGCCTTACATAAAGCTCACCGATTCTAGTTGAGGAATGTAGTCTAAATTTCTCTTGGTTATCCGTATAGTAATGAAATTATGTATTTGTGTAAGTGCATTGTTAGCAAAATGATGTTCTCCAATGGTGGCAGTGCTAGTGTCAGTGGGTGGAGAGAGATTAAACTTAGTGAGAATGATAAGAACGTTGTCTTTAGTTCCAACATAATGGTAAATTTTCGGTGGGGTAATTGTAAATTGTCTCTGATAAAATACGCTGCAGTAACAACAACCAATTCGAGAAAAGAAAACAGCAGAATATTTCTTGACTTTTATGCTCATAAGTATTTGCAAAATCCCATTAACTGCATGCAAGTTATTTCTCTTGAATTGAATATTTCATCATGGTGTTCGTCTTTCCAACGCTTCTGTACATGAAGCTAAAACCTTTATCGATGCTTGTTGTATTGTTTTGTGCATTTCCACATTATGATGCTGCCAGTTCTTCTGATTCGGAAGCAAATGCTTTGTTGAAGTGGAAAGGCAACCTTGACAGCCACAATCAAGCTTCTCTCTCATGGAATGGCACTAATCCTTGCATCTGGCTGGGAATAGAACGTGATGATTCCCGTTCTGTTTCTCACATAAATCTTACACGTGTTGGATTAAAAGGTACACTTCAAACTTTTCCTTGTCTGGAAGTATTCCTCCACACATTGAACAGTTGTCCAATCTCAACACGTTTGATTTGTCTACCAATCAACTCTCCGGTAACATTCCCAAAACCATCTGTAATCTTTCCAAACTAAAGTATTTGAATCTTAGTGTCAATAGTCTCTCTGGTTCTATTCCTAATGAAGTGGATCATCTCCAGTCTCTTCTCACATTCAATATATTTACCAACAACCTCTCTGGGTCAATCCCTCCTACCTTAGGAACCTTGCCCCTTTTAGAATCCATTCACCTTTTCGAAAATAAACTCTCTCGATCCATTCCTGCCAGTATTGGGAATTTGTCCAGGCTCACCCTGTTATCTTTATCTTCAAATCAACTCACCGGATCCATCCCTCCCCATATAGGAAATTTAACAAACGCCAAGGTCATATGTGTTATTGAGAATGAACTTACTGGCGAGATTCCAATAGAAATGGAGAAGCTTACTGATGAGAAAATTAAGTAAATTAGGCACACCTTAATCTTTACATGTCTTATCAATGCCCATTGCCATTTCTCTTTTCTTGGACTCTAGTGTAGCATGCATCATACACGACTAGCTACTCAGTCTTTCAGAGACAACCCCATTTTACATTTCCACACATCACCCAAATCTACATTCTTAATTTCCTTCATGTCCCAATTTTTTATTCAAAAACATTTATTATAACACAATTTTTCCTTCAAATTTTATATTCCTTTTACAAATTTCTTATCCATTTTAATTCATGTCGTGGAAATAGGCTCAACTATTAAATTTTAAGTTTTACAGAAATTGTGAAAAGTTAGCACAATTTTATTGGATTTTAATTTTTACGAAAGTCGTCTAAAGCTGAAATAAACTGTGTAAATTGATTGCAACTGAAGTTGTATGTGGTAAGCATGACTTCAATGTAACTTGAATTGGATTTAAATTTGTAGGTTGACAAGACTTTGTCTGATAATATCTATCTTTGAAATAAAAACTATTTTATGTAAAAAATGATGTCATATATTATTACTAATTGTGTATATAAACTTAAAATTTATTAAATTTAAAAATTATTTAGTGCAATTAAAAAAATACATAGGGTTTAGGAATACCGTGTAAATTATATAAGATAACATATTTTAAGATATAGTAAAAATTACTGGGGATATAACAAACTTTTTTTCTGTCCTTCCAAACTTGAACTACATTGATCTTAGTCAAAATAATCTTCACGGTAATATTTGACCTACTTGGGGAAAATTTCGCAGCCTCACAAGCTTCATGATTTTCAAAAACAATTTGTCAGGTGTTATTCCACCAGAACTAGGTGGGGCAACCAAATTACAGCTGCTTGATCTATCCTCAAACCATCTTACAGGAAACATTCTAGAAGATTTATGCAACTTGACCCTCTTGTTTGATCTGTCAATCAACGACAATAATGTTTCTGGAAATGTTCCCTCCAAAATAGAATCACTGGAGGGACTTAAATTTTTGGAGCTCAGCTCAAATAATTTTACAAGCTTAATCCAGAAAAAACTTGGAAATTTGCACAATTTATTATCCTTGAATCTGAGCTAGAATAAATTAGAGGGAAATTTCTTATGTGTTAGTGTATTTAAGTTTGTTTAGGAATATTTTTGAATGGATAAGTCTTGGATAACTAAGCCTCGAAATACAGTTGAATACTCAATTGGTTTAGAAAAATTCTTAGATTTTGCTTTTGAGAATGGAGCTTCTTGAGACACAATTCGATGTCCATGCCCCAAATGTGGGTTTGTGAAATGGCAAACTAGAGGCATAGTTGAAGAGCACTTGATTTTAAAACAATTTCCCATAAATTATGTTATTTGGAATCTTCATGGTGAAAGGCAAAGACAAGATATTTCTAGAAATGAAGATGAGTCACAAGAGGCATTTCATTTTGAAAATGCAATGGAAACAATGATAAATGAAGCATTGGGACATTATAGGCAAGAAGGTACTAATACAGGCAGATCACAACCACTGGGTGAAGATGATGTTAGTAATGAAAGGCCAAGGGAGAATCATAATGAATTTAATGAGTTTCTCAATGACGGAAATCAAATATTGTGTGATGGGAGCAAGTACACAAAATTAGAATTTGTAATCAAATTATATCATATCAAGGTTTTGTGTGGATTAAGTGACAAGGCAATGACTATGATCCTAGATTTTCTAAGAGATGCATTTAGCGAAGCAAAGTTGCCTCTTTCTTTTTATGAGGCTAAGAAAGTCATCAACAAACTTGGTCTTAACTATACCAAAATAGATGCATGTCCGAATCATTGTATGTTATATTTAAGAGATGATGAAAAAGATTTGCAAACATGCAAACATTGTGGTACATCTAGATGGAACCCAAAGAAGAAAAAAAAGCAACCTACAAAAGTTTTACGTTACTTTCCTTTGAAACCAAGATTGCAAAGATTGTTTATGTGCTCTAAGACTGCAGAGCATATGAGATGGCATTCTTCAGAGAACAAGGATGGAGTTATAAGGCATCCAAGGGATGGTGAGGCATGGAAGACATTTAGTGTAATGCATCCTGAATTTGCTTTAGATCCTCAAAATGTTCGCTTAGGCCTTGCCAGTGATGGTTTTAATCCTTTTGGCACTATGAGTTCTACTTATAGTATTTGGCCAGTGTTTTTAATTCCATACAATCTTCCACCTTGGCTTTGTATGAAGCACACTTCATTGATCCTGTCCATGATCATTCCAGGTAAGCATATGCCTGGAAATAGTATTGATGTGTACTTACAAGCCCTTGTGGATGAGTTACGTGAGCTATGGAATGATGGGGTGGAGACCTTTGATTCTTCATTGAATGAAACTTTTAGAATGCGAGCAGCTCTTATGTGGACAATTAGTGACTTCCCTGGCCTTGGTATTTTATCTGGTTGGAACACACATACAGGTTTAGCTTTCCCTACTTGTAACTTTGATGCAGAACCTTGTCGTCTTCCTCATAGTAGGAAGTGGTGTTTTATGGGACATCGTCGCTTTTTAAGTAGAAACCATAGATTTATATTGAATCGTGTTCGCTTTGATGGAAGCACTGAAGAACGGAATCCACCACTAAAATTATTTGGATCTGACATTTTTAGGCAAGTAGAAAATATTAATGTTACATTCGGGAGAGGAATTCATTTGGATGGTAGAGGAAAAAGATGTAGACAAGAAGTTAAATAGTGGAATAAAAGAAGCATTTTCTTTGAACTTCCATATTGGGAGTCTAATTTGTTATGTCACAATTTAGACTTCATGCACATTGAAAAGAATGTATTTGACAATTTAATCTATACGTTGTTGAATGAAAAGCCTAAATCCAAAGACAATCTTAATGCAAGGAAAGATTTGAAGGAAATGGGCATAAGACAGGATCTTTGGCCAGATGATAATGGAAAATACCACCTTGTTTTGTTTTCACTAACTCGTGATACGAAAAAGTTGTTTCTCAAAACTTTAAAAAATGTTTTAGTACCTGATGGTTACTCAAGTAACATTTCTAGATGTGTTGATGATGTTCAACAAAAAATATCAAGACTAAAAAGTCACGATTGTCATATTATTATGGAGCAATTACTTTCATTGGCAATACGTAATTTGTTACCAAACCATGTCACTGCAACCTTGTTGGAGTTTTGCTCATTCTTTAAGGCACTTTGTAGTAAAAGCTTAACTGTTGAAGACCTTGAAATGCTTCAAAATCGTATTGTGGTTACACTTTGCCACTTAGAGATGTTATTCCCACCATCATTCTTCACAGTTATGGTTCATTTAACTATCCATTTGGTAGAGGAAGCAAAGCTTGGAGGTCCAGTTCATTATCGATGTATGTATCCTATAGAGAGGTAATTGCTAACTACTTTTAGTTAAAGGTATGATATTATAGTATCCAATTTATTTAATGTAATTATTTATCATTATTATAGGGAATTAGGTCATTTAAAGACCTTTGTATGAAACAAGGCACAACCAGAAGGTTTTATAGCTGAGGGATACTTAGCTGAAGAGTCTCTTACATTTTATTCTAGATACATTGAAGATATAGAGACAAGGTTCAATAGACAACGACGTGTTTGTGATAACCCAGATGATAATGAGTGTTTTGTTTCATCTATATTCCCACTAGGTGGGAAGGTGGTAGGAGGTTCCTCAATGTTTACTTTAACTCATATGCAAAAGCTACAAGCCCATCGATACGTGCTTTTAAATTGTGCGATAGTCACACCGTTTGTTGAGTAAGTACACTACATTAAGTGTGTGATTTATAGTTCAACAAATTGAACTACATTATTCTTGTATTTTATGCATATAATGTAATTAATTTTTGTAGTGAATTTAGAGATCTAATGAAAAGAAGATCAAGAGGAAGGCGACCTTCAACTACTGAGATAGAAACTAGAGTGTTTAAAGAGTTTGTTGATTGGTTTCAAAGGCGGGTGGGTGATCAAATAGAACACTTTCTCTTACTTAACAAGTTTTCTTTTAATTATATCTAACATTATTTCCTTATTTAGATGATGAATCCAGAAACAATAAATTCAATGTCTACTGACTTGAAGTTTCTAGCACGAGGTCCATTGGATAATGCTAGAAGATTTACTGCTTACAACATCAATGGGTTCAAATTTCGAACATTGAGTCGTGATGAGGGATTGAGAACACAAAATAGTGGTGTCTTTTTAACATCTAATACAGCTTGTGTTTCAAGTGCTGTTGATAGGAACTTAAGGCAAGCAAACTTATCCTATTATGGAAAGTTGGAGGATATTATTGAGCTTAATTATTATGGTCGATTCAAAGTTGTTCTTTTCAAGTGTAAGTGGGTAGATACTACACGAGAGAGAGGATATAAAAAGGATCAATGGAATTTTAATTGTGTTAACTTTGATAGACTTATTCATATTGGAAACCGTGAAGAACATGAACCTTATATTGAGGCATCTCAAGCACAAATGGTATATTATGTTGATGATGTGGTTAATGAAGGATGGAGTGTTGTTGTGCATGTAAAGCCAAGAGATTTGTATGAAATGGGAGAAGAGGTACAAGAAGAGTTATATGAAAACGAACCATACCAAGATCAAGAGTTGGACAAATTTTATAGTAATGACGATGAATATGTTCAATTGGCTACAAACCATTTAGACGAGGATATCAATTAGTCAAATGTATAATTGAGTCATGGTTGAATTCTTAAGGTGATGATATGTACCACATGTTTGATTTCTCAGTTTCAGGTTAAGAAGAAGTGACCTTTTCTGAATTGTGACTCTTTATTAGCTTGTTCTCTCATTTGGAAAGGTAATAAGATCCTAACTCATTCATATGTGCTATTGTTTTTTCAGAATTGATTTTCTTGAATCTGATTTCCCAAATCTCTTTCATGTTTTTGATATTATTAACGTTAAGATCCTAGTAACAAAACTAAGCTTAAGATGCAGTATATTCATTTTTTGTGTCACGTGCTTAATTAGTTTAACATATTGTTCTTAGATAACTATTTCTTCGGAAGCTCGTGGAAAGTTACAAAGAGTTAGTAAATAATTTCAATATATTGTTTAGCCTTAGCGATGGTTGTTTACTACCAGCAGGATAGAATATTCCTTTTCCATCCTTTAGCCCCTTACTCCATGTCCCTATATAAAGCCCCCCATCTGCAAAATTATACACTCCATATCCTTGTTTAAGTCCATTTAACCAACAACCATAAAAAATATCACCATTAGCCCACTTCATAAACTGTCCCATCTACCCAATCACCTTCATAAACTGTCCCATCTGACCATGTGTACTTTCCTTTTCCATGGGGAAGTACGTCCTTCATTTTACCAATGTAGACATCCCCGTTTGGAAAGGACTTCTCTTCAAACCTATACTTTACAAGACAGAGATAGCATATGCAGACACGCAGAACAGAAAACACTTAATCAGAACAACATAATATACACAACACAAGGGCATAAATGAGGCAGGAGTTTTATGACTATTACCTTTCACTGTCCTCCTTGTCTACCAGATTTTCACTGATTTATTTGGATAGCTCCAATAAAGATTTTATTTCCCTTAAAAGGTTAAATTTATCACTCACTGATATAATAAGGAAATTCATCTCTGCCTTCAGCACCTTTAGCCACTTTATTGTGTTATTTTTTTTGTTCATGATTGTGTTTTTTATATTTCTTTCTTTTAATATTTGTCATGAATATGTAGCCATGCCAAAGGTCAAGCGATTCCGAAATCTACAAAAATCATCACCTCAACCTGAATCTTTAAGTACTTTACCATCAACAAATGCTACAGTGACTTCTCCGATGATTGAAGACCAATCACCATCAACAAATCCTACACCATCAACAAATCCTACAATGTCTGAATCCATTGAAGTACAACCACATGTTTTAATAAGTCCTTCACCAACAAATGAGACCTCATCACATGATTCATTGAACTCAACACCATCGATGCCCACAGAAAACATAGAGCAACCTACAACATCCAAAAAACATGTTGGACGTGAATCTTCATCATATTGGAATGTCGATGCAATAGGTATAAGTCATTTATTTTTCTTCATGCATAATTTCTTAAATTTTACTTATGGTTGAGTAAGTTTTTTTTATTGTTAAAGACCTAGAAGGAGTTATGAAGAAAATAAAGGTGAAGGTCAGAGAAGTAAATAACTTACCTAATGGGAAACGCATCATTGTAGAGTTTGATGAGGTAGGCCTGGCTATAGGTGAAGGACAAGGAGTACTTGCGGGATATTGTGGGATATTGGCAATAGATGATAATTTATTTCCAATTAATTTTGAAAGGTGGTCTGGCAAAACAGGCATGCCTAACACCTATTTTTTAGAATGCTTTAAGGAAGTGTTACAGGTATATATATCATTCATGTATTCAAATTCCGCACACTTACTTTTTACTCACTAACCAATGTTTTCTTTTTTTCAAAAGCTTCGATTTTGTTTTAAGACTACTGAAGCTATTGCCCAACGATATTGCAAATTAACTTTGGGTAAGAAGTGGGCTGCACATAGACAAAGTTTATGGAATGAGTTCTATGATCCAACAAAAACAAAAGATCAAATCATATGTAATGTGCCGACCGGAATAGACAGAACTCAATGGGCTCACTTTGTTACATATCGCCTAAAACCGGAGACAATGGTACAAGTTTCATTATTGTTTAGGCTATGAATTGTTTGTGTATATTGTTATTTTGATTATTATGTCAATTTACAATTGTTTTTTTTCATAGGAGATTTGTAAAAAAAATAGAGAAAATCGCAAGAAGCAAGTAATTCCTCATACTGGTGGCTCTAAACCTATCTCAAGAAGAAGACATGAGATGGTATTAGTACACATGACAGTTTTTTGTATTTTTCAAAATTTACTATTGATTTTAACTTATCCTTTTATTTAGCTTTTGGAGAGTGGAGAGTTGCCTAGTCGTGGAATGTTATATATCGAAACTCATAAAAGAAAAGATGGTTCACTTGTAAATAAGGCGGCAAAGGCTATAGCGGTTAGTTTTACTATAATATGATATTTTCAAACATTATGCTTCAATATTTAGATCTTTGACTACAACTTGTTATATGCCTATAGGAACAAATTGAAGTGGGTTTGAGTCAAAGCACTGCTGATGAATCACAGGTTTCCCCTCAAGATGTTGTTGGTAGAGTGTTAGGCCCAGAACATTCTGGGAGAGTGCGATGCATGGGTTTGGGAGCAGCTCCTACTAACTCATTCAGAAATACAAGAATGCGACTTTCAGATTTAAGCATTGGTTCATCTAGTAGTGTCACAATATCAACTTCTTCTAATAAGTGGGAACAAAAGTACATGAATTTAGAATCCCAAGTTCAAACCACCTTGGGTGCGTTGAAAGCATATATGATAATGAAGGAAGGAAAGATTCCTGATGAATTGGCTACCTTCTTTGATTCTCAACCACAAGTAAGTTACTAAATAAGTATAAGTAATATGCTTGATTTACTATAATTATTGTGAGCACATGCAATTGAGTTTTGGAAATTAGTTTAATAGATGTTAATAAGTCGTGTTTTTCCAATATATTTTTCATTATTCAAGTTCTGAGTACGATGGTTGCAGTAAGATTTATATGCATAGTGTGAGAATTAGGTAGTTAGTTATTGTCTGTATCTGTGTTGTAGTTAGCTTTATTGATTGTTGTAGTAAGATTTATATGCAGTGTGAGAAGTACTGGTCCTTGCATTTTATATATGGTGTAAAGTAGTAACTGCTGAGACTATATGGTGTAACACAACACACACACACACACACACACACACACACACACACACACACACACACACACACACACACACACACACACACACACACACACACACACACACACACACACACACACACACACACACACACACACACACACACACACACACACACACACACACACACACACACACACACACACACACACACACACACACACACACACACACACACACACACACACACACACACACACACACACACACACACACACACACACACACACACACACACACACACACACACACACACACACACACACACACACACACACACACACACACACACACACACACACACACACACACACACACACACACACACACACACACACACACACACACACACACACACACACACACACACACACACACACACACACACACACACACACACACACACACACACACACACACACACACACACACACACACACACACACACACACACACACACACACACACACACACACACACACACACACACACACACACACACACACACACACACACACACACACACACACACACACACACACACACACACACACACACACACACACACACACACACACACACACACACCCCCCCCCCCCCCCCCACACACACACACACAAAAACAAACAAACAAACACACAAATATATATATATATATATATATATATATTATATATAACATATATATATATATATTATATATAATATATTATATATAATATATATATATATTATATATAGTATATATATATTTATATATATTATATATAGTATATATATATATATATATTGGATTTTGTGAGCAATATTACGTAGAGACACCGATGAGATATGTTATGTCGACATGAACATTGCTATGGCCATTAAATGAGTATCGCAACCATGACTCAGACATATCAGTCAAATTTTTTTTTAATATAACTTGACCGTTCGCAGAAAACTCTGTGCTAGCTCCCCATAAAAGAATCATTTACTATTTGTAATTAATGAAACTCCTATGATTAGTTGGCTAGGGATTCCTAGTTTGCTTTTATGATGGATAATGAGGAGGTTTATTTATTCTGACCGAGTTTTCTTGGGTCATATATAAAGTTTAGTTGAATATATGTTAGATTATAAATTTCACGTCTCTAGTTGAATATACTTTAGATTATTAATTTCACGGTACTAGTTGAATATATGTCAGATTATAATTTAATTGACTCATTTTTATTAGCTTCACACCACGTTACATAAAACATTTATTTATAATAGTTTATAGTTAATCACCATAATTCACAAACTAACAGGTATTTTGGCTAATGAGTCTAAGTCTATCAAAGTAAGGGTTTATAAATAATAGTATGAATAAAATATTTTATCAAGTATATTAATTATGTTTATTAATTATTGTATTTATTGTTTACGATTGTGAGAAAATTTCATACCCCCAACTCAAAGAAAACAAGTAGATGAATACCTTAGATATTGAAAATTTGATGTGTTTGGAGCCTTAGGAGTCTTTATAGAATACAAATTTAACCCACTAAGAATAGTTTATTTTTATTTATATAAAAATTTGATGGATATTTGAAAGGTATTTATACAAGAAACACAATATCAATTTTTCGAATTTGGTCTATATAAAAAATAATATCATTGTTAATTTAAAATATTATATAATAAGTTTATAGTTGTATTGAGTCATACTATGCTAAGGAATGTTTTAGACAATGTCCTTATGAGCATACTCTGTTTATCAAAGTAAAAGATGGAGGTAAAATCTTCATTATATGTCTCTATGTTAATCACATATTACTTTTACAGGTAGTGATGAAACATATGTTTGAAGAATTTAAAATTCTAGGATGCATGAGTTTGATATGTTAGATCTTGGACAAATGAGATACTTTCTTAGATAGAAGTCCTGCAATGTCAAGAAGGCATTTTTATTTGTCAAAAGGAATATGCCCAACCGGTGTTAGAAAGGTTTAATATGGATAAATGCAATCCAGTCCATAATCTAATTGTTCTAGAGTGCAAACTCATAAGGGATGAGAATTGAATTAGAGTGGACAACACTCAATACAAGCAACTAATTCACAGCTTGATGTACCTAATTGTTACTCGCCTTGATATCATGTTTATTGTTAGTCTTTTAAGCAAAGATATATGGAGTGTCTGACAGAAATGCATCTCAAACTGCTAATAAAGTATTAAGATATATATAAAAGGGAGTTTCAAATTTGGGATATTCTACAAAAAGGCAAGAGATGAGGAACTGGTTACTTATACAGATAGTGACGATGTTGGTGATCTGGATAACAAAATGTACTTCAAGTTATGCTTTTCTATTAAGTTTGGGTGTTGTTTCTTGGTCTTCTAAGAAATAGCCAATAGTCACTTTGTCTACCACTAAAGTTGAGTTTGTAGCTACCGCCTCTTGTGCCTATCAAGCCATTTGGATAAAGAGAATTTTAATTGATTTTAATCATTCTCATAACAGTGTCACAACGATTTTCTATGACAGTAGCTCATCTATTAATTTCTCAAAAATTATTGTTTTTCATGGTCGTAACAAGCATATAGATGTGAGATTTCATTTTCTTCGGGAGCTCACAAAGGATGGAACTATAAAATAGGTCTAGTGTCATACCCACAAACAAGTTGCAAAAATATATTGACCAAGCCAGTAAAACTTAATCAATTTATGAATTCTGATTCAAATGTAAACTAAATTCATAGTTTTCAGTTTAAGGGAGGACGTTGAAATTTATTAATTCTTTAATGAGTCTTATTATAAACTTAAATTAGACTTCAATGTTAGTTAGTGCTTTGAATTTTCAAGTCTGTTAGTTGGTGTTCTTGAAGGATTTAGATAATACTTTCCTAGTTATTCTCCACGTTAGTAGGTTGAAAAACATGGATTGCAGTTTTCGGGTGTTCTCTTTAACTGATATATGATTATATTAGTTAATCAATAGTTATGATTTTCTGCTTCCTATCTTGAATTTACTTTTACATTTACTATTTTAGGGAGTTGATTAATTTTTTTCCTTCTCCCTATTGTTGCATGTTACAAAGTGACCATGCTCTAAGACAGGATAGTGGTGGTATGATATGGTGAAGTGGTGAAAGGTGTTTGAGTCTTTCCCTAATATTGTGAGGGCGCAGTTAGTAATTATGGGAGTGTAGAAAACAATAGCCCTATTGAAACTTCCTAGATGCAAAACACAGTTGTGCCTATTCTGAATTCGTCCTTGTAGTAAGAAACCACTATTTGTATGAAATTTCTTCCTATACCTCCATAATTTTAACCTTCCTTTACATATTTTAGATTGTGGAATTTAAAATGCAAATTTATATTTTAAAATATTTAATATAGAATGCACTTTTTATTTTATATTTTCTTATAATTCAAAATAAAAAATTTTATATTTTGAAATACATAATTCGGAACAGAAAAATCGTATCCCAAATAATATGGTCCTAAATGCATTTTTTTTCTATTACAATTCAAAATATAAAACATTATATTTTCGAGGCTATATATCTTGGAATAGAAAAATTATCCCAAATAATATGGCTTTGTGCAATGTCATGATGGTGTGGGTTACAAGAAGAAATAAAACAAGTGTGTTGAAACAATTCAGCATTACATTGCCTCTGCCTTTTGTATCGCACAATAGTAAGAAAAAAGTGCAACAGTGATGTTAAGGTGTCAAGGTTAATATGAGAAAAGTTGGAAAATATATGTACAAAATTTACATGATGCATTAATTTATAAATTTCTTCTCATAAATTGTTATCTAATGCATAAGCTACTTTTTCAACGTTAAAAAAAAAAATTTATTGCAATCTTATTTTTCTTTTCTATAAATATTTATAGAACAATTTGTTGATTCATAAAGAAAAAAGACCCAAAAATAAGGCACTTCACTTATAACTCAGCTCCAGCGAATATTCCAAACTAAATTTTAAATAATCCTGATTTTGTTATATAATTTTGATAAGAAAATTAGTTTAAATTTTGAAGTAACTTAGTGTTAGGATATGCTATAATGGGTAACGGGTTTAGGATAGAAGTAAAGAACGGGAAAGTTTGTTAGGCTGTTAGGGGAAGAGAGAGAGTATAAATAAGCTTTTTGGTAAGGGGAGTCATTTTTTCTGAGTATAGACAGGTCTTGAACCATGTGAGGGGGATTAGGCCTCCGATGCAAAACAATCTTGTCCTCAAGGTTGGAAACGGGAGGCTTGATCTCATGGCTCCTCTTCATCATCGTGTACTCATATGAATGGAACCCTCTAGCAACTGTCCTCCAATTCAGATATGGAGGTTTGGATGGTGCCAATTCCTCCTCCAATGACTTCCATTCTTCTTGGATTTTATTATCTTCCAGCATTCTGGTCACCTCTTTTCCAGAATTATAATCCCTGAAGAAATGGTCTTCGATGTCTTTCAAAGCTTCCAAGGCCATAAAAGACAAGTCATCTTGGGGACGAACGAGCGGTGAGGTGACATGGTCCAAGGTCGATCTCTAAGCCAGGCCGATCGAGAGTTACCGAACGGTCGGAGGCCAAGCGCTATAGCCCAAGTCGATCGAGAGTGGTCGAGCGCTCGGTCGGTTCCAAACATGAGAGGACTACTAGACCCAACGGGAGAGGACTGACAAAGCTGAACGTGACAAGACGACCATAACCAAACAGGCTAGCACTACAAGCTGCGAACCCGAGAGGACTAAAGGAACCAAACAGTCCGAAAGCGAACGGGAGAGAATCGCCGAATCCGAACGTGAAAGGACGGAAGGAACCGAACGGTCTTACATTTACAATCAAAGGTCAAACGGTTTTACACTCAAAACAGTCTCCTAGTCATCGGGCGAACAGTCTTACAGTTACATTCAAAGGCCGAATGGTCCTACCGTCCAAACAATCTCTCAATAATTGACCGAACGGGCTTACAATTAGAATGAAGGCTGAGGAGGGAAGGGTGGATGGAAGAAACAAAGGCCGAGAGGGAAGGATGGTTTTTGTGAAGAGGTGGACCAGCGAACAAAAGAAGGGCGTTCGTGAAGCACCTGCAAAGGGGAGAGAACTTTTGGAAGCTCTGAAAGACATCGAAGACCATTTCTTCAGGGATTATAATTCTGGAAAAGAGGTGACCAGAATGCTAAAACTAATAAAATCCAAGAAGAATGGAAGTCATTGGAGGAGGAATTGCCACCACCCAAACCTCCAGACCTAAATTGGAGGGCAGTTGCCAGAGGGTTCCATTCATATAAGTACACGATGATGAAGAGGAACCATGAGATCAAGCCTCCCGTTTCCAACTTTGAGGACAAGGTTGTTCTGCAGCGGGGTGTAATGTTAGGATATGGGGTGGCAGGGTATAATAGGTAATGGGTTTAGGATAGAAGTAAAGAGCGGGAAAGTTTGTTAGGCTGTTAGGGGGAGAGAGAGAATATAAATAAGCCTTTTGGCAATTCTGTGAGGGGAGTCATTTTTTCTGAGTATAAACAGGTCTTGAACCTTGTAAGGGGGATTAAGCCTCCGTTAGAGCTAAGATGGGGATTAGGCCTCCATTAGCGCTATCTGTATACTTTCTTTGAATATCAATACAGAAACCCATTCTTTTTACAGTGTTGTTTGTGTGTGATTGGATTGTCTTAGTTAGGTTTCTAACTCAAAAACCTAACACTTAGTGTAGAAATAAATTTTCTAAATGAATTGATAACAAAAAGTTGACATAAACTTATATTTCCACCTTATCATAAAAAAAAAAACTAGTACAACAGGTTTAGAGTCAATATAATTGATTGAAATAACTCAAGCATAAAAATAAAATAAAAAACAAATTATGTTTGAGTATTGAGTGTACGTTTAAGGAAATTCTAATATCATGAATTCCAAGTAACTTCTAATTCCAAGTAACCTCATAAAATTCTTGTTTGAGAAAAGGAAAATCAAGCACTTACATTCCTATTGAAATAAAATACTCAGATGAAAATGGGCGAGTTCAAATCTCAAATGAACATTCTGATCATATTATGTGGTGAAACAGACACTACACTTACACCAAAAGTACTTCAGAATCTATGTACTACTTGCCATACACACATTGAGTGGTCAAAAAATATTCTGACAATTACCAGCTGAAATGATACTCCTTCATAAACACAGATTTTAACATGGGCAAGTTGCAGATACTATTTGATCCAAATTTGACTTCTTTTAGAGTAAGAAGTGCACTTTATAAACATATTACAGTTAACATCATTGATTAGAAAATTCACTTTTTAATTATGATTAAGTGCATGCACTTGTATAACAATCATTGTTTGTTATTCTTAATAGTTGATTCTTAATCAACTGTTATCATTACACTATTCTCTCATTGCATCAATTCCTCCACAAGTCACGGGCTCATAGCAGACACAATGGCAAAAACTGAAAAGCAAGTCACTAAAACGATTCCAGGTGTAATAGATGCAAGAGAAATGAGTGTGCCATAGTAAAAATAAACTGCAAAATGTGCATGTGATAGTAATGGTACACCAATTACTATCATAATAATAATATTGTGATCTCTTGTTTGTAATCATGATGACCCAATATAATTAATGATGGGAGCATCATATATACAATATTTTTTGAACAAAATTGGAGAACCAAAATTTTTTGGCAAGAATCAATATCTCACTCCTATTTTCTTGTGTAAGGAATGCAACTCCTATCTTCCATGTCCACAATAACCTGCAGAAAAAAAGAAAGAAACCAAAAATATTGGTAGAGGCAAGGAGAGAAGATCATGGTGTGACATATGGTCCACTAAATCAATAAGAATGGACTATACTGTCACAGCACACTGAACGAAACCAGTTGAGATAATGGTAATATGGATGCCTTATCTAGCATTTACAGTGCTGCAAAATCTATTCTGAAGCTGTTGATGGAACTCTGAGTATTTGCTGAAGAAAGCGTGCTGCAAGACGTTGAGTGATTCCACTAACAACACGCCCCCCAAGTCTGCGTGCCTCAGGTTGTTGCTCAAGGACCTGCTCATACGTTACGATTTTGAATAGAAAGTTTTTATATAGTTGTATAAGGCTGAAAAAGTTCGATCCAATCCACTAAATACTTTACAAGAAAGTAATATGTTAATGTAAATTTCAAAAGTTTACTCGGTACTATATAATGAACTATTACAGTTCACTTAATTAAAGATCATCTTAGCTCTTAATGTAATTTTCAATGCTATATTTTAGTTGCACGATTACGTCTTTTAACATCTAGACGCTCCAAAATTGAAATGTTCCACAAAATCCCTTCTGATTTAGTATGCAATGAAACTCACAAAATGGTCTGTTAAAGGAATATCATAAATAATAATCACCAATTTTGGAGTTTTGTAGCATGCATCCAAATTAGTTTATATGCCTAACACGTTCGATAATAAAGTAATTTTGAAGTTACACACCTAAGTTGTAAGCAACATAAAATATGCAAAAGATGCACACAAGGTGTTAGGAATCTGGGTAAGAATCCCAACTCACTCACTCTCTAAACATACACCAGTAATCACAAGTCAAGAATTGAGTAAAAGTTGTATTGTATTCACAACAAAAGAATCAAGAATACAATCTATAGACCAGGAGCTTAACCTCCTTCACCAAGTTCAAAACCGGTCAACACCAATGAATGTAGTAACTCCCTCCCTCAAAATACAAAAGAGGTCCCTTATATAGACCTTTTCCCACCCCCCTTAACTGTTCAGCACTTAAGTATTCTTCCTTATTTCTCTACTTTCTTTCTCCTTTCATAAACCCTCCATGTCCTAACATTACTCCCACTTTGAAGATCAACCTTGTCTCCAAGGTTGAACTCTGGAAAATGCTCTTGCATTGTTATCTTGTCTTCCCAAGTTGCACTATCCGCCCCTCCTGCTTGCCATTCAACTAGAACCTGCGCCCGCCTGTCCTCCCCTTGCTGTTGGATCCTTCTATCCAATACCTTGGTTGGCCAGTAAGATGGACCCTCCATCTACAAATCTGCTGGCAGAAAAAGCCGATAGCTCCATTCGTTGTGGCTCCGCTTCGACCTTCTCCTCTTCTACATCCCCCTCTTCATCTTCCGCTAATAACACTACCCGTAAACTCCTCTCAGGGCATTGGTGCCCAGGGCTGAAGGGCCCCCCACATCTAAAACACCTCCCTTCTTCCCTTCGTTTCAAACATTCTGGATAGCGAAGGTTTCACGAGTTCCTTCCTCTACTACCACTTCCAACGGGGCTTCCTCCTCTCGCCGAACTACTCCCTGCCGCGCTGTCTCGTCTCACTGATCCGACACTCTTGGGGTGGGCCGTTCTTCCTAGGTTACTCCTAATGGGTTCGGTTTTCACCACCACCGCCCCTCCTCCTGTCGTTCGACCCCAAGATTTGGTATTCTTGGGTGCTGTCCAACCGCTTAGACCTAACCCGCGTTGCGCCTATTCGACATCCCGTGCAATTTTCACTGCCGCCATCAGATCTCGCGGATCGTGTGGCCGTATTTGGCACCGCAACTCCTCTCTCAGTCCTGCCAGAAATATCCCAATAATTGGTCATCTGAAAACGCCTTCGTCTGTCCGGCCAATGCTTCAAAATCCCGTACATAATCGTCCACGGTGCCCATTTGCCTTATCGCCGCCATTCTTTCAAAAACCTGCCTCGATGACGACTTTCAAACCTAATCACCAACGCCTCCTTAAGCCCCTCCCACGATTGGTCGGTCGCTTTATCCTTCCAAAACTTAAGCCAATAATCGGTGCTTCCCTCCATGCTAATATGGGCCAATTCTATTTTCTCCGCCTCTACCACCTTCTGTAATTCAAAGAATTTTACGGCCCCGTTGATCCAATTCATAGGGTCAGGTCCTTCAAAGGTGGGTAATTCCACTCTTTCCCCCAATTGGGTAGGTTCTCTGATCGCTCCCCATCTCTTTCCCCCTCTGTGTCGTCGCGCCGGTCCCTCCGATTGTCGTTGACTGAACTCTGGCTTTCGTCGGAGTTCTCATTGGCGTGTTTGGTGCGCGCACCCATTAACCGCATAAGTTCTTGGATATCTTTGCACATCGCTATCGAGTCTTGACGATTCGCCGCTGATTTCGCCTTCAACCCGTCTATGGCCATCTCAATATGCTCCATTCGTCCCTCAACGACGTTCATTCTTCCCTCCATCGTTCTCGCTCTCACCCGCACAGATCCGACAGGTCGGACCTCTTTGTTAGGAATCTGGGTAAGAATCCCAACTCACTCACTCTCTAACACACACCAGTAATCACAAGTCAAGAATTGAGTAAAAGTTGTATTGTATTCACAGCAAAAGAATCAAGGATACAATCTATATACAAGGAGCTTAACCTCCTTAACCAGGTTCAAAACCGGTCAACACAAAATGAATGTAGTAACTCTGTTAGGTTTTTGGGTATGAAACCTAACTGTCTCTCAGCACAAACTCACACAATAGCACCCAAATGGTAAGAAAAGAATGAAAATATGTATTCACATCAACCAATGCCATGTACAACCAGTAACTGGGAGCATAATCCCCCCCCCCCTGCCTTCTTATAAAGGCAACCCACTTCTAACTACCCAACAACAATTAATTCCTAAACTGAACAATTAATTCTTCAACTGTTTTCTCTCTCCTGCACATTACCCATTATAACCTATCATATTAAATCCTATCTTTACACCCTGCTGCAAAACAACCTTGTCCTCAAGGTTGGTACAGTAATGCTTGTTCCCATGGCTCATCTTCATCATAGGAAGGGAACCCACTGGCTGCTGCCTCCAATTCATGTCTGGAGGCTTGGGTGGTGGTCTATATGAAAGAATTGTTGACTCCTTTAAGAGTTGCTTTTTTTCCAGAATTCCCATGGACCTTATGATTCTTCTATATTGCCTTCTGACCTGGTGACCACTTACATGGGCCTGGATTTTAACTCTTTTCTGATGAATGATCAAGAATTCTTTTCTCTTCTTCCACCCCCAAAACCTTTTTTGTATTTTTATAGCAGCAGTACTGGCGAAGCCCTCTCCTTGCCCAAATTTGTTCATCCTAGAAGCTAAAAAGGAAAGAACTTGTTGATCTAACCATCCAATTCCTTCATCATCATCATGTTGAGCTAATTGTTTTCTCTGAATGTTAAATTGCAGCCCTACAAAGAAATATCGCTGCCATTGGTCTTCTAGTATTTTATATGTTTGTGACAACCATATTTTTTCCCCACTCAAGACAGCTGCATCTTCTACTTTATTTCCAGCCATCATAGTCACACTGTTCCCACCAGATTCTGCTTTCTTTCCTCTGTCTTCACCCTTCTTCACTGTTTTATCATACACATCACAACCTACCCCACTATCTCTCCTAGAAACGGCAGCTTTTGCCACTTCTTGGGCAGCAACACAAACAATGCCTCCATCACAGTTTTTGTCTTCTGCACTGATATCTCTTTCTCTTTCCTTCCCAAAAAGAGCAGCTTTTGCCACTTCCTGGGCAGCAACACCAACAACTTTCTCATCAGCAGCTTCTGTGATTTTTGCAGTTTGGCCTAACTTTTCAAAAACAAAACCTGTATCTCTTTCTCCGAACCCCATTATCAATGCTGTTAGCAAAATGATGCAGATGAAATTTTGATGATGTCCAAATCAAGTCAAGACCAATCAAGAATCAAAATGATCTGAAGATTTGTATTGTGATGGAAAGCTTTTGTAATACTCTTAGAAATATGTATAGGACGTAGATCAGAAAAAGAAAAGTGTTTTGTAAAATTACTATAGTAAATCATTGCAACAAAACACTATAGTACTATTCACATGAATAGTAACACTATTCACGTGAATAGTGACGGTTAACGGTAAGAGTATCGCACTTAACACGGACGTTGGGGAAACTAGTCGTTGAAGAAACTAGCCGTTTATGACCGTTGGACAAACTAGCCGTTTATGGCCGTTGGACAAACTAGCCGTTTATGGCCGTTGGACAAACTAGCCGTTTATGGCCGTTGGAGAAACTAGCCGTTAAGTTTGTCTTTTAGTGAATGGAAGAGTCTTTGGATGAGTCTATAAATAGACTCTCATTTTCTCTCAAGAAGAACATATCCAGAGACACAGAAACTCTTCCCTTGTGCTCAAATACTCAGAATTCTTTGAGACTTGTGTGTTCTTGTTCGGCTTGTGAAACTCTTGTCTGTGGAGCTGGTGAAGTGCTGCTACGGTGACAGAGGAAATAGCCGGTTCATCCTTGGTGTGTCTGAGGAGGTGTTCGGAAGAGGTTCATCCTTCGTGAAGTATTCGAAGGAGGTGTTCATCCTTCGTGAAGTATTCGGAGGAGGTGTTCATCCTTTGTGAAGACTCAAAGGAGGTGTAGTTTCATCTCTTGTGGTATCAAGAGAGGTGTTTTCTAAACTCTTACAAATTGTATCTTTGTGATTGTAGTTTGTAATTGTTTTGTGTTAGTGAAACTGTTTATCTTGTTTTGAGATAAGCGACTGGACGTAGGATTGGTAAGATCCGAACCAGGATAAAATCATCTGTGCAAATTTCTCTCAACCTTACTCTATTTAATTGTTATTATTAATTGCTAAGTAAGTTTAATTGAGTAGAAATTAAAAGGCACACTTTTGTATTAAAAACCCTCTTGGTTTGTTATTCCACGCTAACCCTTCCGCTGCAGTCGCTTCTGACAATTGGTATCAGAGCTTGCTTTGATAGTCATTCAAATGGCAGGATCACATCAAACCTTTGCAGAGGGTGCATCAATCAATAGACCACCACTATTCACAGGTGAAAATTACGCATTTTGGAAGGTCAGAATGCAAATTTTTATGGAATCTATTGATATAGATATTTGGGATGCTGTTGCATTTGGTCCTTTTGTTCCAACTAACAATATGCAGGAACCAAAGTCCCGTGACCAATGGACCATTGAAGAAAAGAGAAGATCTCAGAATGATGTAAAAGCCCGGCATATCATTGCGTCAGCGTTGACTGTTGATGAGTTCTACAGGATCTCTGTCTGTAAAAACGCTAAAGAAATGTGGGAAACTTTAAGAGTAACTCATGAAGGCAGAGATGAAATCGGGTGTGCTAAAACGAATACTTTAATCATGGAAGAGAATAATTCAAGCTCTTCATCAAGCACAACATCAAGTATGGGTGATTCTGATGAGCAAGCATACATCTGTTTAGTAGTGAACGACGACACTGGAAGCCAAGTAAGTACCTCTAGTGATTCTGATGATTCTGATCATATTGATGAAGATGAATTACATGAAATTTATAGAGAATTATTGATAGAATCAGAAAAACTAGATCTTGCTCATAAGAAATTGAAAAAGGATTTTAAAGAATTACAAAAGAAATATGAAAAATCCTTAGAAGAAATAGAAACTTTAAATAGTAAAATTTCAAATGTAGAAAATGATACAAATATATCTGCTGAGTGTAAATTTTGTGATAAACATAAATTGAAAGTTGATAACGTTGAAAAATCAATAGCAGATGAAAATAAAGAATTAAAATCAAATTTTAAAAATATTTTTGAAGAAAATAAAATTTTGAAAAATAAAATTTTATTTTATGAAAAAGGTAAATATACTAGTAGTGATGAATGTGCATCTTGTGTTAATTATAAGAAACTACTAGATGAAACAACCTCGGGAGAATGTAGTAAAAATAATGAAAATAAGGTTGTTAAAAATAAGTATGTTCCTAGAATTAAAAATAAACATAATCATAGAACCCGTAGAACTTGGGTAGAAAAAGGAACAACTTATAGGAACACAAATGTTGTATCCTGCTTTTATTGTATGAAAAAGGGTCATACATCTAACAAATGTAAAATTAAGCATTATGGTGTTCCAAGTGGTAGATATGTTTGGGTTATAAAATGATTTCAAATTTTCAATCTAACCCAAAGGACCCAAACAAAATTGTTGGGTACAAATTTTTTTTAATTTCTTTAAAACAAAATTTAAGAAATTTTTTTTAAGACCGATAAAACTATTTTTTTTGGATATCCTCTAATATATAAAGTATATATAGTTTTAAATCGGAAAAACTTTTATGTGAGCATGTTGTCTTTGATGAAATTGTAGACCTTGAGGCAAAACCTCTTGAGTCAGTTGAATTACATGCAGGCAACGACGAAGATTTGTAGAAGACAACAAATGAAGCAAAGAATGATGACAATCCTCAAGATGAAGATCTCAACAATGTTTTATAAGCTCTTTCTCCTAAAAATATTTGCTTTAAATATCCTATTGTGCATGTTTGAATGAATCTTTAAATTTGAAATATTTTTAGCTCATATGCATACATGCTTTTATTAAGGGGGAGTATTATCTTAGGGGGAGAACATTCAACATAACTTTTTAATTATGATCAAAAAGGGGGAGAAAATGCTTAAAACTTATTAAAGCTTATTTGCTTATTTAGCTTATTTGTGTTTATTCACTAATGCACTCTTTCTTCCATAAGTTGTGTTTTAAATACAGATTATTACCAAAAGCTTTAAATCAAGAAGTTTTTGATCATCATCAAAAAGGGGGAGATTGTTAGCAAAATGATGCAGATGAAATTTTGATGATGTCCAAATCAAGTCAAGACCAATCAAGAATCAAAATGATCTGAAGATTTGTATTGTGATGGAAAGCTTTTGTAATACTCTTAGAAATATGTATAGGACGTAGATCAGAAAAAGAAAAGTGTTTTGTAAAATTACTATAGTAAATCATTGCAACAAAACACTATAGTACTATTCACATGAATAGTAACACTATTCACGTGAATAGTGACGGTTAACGGTAAGAGTATCGCACTTAACACGGACGTTGGGGAAACTAGTCGTTGAAGAAACTAGCCGTTTATGACCGTTGGACAAACTAGCCGTTTATGGCCGTTGGACAAACTAGCCGTTTATGGCCGTTGGACAAACTAGCCGTTTATGGCCGTTGGAGAAACTAGCCGTTAAGTTTGTCTTTTAGTGAATGGAAGAGTCTTTGGATGAGTCTATAAATAGACTCTCATTTTCTCTCAAGAAGAACATATCCAGAGACACAGAAACTCTTCCCTTGTGCTCAAATACTCAGAATTCTTTGAGACTTGTGTGTTCTTGTTCGGCTTGTGAAACTCTTGTCTGTGGAGCTGGTGAAGTGCTGCTACGGTGACAGAGGAAATAGCCGGTTCATCCTTGGTGTGTCTGAGGAGGTGTTCGGAAGAGGTTCATCCTTCGTGAAGTATTCGAAGGAGGTGTTCATCCTTCGTGAAGTATTCGGAGGAGGTGTTCATCCTTTGTGAAGACTCAAAGGAGGTGTAGTTTCATCTCTTGTGGTATCAAGAGAGGTGTTTTCTAAACTCTTACAAATTGTATCTTTGTGATTGTAGTTTGTAATTGTTTTGTGTTAGTGAAACTGTTTATCTTGTTTTGAGATAATCGACTGGACGTAGGATTGGTAAGATCCGAACCAGGATAAAATCATCTGTGCAAATTTCTCTCAACCTTACTCTATTTAATTGTTATTATTAATTGCTAAGTAAGTTTAATTGAGTAGAAATTAAAAGGCACACTTTTGTATTAAAAACCCTCTTGGTTTGTTATTCCACGCTAACCCTTCCGCTGCAGTCGCTTCTGACAAATGCCTCTTTCAGCCCTTTCCAAGAAAGGTTCTTGGTTTTATTTTTCCAGGCCCTGAACCAATAAATTGTGCCTCCCTCCATGCAGTTGTAAGCCAACCTGAGCCTCTCCTTCTCTGTGATATTTTGGGTGTCAAAAAACTTCTCAACTCGAGAGATCCATCCCAACAGGTCCAACCCCTTAAAGCTGGGCAATTCTACCCGTTGCCTCCAATTCTGCTGCCCTTTGCCCCTGTTTTCCTCCAGCTCTTCCTCTGAACCATCTTTCTTTCCTCTCATGATAGCTTTCTCACTTCTTTTTGAGCCCATTATGTGAATCTTGATTTCCTGCAACATTTATTTTATTTCTTGGATATCTCTCCTCCATTCTGCCATCCCCATTTTATGTTCACTGACCCTTCTCTTCAAGGTATTGTCTCTTCCTTCCATGCTTCCACCCTTTCTTGATCACTTCTTGATCCCTTCTTGATCCGGAAGTCCCCTCCTAAGCGGAACAACTTCTTGATCCTTCACCCCAACTTTGATCTGGCAGGTCGGACCAAATTGTTAGGTTTTTGGGTATGAAACCTAACTGTCTCTCAGCACACACTCACACAATAGCACCCAAATGGTAAGAAAAGAATGAAAATATGTATTCACATCAACCAATGCCATGTACAACCAGTAATTGGGAGCATAATCCCCCTCCACAGGATCAAGGTTCCTGTCTATACAATTGATATCAAAAACTCTCCTCTACCAGACTCCCCCTTGCCTTCTTATAAAGGCACCACTTCTAACTACCCAACAACAATTAATTCCTAAACTGAACAATTAATTCTTCAACTGTTTTCTCTCTCCTGCGCACCTATTACCCATTATAACCTATCATATTAAATCCTATCAAACTCCCTCCCTGAAACTACAAAAGAGGCCCCTTATATAGACCTTTTCTCGCCCCCCTTAACTGTTCAACAGTTAAGTATTCTTCCTTATTTCTCTACTTTCTTTCTCCTTTCATAAACCCTCCATGTCCTAACACAAGGGAATAGTTATTCCGATTTGAATGATGCTGCAATTATAAATGATAGTCTTACCTGTAGTATGGGCAGAAAAATAGTTGGATCAAAATCATCAGAGGATTGAAGAAGTCCCCATATTCTAAGAACTTGATCTCTAAGCTCTATCATGTTTTGCAATTCAGTTTCCGACATCATAAATGGTCCGTTTGCATTGCCATTGAAGACAAGGGTCCTAACAAAGTGAGGAATATATCGGTACGTTTCAGACATTGTGCCGAGGGTAAAAGCTTCTGATACTCGAGCAGCCTCTTTTATAACAAGATTCCTCAAATCTTCACCATCTGCACTCAATAACACCTTCAGAACAGGTTGTAAAGCCTCCTTAGCAGAAAAATCTCTATCCTTTCTCCCCTGAGTTAGCAGGTTTTCAAGTCTATTCCATCTGCACCAGACCCGATTAATGAATATTCAATTGCACTAAACATACATTATTCTACAGCACCAAGTTCAAATCACAATGGATTTAAGATAGTAGCATATTTCAAACCTGAACTTCCCATCCTTGAAAAGCAACTCTATAAGAGCATCTCTTAGATATGGATTTGGATCTGTTAGAAGCCTTTTTGCAAAATATGGGTATGATGCAGCCAATACCTTAAAATTGGGATCAGCATACAATGCTAAACCTTCTAAAACTGTGAGAGAACGTAGTATTAATGCGTAATATGCAGGAACTGTCAACAGAAGAGGAAACGAACAGAAAAAACAAAAATCAGCAAAACAGAATCTGAAAGAAAGTTAGGATTTAGCAATAAGAAGTAAATGTTTATAAGTCACTCCCCTAATATTGGAAAAGAAATTATGGGAAATGATAAGTCACTGATAAGCATAGCCTATCTTACCATTAAATGGATACTGATACAAAACATTTCCCAGACCATCTACTAGTGTCTTGAAGTTGAGCTCACTCACAGTATAATTAAGTGCATCATCAAAAAAGTTCCTAAGTGCTGGCACAATTGGAGATACATCAACATCCCTTGATAAAAAATCAAGATCATAGTAGTCACGAGCCATGGCCTCATAGTCTCGGTTAACCAAGTGAACAACATGACCAATTATGGCATATCTTGCTTCTTCTGGAGTCTCACTCATCATGCCGAAATCAAGAAAGGCAAGTTTTCCCTCAGGTGTTGCCAAAAGATTCCCAGGGTGAGGATCTGCATGAAAATATCCGTACTCAAGTAACTGTCTGAGACTGCACTGTATGCCTGCGTTTACCAGATCCAAGACTTTTAATCCTTGTCTCTCAATTGCTTCTTGCTCACTTAGTTTTACTCCATCAACCCACTCCATTGTTAGAACTTTAACACTTGTATAGTCCCAGAAAACATCAGGAACAAAGATATTTTCCTTGTCAGCATACAATTTTTTGAATCTCCTTGCATTTTGTCCCTCCTGCAGGAACCTGTCAAAATTAACATTCAATCCCAACAAATATCTTACATAACTTATACATGACACACACACACACATATCATCCTAGGGAAGTTTTCAATTACAATTGGAAAAAGATACTATGGTTATATGCCTGCCTTTTGCCTAATTTTGGCAAATCAGCAAAGGCTCAATGTTTAATTTTATTTTTATTTTCATAAACAAGGTTTTAGAAAGGTCCACAGCCACGATTTTGGCCATGGTATCAAGGTTTTGGAGTCACCATGACTGCAATTACCAAATCAATAAGGATTACCCCAAAACAGCAACCATTACTGTGACCACAACTTAAAACCATGTTCATAGAGAAATTAAATAGGATCTGGAAATTGGCAATAGATGAATCATGCATGCCTGAATTCAACTAAAATACAAAGTTTGATACTGGCAGAAGGAATAACCTGAACATAGTTGAGCTCTTGAAAAACTCTACGCGCAAATTCGTCAACAAGAGCAACAACATCACTGGTGATAAAGTTCACATATTTATTTATAAGAAACCCTAGACCTCTAATTAGGTAGAAGTCCAATCCTATAGCTTCTTCAATGTCAGGCCGTTGCACCTTAACAGCAACAAGTTTCCCAGAATACTTCAGCTGGCCTTTATAAACTTGACCCAAACTGGCTGCTGCTACAGCCCTCGGAGATATAGAAGAGAAAATAGAGTCAATAGATAGTCCTAGTTCCCTCTCTATGCATTCAAAGGCCTGCTCATCAGGAAACGTTGGCAATCCATCCTGATAAAGCACAGAAATAATGAAGACAACCTAAGTAACCAGTTCATTCATAAATATCATAACACAAACAAATATACATAGACCACAACTCACTACTAATAGACATAGACCATCACATTAGTGAAAAATTTTCATTGAATATCATCAATATTGTCCATTGTTAATATAAAGACCATATACAATAAAAGTCCTATATCAGTAAATGAGATCAGTTACATGAATCACACAATGTCAGTCAGTTGGGTTAATGAAGAAATTTGAAGAGACCATAAAGTCAAATGAAATAGTGAAGATCCTCCTATGTTGCATATGGACATAATCACTGCACCAATCATTATTCTCACAAAAGGCCAGAGTTAATCAATTCCTAGAACATGCTTCACTAGAAAACCTTAACAGGCTAAACCACCCCCAATCAAATAAAGAGGTGAAAGAGTACATAAAATTCAATACTTGAAGTTCAGAGAGCTCCTCCAGATACTCAGGGGGACATATATCAGGCCTGGTAGACAACCCCTGACCCAATTTGACAAAAGTTGGTCCCAGCCGAGTGAATGTGTCCCTAAGCTCAATTGCACGAATCCTTTTATTCTGATCAAGCACTCCACTTTTCTGGTCAACCAACAGCTTCAACCCAAACAAGCCCACCGCAGTCAGAACCTGAAGGGCCCTTCCCACCACCTACCAAGAAAAAGGGTAAAATCAATTCACCAAACCCAACCACACCCACAAAAGATAATCCCAAAAAGACTCAAAATTCGAGAGAAGCAGAAAAGGAAAAAGTGAAAAACCTTGATGGGTTGAGAACCATATTTGGAGGCCACAAGCTGAGGCGAGTAGACAGAAGCATTGGCAGCACGAGCCAACGCTCTGGCCTCAGCTTGAATGTCATCAGAACGGTTCTCAGGAAGCGCAAGCACCTTGATGGATCCATCTCGTGAAGAAGCAGAACTTGGCGGCGTTTCGTCAACCAAAACACCACGAGGTTGAGGATTCAGCCATGTGAAGCTTGTTCTAGTTCTGGTTCTAGGTCTTGGTCTTGTGACAGTGATGCTTTTGAAAGAGAATGAAGGGGCATGATTTGAAAAAGAACAAAAGGGTTGACCCGGGAGGGAAGAAGATAGCATTGTTGCAATTGTAGCCATGAGCACTTGCTTCCTTGCTCCACTGTGATGCTGTAAAGCCTCAAATCTGAAAACTTTGTGAATAATGGAAAAGACCAATTGAAGAGGTTAGGGAAGAGGTAGTGAATTTGGCACAAAGTATAATGGGGGTTAGGTAATTTGGGTTTGGATCATGGGAATGGTTACTGCAACTCAATGAATGAACTTGTTCACTGTTCACATGGAAGAACAACACTATAACGTTGAAGATGGTGGGTGCGGTACCTCAAATTTGAGAAACAAAAAATCATAAGGGTTTTTAGAAAAATTTAAAGCAACTTTTTTTTTTACTAATTATATAATTTTAAAAAATAGAATATATTATATCCAACCTATAATAAAAATCAAACTAATTGATTCAAATATATATATATATATATATATATATATATATATATATATAGAATGACATTAATAATTAATTCAACATATATTAGCTTAACATAAAATAAAATACCATAATTTTATATAAAATCTTTAATGTAGTGGTATTGTTTCACATATATATGACCCATAAAACAAGGATGAATAAAATTTGGACTAAAATGAGCCTGGTAAAGTAAATTTCATGTAGTTTACAAAACCCAGATGTGAAACTGGTTTAAACCATGGATTGTGTGGACCAAGTATAAAAACTCTACATTCAAACTTCTATCCACCAATGCAAATCCATGTATGAGTTGTTTTAAATTAGAAAAATGAAATGGTAAATATTTTTTTTTAAAATTAATTATTTAATTTAGAAAGTATAGATGTTTTTTAAAGGACAAATAATGTTTCACACGTTGGGATAGTTTTACTCTACAGATATCAATTAAAAGAAAATTGAATTGACATAAATTTCCACCAATTATATTTAAGAGAAATAATAAGAATAAAACAGAGATTTATTTTCATGAATGTCTTATACAGAGCTTATTATTTTAGAATTCTTGAAAAAGACAAGTATTTTGAAAATATGTGATATTGTTGCTCTGGTATTATATAGCAAATTATTGTTATTTTGAAAATATAAGAGAAGACTTATTACAAATTATTATTGTTATTATTATTATTATTATTATTATTATTATTATTATTATTATTATTATTATTATTGGTTATAATTATGATTAAAATTAAAGAAAAAAAATATTATTATTTTTTAAAGAAGGAAAAATATTTTGATATCATGTATGTTTTTATTCAAATATTGATGTGAAATTTAAAGAAAGTTAATGTATGAAATGGAATTTTTATATATAAAAATATTTTATTATTGAGGTTGATTATTAGTTAATAATAAGACTTATAGATATGTTTAGATATTTTTTTGTTAATTTTATGGTGTAGAAATTTTTTTAATGGAGTTAATACATTTTTATTTTGATACATTAAATTATTTATTAGGATATGAGTTTATTAGGTATGAAATCATGTGATATTTTGAGTAAGATTATTATATAAATTGGGTATAAAAAATTGGATTAAAAAAGGATGAGACAAATTTGAAGAATATGAAGTAAATTTAATTATTATATATTATAATTATTCCTTTTTAGTAAATTAATCATATTTTATTTTGACTTAAGAAAGGAATTTTATTGATATAAAATATTTGATTTTAAGAAATACTATTCTACCTTTTTAAGAAAATAAGACTGTGTTGTAACGTATAAAAATCTCGTGTTATTTATTCTATTTGTTAATGTGAATTTACTATTATGATTAATGGAATTAAGTACCTGTCATAAATGTTACAGGTGATATGCATCATCATTGTTAGTGTTGATATGTATATATTATCAATGTTGCTTTTAATATGATCATGAGGTGAAGTATTTTAAATATGAAAAATTTATTATTAGAAAATCACAATTTTTGAATGTGAATAACATATGTTGTGTTATGATCTTATCTAAGAAATGTAGTATGAAAACTATATGAGAATTGTAATTTATTTATAAATATTTATATTTATTATATTTAATGATTATGATGATTTTAAAATAAATTGTATGAGTACGTGAAATAAGATATTTAAGGACTTATAAAACAACAAAAATAGTAGTGGTTTAAAGGATTATACTTTAGTATTTTATTTATAAAAAATTTTAAGGTTTAATTATGTATTTATTTTTTGTATTTTATGAAAATTAAAAATTATTATCTCAACTTTTTTGTCTCAATTAGATTTTAATTTTTAAAAATATGAAATAATTTAGTTATTTTTGTTAATATTGTACTAACAACATTAAATATATATATCCACCCTGGAAAAAGAGGATTTCATTACTGAGTTATTATGATAATTTAGTTATTTTATTGATATAATTTAGTTATTTTTCCTAGACTTTTGAATTCACAATAAGTTTATATATTAAGGATCTTCAAGATTTACGGTCGTACTTTTAATGAGTCTTTGATTATTTTTACTTTTAATGAGTCTTGATTATTTCTATTTAATTTACAGTGTCAACATTAATTGGGCAGCTATGAGTGTGCGTATTACGTAATAAAGCACATGAACACCATTATTTGTACAAACATTATTGATTCATGGAATAAGGTATTAAAAAACTAACTAAATATTTTTTTAACTATTCATTACAAAATTGTTCTAGCTTAATTATTTTATTTGTAGATGTTTAATGATTCATCTTTAATGGAAACTCCAGATATTGAAGACATTAGAACCAAGTGGACTGCTTTTATTTTAAGTGTTAGTAAATTGTAGAAACTTGACTACAATGTAGTGTAGGTTAATGTGATATTTGGATTTAATATATGGTTTGATGTACAAATTATGTATTAAATATTATTTATTAGACAATTTAATGTTTGAAATTAATTTCATCATGTTAGTTTAATTGAATATGTTCATTTCATGTTATATTGATTATAAATTGATTGATGAAATGATAATATACGAAATTGATTGGATATGTCAAATGTAATAATGATTTTTTTTTAACAAAACAAGTTTTTATGATAAGTAAACAATGTATGTAATAAAAGGTTATTTTTTAAAAGCATATATTATGATAGGTGAACAATTACTTGTCCTAATATATTCGACATATTATGATAGGTGAAAAGATCTACATCATAAAGCACTACATATTATGATAGGTAAATCTAGCTACATCATAATATATTCCCTATATTATGACTGATAAGTGAAAATCTGTCATAATACACTGCACCTATTATGATAGGTGATAGAGAGTACGTCATAATACGCTGAACCTATTATGATGTAATTTTTTGTTACGTCATAAAATGCACATACCTATTATGATATCCAGAACTATGATGTCAAGCCACCAATCATAATAGGTCATTTTTACCACTCATAAAATGTGATTTTTCTACTAGCGGTCACACATAAATCTATAGTTTTTTTTTTAAAATTGTTATAAATTAACATGGTGTCACATGGTAATGACATTACGACATGGTAGTGGTAGTCATGTGTCATTTTATAAAAATAATTATCTTTCTAAAACTTTTTATAAACTCTCACAAAAAAAACGCTTGTTGTTTAGTGAATGCTTTTTTATTTACGAGATTTTAATCTTTTGCAAATTAATTTGCGAGGGTTTTTCAAACCTCCACAGTTATAGTCATCATAACCCATCTACAGGGGTTTTTCACGAACCTTGGTGTCATATTCAATTTGCAAAGGTTTTTTTGCAGATGTAAAAATTTCCTCTATTATTGACTATTATTTTGTAAGGGGTTTTAACCTCCTTTATTTTGAACTATTTTATTGAAAAAATTACCTGTGTTTTTTGCACTTTTTTGTTTTGGAATTAATATATCCTATTCAATTTTGACAATTATGTTGTAGAGTTTTTAACCTCCCTCATTTGTATTATTTAGTTTGAGGGTTTACCACTTTGTTTTGCTTGCGTTATTTAATTTACTCATCATTTGAGGTGTTTATATTTTTATTTCAACAATATTTATTTGCAACAAGATTAAAATATATTAATGTAACAAAAGACATCACAAATGCATATAATTTCATTGTTAAAATCACTATAGTTAGGGTTGGGCAGAGTTAACTTAAAATACTTAAACTATAGTTAATCCATACTTTTTTAAACTTAAAAAACTAATAATACAGTTAACTAAAAACTAATTAAACTAATTAATAATACAGTTTAAAAATAGTGAACTATTTTACATTCAATGCAGTTAACTGCAGTTTAAGTTCATATCTATTTTTCAGGCTTCATTTTCTTTTTGCTTTACATCCCGTTCATTCCACTCACTCGGTGTTGTTGTTGAAGGCTGCCGCCGAGGTTACCGTTGTTGAAGGTTTGCTGCCGTCGAGGTTACCATTGTCGAAGGTTCACCGTCCTCGAAGGCTCGCCGCTATCGAAGACTCGCCGCTATCGAAGACTCGCCGCTATCTAAGACTCGCCGCTATCGAAGGCTTTGTCGCACTCTGCCGTCACCGAACTATCGAAGGTTCTACCTCCATCGTCGAAGATTCTGAGAACACTTCTCCTTTAACTGGAAAAAGAGAAGCAAATCTGGAACCCTAAGGTACGAATGTTTTTCCTGTTGTTCAAACATTTTTTAAATGTATTCTTAGTTGTTCAAACATTTTGTTAGACATCTTGTAACGATTGCTTGTACGGGGAGAGAGCATTTGGGGTTCTTCCATCGTCAATGTCAACAACACTACTAAGTTCAAAGTTCTCGCTAAAATCTTAGTCCTACAGTAAAGAGATCGATAAATGATCGGGCACTGCCATTGGCTTGTGAAAAGAAGTTTAGTGAACTAGCAGATCCAAAGCTGGAGGGTAGCTATGTGGAGGAAGAGCTTAAAAGAGTTGTTTTAATTGCTCTACTGTGTGCTCAGAGTCATCCAGAGAAGAGGCCCACCATAATTAAATTAACTTATTCTTTTTATTTAAATATAGAGTTTGATTAACATATACTTTTTCTTACTTTCTGTAGGATACATCTTTTCTTTGAGGAATTAAAATTGCTTAGTGCTCATATTTGTGAATCTCACATTATTTCCAAGTTGTGTGCTTTACTATTTGATTCTGAAAGGAAAGGACAACATTGATGATTAGCCACCAGATTATTTGTGTCTCTAAAATTTGCCACTTCTTTTGTCTCTATTGCTCTTGTACTCATACGAACGTGTAAAGATTCATCGAACAATTTTGTTGTTTATCCTTTTGGTTTTCGGAGCATGTGATTTGATTTCAAAAGTGTGTTTTTATTTTTATGTGAATCGGATTCTAGAATCTGCAGATTGCAGATAGAAGATCATAGTTTAAATGATAAAGCAAAGAAGAGGTTTTTAATATTTATTTTACTTTTCCAAATACAGAGGAGGCCAATATGATAGGTATAATGGTATTTGCTATGTTAAGGTGGAATTTTACCTGTCATGTCAACTCATGTTTGACTGGATCCAGTAACTTTTATTTTTAAAAACACGTTTGAAATCTCGTGGTTGACGGAGTAGGATAATATTCAGTACTTGAACAATTTCAACCATGGTGATTCATCCGAGAACCAAGTAGCACCAAGTCCTCCTTTCATTGCCACACTGATATGACTGATTCAATTTTACAGATGAGAAAAGATACTTGCACAAGTTATGTGAGAGATATTCTTAATCTGGAACACAATTTTTTTCATGTAAAAAACTCACGTGAAGTTGAACAGGATGAATCATCCAACTGATTTATGATGGCTTTAATTATGTATCATTTAGCTTTAATTCTGAACTGTTTTCACAAAACAGTTTACTGAACTGTATTGTAGTTAACTGAACTAAAAAATAGTTTAGTTCAGTTTTTTTGAACTATTTTTTAGTTCAGTTCAGTTTTTCTAAACTGTTTTATAGTTAATTGTAATGGATTTATAGTACAGTGCAAATAGTGCAGTTTGCCCACCCCTAACTATAGTGACATAAAAGTAATTTAAAATGAAATATAATTATAACTTAATCCATAATTACTTAAAATTCTTAGTAGACTAGATAAAGTTTCATCCTAAATACATCATAAACTCCCTAAATGTTACTATATCAGATGATTCTCTGGTACCCAATGAAATAAGTGTATGAATTTCTACAACATGAAAACCACAAAACACATGCATATTATCATAACCAGAAAATTAAGAATTTCCTGAACTCAACCACATATGCTTGTGGTAATTATAGTATATCAAGCATAATACTTCTACTTGTATAGTAACTTACTTATGGTTGGGGATTAAATAAGGTGACCAATTCATCAAGAATCTTTCCTTCCTTAATTATCATGTATGCTTTTAGTGCACCCAAGATGGTTTGAACCAGAGATTTTAAATTGGTGTACTTTTATTTCTACTGATTAGAAGATGTTGATGATGTGGTAGTACTAGATGAAGCTATGCTTAAATCTGAAAGTCAAAGTCATGTATTTCTGAATGAGTTAGTAGGAGTGTCTTCCAAACCAATGCATCGCACTGTCCCAGAATACTTTAAGCCTAACACTCAATAGACAACATCATTAGGGGAAATCTCTTATTCATTAGAGGTGTTTTAAGTCCAACTCACTTCAATTTGTCCCTACAGACATATAACATTTTGTAGTTAAAAATCTAAATAACTTTGTTCCTACAAACATATACACAGACAACAAAATGTTTACAAATATCATATTATAGTATAACTAACTGATAACAGTTGAAATACCGTTATTTTTTTATAATAAATCAACCCTTTTTGACTTAGAAACTTGCTTTAACTCATGTTTTGCTTTAGTTTTGTGAATAAGAGAGTTGAAGGTGAGTTTAATGGTTTTGTGCTAGATTCCCTTGATTTTGTAGGCTATTCGAATGATTTGAAAGAAGAGTTAAAGTACCGAATGGTTGGAATGCAGAAAAGTCAACTAGAATGTAGAAAAGTCAACCAGTCAACCAGAGTGTAGAAAAGTCAACCGGTCAATCAGAGTGTAGAAAAAGTAGCGATGAGCGCCAGTTTTGCGCTGAGCGCTAGTTTGAGTGTCGTAGCTACCGCTGAGCGCCGTTTGGGCGCTAAGCGCTATAGACTTGGGCCTGGGCCTGTTTTCCGTATTTTTAATGAACTATTTAAGGTTTTAGTCAACCTAGAGTTCATATATTTGGACAGAAAGAGGCAAAATTACACTCTTTTCAGCCCTTGAAGGCGGATTTTGGACGCGGAAGCTCCGATCTTCAACTTTTAGGGTTTAATCTTTCATTCTCTTCATTATTTTCATCTAGTTTCACCATGTCTATGGTGAACTAAACCTCCATTGTTGTTGGGGAAACGATGTAATCCTTTGAAACTTTCATGTATTGAATTGATTCTTGATTATATATGCTTTACTTCATTAATTTTTAGGGTTTTTCCTCTATACTCTATGCATGCTTTGTTTAACTCATTCAATTGCATGATTATTGATTTTGTCATTGCGGACACATATGAGGAAATCTAGAACTGCGGAAATTCTCCCGGAAGCAATATTACCTAGACATAGGAATAGGAGGATCGATTGCCTTTAAGCTTCTGTGCGAATGTAATGCATGATTAATTGCTAGGGAGACAAGACATTGTAAACTAGTGATTAGGATTAGGCTTTCTTCACTGAGACATCGGGTTTAAGGTAAATTAGAAAGTGGCATTAACATTAATGAAGGAAGATGAATTCATAAATACATGAGTCTCTTGGGAAACGATACTTGGTCTTATCATTTATTATTACTTGATACGATTCGGTACACTTGCCAAAGTGTTAACACTAACCGCTATAGCCTTTGTTGCATCATTTACAAATGATCTATGTTTTCTTTCAATGGTAAGACCAAATATCGTTTCCTAATAGACTCACGTCACTAAACAGTTATGTAATCGCTTAACCAATTAAGACTTAAGAACAATTTTTGGGGTTTTTGAATGCAAATGCAATAAAAATAAACATGAATGCAAAATTGATCAATTGAGGATAAGCACAAGGGTGAATGGATGATATTTAAAATATGAGATGAATATGTTGTTGGGGTTTAGATTTCACCTAATCACTCTCATGCATATATGAATTCATCTTCTTCATTAATGTTAATGTCACTTTCTAATTTACCTTAAACCCGATGTCTCAGTGAAGAAAGCCTACTCCTAATTACTAGTTCACAATGTCTTGTATCCCTAGCAATTAATCATGCATTACATTCACAGATGCTTAAAGGCAACCAACCCTCCTATCCCTATGTCTAAGTAATATTGCTTTCAGGAGAATTTTTCGAGTTCTGGATTTTCTCATATGTGTCCATAGTGACAAAATCAATAATCATGCAATCAAATTAGATAAACAAAGCATGCATAGAGTGTAGAGGAAAAACCCTAACAATTAATGAAGGAAGCATATATTAATAACAAGAATCAATTCAAATACAAGAGGGTTTAACAGGTTACATCTTTCCCAATAACAAATAAGGTTTAGTTCCCCATTATCATGGAGAAACTATATGAACAATGGAATGAAAGAATGAAAGAGATAGAAGAACCCTAGAAAGAAAAGAGGAGAGTTGTTACATCCCCAAATCTACCCCCAAGAGGTGAAAAGTGTATTTATGTGCTCAAACCATCAAAAGATACATTCCCTAGGACGTGCAAGTCCTTAAATAGAACATAAGATTAATAAAAAATAGGTCCAAGCCCATTAAATAACAAAAAATGGGTCCAAGCCCACTTCGCTGGTGCTCAACTCCCCTGGATCGACGCCCGGGGACGTGATGCGATGCAGAGTACATTCAACAAATGTGATGGATCGTTCGATTTCACTTTCATACCGTCCGGCCTTACACTGTTGATCGTTCGACATATGTTCTACCACTTCACTCAGCTTCTCCTTTCACAAACCATTCGGTTTGTCAAGCTTTTTCTCTAACCATTCGAACAGCCTTGCACCGTTCCCGTCCGGCCAGCCTTGCATTGTTCCTGTTCGGCTACCCTTGCACGGTTCGACAATTGTCTCTCTTGCTTACACCGTTCGGCCAAGGTTCCACAACCTTCACACTGTTCGATCTATCTTCTTCACCGTTCGGTCAATCTTCTCCTCTATCAAACCGGTCGGTCTGTATTCTTAATTGTTCGGTTTGGATTCTCCCACATCCTACCGTTCTGTGTGGTGCTGTTTCTGTCTTTTCTGGGTTCCAACTCCTTGGTACTTTTACTCTTCTTCCAAATCATATTAATAAGGTTTAATACCCTATTTTGTCCCCAGTTTCGCTCGAAAATGTCAAATTAGTTTATCCTTTAAAAAGTGTGTCAATTATGTCCTTACTTAATAAAATTTATATCAATGAAATCCCTTCCGTTAAATCTGTACAAACGACGTTAATTATTTTTCTCTCTCTTCTACTTTTTCTACTTTTTTTGTGCAACCATCAGCTTTTTTTCTCTCTTCTACTATTCTTCTTCTCTCTCTTCTACCAATTATACTTTTTCTGTGATTTCTTAAATAATAAGAAGTGTCATTTAACATTAGCTAAAAAATATCATGAAAGTGAATGACTGCCTGTTCCCTGAGAATGTTAACATATGGATTACTCATAAACTTCTTTTATATGTCCAATACTTGAAAACACAATCTACTGCAAATAGGTTTAGAGTTGCTAAATCTATATGCCAATGAAGACTTTGAACAAAATATTCCAATGAACTTGTTATGTTCAAGAAACCATTTGTTGAGTTAGTTTTCTACATATGTTATAAAATAACTAAGTTGTTTAAACAGATGCCACTTAGTACAGAAAACATTTTATCTTTTATTCATCAGTAGGTTATATAACAGGCAATGTTGGGAAAACTTCAACACATTCCCTATTTCTTAAAATTATTCTGACCTCACAAATACAACCATATGGGGATGCCTCAACATTAATTTTCATGCACCCTTTTGCAAAATCGGACCAAACCAGCCAGCACCAAGATACATTCCTTCAAATTCAACCAAATAGATGTGCACCTTATATAATAAACTCCAAAAGTACTTTTAAAGGGCATGTACACATAAACTGAGGACCTACTTCTTATGATTTGAATTGACACTGGAACTAAGAAAGTATATCAGAATGAGTTAATGGAATGAGATACAGTGATTATGTGGTAAGAATAATTGTCAGGCTGATATGTTCTGACCCCTACCAGAAATATAATACAATTGGTACAGATCATCCTTAGAAGCTAAAAGTTATCAACAAGAAACAATGAAGGAAAAAATGAAACTTCAGCTAAGAGACGCTCAAATACTAACCATATGGATCTACAAACAAGACACGGGAATATGAACTACTATGCTTTTCTTTCCCTTCAGCTGATTCAACCCATTCTAGATCATTGGGGATTTCTTCAGTGCTTGTATTTTCAATTTCATTGCAGCAGTCAGCTAAAGAGGCAATGGTAATTGATTCAGAGGAAGTTGGTTTTGAAATAGTGTCTGCATGCTTTTCATTTATCTCGGAGAGTTCACATAATTGTGATGTATTGCGTGTATCTGTTTCTGATAAAGTGATTTCACAGACACTCTCGGATGCAGGCATGCTTTTGTCTTGTTTATCACCACTGAGGTTTGATTTGTTGTAAACTTTGACCGAATAACAACCGAATAGCAAGAAGCTGCAATAAACAAAGCATTAGAATCACATGATTCGGCATGGATTACATCAATATCAACATCATCACTGATCCTTGAATCCTCAGTTGTTTGGTTGATACCATCATTTACAGTTATATTCCTGGAACCTTAAAAAGACTTCATCACTGATCCTTAAATATTGTATAATTGGTATAGAAGAGAGAAGAAGAATAGTACAAGAGAGAAAAAAAGTTGTTGCGTTGCACAGAAAAAGCAGAAAAAGTACAAGAGAGAGAAAAATAATTAACGTCGTTTGTACAGATTTAACGGAAGGGATTTCATTGATATAAAATTTATTAAGTAAGGACGTAATTGACGCACTTTTTAAAGGATGGACTAATTTGACATTTTTAAGCGAAGGGGACAAAATAAGGTATTAAACCTATTAATAACCTACAAATTTAAGGGAATTTAGTGATAAAATCATCAAGTATAACCGCAACTCTCTTATTCATAAAACTAAAGCAAAAACATGAGTTCAAGCTAGTTTCTAAATCATAAAGGGTGTTTTTAATATCAAAATTAAGTATATAAATAACGATATTTCAACCGTTATCACAACCCCAAACTTAGAACTTTGCTTGTCCTCAAGCAAATAAGATATAACTCAGTCTTCCACCAATCAATACAATGGTTCAACCCATTCAAAAACTCTTTCTTCCAAGATAAGTAATTACTCAAATCAGCTCATCAAGTAGAATTCAGTCAAGATGTACACATGCCTCTTTTAAAATCACTAATCATGGTGTTCACATAATCACATAATATCCAACAGATTCTATTCTCATGAATGATCAATTAACTAAGCATAGATGTAATCATGTATTCATGGAACTCTTCGTCACTAAACAAAGTGTTTCACTCAATCACACAGGTGTATATAGAGGTCACTCCTTCACTCTACTTATCCCAATGTCACAGAACAAAATTGCCTTTCATTTACCACAATCAAACATACTCACAGACAAGTATCATCACAAGGACTTTCCATGGCTTGTAACATGGTTGGGCTAAGAAGAAAATTTGGTTTTTAAGATCACAAAATCCTTGAGTTAAGAGAGTCATTCATAAATTTATCATTCAAATACAAGTATCATTCAAATACAAGGACTTTCCATGCTTGTAGCGTGGCTAGGCTAAGAAGAAAATTTGGTTTTTCAAGATCACAAAATCCTTGAGTTAAGAGAGTCATTCATAAATGTATCATTCAAATATAATCTCTCTCTAGACAAACCAATCTCAATCATTCCCAACTTTCCCCTTTTTTGCATTGAGCTTTTCTTTTTTTGCATTATATTTTCTTTTCTCCTTTTCATACTTTCTCAATACTTAGCTGAATGTTTTTCATTACTTTCTTTTTCAATTCTCCCAATCAACCCCAAACTTGAACCTTTATCAACACCACACAATGATTCTCAACTTAACTCAAGTAAAGATTTTCACAAAGGATTTTTATAATCTGTTTAAGGCTTAAGGTTGAAAAAGGGTAGAACACTTCATGCTCTCTTTCATTTGGGCTAAAATCATACATTGGCTAAGAAAAGGCTCATCAAAAATGGCCTTGATCATATGACACAAGTAAGCAAGTAGTTCAATCATAGAAACTTGGGCAAAATCATTCATGCTTTCAAAAGAATAGCAATCATTCACAACAACTACTCTGGAGTTCAAAACCTCACATATATGCTAATTCAATGTTCCACATACACGAAATACACATCCTGCTTATCATCATAATCACAATCATAACATCATGCATCTGTTCACACAGTTTGTGAACAACCACCTGTATATCAACATTTTGTGCAACATCTCAACATCAATCAATATCAAAACATCCTCAAGCAATACTCATCACACGTAAATCAATATTAAACCATCGGATCAGATATAAGTCTCAAACTGAGTACATCAACACCTATTCTAAAAACAGAAGCAAAATAAAGTTCACAAAAATAAAAAGACAAGTTTAGAAAACTGGGTTGCCTCCCAGGTAGCGCCTGTTTAACATCACGAGCCTAACCCATGAATCCTTGAGCATCCTTCAGTAAATGCATATCTTTCTCACCAACACCCATCAGTAGGTATGTATAAGCATAATTTGCTTTAGTAGATACTCTGTCACCTAGCATCCATCAGTAGATGCGAATCCTTCTCATCAACATCCATCAGTAGATGCTAATCTTTCTCATCTTCATCGGCATCCATCAGTAGACGCCTTCAGTAGCATTCATCAGTAGATGGTTAATCACATAGCCTCCATCAGTAGATGTTATCTGATGGCATACTGCCTCATGAAATTACCTCATTGTTCTCTTGTATTTTGTTACATTTTATTGTATATGCGTTACACTTCTCTTGGAGTACGAGTTACTATAAATACCCGTCTCCACCATTGTATCATTCACTTTTGATGATAATGAATTGTGATTTCTGTAGAGAACATCCAGACACAATTCTACCTTGAAAGTCAGGTTAGAGAGTCTCAATGAACCGCCTCTAGCCACCTTCCAAGCACATTCATCATTCTCTCATTTCTCCACTTTATCCGTTGTGCTTTTCTCTCACACTCCACGTTGACACATCACCCTCCATCGTGCACACATCAACGCCACATCCTCCTTCGGCATGCGTTAGCAATCACATCTTTATTTCTCCTTCACATCACAATCGCGACTTCCATTCTTCTCTCGCACATCCATCCACATCTCAGCGTGTCTCATTCTCTCTCTCTCTCTCGAGCTCCATTATCTCCAACCACAGATCCGCACTCCATACGCATCTTCGAAGGTATCTTCTCTTCGTTCACCACACTTCCTCATCTTCTTCTAGCGTTTCCACTCACTTCCACCGATTGAAACTTTATCCTTCACCATTTGAACCTTTTTCACCGTCCAATCTCCATTTATCACCGTTTAATCGGTCCAAATCGAGTCTATCCCCACTCCTAGGGTTTCATTCGTGCCTCTCGGGTTTCCACAAATTAAACCCTAGATCCTAGGTTTCCATGTGTTCACTCTTGGTTTTCTCTTCGATCTTGCATTTCCTTTTCCATTCCGCTACGTCTTCACTCGTCGTAGAAGCTTCGAGGATCCAGATCACACTTCTGCTGCCTCAGTCGGTCTGAACTCCTCAGGTTCTTCCATCACTATCATTCATCATCCTCATAGCAACATCCATCAGTAGATGTTGTCATCTGAGTCCTCCTAGCATTCCTTAGTAGATGTTGTCCAGCACCCAACAGTAGATATTGTCATTCCTACAAAGGAAAATCAAATCCAAACCACATAAATAATCAATTTAAAAAGAAAATTCAGAAATTGAGTTGCCTCCCAATAAGCGCTTGTTTAACGTCACGAGCCTGACACCAAGCACAATCTGCATCTATTATGTTGGTGTTCCTTTTGCTTTCATCACACCAACTTATCTGCGACATCTTCCTGTTCACCATCTTTACCCTCCTTGAATAAGGAGTCTCAATCTCAATAACTCCATTCTATTTGATATCTTTAATCACTTCATGCACAGATTCTTGGTGAACATGTTTCTAATTGCACTTGAAGTTTAGCACTCAGCGCTCTTAATGGGGCGCCCAGGCATGTCTTGCGACCTTCTTCCTCCTTTTTCTCTTTTTGATGATCTCATGCTCCTAGTACATATTTTCGAATTTAATCCTGCAAACACTCAAGAACACTACATTAGAGCACCCAATTAGCACAAACAGATAAAAAAATGAAAAGATAAAAGGATAAAAAGGAAAAAATAAAAAAAAATGAAAAGATAAAAAGATAAAAAGATGAAAAGATAAAAAAAATAAAAAATTAAAAGATGAAAAGATAAAAAATGAAAAGATAAAAGGATAAAAACATGAAAAGATAAAAATATAAAAATATAAAAAGATGAAAAGATAAAAAGATAAAAAGATGAAAAGATAAAAAGATAAAAAGTCTAATCGGTTAAGAATCACACAAATAGAATAGTTATACCACGAGTCACTGACAACGGCGTCAAAAACTTGATAAACAAAATTTTTTATTCCTGACAGTGGCGCCAAAAGCTTGTTAAAACTTTGACAAGTGTACTGCATCGTATCATTTAATAATAAATGGTAAGACCAAGTATCGTTTCCCAAGAGCTCACGACACTAAACAGTTATGTAATCACTTAACCAATTAAGACTTAAGAACAATTTTTGGGGTTTTTGAATGCAAATGCAATAAAAATAAACTTGAATGCAAAATTGATCAATTGAGGATAAACACAAGGGTGAATGGATGATATTGAAAATATGTGATGAATATGTTGTTGGGGTTTAGATTTCACCTAATCACTCTTATGAATATATGAATTCATCTTCTTCATTAATGTTAATGTCACTTTCTAATTTACCTTAAACCCGATGTCTCGGTGAAGAAAGTATACTCCTAATTACTAGTTCACAATGTTTTGTATCCCTAGCAATTAATCTTGCATTACATTCGCACAAAAGCTTAAAGGCAACCAACCCTCCTATCCCTATGTCTAGGTCATATTGCTTTTGGGAGAATTTCCCCAGTTCTAGATTTTCTCATATGTGTCCATAGTGATAAAATCAATAATCATGAAATTGAATGATTTAAACAAAGCATGCATAGAGTGTAGAGGAAAAACCTTAACAATTAACGAAGGAAGCATATATCAATAACAAGAATCAATTAAAATACAAAAGAGTTTAAGAGGTTACATGTTTCCCAACAATAAATAAGGTTTAGTTCCCCATTATCATGGAGAAACTATATGAACAATGGAATGAAAGAATGAAAGAGATAGAAAAACCCTAAAAAGAGAAGAGGAGAGTTGTCACATCCCCAAATATACCCCAAAGGGGTGAAAAGTGTATTTCTGTGCTCAAACAATCAAAACATACATTCCCTAGGATGTGCAAGTCCTTAAATAGAACATAAAATTAACAGAAAACAGGTCCAAGCCCACTAAATAACACAAAACGGGTCGAAGTCCACTTCGTTGGCTCTTAGCGTCCCTGGAAGGGTGCCCAGGTGTGATGCTGTGCAGAGTACATTCAGCAAATGTGATGGACCATTCGGTTTCACTTTGATATCGTTCGACCTTACACTGTTGACCGTTAAGCATATCTTCTACCGCTTCACTAAGCTTCTTCTTTCACAAACCGTTCGGTTTGTCAAGTTTTTTCTCTAGTCGTTCGGCCAGCCTTGCTCCGTTCGACAATTGTCTCTCTTGTTTACATTGTTCGGCCTAAGTTCCACAACTTTCACACCGTTCGGTCTATCTTCTTCACCATTCGGTCAATCTTCTCCTCTATCAGATCGTTCGATCAATCTTGGCCCATGGCCCAATTCAACTCTATTTAAGGATTAGCTCGACCTATAGAGGGTATCTCTTGACAGAATTAACACAAATTCAGATTTTCTTCAATTCTCTGGAGGCAGAAGTGGATGCGGAAGCTCTCCTCTTCTGTTTTTAGGGTTCTATCTTTTTCATTCCATTGTTCATCTAGTTTCTCCATGACAATGGGGAACAAAACATTATTTGTTGTTGGGGGATGATGTATCCTTGTGAACTCTCATGTATTTGAATTTATCTTAATTATATATGCTTCTTTCATTAATTGTTAGGGTAATTTTTCTTTGCTCAATGCTTGTTATGTTTAACTCATTCATGGCATGATGTATGATTTGCATGAGTACCGGGAGGTATCTTACAATTCATGTTCTGGAGAATTGCTCCCAAAAGTAGTATTGCTCAGGGATGGGGATATGAGTTTTGGTCATCTTAAGCTCCTAATCGTAATGCAGAATTAATTAGGGATGCAAGAGATTGTGGTTTAGTAATTAAGGATAGGCTTTCTTCGTCGAGGGATTGCGTTTTAAGTAATTTAGACATTGATGTTAACAATTGAATGAAGAAGACAAATTCATATATGTATGAGAGTAAACTATGTGAAATCTAAACCCCAACAACATATTCATCCCATATTTAATATCATCCATTCACCTTTGTGTTTTTTCTTTCAATTGGTCAAAAGTGCATTCATACTTACTTTCTTGTTTTGCATTCAAAATTCCAAATTGTTCTTCAAAAGTCTTAATTAGTTAAGAAATTACATGACAATCTAGTGTTGTGAGTCTCTTGGGAAACGATACTTGGTCTTACCATTTTATATTACTTGATATGATTCGGTACACTTGCCTATATCTTAACACCTCCGCACTACCATAGGAACCTCTTGACTAAGCTCCAACGACTTACCCAATGTAGACGAAGTGTAGAAGAGTATGCCTGTGAGCTCGAAGTGCTCCTCTATTGTACTAACACAATTGAGAGCGATCACGCAAAGATAGCTAGATTTATAAGTGGTCTTAATAGAAACATCCAAGATGTTGTGGAACTCCATGATGATGAGATCTTAAATGTTTAGCTACATAGGGCCATGAAAGTGGGGAAACAAATTTTAAGAAAAGAGTTCTATTGCAACAAGTTTTCAAGCTCTTCAAAGGAAATTTTTTACAAAATATCGTCATCAAAGGAGAAAGATATAGATGTTTCTAGGGAGACCACTCGTAAGGCTTAATACCCTATTTTGTCCCTAGTTTCGCTCGAAAATGTCAAATTAGTCCATCCTTTAAAAAATGCGTCAATTACGTCCCCACTTAATAAAATTTGCATCAATGAAATTCCTTCCGTTAAATCCGTACAAACGGCATTAATTAAAGAAAGAGAAGAATAATTAACATCATTTGTACGGATTTAACGGAAGGGATTTCATTGATGCAAATTTTATTAAGTGAGGACGTAATTGACGCATTTTTTAAAGGATGGACTAATTTGACATTTTCGAGCGAAACTAGGGACAAAATAAGGTATTAAGCCTAATTCTCGCCCTTCTTCAAACGCGATCTAGTCAAATTAAATGCTTCAAGTCCTTAGGTCATGGTCATATTGCATCTGCATGCCCAAACAAGAGGGCAACGTGCATTCGAGGAGAAGAGGTTGCCACCAATCACTTTCTTCCTTCTTCACCTTCTGATGAGTCGATATTTTATTCATTTCACTTAGTTTATTGTGCTAGAATTAATCAGGAAATTGTGCTAAAATGTCCGGTATTTTCCCGTTTTTGCTAATTGTACTTAATTGGACCAGAAATTCTTATTATAATTAATTTAAATTATTTGAGTTCATTATTTGCATTAGTAATTGCAGGAACAATTTTGGAAATATAATTAGGGGCATTTGAAGATTAATTGAAAATGGAAATTTGAAGTTGTGCACGGTTCATAGATGCTCACAGCTGTATTTGTAATTTGGAAAGGAAAATGGTATCATGGATGTGAAGTAACGTGGAAGCAGATGCAGCAATACAAAGCTCTTGGTTTTATTTTTTTTAAAAATGTAAGAAAGTGGATCACTCACGGTTACACAAGAGGAGGGCCCCTTAGTTACTTTTTAGGACATGGAGAAAAGTTATGGTATAGAATGGGTGGTGTGCACGGTTATTAAAGAAAGAAGAAATAGGTGGAGTGATCTTGAAAAAAAACACTCACGACTGAAGCAAAATGGAGGGCCCCTTGATAGTTTTGGTTGAAATTTAATGGAATAAGGAGTCACCACTCACGGCTTCTTTTACAAGGAAAAAAACAGCAAAAATACATGGGGCAACCACTAAGAGAAAAGTATGGTTGAAAAGCATACACAAGGGTCACCACGTGAAAGGAAGCTCACGGTTTCTCCATTGATTGCTTGCATCTTGACTTGTATAGGAGGGGGCACCTCACGGTTTTGGAATGCAGATTTTATGACCATGCTCTTCCACTCCACATAAGCACCTTCAATGGAAAACAAGCTTACGGTTTTTGTTTTGATTTATTTTGTTGATGGCCCACTTGTTCTCTCATTTCACGTGTTAGCTTGCAACCAATACACACCATACGTCCAAACAATCCAGCTCCAAGAAGACATGCTGCAGCTGGAGCAAATAAGAGACACGGCTGGATAGAGAGGTGCACACGGTATTCAGAAGGGGCCACCACTTGTTGAAGGAGAAAGGCTGCTGCATGGTGAGGAAACACGGTCCAACAGTGATCCACCACAGCAGCTGCCACCCAAGTTTTACAAACATATATTTTCCATTTTGAAGAGCACACAGCAGAGGAGAACGTCCAGTAGAGCTCACTCAGTTGCTGGAAGAGAAGGAAGAAGCAAGCTGGTCCAGCATCCAGAGGGCTGTTACAGAGATGAGAAAAATGCATGGATGGAAGCACACAGCTCAGAGAAGATGCAACAAGCAGAAGCGGTCCAGCAAACTCTCGGTCCAGTAGTGAAGGAAGGAGTACGTTCAAGCAGTCCAGAGATGGTGTTCACGATGATGAAAATCAACCAGACGTTGGGGTCTTTCTTCCGGGTTTCTACTTCAGCAGCACGGGCTGGAAGTGTAGTGACGGTGATTGCTGGGGAAGTGTCACGACTTGGAAAGGATCTCGGGTTCCTCCACGTTCCAGCAGCTTGGCGTTGAAACAGCTGCAACCACCTTCACGGTTTAGCTTGGAGCAGCCACGTTGAGAATGAAGAAGAGGCATGGCAGCAGCTTCCAGCAGAGAAAAATGAGGTGCTGCACGTAGATGGAGATCTAAGTAGCCACCACGTTGAAGGGAGTGATGGCTGGAAGCAGAGAACAGCGGATGCAAGCAGAACAGCCAAAAGAAGAGGAGCATCATTCACAGTCCAGCAAAGAGAAGCCAACACATGACCTTGGGAGAAGAGGTGGAGCTTACGGCTTGGTCTAGCAGATGGAAAGAAAGGCAAACGTCCAACAGCATGGAACAACCACCAAGATGAAGATAAAGACAAAGAGGTGGAATGTGAATGGTGACATGGAAGGAATTTGGAAATTGGAAGGAGAATGAGACGGTCCAGACGTTTAGACACCAATTCATGGAGGACCCCATTGTTCACGGACCCAAGGAATTTGCAAGGGACAACATCCATGAAAATAAGAGAAGTCACGGGAGGAAGTTGAAGTTCTGATTTTGGCTATAAAAGAGCAATGGCAGCAGAGAAGAAAAATCATTAGAATGAATTAGATTTTAGTGTTAGATTAGAAGTAGTGTAGGAGAAGTTACGGTCCTGGAAGAGGCTACTGTCTCTTCCTTCCTTCCTTTCTTTTTCCAGATTTTCAAACAGTGTAGAATTTTATTTCTGAGCGTGCAGTGTATCACAGTATTTGAAACAATTTGTTCGTTTTATTTTTATCTTTCAGTATTTTGGAATTTTAATTTAAGTGTTGAATGTTTGATGAATTCCATTTCCAGTGTTTTATTCTATCTGTTGTATTTTACAGTTTAGTATTTTCTGTACCGTTAAATTCTGTCATTGTGTTTTACTAGTCATGTTATTTTCAAGAATCGTTTTTACGGTTTATTTTTACTGGAACTATTGATAAATTTTAATTACACTGTTGTTTTGTCTTCTGCATATTTACTGTTCTGTGTTTTAATTTCCAACACTGTAATTTTTCCATTGTCTATTTTTACCATATTTTTTTTTACCGTTCAGTTTTTACCCCTGTTAAAATTTATTTCAGTGTTTTTAATTATATTTTATTTAATTTCCAGTCAACTTTAATTTTTACCGCACAAAACATCTACAAAACCCCCCCCCCACTTTGTGTAAAAAAATCTGAGATTGAACCGCCACAAAATTGGTCCTTGAGAGACGACCTAGGAGTCAAATCCTAGTTATACTGCATTAATTTCTGCACATCAAATTTGTATGACCGCGACAGTCGTAACAAATTTTGGCGCCGCTGCCGGGGACCAATCAAAAGACGGTTTGGTTTTAGATTTTTGTTGTATAAAGTTTTGTTCTGTTAATATGTTTGTTTTGTGTGTTCTGTCTGTCGTATTTTTGTAGGCGACAACGACACCTTCAGCAAATTTTGGCGGCGTTGTCACTTCAGATCCAGGTTCTTGTTTTAGATTTTTGCTGTGTTTTTCGATTATGTTGTGTTAATATATGTTTTGTCTTTTATATTTAATTGTGCTATGTTCTGTATTTAGTTGTTATTAAAAAAAAAAAAAATTTATGTGGTGTTTTGTGTGCAATAAATTTTACATTTTTCTCTTGATTTCTGGAGTTTGTCTAAGTTGTAGATTTTTCCTTCACTTCATTAATACTTATGGTTTGAAATCCTTGCTTTTCTCTGCTTGGAAACATGATTATGTGTTTAAGAGGTTGATTTGATTGTGACGAATACCCTGTGTGAGATTTGAGCCACTTTATGTTCTTTCTTGTGTGACATGTATCTTGAATGCTTGCACATATGCCTTGGCTTGATTCTTTTTGATATACTTGATTGATATGCATGTTTTAGAAGTGATAAAGGCATTTTATTTCTTGAGCCTCTTTAGCCAAATAAGCCTACACTGTTATTATCCTTTGATAACCCCTTTGAGCCTATACTGTATATATTTCTTTTTGTTGAAGCTCATACACTGATCCTAAGTGAAAAACAAATGATTACCTTAACCTTAGGAAAGTCTGGAGCTACAGAAGTGTTTTGAGAATAAGTGTGGTCTCCTTGGGAATTCTGATAAATTGGCTAGTTGGTTCCTCATCATGTTTTGAAATGATAATTTATATCCTGTTGTGTGAAAAAAAAAAAAAAAAAAAAGAAAGAAAGACAGGATGAAAAAAAAAAAATATATTTGATGAGAAAAAGAGAAAATTGAAAAATAATTTTATGAATAATGGAGTCGAGAAGAGGATTGAATTAGAGGTTTGGGTGAGATTTCACTGTGTTTACATTTTTTTTCCTAGTGCACCTCTATTTCTTCTGAGCTATAGCTACTTATCCAAATTTATCCTTCCCTGTCCTTGGCCCCATTACAACCCAGTAAAAGACCTTTTGATCTGAACATGCATATGTTTTAAGTATTGATAATTAGAAGCTTGCCAAGTCTAACTGTGTTTGTTTTCTTGAGTACATCGAGCTGATATTATTATTTACCCTAGACACTTGAGAGAAACACTGTAGTGCATCTGTGAGGTTTTGTTATTTTTGAATCACCTCTTGAGCTGATGGATTATTTTTCCATGTATTGAATTGCTTGGAAGATTTCTATAAGTATCTGCTTTATTTGATTTGTGTTGGATAATTTCTACTTCTTTTAACTGTCTAGAATTCTTGAGAACTGTGTAAATTTGGTTTATTTTTCTCGTGAGTCTTTATTTTTCTGTCTGCTGAGTTTGTGTCACCGTTTCTAAAAGTCCGTTGAACCATTCTCTGATTTGCGTTTTAATTTTGCCCAGGAGTGCAAAAGGCTAAGTGTGGTCTATTTTGATGAGTCGATATTTTATTCATTTCACTTAGTTTATTGTGCTAGAATTAATCAGGAAATTGTGCTAAAATGTCCGGTATTTTCCCGTTTTTGCTAATTGTACTTAATTGGACCAGAAATTCTTATTATAATTAATTTAAATTATTTGAGTTCATTATTTGCATTAGTAATTGCAGGAACAATTTTGGAAATATAATTAGGGGCATTTGAAGATTAATTGAAAATGGAAATTTGAAGTTGTGCACGGTTCATAGATGCTCACAGCTGTATTTGTAATTTGGAAAGGAAATTGGTATCATGGATGTGAAGTAACGTGGAAGCAGATGCAGCAATACAAAGCTCTTGGTTTTATTTTTTTTAAAAATGTAAGAAAGTGGATCACTCACGGTTACACAAGAGGAGGGCCCCTTAGTTACTTTTTAGGACATGGAGAAAAGTTATGGTATAGAATGGGTGGTGTGCACGGTAATTAAAGAAAGAAGAAATAGGTGGAGTGATCTTGAAAAAAAACACTCACAACTGAAGCAAAATGGAGGGCCCCTTGATAGTTTTGGTTGAAATTTAATGGAATAAGGAGTCACCACTCACGGCTTCTTTTACAAGGAAAAAAACAGCAAAAATACATGGGGCAACCACTAAGAGAAAAGTATGGTTGAAAAGCATACACAAGGGTCACCACGTGAAAGGAAGCTCACGGTTTCTCCATTGATTGCTTGCATCTTGACTTGTATAGGAGGGGGCACCTCACGGTTTTGGAATGCAGATTTTATGACCATGCTCTTCCACTCCACATAAGCACCTTCAATGGAAAACAAGCTTACGGTTTTTGTTTTGATTTATTTTGTTGATGGCCCACTTGTTCTCTCATTTCACGTGTTAGCTTGCAACCAATACACACCATACGTCCAAACAATCCAGCTCCAAGAAGACATGCTGCAGCTGGAGCAAATAAGAGACACGGCTGGATAGAGAGGTGCACACGGTATTCAGAAGGGGCCACCACTTGTTGAAGGAGAAAGGCTGCTGCATGGTGAGGAAACACGGTCCAACAGTGATCCACCACAGCAGCTGCCACCCAAGTTTTACAAACATATATTTTCCATTTTGAAGAGCACACAGCAGAGGAGAACGTCCAGTAGAGCTCACTCAGTTGCTGGAAGAGAAGGAAGAAGCAAGCTGGTCCAGCATCCAGAGGGCTGTTACAGAGATGAGAAAAATGCATGGATGGAAGCACACAGCTCAGAGAAGATGCAACAAGCAGAAGCGGTCCAGCAAACTCTCGGTCCAGTAGTGAAGGAAGGAGTACGTTCAAGCAGTCCAGAGATGGTGTTCACGATGATGAAAATCAACCAGACGTTGGGGTCTTTCTTCCGGGTTTCTACTTCAGCAGCACGGGCTGGAAGTGTAGTGACGGTGATTGCTGGGGAAGTGTCACGACTTGGAAAGGATCTCGGGTTCCTCCACGTTCCAGCAGCTTGGCGTTGAAACAGCTGCAACCACCTTCACGGTTTAGCTTGGAGCAGCCACGTTGAGAATGAAGAAGAGGCATGGCAGCAGCTTCCAGCAGAGAAAAATGAGGTGCTGCACGTAGATGGAGATCTAAGTAGCCACCACGTTGAAGGGAGTGATGGCTGGAAGCAGAGAACAGCGGATGCAAGCAGAACAGCCAAAAGAAGAGGAGCATCATTCACAGTCCAGCAAAGAGAAGCCAACACATGACCTTGGGAGAAGAGGTGGAGCTTACGGCTTGGTCTAGCAGATGGAAAGAAAGGCAAACGTCCAACAGCATGGAACAACCACCAAGATGAAGATAAAGACAAAGAGGTGGAATGTGAATGGTGACATGGAAGGAATTTGGAAATTGGAAGGAGAATGAGACGGTCCAGACGTTTAGACACCAATTCATGGAGGACCCCATTGTTCACGGACCCAAGGAATTTGCAAGGGACAACATCCATGAAAATAAGAGAAGTCACGGGAGGAAGTTGAAGTTCTGATTTTGGCTATAAAAGAGCAATGGCAGCAGAGAAGAAAAATCATTAGAATGAATTAGATTTTAGTGTTAGATTAGAAGTAGTGTAGGAGAAGTTACGGTCCTGGAAGAGGCTACTGTCTCTTCCTTCCTTCCTTTCTTTTTCCAGATTTTCAAACAGTGTAGAATTTTATTTCTGAGCGTGCAGTGTATCACAGTATTTGAAACAATTTGTTCGTTTTATTTTTATCTTTCAGTATTTTGGAATTTTAATTTAAGTGTTGAATGTTTGATGAATTCCATTTCCAGTGTTTTATTCTATCTGTTGTATTTTACAGTTTAGTATTTTCTGTACCGTTAAATTCTGTCATTGTGTTTTACTAGTCATGTTATTTTCAAGAATCGTTTTTACGGTTTATTTTTACTGGAACTATTGATAAATTTTAATTACACTGTTGTTTTGTCTTCTGCATATTTACTGTTCTGTGTTTTAATTTCCAACACTGTAATTTTTCCATTGTCTATTTTTACCATATTTTTTTTTACCGTTCAGTTTTTACCCCTGTTAAAATTTATTTCAGTGTTTTTAATTATATTTTATTTAATTTCCAGTCAACTTTAATTTTTACCGCACAAAACATCTACAAAACCCCCCCCCCCACTTTGTGTAAAAAAATCTGAGATTGAACCGCCACAAAATTGGTCCTTGAGAGACGACCTAGGAGTCAAATCCTAGTTATACTGCATTAATTTCTGCACATCAAATTTGTATGACCGCGACAGTCGTACCACCTTCACACACTTCTCACTCTTCTTCTTCCTCTATTGAAGATGAATACAAGGTTTTGTTTGATGGAGACCTACTAGTTATAAGACGTCTATTGGGACAAGTCCACAAGGACTTTGATCAAACTCAAAGAGAAAACATTTTTCACACTAGATGTCTTATAGCTAGCAAGGTTTGCTCAATGATAACAGATGGGGGAAGTTGCACCAATGTGGCTAGCACACATGTAGTGGACAAACTCAAATTTCCTTCTATCACCATGCCAAGCCCTACAAGCTTCAATGGTTAAGTGAGGAAGTTGAAATCTTGGTTAATAAGCAAGTCCATATTTCCTTCTCTATAGGAAAGTATCAAGATGAGGTTCTTTGTGATGTTGTACCCATGGAAGCAACTCACATCATATTGGGTAGACCTTGGCAATTTCATAGAAATGTTTAACATGATGGTCTTACCAATAGGATGTCCTTTACTTTCCAAGGGCGCAAGGTTATCTTAAAACCTCTAACTCCAAAGGAAATATATGAGGACCACCTCAACATGAAGTCCAAGAGAGGTGAAGAAAAGAAGAAGATCAAGCATAATTGTCTCATCTCTCATAAAGAGTCTATCAAAGACGAAAATGAGAAGAAAGAAAAAGAAGAACTTGTGAGAGAAAAGGAGAAGGAAAAAGTTCTAGTCACAAAGGAAGTGCTACTGAAGGCACCTACCACTCCATCTTTCTAAAGGATTCAAGCAATTTTAGGGGAATTTTCAATCCTTCCATTTTTCTCCAATTATTAAGCTTTCTTCCTTTCCTAAACTCTTTTGTTAAAATATCCCACCTTTCTCATCCCTTATTCCCACTTCTTCACAAACAATTTCCAAACCATATCTTGAGTTAATGTTTTCTTTTTTACACTTAACTCAAGACAAAAATAAATTTTTTTCTAAAGAAGGAATTCAAATTTTTATTAAGAAAATCAATCCAATTCCAAAGAAGCCTTCTTTTCATATTACTTGTCTTTATCCATTGTTTGGAAAACATCAATTCATTCACAATATGTTTGATGTCTTTTAAAGGTTAACATTTGATCCAAAAGGAGTTCCTTTGGCTTATAAACAAAATAAGTCACTCATCTCTCTTTTTTAAGTTTCTTAAGATTCAAGGTCGAATCCTCTCCAAGATGGGGCAACAATGAAGAGTTTTAAGAGTGACAAGAAGCATAAAAAGAGTAGTATAGGTTTCTTGGCTTGTATTATGCCTCTTTTATTTTCTTTCGCTTATTGTGGTTGTAGAGAAGTTTATAAACTCTTCTTTTCTTTAAAGTTCAAGCAATGTGGGACTTCACATAGTTTGGACATAAAAGAAAAGAAGAATAAATAAGCCTTCTTGATGAGAGGGTCGCACCTCACACAAAAGTTGATTGCATAAATTATGCAGTATAGTACTAGGAAGTGACTCTTAGGTCGTCTCTCAAGGACCAAATTGGATTCAGTCTCAAATCACACACGTAGTGGGGGGGGTTGATGAAAGATTTTTACTTTGATGTGGTAAAATTAAATTAAACTGAAATTAAATAAAATACAACCGAATATAATTGAAAGGATTAAAGTGCATGAAAACATTTAAAGAAAACAATACAATAGATAAATATTCAAACACAATTCAAGTTATAGAAATGCAACACTTAAGCTAAAACATTAAATGCAATATTGTAAGGTAAACATTAAAACAATGTATCTAAAAGAAAGAAGAAATATGGATGCAACCCGTGAACGTGACACCACATCTCCTCCAACGTACTTCACTTCTTTTCCCAAATAAAAATTGCCCACCGCTGCACCATCTTCATTTTTTTATCCATCACCGCATGTGCCACTCTTTTAAGACATGCCTTTTTCTAATTGTAATAAAATGAAATGTGCTCTTCATTGCGAAATGTGACATGACTACTCCCTGTCACCGTACTACTCTTCATTCTAGCAAAATATTGAGTTATTCCTCCCTAAAAGCAAATAAAGAAAATTCAGTGTGTTACTCTCCATGTTGTGACAACACTTCTTTCTTCTCTCCTTGTGCACCGCTGGCGGCTGCCTCCTTTATTTTTATCCCGTGAACAATTGCCCCTGTGTGCTTCCTTTCTCCAACATTAGACGACAACCAAACCAACTAAATGTGTAGCTGTGTGCTTAATCTCCAGCAAGGAAAAGGAATAAAATCATTGCCTCGCAACCCATGTGCACCGCCCTCTCCAGCAAAGAAATGAAGAATTAATAAAACGTCACATGCACTTCTGTTTTGCTCCCATCAATAGCGTTTTTCTCTTAAAGAAATGAAGGCTAAATGTGATAAACAGAATCCCATCCAGACCGTGTGCTCTTCAAAATGAAAATTATATAGGTGTAAAACGTGGGTGGCGGTTGGTGGACGTAACCGTGCTTCCAATTCCAGCCCCCCTCAAAGTAAAGCACCGTCCAATCTAATTTGTGCTGCTATAAAAAAAAACCGAGACCCCTGTGCACCGCTTCTCCAGCAAAGAAAAACCAGCTTGCTTATCAAGATAAGACCAGCGTTAACACTTCTTAATGAAATCAGCGTTCAAGACGAAACCAACATGAATGTGAATAAATTTTGTAACAACGTGCACAAGACAAAGCGAAAAATAAAATTTAATCAGAGCTTCATTCTCCAAGACAGAAAACGTGCCTCTCCATTCTCCCCAATTCAAAACAGTGTACAAGGTAAAAAAAACGAAAATCAGTGTGGCCAGTGGCGGCTGCCCTTCTTTAAGGCCGTGTGTCCTCTCTTTAATAGGGGTGGGTCCACACAATAAAACCCTAGGGTCCAAGTCACTAACTTCTAATTTTTGGGTCTAATCTAGTTTACCAAAAATTGACCCAAAATGTAGGAGTTGATACAGAAATTCTAAATTAATGAATTGCAATTTAATTAATTCTAAAATGTCTGTGTGGAGAGTCTTGAATTTATTTGGCATTCTTCCTGATGTCCCAAAATGTATTTCTGAAATTTTCCTACACTTCAAAAATGCACTTAATTAGCTCAGAAAACCCTAATTAGCACAATTACAAATTTTCGACCAAATTAAGCAGAATTCGGAAAACGGGGAAATAACAAACAATTAAACACAATTCCCTGGTTTATTTAAGTGCAATAAACTAAATATAATTCAAGAAATAACGACTCATCACTTCTCCTTTTGTTGCTTGTAGTGCTTGTTAATCATGATTAGTTTGTAGTTTTGATTTCTAGACTTATTAGGAAGCTTACAAACCCTTAAGAAGTGAAAGAATTGAGAGATGTGGGACTAAGATCCCCATTAGGTGCTGGTGGTCTAGACTTGAAGGCTTTTCAAGTCCCATATACTTTAATTTTCTTCACTTACTTCATCCTTAAGGTTATATAAGCAACCTAATGATCTCCTTTTGAACACAACTTTGATTGAATGAGTATAAGAGTTATTTGCATTCATTTTCTTATCTTCTTTAAGATAGAAATTTGTTTCATAGTCATCTTTTGAGATTTTATCTTATGTGGAGCAAGTGGCGATCTCCTTGACACTTATTTTGGATCATTTCAAGTGGTGTGTCTTCACTTCCATAAGTTTTCCTATCTTTTCTCTTTTCCAATTTTAATCCTTTACATTGCTTAATTGTCTTAGTCTTAGGCTTATTCTTCTTTAAGCATGTTATTCCATATCAACGTTAGCCAATAAATGGCATGTCACTAACTGAGTCCTCACCTGGACATTTGGTCGTTAACGATTTAAACGTCATTTGCCAAAAAACTTAAATTGAACATAAATTATGATATAAAGGACTACATTGAAATTCTAAAAAAATGAGGACCATTTCGAACAAAGTTGACGAAAATTGGGACCAACACTAGTAAAAAATCGCATTTTTAACTCGCACATTACGCTTTGGTTTCTCTGAAACTGAAGCGTATCAAAATGCAGTGGCAGTCTCATAATTTTTAAAATAGTATACACCTCGGTTGTTAAGCAATCGGTGTCTAAAGAGAATACTGCCTCGGTTGGTAGGGTGAACCAAGGCATACACCTCACATGGCAAAGATACTGTCTCGGTTGACAGATGGACCTAGGCATATGGGCTTGGACTGTAGGACCTTAAAGCCAAGAAAACCTAGTCTCTAGGAGGAAACTTTTCCCCATAAACATAAGACCTCTTCTCTTCTCCTTTTTCTCTACAATGTGCGATGGCGGTGAGAGCGCGCGACGGTGCTGCGATGACGGAAACTCTTTACTCATGGAGCGGCGAGAAAGTGGCGGCGACGACGTGGTGTCGATTATCCGTGTTTCTATGCACTCTCACAAGCCATTTTCTCCCTTTAGAGCACATCTCCTCATCGCCAACCTCCATCACAGATCAACCTCTCCTCTACACTGTAAGTCGAGTTTCCTTCACAGATCCAACATTCTTCTGCCATATTTTTCCTTTCTTCAGCCTTAGCAATGTTTCAAAACTCTTTTCTCTTCCTTGGGTTTTTGGTTTTGTTTCTCTGCAGGTGGATGGCGAAATGGATTTGGGGGTTCTGCTTCTTAGTTTTCTCTACGGCTTCTGATTGCTCGCTGATAACAGTTGAAAAACTGTTATTTTCATCCTTAAAATTGATACTAAAAGCAATCCTTAACAATTAGAAACTAGCTTGAAATCATGCTTTTGTTCATAGAACATCAAATAGATCAAATAGAACCCAACAATTCCAATCATCAAATAGATCAAATAGATTGTCTACTGCCTTTCGTTCTAGTAGATCTATACCATCTTCTGGTAACCTGTCTAAGAAAGATCCTCCGCTTGCAGCATCTGCCCATAACCTATCAGTAAGACTTAAGCCTTCATAAAAGCTCAGAATAAAATCTTCCATTTGAAGTTGAGGGGGCATGAACAACATAGTTTCTTGAATCTTTCCCAATATTCACTAAGATTCTCTCTATCTCTCTGTCTTATATCTTGAATTTCTTTGCGGATAACTGATAATCTGGATGCAGGAAAATACTTCTCAAGAAAGAGTCTTTCAATAGTTTCCTTATTTGTAATCCGTGCAGAGAGATAATACCACCAATCTTGAGCTGCGCCTTGAAGAGTAAAAGGAAAAGCTCTCATTTTAAGGCTCTCTATTGTGATCGTGGGAGATCTAAAATTTTCACACAACATGTGAAATTGTCTCAAGTGCTTCTGTGGATTCTCCCTTGATAACCCATTGAACTTTGGTAAGGCATTTAACAGGTCAGGTCTCAACTCCCACTCCTCATTAGGGTATTCAATGTTACTTCGGATAGTTGTATTGTGGGAGGTAACTAATTGTCTGATGGTTCTTTGTCCCATATTGTTTGGGTTAGAATCAGGTAAAGGATTGGATGGTATGTTTGTGATTGGAGATAATGAAGGTGGAATGACTTCAAATGTAGGAAGTGTTCCCTTAGTAGAACACCCAAATTTCAATCTTCTCCGCATCTTATGCAAATTCCTTTCAACTTCCGGGTTAATTTGATAAAATTCTCCCGGGTTGGCTTTGGTCATGCACTACGCAATCTGCTGGAAGTTGTTCCTCTGTTACTTCTCTTTTTCTTTTGTTCTTGCTTTAGATAAATATTTCAAATAAGAGATAAGAGAGACTTGTTGGGTCCATTCCCAGGAAAGAGAGGTGTGTCACAATGGACAACTTAAGTACCAAGTCTTTCCTAGCCAGAGTGTACTCAAACTAGTCTCAAGTATTTCTCAAGAAAAATTCTTAATAAAAACAAGAACAAAGATTTTTGCTAAACCAAGAATGACTAAAGACTACAAAATAACTCAAATTAAATTAAATGTATGTGCGCTAAATAAAAAAAATAAAGATAAAAATAAAAAAAATAAAAAATAAAGAAAAATCAAAATAAGAATCAAAATATTTAAAATACTAACCGTATTCCCCAGCAACGGCCCCAAATTTGATACGCTGTCGTTGAAGCTATCAAATTAATACTACTTTTCAAGGCAACTTCAGTATTGCCAAGTAGTATCCAAGAGAGTAGATAGGGCTAAAGTAACCCTGAGTCGTCTGCCTACGAACACGGAATTGCTTTCGAATATCTGACTTTTATGAATTTTATGCAATGCTTATGAATAAAAGTAATGGTTAAAGAATGTTTAAAGAATAAATAAGAAACTTAAAAACAGTTATGATTAAATAGGCTAATTCCATTGTTTTTCCAAGATAGATTCATCATCGGTTATTCACGGATAATTGTTCAATTGATTATAGTTTAAGTTTTAAATTAATTAAAGTACATTCTTAATTAATTTGAGGGCGATCATGCATTTAACCAAAGTAAATTCTCAATCAAATGTAAAACCTTTTCTAGATTATTCACAATAAATTCAACCAAAGTACATTCTCAATCAAATTCTATTGTGTTTAATCATGTCTATTCTTAAATCTCCTAACCAAATTAAAAGTTAATCAATCAAAGTAAATTCTCAATTGATTATAGTTGAAATTATTACTAATCAATCAAAATACATTCTCAATTGATAATAAAAACCATTTAATCATATGAAAGTTCCTAAAATAAATCAAAGTAGATTCTCAATTTAAACCTAGAAACCCTAAAACTCATATAATCAATATGCATGTAGATTCACACACATTATGATGCAAAAATCTTTTCTTTTAATAATATAGAGAGATGAAAGACATAAAGAGAACAACTTAAATCAATAATCAAAGTAAACAATTGCATTAACTGAACGTAACCTCAGAATCCGTCATGGAACTAATGCAGAATAGCCCTAGATGCTTTGCTCTCCATGAATGAAGTTGAATACAAGATGAAAGAAAAGTGAGAGGAGTATGAGAGAATGAATGAATTAAGTGAAGTCCCTTTTTTCTGCCTCCCTTGGGTCTCTTTATATAGGCTGGATTGGGCTTGGACTCTGAATAGTTTGTTGATAAGATATTTTCTGTTGATATATTATATCTTTCAAATATTCATTGGATTAAATCAATTTTAAAGAATATTTGATAGATAATGATAAAATTATTTGGAAGATATTTTTTGTTGATATTCCCAAATTAAATTCAACAACTGAATTTTATCTTTTAGATTTTCTAATTTTCCAAAATTGCACAAATACTCTGAGATTTCCTCTATCTGCACTTTAGCCCCTTCTGAATTTTCCAAATAAAATTTGATTTTGGGCCTTGAATTGCCATTTGGACCAATAAAACTTATATTCTCAGCTGCACAAATAAACATTAGAACATCCAAGAATAATTTATGCACTAAAACTCACTTTTTACGTCTCTTTATTTCCCAAACCCAACAATTCCAATCATCACAAATTCACTTAAAACCAACCATTTAAGCACAATTATCCCATCAAATATTTGAATTTTAAAGCATAAATGTGGGCATAAATATCACTCAACAAACGCTATTTTGCCTCTAGAACAGGATTTATTTTATTTTTATGTCTATTATTTTTATTGTTTTCATTGTTGAACTATATTTTGCTTCTATTTTTATTGCTTTGTTTTGATTATAGCATAGGTTGATGTACTTGGCTTGAATTAGCTGTGCTATAATTGTTTGATTATGATCTGTTGTGTGATAAGTATTGCTTTATGGTGCTCTGTTATATTGATTGATGTTAAGGTGATGCATGATGTGCTTATATACAAGTAATGGCTCACAGTTTGTATGAAACAGATGCTTGAGGTAAAAATTTGATTGAGATACTGAATAGGATGTTTATCTGAATTCTGAACTTGAAAGTAACTTGTGTGAGGTTTGGGTTTCAAAGTTTTTGTGAATAATTGCTATTACTTTGAAAGCATTAATGACTTTGCCCAAATTTTCTGTGATTGAACTTGTCAGAGGCGGCTGCAGCGGAAGGGTTAGCGTAGAATAACAAACCAAGAGGGGTTTTTAATACTAACGTGTGCCTTTTAATTTCTACTCAATTAAACTTACTTAGCAAATAATAATAACAGTTAAATAGAGTAAGGTTGAGAGAAATTTGCACAGATGATTTTATCCTGGTTCGGATCTTACCAATCCTACGTCCAGTCGCTTATCTCAAAACAAGATAAACAGTTTCACTATCACAAAACAATTACAAACTACAATCACAAAGATACAATTTGTAAGAGTTTAGAAAACACCTCTCTTGATACCACAAGAGATGAAACTACACCTCCTTTGAGTCTTCACAAAGGATGAACACCTCCTCCGAGTACTTCACGAAGGATGATTCTCTTCCGAACACCTCCTCAGACACACCAAGGATGAACCGGCTATTTCCTCTGTCACCGTAGCAGCACTTCACCAGCTCCACAGACAAGAGTTTCACAAGCCGAACAAGAACACACAAGTCTCAAAGAATTCTGAGTATTTGAGCACAAGGGAAGAGTTTCTGTGTCTCTGTATTCATCTTGAGAGAAAATGAGAGTCTATTTATAGACTCATCCAAAGACTCTTCCATTCACTAAAAGACAAACTTAACGGCTAGTTTCTCCAACGGCCATAAACGGCTAGTTTGTCCAACGGCCATAAACGGCTAGTTTGTCCAACGGCCATAAACGGCTAGTTTGTCCAAGGTCATAAACGGCTAGTTTCTTCAACGACTAGTTTCCCCAACGTCCGTGTTAAGTGCGATACTCTTACCGTTAACCGTCACTATTCACGTGAATAGTGTTACTATTCATGTGAATAGTACTATAGTGTTTTGTTGCAATGATTTACTATAGTAATTTTACAAAACACTTTTCTTTTTCTGATCTACGTCCTATACATATTCCTAAGAGTATTACAAAAGCTTTCCATCACAATACAAATCTTCAAATCATTTTGATTCTTGATTGGTCTTGACTTGATTTGGACATCATCAAAACTTCATCTTCATCATTTTGCTAACAATCTCCCCCTTTTTGATGATGATCAAAACCTTCTTGATTTAAAGCTTTTGAAAATAATCTGTATTTAAAATACAACTTTAAGGAAGAAACAATTGTTAGTAAACTTAGAAATAAGTTTAAGATTTAAGACTTTAAATATTTCTCCCCCTTTTTGATCATTATTAAAAAGTTGTGTTGAATGTTCTCCCCCTAATATAATACTCCCCCTTAATAAAAGCATGTATGCATATGAGCTAAAAATATTTCAAATTTAAAGATTCATTCAAACATGCACAATAGGATATTTAAAGCAAATATTTTTAGGAGAAAGATCTTATAAAACATTGTTTAGATCTTTATCTTGAGGATTGTCATCATTATTTGCTTCATTTGTTGTCTTCTACAAATCTTCGTCATTGCCTGCATGTAATTCAACTGACTCAAGAGGTTTTGCCTCAAGGTCTACAATTTCATCAAAGACAACATGCTCACATAAAAATTTTTCCGATTGAAAACTATATATGCTTTGTATATTAGAAGATATAAAAATAGTTTTACCGGTCTTGAAAAAATTTTCTTAAAATTTGTTTTAAAGAAATTCTTAAATTTTTAAACAATAGGTACCCAACTACTTGTATGGGTCCTTTGGGTTAGATTTAGAAAAAAGAAATTAATTTATAACCCAAACATATCTACCACTTGGAACACCATAATGCTTAATTTTACATTTATTAGATGTATGACCCTTTTTCATACAATAAAAGCATGATACAACATTTGTGTTCCTATAAGTTGTTCCTTTTTCTACCCAAGTTCTACGGGTTCTATGATTGTGTTTATTTTTAATTCTAGGAACATACTTATTTTTAACAACCTTATTTTCCTTATTTTTACTACATTCTCCTGAGGTTGTTTCATCTAGTAGTTTCTTATAATTAACACAAGATGCACATTCATTACTACTAGTAAATTTACCCTTTTCAAAAATTAAAACTTTATTTTTCAAATCTTTATTTTCTTCAAAAGTATTTTCAAAATTTAATTTTAAATTCTTATTTTCTTCAAGAATATTTTCAAAATTTAATTTTAAATTTTTGAAATCCTTTTTCAACTTCTGATGGGCTTTATCTAACTTTTCAGATTCTACTATTAAAGCAGCATAAATTTCATGCAATTCATTTTCACTAATTTGACTAGAATTATCAGAATCGCTAGATGTACTTACTTGGCTTCCAGCGTCGTCGTTCACCACTAAACAGATGTTTGCTTCTTCATCTGAGTAGCTTGAATCTGAAATGGTCTCATTGTCATCTTCCCATGCAATGTATGCCTTCTTTTTCTTGAAGAATTTCTTTTCTTCACCCTTCTTTTGATTTGGGCAGTCTGCTTTTAAATGTCCCTTTTCTCCGCAACCGTAGCATCGGTAATTTGAGGAAGATACTTGATTATCTTTCTTTTCATATCTAAATTTTCCTTTACCTTTAGACTTCATGAACCTATTGAGCCTTTTTATCATGAGTCTCAATTCTTCTTCTTCGTCTGAGTTTTCATCTTCCGATTTACCTTTGCTTCTTTCAACCTCCGACTTTAACGCCAAACTCTTCTTGTTGTTTTTGGCTTTTGATTCTTCTTCATCAAGTCTTCCGAGGTCAAGTTCATGCTCTCTCAACTTTCCAAATAATGCAGCCATGGTCATTGTGTTGAGATTTTGTGACTCAGAAATTGCAGTCACTTTTGGTTGCCAAGACCTGTCTAAAGATTTCAAAATTTTTATATTAAGCTCATCAGTATCGAAAGACTTACCTAGTCCAATAAGATGGTTTACGATGTTGGTGAAGCGTTTCTGAACATCTACTATTGTTTCCCCTTGCTTCATCCTGAACATCTCGTATTCCTGGATTAAGGTATTCTTTCTAGCTCTCTTAACATCATTTGTACCTTCATGGGTTACTCTTAGTACTTCCCACATTTCTTGTGCAGTTTTACAAATAGAAATCCTGTAAAACTCATCAACAGTTAAAGCAGATGAAATAATATTACGAGCTTTTACATCATTACCAAATTTTTTCTTATCTTGAGCAGTCCATTGGTCACGGGGCTTTGGTTCCTGCATATTGTTAGTTGGAACAAAAGGACCTGATGCAACAGCATCCCAAATATCTATATCAATAGATTCCATAAATATTTGCATTCTTACCTTCCAAAATGCGTAATTTTCACCTGTGAATAGTGGTGGTCTATTGATAGAAGCACCCTCTGCGAATGTTTGAAATGATCCCGCCATTTGAATGACTATCAAAGCAAGCTCTGATACCAATTGTCAGAGGCGGCTGCAGCGGAAGGGTTAGCGTAGAATAACAAACCAAGAGGGGTTTTTAATACTAACGTGTGCCTTTTAATTTCTACTCAATTAAACTTACTTAGCAAATAATAATAACAGTTAAATAGAGTAAGGTTGAGAGAAATTTGCACAGATGATTTTATCCTGGTTCGGATCTTACCAATCCTACGTCCAGTCGCTTATCTCAAAACAAGATAAACAGTTTCACTATCACAAAACAATTACAAACTACAATCACAAAGATACAATTTGTAAGAGTTTAGAAAACACCTCTCTTGATACCACAAGAGATGAAACTACACCTCCTTTGAGTCTTCACAAAGGATGAACACCTCCTCCGAGTACTTCACGAAGGATGATTCTCTTCCGAACACCTCCTCAGACACACCAAGGATGAACCGGCTATTTCCTCTGTCACCGTAGCAGCACTTCACCAGCTCCACAGACAAGAGTTTCACAAGCCGAACAAGAACACACAAGTCTCAAAGAATTCTGAGTATTTGAGCACAAGGGAAGAGTTTCTGTGTCTCTGTATTCATCTTGAGAGAAAATGAGAGTCTATTTATAGACTCATCCAAAGACTCTTCCATTCACTAAAAGACAAACTTAACGGCTAGTTTCTCCAACGGCCATAAACGGCTAGTTTGTCCAACGGCCATAAACGGCTAGTTTGTCCAACGGCCATAAACGGCTAGTTTGTCCAAGGTCATAAACGGCTAGTTTCTTCAACGACTAGTTTCCCCAACGTCCGTGTTAAGTGCGATACTCTTACCGTTAACCGTCACTATTCACGTGAATAGTGTTACTATTCATGTGAATAGTACTATAGTGTTTTGTTGCAATGATTTACTATAGTAATTTTACAAAACACTTTTCTTTTTCTGATCTACGTCCTATACATATTTCTAAGAGTATTACAAAAGCTTTCCATCACAATACAAATCTTCAAATCATTTTGATTCTTGATTGGTCTTGACTTGATTTGGACATCATCAAAACTTCATCTTCATCATTTTGCTAACAGAACTACTTGCTTGCAGGTTTCATATGATCAAGGTCATCTGTTATTATCCCTTCTTTTAGCCTACACATGATTCTAGTGCAATGAAAAGAGAACAATTTGTTCTAACCTTTGAACCTTGAGCCTTAAGAATGTTTTGAAAACCCTGTTTGAAAATCTTTGCCCTGAGTTAAGTTGAGAACATTTGTGAGGTATTGATGAAGGTTCAAATTTAGGGTTGCTGGGAAATTTGAGAAAAGAGATCAAAAGATAAAGCATTGAGCTAACCAGTGAGCAAATGAAAAGCTAAAGAAAAAGAAAGGAAAAATGAAAAGAAAGAAAAGAAAAACTCAATGCAAGGGAAAGTTGAGAATAAGTGAAGATGGCTATGGGGAAGAGAGGTTGTGTTTGAATGATGAAATCATAGATGTCTCTCTTAACTCAAGGATTTTGTTGTCCAGAAAAACCACTTTTCTTCTTAGCCCAACCAAGCTACAAGCCGAGAAAAGACCTTGTGATGAAAACTTTCTTGTGAGTATTGTTAATGGTTAAAAAAACCGTTATTTGTGATGTAATTTTGATAATAAATACACCCTTTTTTCACTTGGAAACTTGCTTGGACTCATGTTTTTTCATTAAGTTGTGTGAATAAGAGAGTTAAGGTTGAATTTGATTATTTTATGACTAATTTCCCTTGTTTTGATAGGTAATGAGAGAATGCGGAAAGCAGATATGAAGTGCTAAGGAGTTAGAGCTCAGAAAGGCCTGGAAAAGCATCAAAAGGAGTAACCACACAAAGCTTGGGGGCTTTATCTGGAGGCTTGAGCCTCAGACAAACGACGTCCACCGCTCGGGCGCCCTCCTAGGTCACCTAAGCATCGGACCTCGAAGCTTGGGCGACCAATTGAAGCCTCAAGCCCTACATGAGAACCGTTCCTCGCCCGGGCGCCCTAAATGGGGCGCCCGAGCATCGTGCGTCGCAGATCCGGCCCACTTTTTGCTCTGTTTCGACTCCTCTGGACCGGGCCCTGTTTCTACTCTTTTCTGACTTTATTTAAAGGACCCAGGTGCTCTAGGTTTGATATCTCTGGCTGGAGAACCACAACAACACAATCTTCTACTATTTGAAGGCGGATCTGGAGGCGAGAGCTTCCTCTTCTACTTTTAGGGTTTCATTATCTCATGCTTTTCCATTATTCATCTAGTTTCTCCATGTCTATGGGGACTAAACTCTATTTGTTGTTGGGGGATTATGTAACCTTGTAAACTCTCATGTATTTGAATTGATTCTTAATTTATATGTTTTTTCATTAATTGTTAGGGAATTCATCTGTTTCAATGCTTGCTCTATTTAACTCATTTAGTGGCATGATTTATTAATTACATGAGTGTCGGGAGGTTCCTTACAATTCAGGTTCTTGTTGAATTCTCCCAAGGGTAATATTTCTCAGGGATGAGGGTATGAGTACTTGGTCGTCTTAAGATCTTCATCTTCAGACTTAATTTTCTAGGAACGCTAGGAATTGCACGAACTAGGAATTAAGGCAGGCTTGTTGCGCCGAGGGATCGGGTTCTAAGTAATTTAGTGAGTGACGTTAACATTAATTTAAAAAGAAGAATTCTTATATACATCAGAGTAAATCTGGTGAAATCAAACCCTAACAACATAATCATCTCATTTTAGAAACAACCTCCGTTCATCGTTGTGTTCTCTGCTATTGATCAATTGCATTCAGATTTAATTTTCTGTCTTTTCATTTTAAACAAATGATCTCTTTCTATTTAAGTCTTAATTAATCGAGTTATCACACAATTGTCCAGTGCCAAGAGTCTTTAGGGATACGATACTTGGTCTTACCATTTTATATTATTTGTGCGATCTGCTACACTTGCCAATTCATCAACAAGTATAATTAATTGTGGTTAAATGAAAGTCAAAGTTAATTTGTGTGACATTGTGATAGCATAGTGAAAGAGACACCAACACTTCACTATACACCTGTGAGTTTGAGTGATACACGTTTGAGTGCTAGAGTGAAACACTTTCCTTGGTGAGGAGTAGTTCTTTGAATGCATGATTTCATCTTTGCTTGGTTGATTGATCATTCTTAAGGATAGCTTCTGGTTAAGTACATGAGCATCACATTGAGTTTGATTGAATTAAGGCATTTCTACATCTTGACTAACATCTTTATGATGAACTGATAAAAGTGATTACTTGTCCTTGAAGAAAAAGTTTTGAAATATGTTGAGCCACTGTAGTAATTGTTGAGAAAAGCTGAGTTACATTTTATTTTGCTTGAGGACAAGCAAAGTTCTAAGTTTGGGGTTGTCATAACGGTTGAAAATATCGTTATCTGTGATGTGATTTTGATACTAAATGCAACCTTTTCTACTTAGAAACTTGTTTGAACTCATGTTTTTGCTTTAGTTTTGCGAATAAGTGAGTAGAGGTTATACTTTATGATTTTATCACTAAATTCCCTTTATTTTGTAGCTAATCATGTGCCTGGAAGAATCTCCAACAATATATAGAGTTGTATGGAGCTGAATCAGCCATAAAAACAAGCAAAACAGCAAAAAAAAGTGAGTTTTGGAATGCTACCGCCAGGGTTGAGCGCCAATTTTCTTTCGCCACCACGCTTAGGCGTCCTTCCAAGGGCGCTGAGGGCCAGTTTTGACCCATACACCACCTGGGCGCCCTAAGTGGGGCGTTGAGCCCTAGTTTTAGTATCGCAACATGCTCGAGCGCCCTAATTGGGGCATTGAGCGCCAGCAAGATGGGCCTGGGCTTCGTTTCTGTTTTGATTCCACTCTATTTAAAGGGCCCAGATGCCCTAGGTTTTGTATCTTTGGCAGATGAGGCACAGCGACACACTCTTCCACTCTTTGAAGGCAGATTTGGACGCGGAAGCTTCCATCTTCAACTTTTAGGGTTTTTCTAACTCATTCTTCTCCGTTGTACATCTAGTTTCACAATGACAATGGGGAACTAACTTCTATTTGTAGTTGGGGGATGATGTAACCTTGTGAACTCTCATGTATTTGAATTGATTCTTAATAATTTATGCTTCTTGCATTAATTATTAGGGTAATTCTTCTGTGATCAATGTTCGCTTTGTTTAACTCATTCATAGCGTGATGTATGAATTGCATGAGTGTCGGGAGGTTCCTTACAATTCAGGTTCTTGTAGAATTATTCCCAAGAGCAGTATTTCTCAGGGATGGGGGTATGAGTCTTGGTCGTCTTAAGTTCCTGATCTTCAGAATTAACTATTAGGAATGCAAGCTATCATATGAACTCGTAATTAAGGATAGGCTTTCTTCACCGAAGGATCGGGTTTTAAGTAATTTAGTGAGTGACGTTGACTTTAATGAAAGAAGAAGAATTCTTATATACATGAGAGTAAACTTGGTGAAACCTAACCCCAACAACATATTCATCTTATAACCTAAACCACATTCGTTCAACTTGGTGATACTCTTCAATTGATCAAAACTGCATTCATATTTAATTTTCTATATTTGCATTCTAAACCAATGATTTCATTCTTTTTAAATCTTAATTAATCGAGTTATACACAACTGTCTAGCGTCGAGAGGGTCTTGGGACATGAAACTTGGTCTTACCATTTTATATTACTTGTACGATTCGGTACAAGTAATTTATTGTTTCACAATCTACCCTAAAAGCTGAAATTATTATTGTACATTTGCTACTATTGGAGCAGATTTTTTTTTTAATTTTCTATATGATTTTCTATTATTAAATAAGTATATATCTCTTATTTCAATACATTGTCACAAGCTAGTTGCTACATATAAAGTTAATAGCAAAAATGTGAATGAGAAAAGAAGGCATATGAGAGTGAGAGACAAGTTTATTAGAAACTGAATTACCCATGGTATTATTTTTCTTGACTCTGTCGTGCCAAAAAGAAATATTTTGGATTTGCTTACCAAAGGTTGATGCATTAACAAGTACTTGAGTCATCGACATAATGGGATTAAAGCTCATTAATTAGTTGCAACCATGGACACTAATTTTCACATGAAAGGAGATCCCTTGAAATGGAATTAAATAGGTAATAACAAAGTTCTTGTTGACCAAAGTAAACCAAATGATTTGAATAAATGTTTCATTCTTATGGCGAGGTGTACTATAAATTGTAACAATAATTACGTTAAGTTATGTGCATTATTATGCTTATTTTTTTAAAACATATTTTAATAAACCCAATGACTATTATGGTAGGGGTGTGAGTCACATATTGGGTGTGATAGTGGCACAACCATTGTGAGACTTGGGCAAGTGTCTAAGTGACACTCATGAAAAAAGATACATGCACAAGGTCATAACGTGCAACCAATAATTATAACACATACATACAACTGTCAAAACGGGTAACTCGGCTCAACCTGATCTGGCTCAACACGGGTTGGTCACTTAGTGAGTCAATCCAACCCGGCTCCCTTATTAGCAAGCTGAAAAAATTCGAATCCGACCCAACCCACTACGGGTTGGTGGGTTAAACTAGTTGACTCACTATCTCATTTAATTATAAGTTTTTTTAAAATAAAAAAATTACAATTTTTTTTAATTCAAATCTAAATAAGTGTCACACTAAAATATTGTTAAAATCCAAAAATAATTCAAAATAAAAAAAAAGTATCATATCATTCAAGCGTAATCAAAAAACATGTACAAAAGGCAAACAAATAAATTTTTAATATTGATAATTTTTGTATCACTTGTCTATTTATAATATTAGAGTATTTAATAGATAAATCTATAATATTTTTCTCTCTTGAAACATCTTCTTCTTTATCACCACCTACAATATAATAAAAAAAATGATACTAATAATATTGAAACACAAAATAATAAATAATTAAATTAAATTAGGTGGGTTGGTGAGTCAATCCGGCTCACCACGGGTTTAACCTAGTGAGCTGGGTTGATGGAATCTTGCCTGATGTAAAAGTTAACTTGAATTGATATAGTGAAATGCTGTTGGATTGTTTCCAGCCACTACTTCTTCAAGTTCTTTGCATTGTGCCACTTTAGCACACTTATCCTCTAGCTTCCTTCCCTCTTGGAAGGTCGTCTAAGCTAGAACCTCTGCCTACACACTCCAAAACCGCACCAGACAATTCATCAAACACCTTCCGTGCGCCTCCAACTACATCTGCATTTTCCAATTCCGCTGCCACCTCTGGTCTGAGAAGCTGCTCATTCTTGAAGAGTCAAGCTGCTTCCATCAGGATACCACGACTTAAGAACTCGACTCGGAGCAGGCAGGAGGCGCGAGAGCTCAGAGTCAAGTTCTTACTGGTAGAGGCAAATACTTCATATAATGCCTTACTAGGACAACCTTGCTTGAACGCTTTCGGAGCCATCGTATCCACCCCTCATCTAGCTATGAAATTCTCGACAGAAAGGGGTACCATCTGTACGGTAAGGGTCGATCAGTGAATGGCTTGACAGTGTTACGTCGTCGGTTTAAAGGTCACCCATTACATGCCACCTAGAAGAGCCAGAGGAGCCGAAACCGTGGCGATTAACTTGGATCCCATAACCAATGTAGACGAACGTCTCCATCCACAGGGAGACGTCAAAACATTCCAACTGGGATCAGATGCATCAAAAACTACGACGATCGGTGGAAGCTTGGCGCTACACGATGAATATGATCTGACGAAGGTACTAAGAGCTAACGCTAACCTATTTGCGTGGGTGGCTGCAGATATGTCGGGAATCCATCCGGGGGTGATGGCGCATAAATTGTCAAACTTCAGGGAAATGCGTCCGGTTGCACAAAAGAAACAGCGATTCGGGGAAGAAAGACGAGAAGCCATCCAAACAGAAGTCAACAAACTGATGAACGCCCAGTTTATCAGGGAAGTAATTTAAACCACGTGGTTGTCGAACGTGGTCATGGTCAAAAAGTCGAACGGCCAATGGAGAATGTGCGTGGACTTCAACAAAGCATGCCCTAAGGATTCATATCCCCTTCCGAGCATTGATCGGTTGGTAGATGAGGCTTCAGGACATATTGTACTTAGTTTTCTTGACGCATACTCGGGGTACAACCAAATCCCCATGTACGAGCCCGATCACAATAAAACAACTTTCATTACCGAACGCGCAAATTACTATTATGAAGTAAGGTCATTCGGTCTGAAGAATGCGGACGCCACCTACCAACGCCTTATGGACAAAGTCTTCCACCATCAAATCGACAAAAGAATGGATGTCTATGTAGACGACATGGTCATCCGAAGTCAATATGTGGAACAACATCTCAAGGATTTGGCAGAAGTTTTCCTCTAGATACGACGATATAACATGCGACTTAACCCCTCTAAATGTACCTTTGGCGTCCCGGCTGGGAAGTTTTTGGGCTTCATGCTGACATGCAGAGGAATCGAGGCCAACCCAGACAAATGTAGAGTCGTGCTAGAAATGCAAAGCCCAAAAAACCTGAAACAGATACAACATCTGGTTGGCCGAATGACAACGTTATCACGCTTCATTCCGAAATTGGCCGAACACATCAGGCCTATCCTGAAGAACATGAAGAAGGGCATCACCCAACACTGGGAGGATGAGTGTGAGAAAGCCTTTGGTGCTGTTAAGCACATTCTCACCAGCCCTCCAATGGCACGACCGGTAGCAGGATCTGATTTACAACTGTACATCGCAACATCCCATCATGTTGTATGTGCCGCTTTGGTACAGGAGACCCCCGCCCTTAAGCTGATATATTTTTTCAGTCGAACGCTACAGGGGGAGGAGGAGCGGTACTCCCAAATCGAAAAGGTAGCCTTGGCCCTGCTCACAGCTTCACGTCAACTTCGACCGTATTTCCAGAGTCATCAAGTGGTTGACCGAACTAATCACCCAGTCGCCAAGATCCTTAGGAAACCCTACCTGGCAGGAAGGATGGTGTCATGGTCAGTGGAACTTTCTGAGTTCGAACTCCGTTTTAAACCTCGGGGATCCATTAAAGGACAACACCTGGCAGACTTTACAGCCGAACTCACACCCATACCTGACAACTCAGAGCAAATATGGCTCCTTAACGTGGACGGATCCTCGGACAAAAGAGGGGGGAGCTGGCATTGTTCTAGAAGGGCCAAATGGTCTAGTCATCGAGCAAGCCATCACATTCCGATTTCAAGCCAGCAACAACCAAGCAGAATATGAAGCTTTGATTGCTAGTCTAACACTAGCCAAAGAATTTACGGTCGCTCGATTAGAGTGCAGGATGGATTCACAGTTGGTGGTCAGGCATATGAACGGAACTTACCAGGTTAAACACAATCAATTATTGTGCTACTTTCACAAAGCAAGCACCCTCCTCAAGGATTTTGTCGATGTTAGCATCATTCATGTGCCTAGGGGGCAAAATACAAGGGTAGATCTCCTATCTAAATTAACTCACTAAAGGGAGAGAGCACAGTTATCTTCAATCATCAAGATGACACTTGACCACCCAGTCGTGGAAGCTTTTGCCACCGATGTCTCAACACAGGAAGCTGATTGGAGACAGAATATACAGGACTTGATGATGAAGCAGGAGCGAGGAAAAAAGGTCACCGCAAGTGACTCAAAACGCATCGCGCGTTTTCTATACATAGGCGACAATCTATACAGGCGTGGCCATAGCACACCCCTGTTAAAGTGTATATCGGCGGACGAAGTAGATTACGTCCTACGTGAGCTCCACACCGGGATCTGCGGCTTTCATTCAGGCAAACGTACGGTCAGAGCGCGCGTGCTACGCACAAGATATTACTGGCCAACGATCGACCAAGATTGTGAGACATTTGTCAAGAAATGTCTCTCATGCCAAGCACAGTGTCATGACTTTCGCGTCCCTCCTGAAGAATTGCAAGGCATCATCTCCCCATGGCCATTCTCCCAATAGGGAATAGACATAGTTAGACCGTTGCCGATCGCAAAAGCTCAGAACAAATTCCTCCTGGTGGCAATCGACTATTTCACTAAATGGATAGAGGTCGAACCATTGTCCATAATTAGCGCCCAATGAGTACAGAAATTCATCTGGCACTTGATATGTCGGTTCGGTCTGCCACAAAAAATCATCACAAACAACAACAGGCAGTTCATTGAGAAAAAGTTAGAAGATTTCCTCAGAAACATGGGGATTAAGCATGTGACCAGCTCGGTAGAACATCCACAAACTAATGGACAAGCAGAAGCCGCGAACAAAGCTCTGCTCACAGAATTGAAAAAACGACTTGGCGAGGCTAAAGGTTTATGGGTGGAAGAACTACCAGAAGTCCTATGGGCGTACAGATGCACCCCACACGGATCCACCTGGAACACTCCATTCAATTTGACATACGACACCGATGTCATGCTCCCAGTCGAGGTCGGAGAGCCGTCACTAAGACACAACTTCAACATGAACAACTATAGATGAATCTCGACACGCTACCCGAGCGATGAGAGGTCGCCACCGTTCATGCAGTAGCCCAAAAAAAATTGCTCTCATGTCGTTACAACACTAAAGTCAAGCCTAGAGCCTTCAAAAATGGCAATCTTGTGTGGCGAAAACGAGGAGAAGCGAGAAAAAACCGAGCGCACGGAAAACTAGCAGCCAATTGGGAAGGACCATTCCGCATTATTGAGGACTTGATGAATGGGACATACCGCCTTGAACTCCTCAATGGGCAAACCGTCCCCAACACTTGGAACACCACTCACCTTAAATATTATTTCAGTTGAAGTTTATCATTGTCATGCTCAAACACATTATTTTTCTGCTTACAATAAGGAATATTGTTTCCATTCTTCATTTATTTTATTCTCACATGTCGAGTTCCAGGGTCAAATTTTATAAAATCGTTCGGCATGATAAATGTTCGCCCAATAACATCCAAACCACGGCGCATGAAAAATTCTTTTGAAATTAGGTTTAGGTCAAATATATATATTTGACCTAAACCTAATTTCAAAAGAATTTTTCATTTAGTAGTTTAAAACTGTAACGGCTAGAGGAATTCTCAGTCTTTGTGAAAAGGAGATTTGAAAATCCTAATGTGGGTACAATGAGAACTTTCACTGAGTATGTGTCTTAAGTGATCAAGTGTTGTTGTTGTGCTAGGAAAGTCGATACGCTGTCGTTGAGGCTATCAAATTAATACTTTTCAAGGCAACTTCAGTATTGCCAAGTAGTATTTAAGAAAGTAGATAGGGTTAACGTAACCCTGAGTCGTCTCCCAATGAACACGGAATTGCTTTCGAATACCTGACTCTTATGAATGTTATGCAATGCTTATGAATAAAAGTAAAGGTTGAAGAGTGTTTAAAGAATAAATAAGAAACTTAAAAATAGTTATGATGAAATTGGCTAATTCCACTGCTTTTCCAAGATAGATTCATCATCGGTTATTTACAGATAATTGTTCAATTGATTATTATTTAAGTTTCAAATTAATTAAAGTACATTCTTAATTAATTTGAGGGCGATCATGCACTTAACCAAAGTAAATTCTCAATCAAATGCAAAACCTTACTAGATTATTCACAATAAATTCAACCAAAGTACATTCTCAATCAAATTCTATTGTGTTTAATCATGTCTATTCTTAAATCTCCTAACCAAATTAAAAGCTAATCAATCAAAGTAAATTCTCAATTGATTATAGTTGAAATTATTACTAATCAATCAATGTACATTCTCAATTAATAGTAAAAACCATTTAATCACATGAAAGTTCCTAAATTAAATCAAAGTAGATTCTCAATTAAACCTAGAAACCCTAGAACTCATATAATCAATATGCATGTAGATTCAAACACATTATGATGCAAAAATCTTTACTTTTAATTTGATAGAGAGATGAAAGACATAGAGAGAACAACTTAAATCAATAATCAAAATAAACAATTGCATTAACTCAATCTAACCTCAGAATCCATAATGGAATTACAGCAGAATAGCCCTAGATGCTTAGCTCTCCATGAATGGAGTTGAATACAAAATGAAAGAAAAGTGAGAGGAGTATGAGAGAATGAATGAATTGAATGAAGTCCCTTTTTCTGCCTCCCTTGGGTCTCTTTATATAGGCTTGATTGGGCTTTGACTCTGAATAGTTTGTTGATAAGATATTTTCTGTTGATATATTATATCTTTCAAATATTCATTAGATTAAATCAGTTTTAAAGAATATTTGATAGATATTAACTCAATTATCTTATATCCTATATCTTCCAAATAACTAAGATTTAGATAATGATAAAATTATTTGAAAGATATTTTCTGTTAATATTCCCAAATTAAATTCAACAACTGAATTTTACCTTTTAGATTTTCTGACTTTCCAATATTGCACAAATACGCTGAAATTTCCTCTATTTGCACTTTAGCCCCTTCTGAATTTTCCAAATAAAATATGATTTTGGGCCTTGAATTGCCATTTGGACCAATAAAACTTATATTCTCAGCAGCACAAATAAACATTAGAACATCCAATAATAATTTATGCGCTAAAATTCACTTTTTATGTATCTTTATTTCCCAAATCCAACAATTTCAATCATCACAAATTCACTTAAAATAAATCATTTAAGCACATATCCCATCAAAAATTTGAATTTTAAAGCATAAATGTGGGCATAAATATGCACTCATCAAAAGTTGTTTATCCTTTGTGTGTCAAAAGAGTTGTTGTTCATGTCTTGTGTCTTCAAGACAAGTGTTTTCTAACCCAAACTTTACTCTATATGATTGTAAGTTGTGGTTATGATTTTATTAGTGATCAATTAATCTCTCTTTAGAGAAATTAACAACTAGACGTGCAGTCTTTTGATCTCAAAGAATATAAAATTCTTTGTACAAATTTTTCTTTTCCTACTTTTTTATCTTTATTGTTTTGATTTATAAAGAATCAATTTTTTTTTATAAAATCAATTTATAAAAAGGGAAAACTTTTTAAAAGCACAATTTTATTCATCCCCACTTGGCTTTTTTTTATATGCGAATATTATTCTAATAATATAATTTTTGTATTATTTATATCTCTCCTAGTTGAAGAAGTGTTATTTAACTTTCAAAAATTTAATTTAGTTCTTCTCATAAAAAATGTGTTAATACATTTTATATACCTATATGTTGGTTTATGCTTTTTATTAACTATGAAATGCTTTAAATTAACAAGATGAATCATAGTAATATAGATGTTACGAGATATTTTTTTGTGATTTAAACTTTTATAATAATATGTTCCATTACGTTTTATAATAGAAATTAACTAATTGAAATATAATTTTGAACATGATGATTAGGTTAAAATAAAGAATATATTTTTAGATTATGTTTCATATTTAATAATATTTTATTTTGAATTTAGTATTTATTTTGAGATTTTCTTATTTTAAAATATTTAAACTTTTATGCTTGAAAAAAAAAACTAATACAAATATAAATTCAATAGTCGGATGTGTCGTTATGTTTTCCCTTAAATACTCAATTTTTTCTCATGGTTTCAAGATAAGGGTGTTCTTAATAATAAGTATTTAAGGTGAGATTGTACAATTGTTAAGCCTATTAATCTTTATTAGTTGTAAAACATAACTCTCGAATAGATTAGCTAAAATGTCATTTAGCAAAGGACAATAAAATTTAGAAAAGACAAAATTATGCGAAGAGAAGGAAACAAACACAATCTACCCTGCATTAAGAATAACATTGTCAAATATGTGAGTCAACCCAATTTATTCAAGATTTTAATTAAAAATAATATAATTTTTCATTTATGGATTAAACTGAATTAAACGAATTCAAGTTAGGATAGAAATGGGTTGATCATAACCACCAACAATAATGTTATATATTTTTTAACATCTTTTTATTGATTTTTTCTTATTTTTAATTATATAATTTCACACTATCATTATATTTTACTTAGAGTTGCATTTCAATTTTAATACTGAATGTTTCTCCTTCAAAACTTGCAAGCTATTTGGACTTATTTGCACATGCCAAAAAATAATTTTAATTTACTTGAAACACATTTATGTGTTCCTTAAATTAAAATAAATTCATTTACAAATTTTAAATTCAAAATACAAAGAGCATTAAATACTAAATTACATAATAAAATATAAAATACATTTGAAAAAAGCCATAACAACATCACATTAAAACCTAAACAAGTAAAAGGTGACAACATTGGAAAATAAAACAACAAACGAGAGTGAGCAAACCGCACGCGTGGCTTTAAGGACCAAGGCAAGCAAGGATGTTATAGGTGTCAAATTAAAATTTCTTAACAAATATTTCAAATTTAAAATTAAACAGTTATATAAAAATAAATAAATATATAATAAATTAATATTAAAATATTAAATTTAAAAAATATATAAATGATGAAATTGAGAAGGCATATCTCATTGTGGTGGTGTAATAGAAATAAGTTTTGTCAGACCCCTTAAAAATTTACTGAAAACTCCGAGTAGTGGGATCCATGTACCAAGGAGGGAGTAAGCGCTTCAATTAGTGGAAAACAAGTGGCTGCAGGAGAGTGGTCGTTTGGTTTTGGGTGACGGCAGTACTTAATGCCAAATTTCAAATGTCGTGTCACTTCTCTGCATGCTTTCCTTCTTCTCCAAATTGCTGAAAACATTTTCTCCTCCTTCTCTCTAAAATCTCCACCTTCTCTTTAAGAAAATCTCACATTTTCTTCTTCCGATCACCTCTCAGGCACCGTTTGAACACTCCCGGCGTCAAGAGCTTTCGTTTAAACCAATCGGTTTGTGGTTCTAAGTCGGTGAGTTTCCTTCTCTTTAGCACATTCGTTCATTTTTTCGTGCAAACCTCTATTTCTGGTCACCTGAGTGAATCATATAATTCTGAGTGTTTCTGGTTTTCTGTTTGGTTCAGTATTCCTAAAACGGGACTGTCGAAGTTAAGTCTTTGGTAGTGTGGAGCTCTATTCTACATCGTTGAGCGTTCGGTTATGTTTAGAGGTAAGGGAAGCTTATATAAATTGATTAAATTCTTGCTTTGAACGTTGGTATGTTTGCATAATATGTTGTTTGATTATTTGATGAGTATGAAATATGTGTGTACTGCTTCTTTGGATGTGTGGATGGATGAATGATATAAGTTGTGAACTGAGTTGAGATAGGGTTTGATCTTTGAACTGTAGTATTCTGAGCAAAGGTGATATTATGGTCGAGCGTCATTAGCGAGCGTTCGGTTCTTCTTGGAAGTGCATGGTCTTACCTTATTTTTCATGCTTTAGGGATAGTGTCTAAGAGTCTTTCTACAATACTATATAGGATTAGGTAAACTGTGACCGAGAGTTCGTATTAATCGTTCAGTTTTCCTTTGAGCGTTCGTCTATATTAAGTTCTTCTTGTACAAGGAATTTCGTTAATGAAGATCATGTTATAATATTAAATATGTATAAATGAGTGTTCGGCCTGAGTGTAGTCCTTCTTTAGGTTTCCTAGACAGTTAGTTAACGTATTCTATACTACTTAAAGTCGTAGGCGTTATTATTATTTTTCATTAAAAATAAGTGTGAAGAAATTGTATATATATATATATATATATATATATATATATATATATATTCATTCGTTTTATGTAAGTTTATTAGTGCACGGTCTTGGACCAAGCGTTAGATTCTAGTAGCACTTGTTCCTGATAAGTACTTGGTCTTGGACCAGCGCTTGTTCAAGAGTATTCTATTCGGTTTCCACAGGGCTCGATCTTAAACCAAGCGTTGGGTCTCGCTTTAGTAATCTATTATTATCGTTTTTAGAATAAGAATCTTCAACTAAATTCGATAGCATTCGTTACTCATAATTTCTCATCAGTATTAGTATTGGGTGTCAAACGGTGTTTGGTTTTAAAAAGGTGTTCGGCCTAGAATCTTAGTACTCGGCCTAGGCTTAGTGGTGTTCGGTTTGAACTCTCAGGGATCTGCTTATTGAAGTGGATAAGTAACGCTCAGTCATGTTAGTTTCTAGGAAGTGTTATTCCAGTCGGACTGACGCTATGATGAGAGAATGTGGTCGTATTTCAGTTGAATGTATTAATGATGAACTATGAGAAAATTTGAAATGTGATGTGAATGAAATAGTTTGATTATGAACGAGTATTCCAGGGAGGAATATCTCAGAACGTGGTTATTGATTGGTAAAGTATGAATGTGGGCAAAGCTTAGCAGGCGTTTATCCTGATATTCCATGATTACTCGTTCTCATGTAGAGAGAAGTAAATCATGTGTGGGAATGGCAGGAGGTCCTAGTCCATAAGGTTAACTTGGACGAAACGTATCAACCTCGAGTGGCAGCTGTTGAGGGTATCCTAGTTACTACATCACCCAGGTGCACGAACGTCATAGCTACACAGGATTCATACAGTCCGGACAGTCAGAGTCAAGTGGTCGTTCTTTGCATGCCATGGTGTATGAATTATGATGTGGTTGTTGTTGATTGAATCATGAACGTTGTATGTTGGTATTGCATTAATTAAATTACATAAGCTTACCCTATTTATCATTTTTGTCTGTGTTGTGTGTTCGGTCGTTATCGTGTTGTAATGATCATCCGTGTGGATGTGAGCAGAAGCAGAAGAGCTGCTGGAAAAAGTATTGGAAGAAGCGACGGAAGTGAAGGCCGAACCTTAGGAACGTACGGTTTGTTGTTAGCTTTATCTTTTGTAAGACTGTTCGGTATAAGTTATTTTGTACACCGTTCATTCTAGTGGTAGCTAGCGTACGGTTTTAAATTCTCTGCTGTTATGTAAGGTCGTTCGACTGTAATCGTATCTTGCTAAGTGTTGAACTGATCTGTAGTAATGTTAATATGTGATTATTCTCGTATATGATTTTACACTGTATTTTTGGGATGTTACAAGTTTTCGTTTTGTATAAGCATAATAAACAAGAATAAAGGTGAGGATAAAATAGTATTTGTAACAAATTTGTAGAAGTAAGAGGTGAAACCAGAAAACAAAATACGGGTGAGAATAATAGCCCATGTTGACAATTGAAGCCCATATTCATTTATTGTTCATCCCCCATGATGTGGCTAAGGATTTTTACCTTCTGCACTCTCATATTTTCTTTCTACATCCCCAATTGTTTTAAATTTTTCTTATCTCTTACTACTTTAACTTCCCGATTATTGTATAATCTGAAATAATTTATAAATATAATTTTAATTTTTACATTATACAATTTAAAAAGTAATATTAACTTTTAAATTGTTTTATATTCTATACTATTATCAAGTTCCGATATTCACTATTCATAAATAATTACCTACCACTTACAAAATACACAATCCAAAGGACTTTTAAATTATATAATTCAAAACAAAAATTTAGTTACACAATCCCAAAAAAACCTCCAAACCAATAACACAAAAGAAATAATTCAAAATCATAAGTAAATTTCTTATCCACCTTCAAGTTTCAATACCTTTACTTTAATTTTTTTTATCAATAAATATTAATTATTAATATTTTGTTTATGAGAGAGTTGAATTTACCCACAACTTAATAAAATGTGGACAACAAAGAGCTCAAATCAATATTAAAGTGTGTAGGAGAACAGCACAAGAGTACAACGCCACATGACATACAAATTCTCCTTTGTTGACATTTAATATAATAGAGGTAAATTTGGCATTTTAAAATTTACAAGGATGCAAAAGAAAAGCATGGGGTGCAAAAGGAAATCACAATAACTAAAAATACATTTTCTTATAAGCCCAACCCATAACCAATTGGGCAAAAACAAAAATTTAAAAGAAAGTGTTTCATTTTTCACAATGTTAAATTATGTGAGTTTAAACTTAATTTGTTTAACTTTTTTCTAATAAAATGTGTCTCAACGTAATTTTAATAAATGAAAAAACATGTTTCATTTTCTCATTTATCCATAAATCATCTTAAACACAATATATTGAAAAGTCATTTGATACACTCACTATATATTGTTCCTTCCTTATTCTCAACATAAAGGTTCCTTATTATTTTCTCACGCCATGCGTTTCATAATAAACTTCATAATATTCTATGGCTGGACTTATTAGCATCTTTTTAGGTTATTTTACTACTCTGCTTTCGAATTTTAATGGTGACTTATTCTTACAGAGTTGTCAGGTAAATGTAGAGCCGTCAAAATGGGTTGAAACCCGTGAGCCAACCCGGCTCACCACGGGTTTGAGCCGGGTTGGGTTGGAAAAAAATATCAAATTTTTTATGCGAGCCAATTTTGACCCGGCTCACTAAGAATCCGGCTCACATGGATTGAACCCGTGGTGGGTCGGGTTGGCTCACCAACTCACCTACTTTTTTAATTAAATCAAATTAATTAAATTAATTATTTAAATTCTATTTTTTTTATTAAAATTAAATTAATTATTCAAAATGTATAACTTTTACTTAGTAATATGTCCTTAATTATTTATTACTTTGTGTTTCAATATTATTAGTTAACACTATTTTTTATTGTATTGTAGATGGAGATAAAGAAGAAGATGCTTCAAGAGAGCATAATCCTATGGATTTATAATAGATGTTTCATTTTCTTTTATATTAATTGATCATATTATTATTGTTTCAATTTGATGGATCAAAGTAATATGTTATAAGAATCTCGGAAGAAGAGAGTGAAAAAAAACTTAATTAAGTGAGCCAATGAGCCAACCCGTTTAACCCACCAACCCGTGGTGGGTCGAGTCGGGTTCGAATTTTTTCGGCTCGCTAATAAATGAGCCGGGTTGGGTTAGCTCACTAAGTGACCAACCCGTGGTGGGTCGGGTTGGGTCGGACCGGGTTACCCGTTTTGACAGCTTTAGGTAAATGTCCTTTCAATACATTATTATTTTAAAATTCTTAATTTGGAAACTTAAATATCTTTTTAATTATCATATTTAATGCGATAATACCAAAATAAATAATTAAAAATATATAATATTAATATAATTATTCAAAATAATATTATATATATATATATATATATATATATATATATATTATAAAGAGTTTTTCAAAAGCAACCAATTTCTATATTTTATACAAAACAATTATTAGAAACTTAAGAAATTACTTTCCACTATCAATACTCCAATTGGAAGGATTATTCATTTTTATCAGTTCATATCAATTTGGTAATCATTGTAAGAGAAAAGACAACAACAAAAAAAACACAATACATAATAGGATAAGTTAGTTTACAAAGAATTATCTTAAAACTATCGAATTATATATATATATATATATATATATATATATATAAAACAGAGCATGGTTAATCATACAAGGAATGTACGTGCACAAAAAAATAGATGATTCTAAACTTAATTATCTGGATACATGCTTTTGACATCAGAATTCACTAGAAGCGTGCACTTATGATGGTCTTTATGTTCTATAGAGCCACAGTCAAAAGAGTTATCACCCTACCACATACAAGGTTAATCTTCTTTGTTCCTAAGGTCAAAGAAGCTCATTGACTAGGACTTCCTACAACTCTCACCACATAACTCATTCTATTTGAGTGTAAATGACTATTAAAGTATAATGACACCCCCTTGCTAAATCTAATACATCAATGCATATACTAAAGTTATCACTAAAACTAATATCTTCTTGAAATTCCTTAAACACTATCATCATCATGCATGCTCACACAATAATTTCACCTAAATGTTGTTTTAGAAACCAAACGTTTTACTTAGTGATTAAGGGAAATTAGATTTGTCCAACTAATAAATTTGATACTCGTCTTTAAGTATGTTGGGTTAAAACAGTTTGTCATAAGGTAGAGTTTGTACCAAATCGCTCAATTGTTCATATTTCAATTACCTCATTCACATGCCCAAACAATCGCAAACACTCAATGTAAGTTATTGTAAGAAATGTTATGCCTTATTTCTCAATACCAAGAGGGCGGATGAATTGGTTTTCAATAAAAATGATTTCTTTTGCTATCTTTTTGGAATCTTTAGAAACAATGCAGTAAAGAGTTAAAGGATAGAAAAACAAACACGATCTTTTTATCTTGGTTCGGCCTTAATGCCTACATTCAGTCTCTTTCAATCAACCTTAGATTAAAAGATCTTCCATTATAAAGATTTGAGTTTTTACAATAAGGCTTTATAGAGACCACCTCTCAAATGTAATATCCTCTCTAACTCACCAATCTAATATAGCAAAAACACACCCTACTAAAAGCTTGGGCGCCCTTTTTGGGGCGCTTGTGCACTAGAGGCACGAAGCTTAGGCGCCATCTGGAAGGCTTAAGCGTCGAAGACCACCGCTCACCGCCTAGGCGCCCTAAGTGGGGCGCTTGAGCACTAGCAACACGGGCCTGGGCTTTGTTTCTGTTTTGTCTTCGCTTTATTTAAAGGACTCAGGCGTCCTATGTTTTGTATTTCTGGCTAGAGAACCACAACAACACAATCTTCCACTTTCTGGCTAGAGACCCAAGCGTCCTATGTTTTGCGGGAGCTTCCATCCTATACTTTTGGGGTTTTGCTATCTCATGTTTTTCCATTATTCATCTAGTTTCATCATGTCTATGATGAACTAAACTTTATTTGTTGTTGGGGAATGATGTAACCTTGTGAACTCTCATGTATTTGAATTGATTCTTAATAACACATGCTTTTTCATTAATTGTTAGAGTAATTCATTTGTGTTTATTACATACTTTGTTTAACTCATTCACAACGTGATGTATGAATTTCATGAGTGTCAGAAGGTTCCTTACAATTCAGGTTCTTGTTGAATTCTCCTAAGAGTAATATTGCTCAGGGATGAGGGTATGAGTCTTGGTCGTCTTAAAGCTCTTGATCTTCACATTTAATTACTAGGAATATTAGAAATTGCATGAACTGGTGATTAAGGACAAGCTTCTTCGTCGAGGGATCGGGTTTAAGTGATTTAGTGAGTGACGTTGACATATGCATAAAGAAGAATTCTTACACATATGAGAGGGAACTTGGTGAAATCTAACCCCAACAACATATTCATCTCACATTAAACAACATTTGTTAACTGTGTTATTCTACTATTGATCAAACTGCATTCATATTTAATTTTCTGTCTTTGCATTTGAAACCAATGATCTCGTTTATTTTAAGTCTTAATTAATCGAGTTATCACACGAATGTCTAGTGTCGAGAGTCTTCTGGGATATGATACTTGGTCTTACCATTTTATATTACTTGTGTGATTCGGTACACTTGCTGATTCATCCAACATAATACCCCTTTGAGACCCTTCTCAAAGTCACAAGAACCACATGTTCTTCTTCTTGGCAACACGCACAGGGAAACCACAATCTCTTGATTGTTGATGACAAATTTATGAACACCGAAAAACGGCGCCAAAAACTTGTTTAACCCTCGACAAGTGTAACCGAATCGTATCAAGTAATAAACTCGGTAAGACCAAGTATTGTTATCCCAAAGGACTCACGACCTAGTTAGTTATATGATTTCTTGATTATTTAAGACTTGAGAACAAATTGTTATAAGTTTCAAATGCAAAAGACAAAAAGTAAACATGTATGCATGTGATGATGAATGGAAAGAAGAACACAAACACTGAATGAATTATATGGATGAGTATGTTGTTGGGGTAATCAATTTCATCTTATCCACTTTCATATATTTTCGAAATTCATCATTCTTTTCATCAATGTTAATGTCACTCTCTAAATTACCTTAAACCCGATGTCTCGGTGAAGAAAGTTTATCCTTAATTACGAGTTCATACAATTCCTAGCATCCCTAATAATTAATTTTGAAGCACAGAAGCTTAAAGGCAACCAACCCTCATATCCCTATGTCTAGGTGTCGCAACCGGGATCGCGACGGGACGACGATCCGAAAAATAAAAACTGTTTTTGAAAAAAAAAAATTTTGGAGTCGCCACCATAGTTTATTCTGGAAAACTACCGAAAAACCATAAAATGATAAGGCAAGGTCTACGAAATTGAGATTCTCAATTCGGGAGTCGGTTACGTGTAGGGAAGGTATTAGTATCCTACAACGCCTGCTCTAAAGCAGTACCTTTAACTAAATATGCGAATATGAATGTGGTTTTCAAAATGTTTAACTATCCCCTAAAATAAAATTCTAAAGAAACAAAATATATTTTTTAGTTTTTTGTGCCCGACAAGGATTGACCTTGCTCCTACGTATTCTCATTTAGAATGAGAAATCAGGGTTCCGTAGTTCTTTTAGAAAACTGCTTGAAAACTTGTTCGAAAATTGATTAAGAATTTTGTTTGTAAAATGATTTTGGATTTTTGGGAAAGTGAACCTGACAAGGACTGGCCTTGCTCCTACGTATCTCCACTTTTGATGGAGAATCAAGGATCACGTAGTTCTGGCTAGCAAGACTGTTTGTTGTTTGAAATTGTCGATATTTTTAGTTTTTGATGATTTTATATTTTTTTGGTGTTTTCATAAAAGACAATGTTTTCAGCACAAGGACGATGCGTGCGATCACACATGTGCTTAATATTTTTATAAAAAGGAAAGATGTCTAGCACAAGGACGATGCGAGCGATCACACATGTGCTTGACCTTTAAAACATATTTTTTGATTTTTAATTTGTCTTTTGATTTTGCGTAATGAGCACTAGGCTAATGCGTATGATCGCACGAGTACTCACACGGCTTTTTTCTTATTATTTGCGTAATGAGCACTAGGCTGATGCGTACGATCGCACGAGTACTCACACGGCTTTGTTTGTTTTATTTTATATTTTTATTTATATTTTTTATGAACAAATCCAATCAAAATATAAGATGCAATATACAAAAATGGAGTTATCACACAAAGGGCTACATACAGGAAAAAAACAAATAATAAAGAAATAAAAATTTAAGAACAAAGCGAGAGAAACAAACCAACAAGAATAGGGGTGCAGAGATAAACCCATGGGTGCGTGCTGAGGTTCTTTTAATTGGGCCAAAATCTTTCTCTTCAACCAACTGGTGTCTGTCAGGAGTGTAAACATGAAAATGGAGGTACAACCTGAAATAGTGCGCTCAGCCTAACTCTTCTTCCTCTTATATTTTTTTTTTTAAAAAAACAACAAAACTTAAGCCCAAATTGAAGGGGAGTGCAAGTGAGAAACGGGGGTGTGTGAAAGAGAAATGATTTTTATTTTATTTTATTTGTTTTATTAGTGAGAGTTGGGTCAGAGGCCCAAGGCCTTTCCATTCTTCAGCCATGGGGTCTCCTTCATTCCACAATCTCAACTCAAAACAGAGACCTAGAGTCTTCTTCCAAAGTAGCCGACAGAGGTATCTCCACCCCGTCACGCACGCGCGCCACTGTCCCAGCCAGAAACGGCTGCCGCCAGCTGCGGCCCAAGCCGCCACCAGTACGCCGACCACCTAGGGAGGGGTTCGTCTCCGATGTCTCTGAGCCGCGTCTGCCTAACTGGCCGCCGCCTCCTCCAAGCAAACTGCCGCGAGTTGCTTCTGGTCTCTCTCCTCCTTTTCTATCTATTTTCTGCTACTGTGCTTGATTGTTTTAATTGGGTCACAATATAGACAAAATGGTGATGCTTTCGGTGGTGGGTTTGTCCGAGTGGTTCTTGATGATTTCCAGTGAATACAAGTGAGTATTGTGAGGGGTGGAGAATTGAATTTTCAATTTTTGATGTTGGGGAGATGAAGTGGAAGTTGGGTGGAAGGATGGTGATTGAAGATTGTGTGGTGGCCGTGAGGTCTGGATAAAATGATGATGGGTGTTGGTCCTGTTGACAGAGAATGGAGGAGGATTGAGTGTTGCGTGATGCGGAGATGATTCTGTGGAGTGAATGGGATAGGAGTATGTGTGGTGAATCCTGGTTTGGTGTTTGGCCGTGGAGTTGGGAACGAAAAGGAAATGGTTTGCTGTGGTTACGGCTGAGAGGAGCCAGTGCCCCCAAGGCTGTGGTGATGAAGTGTTTTGATGGCTGTGAGGATGAAAGGATGAGATGAAGATGGAGATGGTAACGGGTGAGGGTCGTGGCTTGTGGAAATGGTGGTGGGTGAATATGGAGGATGGTGGATGAAAATTGGTTTATGGATGTAGATGATGATGCTGGAGGTGGTGTATGGATGAAGATGATGATGTTGGCAAAATGTTGTTAGTAGCCATGGGCGTGAGCTATTTGAAGATGGCTGTGGCAATGGGGAATATGGATGGTAGGTTGGGAGCCGTGAGGTAAGGTGAAGATGGAAGGGATGTGTTCATCACAGGCGTCTCTCGATGAATGAGGAGTAAAATGATGGGTCTCCCAATGGCTGTGGGTGTGTTGTTGATTGGAAATGAAGGCTCCTCCAGAGTTTGGAGTTCGGCCACGGTATCATCATCCCAGGTCCCTCCCCATGAAGGTTCGTCCGTTCTGCTTAAATTAGCAGAAGCTTATACTGTGTCAGCAGCTCTGATTGGATGAAATTGTCGGTAGCTTTGATTGGAGGACTGAAGAAATTATTGGGTTGGTGGAATAGCAAATTATTGGCAACATAATTGGATGCACAGTGCAACGGAAAATGATGGAGAAAAGTGCAAGTGAAAATAAAAGAGAAAAGGTGTTCAAATCTGAACTTTCTAAAAAATTTAAACCAAATCAAATAAAATCAATACATAATAAAAACAAAATAAACAAAACTAAGACAAGAAATAAAAATACAATAAAATAAGATAAAAAATAATATAAAATAAGCTAAAATAGAAGCAAATAAAATCAATTGACAGTAATCAAATCTCATAAAATAAAATCAAATAACGTAATAAAATAGAATTATCTGAAATAAATTCAATCAAGTAAAATAAATTCAAACATAATTATTGACTAAAAACAAAATCAAATCAAATAGAATAAAATAAAGTAAACTGATAAAATCTTTTCACAACCAACTACAAAACAAACTAAAATAAAATAAACAAAAAAAAGAAACACAATAAACCAAATCACAAAAGAGATGAAGATAAAATAAAATTGTTCTTCTTTTTTTTTGTGGTGAATTTTAAATATCCGGACAAAATTGAGTGTTAACAGCTGCCCCTCTTTACTTAGATATTACCGTATAATATAAAAATTTGATATTTTTGTATTATCAGAGTAAAAGCTAAGTAAAGGAAGAAACACTAATTTTGTCCGGACTTCAAAATAAACAAGAAGAAAAACAGAGAAATTTTTTTGTTAAAAAAAATGAACAAAACTGAGAGAATTGAGGTGTAACAACCTCGTGGAGGGTGTCATAACCCTATGGATAAGTGAATGCGGTGTCAAAACCTCGTGGAGGGTGTACCAACCCTATGGATGAAGTTGATGAGGTGTAAAAACCTCGTGGAGGGTGTACCAACCCTATGGATAGTGAATGATGAGTTTGATTGCTGGGCTCGACCATTGCCTTGCAGAGGGCCGAGATACCAATGAAAGAAAGTAAAATTGGGCTCGACCATTGCCTTGCAGAGGGTCATTTGACAATCTGGACTTGACCATTGCCTTGCAGAGGGCCAAGATCGCAGAGGAAAATTTAAATTCGACCATTGCCATGCAGAGGGCCGAGATACCAATAGCAGAAAGTAAAAATTGGGCTCGACCATTGCCTTGCAGAGGGTCGTTTGACAATCTGGACTTGACCATTGCCTTGCAGAGGGCCAAGATCGCAGAGGAAAATTTAAATTCGACCATTGCCATGCAGAGGGTCGTTTGACAATCTGGACTTGACCATTGCCTTGTAGAGGGCCAAGATTGCAGAGGAAAATTTAAATTCGACCATTGCCATGCAGAGGGTCGTTTGACAATCTGGATTTGACCATTGCCTTGCAGAGGGCCGAGATACCAATAGCAGAAAGTAAAAATTGGGCTCGACCATTGCCTTGCAGAGGGTCGTTTGACAATCTGGACTTGACCATTGCCTTGCAGAGGGCCAAGATCGCAGAGGAAAATTTAAATTCGACCATTGCCATGCAGAGGGTCGTTTGACAATCTGGACTTGACCATTGCCTTGTAGAGGGCCAAGATTGCAGAGGAAAATTTAAATTCGACCATTGCCATGCAGAGGGTCGTTTGACAATCTGGATTTGACCATTGCCTTGCAGAGGGCCAAGATCGCAGAGGAAAATTTAAATTCGACCATTGCCATGCAGAGGGTCGTGTGACAATCTGGACTTAACCATTGCCTTGCAGAGGGTCAAGATCACAGAGGAAAATTTAAATTCGACCATTGCCATGCAGAGGGTCGTTTGACAATCTGGACTTGACCATTGCCTTGCAGAGGGCCAAGATCGCAGAGGAAAATTTAAATTCGACCATTGCCATGCAGAGGGTCGTTTGACAATCTGGACTTGACCATTGCCTTGCAGAGGGTCAAGATCACAGAGGAAAATTTAAATTCGACCATTGCCATGCAGAGGGTCGTTTGACAATCTGGACTTGACCATTGCCTTGCAGAGGGCCAAGATACCAATAGCAGAAATGTAAAATTGACGATTGTTTTAAATTTGAAATTTTTGCATTTGTTTTGAAATTTTGAGATGTTGATTTTCGATTTTTTTTTCTTGAGATAGAAATGAGTGTCCATTTTATTTTATTTATTATTATTTTTTTTTTTGAAATGAGAAGCATGGTTGATGTAAATTTGGAAATTGCAGGAGAAAGCTTTGATGCATGATGATTTTTTTTTGTCTTTTGGAAAGAAAAAGATCTGATGAAACTATGTAATTTTGAAACTGGAGAAGAAAACTTTGACGCATGTTGATGAGAAGATTTGATGAACATTCATGAAAATATGTACATGATGTTGACTTTTGACCCGTGATGGAAGATTATGAAAATATGACACTCTTCTTTTTTTTTTTTTTTTTTTACTGAGTCAATTTGTTTTCTTTGAAATCATCAATTTTATGAGGATTTAGACGTTCATTTTCTTCTTTTTACAATGGATGTCCAATTCTAAAGTCAAATGTTCAAAATGAAGCTTCTGTGCTAGAAATTTCTTGACGAAATATTAGTGCGTACATGCTTGATATCAAGGGTTGGGACAAATATGTGAAAGGATTTGGAGAGTACCGGGTTGGCTACTTGGGCCCTCTTACTCCTTAAAACAGTTACACATGCCAATGTAAGGGAGTAGATACTCAGGAGCTGCTCCAGTTTGGAGCACGGTAAAAAGACGGGTATGGACAAATGTATCTGTAAATTATGAGGGAATAAGTCATGAATCAGGGAGTGTGAGATTTACAAATTGCCCCAATTTTGGTGGTGATGGATTTTTGAAGTTCGGGGCGGACCAAGATCATGCGAGGCCCAACAAGGGATGCCCCAATCTTTGTATGGGTTTTGAATATTCAGATGAAAGATTAACAAAGACGCCCAATATTTTGAATGGGTCAAAACACATGAAACTCACAGAGTTGTCCCTAGTTTTGGGTATGAGTCAATTAATCGAGGTTCAAAAAGATGTTGCCCCCCACTTTGGGTTTACGAATGATAAGATGGACTCAAAATCATACAAAGCCCCAAAGTGTCCGTCCCTGTTTTAAGGGCGGATCTATGAATTTCAGTACGAACAAATCTGAGAGGCCCAACAAGGGATCCTGGTCTTGGTACGAACTTTGAATATACAGATGAAACAAATGTGAGATTAACAAAATTTCCCCAGGTTCAGAATGGGCCAAAACATATAAACTTCACAAAGTTGCCCTAATTTTAGAGAATGGGCGAAAAGGTTATGTAAAACATACAAAGTTGCCCCCTAGTGTGGGAATCGAGGGAAGAGTTTGAATGAATTTGTTCAAAAATTTGTGATGGATATGGAAATGATTGGCTTGAAAGGATTGCCCCAATTCTGGTGGAGAAGGATTTTTGAAGTTCGGGGCGAACCAAAATCATGCGAGGCCCAGCAAGGGATGACCTAGTTGGGTGAATGGATTGATGAACGTCAGGATGAATAAGGCTCAACAAGGCTGCCCCTCTGATAACAGTTGAAAAACTGTTATTTTCATGCTTAATATTGATACTAAAAGCAACCTTTAGACTTAAAAACTAGCTTGAAATCATGCTTTTATCTATATTTTCAGAAATAAGAGAGCTGGACAGGTTTATGCTTGATTTAAGTGTTTTTGTGCAGGTTTTAAGGTGAATTTAGTGAAAAGAGTGAAGAAGGAGAGAGGTGACATTAGAAAAGACAAGAAAGAGTGCAAAAAGAGAAGACGAAGGCACCGCTCAGCGGTATTTTACCGCTGAGCGGCACTCAGGAGGTTGCGGGAGTCACGCTGAGGGGCAAAATGGCCGTTGAGGGGAAGAAAGAAGACGCGCAATCACCGCTGAGCGGTAAATACCGCTGAGCGGCACTTTTTGGGCTTGGGCTTTTGTAATCTTTTGTAACTCTAGATTAGTATATAGGGGCTTGCACGTCCTTGGGATTGGTATCTTTGGCAGAAACGAAGTAAACTCTCTCTCTTCCACCCCTTTGAAGGCGGATCTTGGATGCTCTTGCTACATCTTCACCTTTATTGGGTTTATTCTTTCATTCTTTCATTGTTATTCATCTAGGTTCACCATGAATATGGTGAACTAAACCTTGTATGTTTGTTGGGGAATCAATGTAAGCTCTTGAAGCTCTCATATATGGATTTGTTGAGTACATCTTTGAAGTAAGACATATGCTTTCTTTCATCATTAGTTAGGGTTTTTCCTCTTTGCTCAATGCTTGCATTGTTTAACTCATTCTAATGCATGATTATTGGTTTTGTCGATACGGACACGTACGGGGAAGTCTAGATCCGGGGAATTTCTCCCAATATTTTACTGACAACATTATATTGGTTGCCTTTAAGCTCCTGCAGTCATGAACTAATCATTAGGAATGCTAGGAATTGTATGAACTATTTGATTAGGGAGAAGCCATCTAGAATGGTACATTAGAGAGTGGCATTAACAATGATGATTTGAATGTTGAATTCCTAAAATATATGAGAGTGGATGAGATGAAATTGACCCCCAACAACATATTCATTCATATAATTCCATTGAAAGTGTTTATCTTTAGTCTTTGCCATTGATCAATTCATGCATACATGTTTAATTTTCGTCTTGCATAATATAATCCAATTATTTCGTCCTTAAGTCTTAGCTAATCAACAAACCACACAACTAAACTAGGCCGTGAGTCCTTTGGGAAGAACGATACTTGGTCTTACCAAGTTTTATTACTTGAACGATTCGGTCATACTTGCCGATTGTGAAACAAGTTTGTGACATCATAATTTGGTGCTTACAAATTTGTCCATCAAGTTTTTGGCGCCGTTGCCGGGGAATTGTGTTAGCAAAATGATGCAGATGAAATTTTGATGATGTCCAAATCAAGTCAAGACCAATCAAGAATCAAAATGATCTGAAGATTTGTATTGTGATAGAAAGCTTTTGTAATACTCTTAGAAATATGTATAGGACGTAGATCAGAAAAAGAAAAGTGTTTTGTAAAATTACTATAGTAAATCATTGCAACAAAACACTATAGTACTATTCACATGAATAGTAACACTATTCACGTGAATAGTGACGGTTAACGGTAAGAGTATCGCACTTAACACGGACGTTGGGGAAACTAGTCGTTGAAGAAACTAGCCGTTTATGACCGTTGGACAAACTAGCCGTTTATGGCCGTTGGACAAACTAGCCGTTTATGGCCGTTGGACAAACTAGCCGTTTATGGCCGTTGGAGAAACTAGCCGTTAAGTTTGTCTTTTAGTGAATGGAAGAGTCTTTGGATGAGTCTATAAATAGACTCTCATTTTCTCTCAAGAAAAATAACTAGAGACACAGAAACTCTTCCCTTGTGCTCAAATACTCAGAATTCTTTGAGACTTGTGTGTTCTTGTTCGGCTTGTGAAACTCTTGTCTGTGGAGCTGGTGAAGTGCTGCTACGGTGACAGAGGAAATAGCCGGTTCATCCTTGGTGTGTCTGAGGAGGTGTTCGGAAGAGGTTCATCCTTCGTGAAGTATTCGAAGGAGGTGTTCATCCTTCGTGAAGTATTCGGAGGAGGTGTTCATCCTTTGTGAAGACTCAAAGGAGGTGTAGTTTCATCTCTTGTGGTATCAAAAGAGGTGTTTTCTAAACTCTTACAAATTGTATCTTTGTGATTGTAGTTTGTAATTGTTTTGTGTTAGTGAAACTGTTTATCTTGTTTTGAGATAAGCGACTGGACGTAGGATTGGTAAGATCCGAACCAGGATAAAATCATCTGTGCAAATTTCTCTCAACCTTACTCTATTTAATTGTTATTATTAATTGCTAAGTAAGTTTAATTGAGTAGAAATTAAAAGGCACACGTTAGTATTAAAAACCCCTCTTAGTTTGTTATCACACGCTAACCCTTCCGCTGCAGCCGCACTCTGAAAATTGGTATCAGAGCTTGCTTTGATAGTCATTCAAATGGCGGGAGCGCATCAAACATTCGCAGAGGGTGCTTCTATCAATAGACCACCACTATTCACAGGTGAAAATTACGCATTTTGGAAGGTCAGAATGCAAATATTTATGGAATCTATTGATGTAGATATTTGGGATGTTGTTGCATTTGGTCCTTTTGTTCCAACTAACAATATGCAGGAACCAAAGTCCCGTGACCAATGGACCATTGAAGAAAAGAGAAGATCTCAGAATGATGTAAAAGCCCGGAATATCATTGCATCAGCGTTGACTGTTGATGAGTTCTACAGGGTCTCTGTCTGCAAAAACGCTAAAGAAATGTGGGAAACTTTAAGAGTAACTCATGAAGGCGGAGATGAAATTGGGTGTGCTAAAACGAATACTTTATTCATGGAAGAGAATAATTCAAGCTCTTCATCAAGCACAGCATCAAGTATGGGTGATTCTGATGAGCAAGCATATATTTGTTTAGTGGTAAATGACGAAGACGCTGGAAGCCAAGTAAGTACATCTAGCGATTCTGATAATTCTAGTCAAATTAGTGAAAATGAATTGCATGAAATTTATGCTGCGTTAATAGTAGAATCTGAAAAATTAGATAAAGCCCATCAGAAATTGAAAAAGGATTTCAAAAATTTAAAATTAAATTTTGAAAATATTTCTGAAGAAAATAAAAATTTGAAATCAGATTTTGAAAATATTCTTGAAGAAAATAAGAATTTAAAATTAAATTTTGAAAATATTTTTGAAGAAAATAAAGATTTGAAAAATAAAGTTTTAATTTTTGAAAAGGGTAAATTTGCTAGTAGTGATGAATGTGCTTCTTGTGAAAATTTTAAGAAACTACTAGAACAAACAACCTTAGGAGAATGTAGTAAGAATAATGAAAATAAGGTTGTTAAAAATAAGTATGTTCCTAAAATTAAAAATAAACACAATCATAGAACCCGTAGAATTTGGGTAGAAAAAGGAACAACTTATAGGAACACAAATGTTATATCATGCTTTTATTGTATGAAAAAGGGTCATACATCTAACAAATGTAAAATTAAGCATTATGGTGTTCCAAGTGGTAGATATATTTGGGTTGTAAAATGATTTCAAATTTTTAAATTAACCCAAAGGACCCATACAAAATAGTTGGGTACCTATTGTTTAAAATTTAGAATTTCTTTAAAACAATATTTAATTATTATTCCAAGGTAGATGGAATTATTTTAATTTATTTAATATATAAAGTATATATAGTTTTAAATCGGAAAAACTTTTATGTGAGCATGTTGTCTTTGATGAAATTGTAGACCTTGAGGAAAAACCTCTTGAGTCAGTTGAATTTCATGCAGGCAACGACGAAGATTTGTAGAAGACAACAAATGAAGCAAAGAATGATGACAATCCTCAAGATGAAGATCTCAACAATGTTTTATAAGCTCTTTCTCCTAAAAATATTTGCTTTAAATATCCTATTGTGCATGTTTGAATGAATCTTTAAATTTGAAATATTTTTAGCTCATATGCATACATGCTTTTATTAAGGGGGAGTATTATCTTAGGGGGAGAACATTCAACACAACTTTTTAATTATGATCAAAAAGGGGGAGAAAATGCTTAAAACTTATTAAAGCTTATTTGCTTATTTAGCTTATTTGTGTTTATTCACTAATGCACTCTTTCTTCCATAAGTTGTGTTTTAAATACAGATTATTACCAAAAGCTTTAAATCAAGAAGTTTTTGATCATCATCAAAAAGGGGGAGATTGTTAGCAAAATGATGCAGATGAAATTTTGATGATGTCCAAATCAAGTCAAGACCAATCAAGAATCAAAATGATCTGAAGATTTGTATTGTGATAGAAAGCTTTTGTAATACTCTTAGAAATATGTATAGGACGTAGATCAGAAAAAGAAAAGTGTTTTGTAAAATTACTATAGTAAATCATTGCAACAAAACACTATAGTACTATTCACATGAATAGTAACACTATTCACGTGAATAGGGACGGTTAACGGTAAGAGTATCGCACTTAACACGGACGTTGGGGAAACTAGTCGTTGAAGAAACTAGCCGTTTATGACCGTTGGACAAACTAGCCGTTTATGGCCGTTGGACAAACTAGCCGTTTATGGCCGTTGGACAAACTAGCCGTTTATGGCCGTTGGACAAACTAGCCGTTAAGTTTGTCTTTTAGTGAATGGAAGAGTCTTTGGATGAGTCTATAAATAGACTCTCATTTTCTCTCAAGAAAAATAACTAGAGACACAGAAACTCTTCCCTTGTGCTCAAATACTCAGAATTCTTTGAGACTTGTGTGTTCTTGTTCGGCTTGTGAAACTCTTGTCTGTGGAGCTGGTGAAGTGCTGCTACGGTGACAGAGGAAATAGCCGGTTCATCCTTGGTGTGTCTGAGGAGGTGTTCGGAAGAGGTTCATCCTTCGTGAAGTATTCGAAGGAGGTGTTCATCCTTCGTGAAGTATTCGGAGGAGGTGTTCATCCTTTGTGAAGACTCAAAGGAGGTGTAGTTTCATCTCTTGTGGTATCAAAAGAGGTGTTTTCTAAACTCTTACAAATTGTATCTTTGTGATTGTAGTTTGTAATTGTTTTGTGTTAGTGAAACTGTTTATCTTGTTTTGAGATAAGCGACTGGACGTAGGATTGGTAAGATCCGAACCAGGATAAAATCATCTGTGCAAATTTCTCTCAACCTTACTCTATTTAATTGTTATTATTAATTGCTAAGTAAGTTTAATTGAGTAGAAATTAAAAGGCACACGTTAGTATTAAAAACCCCTCTTAGTTTGTTGTTTCCACGCTAACCCATCCGCTGCAACCGCTCTGACAAATTGGGGATTGAACCCGAGTCCTAGCAACGGCTATTAAGTTTGGGTCATCAAGTTTTTGGCGCCGTTGCCGGGGACTCTGGTTTAACTGGTTAATTTGTGTGATTATTGATTATCTTTGACTTATTTTTTTTTTTTTATTATTTTTAATTTAAATTTCGAATTTTTTATTTTTTTTATTTTTTTTCTGTTTATATTTTACAGTTTGTATCTTATTTGATTTTATTTTATTTTATTTTATTTGATTAGATTAGATTTTATTTGATTTGACTAGATTAGATTTGATTTGATTTTATTTTATTTGATTAGATTAGATTTTATTTTATTTTATCTTATTTGATTAGATTAGATTAGATTTTATTTTATTTGATTTGATTAGATTAGATTAGATTAGATTTTATTTTTAGATTAGATTTTATTTTATTTTATTTTATCTTTTATCTTCTGAATCTTTTATCTTTTTATCTTCTTATCTTCTTATCTTCTGAATCTTTTATCTTTTTATCTTCTGAATATATATCTTCTCCTATATTTTTTTGTGCTAACAAATATTTTCTAGAGTTTTGTGCCTAATGTTTGTAGGATGCAATTCGGTCAAGAATTTAACTATATGGGCACTCAATTCTTCCAAGGTCAACAAAGGAAAGCAAGAGATCTCATCTTTCAGGCAAGGCATGGAGGAATCATTAGGTCATGCATGGGACAGATATAAAAGCCTATTAAGAAAGATTCCCACGCATGGATTTGATGATGTACAAGTAGTCCTAACCTTCCTTGGAGGGCTTGGTTCACAAACCATGATGATGCTTGACGCCTCAGCTGGAGGCAATATCAAATGGAAGACTCCAGAGGAAGCCACAGAAATAATTGAAAACATGGCTACTAATGATAATAAGCTACACAGTGAGAGAGGAGCTCCTATGCAACAAAAAGGAGTTCTGCAGATGCCATCCAATTATCCGAACCGAATTAGCACTTCTCAGATCAGGCTAGGCCTCTCCAGCTCCGCTGGGCGCCGGGGCCCTGGATGCGCTAGCGATCGGCACATAGGGGGTGGTTGCCCGGGTTTCTCGGCCTGGTATCCTGCACCTCGCGAGAACAATATACTAACTCAACAATTGGAGAATCTCACAAAAATACTTGCACAACTACCCAAAGAGTTGAAGACTGCTGGTCAATTTAATGAGCAACAACAACAACCATCCTTATGGCAACAAATTTCTATACTTAATGAAAGATCAATAAGGTTGGAAGAAATTCTTCAGCAATTTATACAGAAAATTGAATCTTCTCAAAAGAGCACTAAAGCTGCTATTAAGAACTTGAAGATTCAAATGGGGCAGATTACTAAGCAGTTGGAAGAAAGGCCTGACATGGATTTTGGGGCTAATACTGAGGTTAACCCCAAGGGAGAGTGTCAAGAGCTAGTGAGTGTAAATGTTGAAAAAGTTGAGTTGGAAAAAGAAGAGAGAAAAGAGAGAGAAGAGAAAGAAGAAGAGAAAATTTGTGTGAAGATTGAGAAGGTGAGTAGAAAAAGAAAAGAAAAAAAGAAAGTGAGAGAAAAGAGAAAGAGGACGAGAGAAAAAAAGAAAGAATCATATGAAAAACCTCTTCCTCATCCAAAGAAGTATCATAGGAAGAAGGAATTTGAGCGCTTTATGGAAATCTTCAAGAAATTGGAGATTAAAGTTCCTATGATTGAGACACTGCAACAGGTTCCCGGTTTGATCAAATTTCTGAAGAAGTTCAGTAGAAAGAAGAAAAAGAAGAAGGAACTTGAGCTTACTGGGTCAAGCTAATGACGTTAAAAGAGCGCTTGCTGGGAGGCAACCCAGTGGATCTACAAACTTTTAATTTTGATATTGGTTTTGTAATTTTTTAAACTGTGAACATTATTCTGGACATTATTTTGTTGGATCTAGCATCTACTGAAGGATGCTAGGTGGTTAAGTATCTACTGAAGGATACTAGGTTTTTAACACCTACTGATGGGTGTTGGTAAGAAGATTTTGCACCTACTGATGGGTGCTGGTAAGTTTGAAACACCTACTGATGGGTGTTGGTGGATTTTGGGTCAGGCTCGTGACGTTAAACAAGCGCTACCTGGGAGGCAACCCAGTTGATTGATTGTTTTTGTTTGTTTTATTTTAATTAGGGTTTGCATAAGCATTTTTAACATTGAATTGCAGGGAATCTATGAGGGGTATGCTAGGAAGGCACATAGGTCAAGAAAAGAAGGAGAGGAGCACTTCACGAAAGTGCCGCTGAGTGGCATTTACCGCTGAGCGGTAATCTCGTAGAATGGGCTTTAGTTCCCCTTAGCGGAAACCGAGCTCATTAGGGTATTTTTAAACCCTAAGCTGCGCAATTTTTCATACTTTCAAGCTCTTCTCTGCACAAACACTCCCACATACTTTTTCCTAGGTTTTCCACATCTTTTCACTCTTCCCTCTTAAGAAAATATCTCTTCCACTCATTTTTTCACTAGTTTTCCATCTAAGTTTGGGGTTGGGAGAGAGCATCATTGAAGGGGCTGATTTCTTCATTGTGGTTGACTAATGCTTAACAATGTATCTTTTGGTTTTGTGAATTATGTTTGATGCAGGGATGGCCTCCTCATCGGGCAAAAAGAATCAAGACTATAAGATCCAAGAAGGAGGAAGATACAGAGGACAGCTCAGACTGATGAGGAGCTGAGATAGCATTTACTGATGAATGCTATCATATGATTATGCTTTTGTGGTTTAAGTTTTCTGAACTTATTTGTTTTTGTTTTTAGATTAGGGTTGATGTACTCTGTTGAACACCTGGTTTCTTATGATGGTTTGCTATTAACTGTGATTGTGTGATAAGTAATGCTTGATGATGCTTATTGATTGATTGATGTTGAGATGATGTGCACATTAAATGCTTATACAGGTGATTCACAAGCTTTGTGAACAAATGCATGATATCATGATTGTGATTGTGAAATTAAGCAGGATGTGTATGTCAAATGTGAATGAGCTTATATGTGAGGTTTTGAGCTCCAGAGTTGTTATTGTTGAATGCTATTACTTTGAAAGCATGAATGATTTTGCCCAGGTTTTCTATGATTGAATCAATTGCTTGTTTTGCATCATGTGATCAAGGCCGTTTGTTGGAACCCTTTTTATTGGCCAAATTCATAAAGTTAGCCCACTAAAAGAGAACACTTTGTGTTCTAACCTTTGAACCCTTAGCCTTGAACATACACTGAAACCCTTGATTGAAAATCTTTACCTTGAGTTAAGTAGAAGATCTTGTGTGGTATTGTTAAATGTTCAAGTTTGGGGTTGTTGTGAAAAAGGAAAAGCATTGAGCTAAGAGCTAAAAAGTAAGAATATGCAAAGAAAAAGAAAAAGAAAAGCAAAGAAAAAGAAGTAAAGCTCAATGCAAATGAAAAGGCAAGTTGGGAATGAATAAGAATAATTGTGTTGTTATGATTCTCTTAACTCAAGGATTTTGTGATCCAGAAAAACCAATTTTCTTGTTAGCCCAACCACATTATAAGCCATTGAAAAGTCCTTGTGATGATGCATGCTTGTGAATGTTTTTGATTGTAGTAAAATGAAAGGCAAAGTTGATTCATGTGACATTGTGATAGTGGAGTGAATGAGTGAAACACTTTACCTCTTATACACTTGTGTGTTGAGTGAAACACTTTACCTAGTGAGGAAATATTCCATAAGCACATGAACATCCATGCTTAATTGATTGATCATTCATGAAAAATAGCATTTGTTGGAACTTAAATGATTTTGTGAACACTAAAGCATATGCACATCTTGAATGAACTCTTGGTCATAAGTTTGAGTGAAGTCGTTACTTATCTTGAAAAAGAGGATTTTTGAATGAGTGAACCATCATATGAATTGGTTGGAGATTGAGTTACATCTTGTTTGCTTGAGGACAAGCAAAGTTCTAAGTTTGGGGTTGTGATAACAGTTGAAAAATTGTTATTTTCATGCTTAATATTGATACTAAAAGCAACCTTTAGACTTAAAAACTAGCTTGAAATCATGCTTTTATCTATATTTTCAGAAATAAGAGAGCTGGACAGGTTTATGCTTGATTTAAGTGTTTTTGTGCAGGTTTTAAGGTGAATTTAGTGAAAAGAGTGAAGAAGGAGAGAGGTGACATTAGAAAAGACAAGAAAGAGTGCAAAAAGAGAAGACGAAGGCACCGCTCAGCGGTATTTTACCGCTGAGCGGCACTCAGGAGGTTGCGGGAGTCACGCTGAGGGGCAAAATGGCCGTTGAGGGGAAGAAAGAAGACGCGCAATCACCGCTGAGCGGTAAATACCGCTGAGCGGCACTTTTTGGGCTTGGGCTTTTGTAATCTTTTGTAACTCTAGATTAGTATATAGGGGCTTGCACGTCCTTGGGATTAGTATCTTTGGCAGAAACGAAGTAAACTCTCTCTCTTCCACCCCTTTGAAGGCGGATCTTGGATGCTCTTGCTACATCTTCACCTTTATTGGGTTTATTCTTTCATTCTTTCATTGTTATTCATCTAGGTTCACCATGAATATGGTGAACTAAACCTTGTATGTTTGTTGGGGAATCAATGTAATCTCTTGAAGCTCTCATATATGGATTTGTTGAGTACATCTTTGAAGTAAGACATATGCTTTCTTTCATCATTAGTTAGGGTTTTTCCTCTTTGCTCAATGCTTGCATTGTTTAACTCATTCTAATGCATGATTATTGGTTTTGTCGATACGGACACGTACGGGGAAGTCTAGATCCGGGGAATTTCTCCCAATATTTTACTGACAACATTATATTGGTTGCCTTTAAGCTCCTGCAGTCATGAACTAATCATTAGGAATGCTAGGAATTGTATGAACTATTTGATTAGGCAGAAGCCATCTAGAATGGTACATTAGAGAGTGGCATTAACAATGATGATTTGAATGTTGAATTCCTAAAATATATGAGAGTGGATGAGATGAAATTGACCCCCAACAACATATTCATTCATATAATTCCATTGAAAGTGTTTATCTTTAGTCTTTGCCATTGATCAATTCATGCATACATGTTTAATTTTCGTCTTGCATAATATAATCCAATTATTTCGTCCTTAAGTCTTAGCTAATCAACAAACCACACAACTAAACTAGGCCGTGAGTCCTTTGGGAAGAACGATACTTGGTCTTACCAAGTTTTATTACTTGAACGATTCGGTCATACTTGCCGATTGTGAAACAAGTTTGTGACATCATAATTTGGTGCTTACAAATTTGTCCATCACCCTCGTCCGAGGATGGGTTTGGAAATGATTGAACAGAAGGATGCCCTTAAATGACCTTTCTTTTTAGCCAGTTAGCAAGAGAATCCCCTCTTCCTAAGACATTTTGTTTCTTCATTTTTATTTTCTCTTTTTTTACAACTACATTGTAAGTCATTTCAACTTATCACACAATTAATCTTTATGAAAATTAAAGAAATCATCATTCAATCAGTGTGGGCTTTTATTCGGCTTGTAATGATGCTGTGGGCTGAAGGGTATTCAAACAACGGATAAGGCCCAAACAACTGTTTTCAGGTTATTATTTTTTTGAAACAAGAGTTACCATTTTGGTCCTGAATTTGCTATTTGTCAAACTCCTCAATGCTTTTCTCTTATTAAGATCACCACTTAGTGTTTCTTCTTTCTATTTGCTCTTCTTGATGAACTTTCTTTCTTTGATCACTAAGTGTCTTTTGTTTGCATCCTGAGTCGACTTCTATTGTAATGGTAACTCTTACTCGGGTAAATTTAAAAAAGAATTATTTCTTGGCTCAAATGGGAATCAATGGATATATTTTTTTTGTTTCTTTTTGGATGAAGGAAAATGGCCACACATCATCTTGAATTTTGGTTATCTCATTTTTACAAGATTAATTAGGAGACAAGACTAAATGATCTCAACAAGGGTTATTTTTCATCCTTTTCTTCTTCTCTTTTTTTTTCTTTTTTTTTTTTTTCACAACGGATTCCAGGATCTCCCAAATGAAAGCCAGTGGAGGTAACGGAAAATCTGCTCCAGTGTAAAACTTGGTGACAATTATTTGGGCTCAAGAATGATCAATCTTTGGTTCGGCGAGGGCTGAAGGATGATGTTTTCAAGCAATATACACACAGATATCTCTTAAGAATATGTGACTTGATCATTTGACTCCAGGAGATTATGACATCCATTATACATTTTTTTGAAATCTCATAAAATGGATAATTTGCATCGAAAACAAATGACTCAACTTTTGCGTATTGTTTTTTTATTTTATGCACGAAGAAAAGTAATATGAAATGAAAATGATGATACTAGTTGAAAAACAGATTTTTTTCTTAGAGAAAATTAGGTTTTGGTGGCCAGTATAAAAACTGGGCTTGGGGTCAACATGGGAAATAGGATTTGTGAGCCATTGGGGAAATTGGGATTTCTTGGCCAATGGAAATTGGGCCTTGCGGGCCAGCATGGAAACTGAGATTTGCAAGCCAGTATGGGAAATGGGCTTTTCGGGCCAATGTGGAATTTGGGCCTTGCAGGCCAGCATGGAAAACTGGGCTTTGCAAGCCAATATGGGAAATGAGCTTTCTGGGCCAGTGTGGAAATTGAGATTTTTGGCCTTTGTGGAAACTGGGCCTTTATGGGTCAGTGTAGGAACTAGGCTTTTATGGGCCAGTGTAGGAACTGGGCTTTTATGGGCCAGTGTAGGAACTGGGCTTTTGGGACCAGAGTGGAACTGGGCTTTTTGGGCCAGCGTGAAAAAACTGGGCTTTTTGGGCCACAAACTGGTCATCTTTAATTCTTAACTTTTTTTCATTTTTTTTTTTGACAACAAATTCCAAAAAAATCATGCATGATAATTTGGAAGGCTGTACTGAAAATACATTGTTAACAATTTGTATCTTCCACAATTATGTTGCTTTTTATTTGACCAGTATATTACTGAAGGAAAATTATGCAATTTATGGAAAGAAATCTATTGGTATACTTTTTTTGACAAAGAAGGACAATTGGACTCAATGGGCTCCGAATCAATCTTTTCTTTTTACAACCATGACAAAATCTTCAGACAAGGGTCTGAATTCCTTTGCCTTATTATTATTATTATTATTTTTTTTGCACAAATATTCGCTCACACAAATGAAAAAGGAAAATATGAATTGAAAACACAAAATCAAGAGAAACCACATATGCCAAAAGGGCCTAATGGGCTCAAAAACTGTTCATCTTTCATTCTCAGATTTGTTTTTTGTTACAAATTCAAAGAAAATCACACATGACAACTTGGAAGATTGTACTCTAAAGACATTGTTGAAAATTTGCGCTTTGATAATTTTTGAGTTTTTTGGATTGACTTTTATTTTACAAGACTTCAAAGAAAAATGGGTCAAACTTTGACCTGAAGCAAAATGAATGTAGATAGCGAGCCTACTGGGCCGGACAAACCCAATATCAGAGCGACTCAAGGAACTGAAATTGCCTTTTACATTTTTTTTTGTTTTAAATGAAATATGACATATGTGAAAATTATGAAAGGAAAAAAAATTCTTTATATACCCCTTTTTTTTTTAGAGAAAACAAGCTAAGGAAAACATTACACTGAAAATGGGCCCAGATGGGCTCAACGATAACTATTCTTACTATCACACTGAAAAAATTGAAATCTAACTTGAATTCTTTTTTTTTTTGACAAATATGAGAATGATACATTATTCAACAGCAAAAATGTGAAAACAAAATATTTTTGACATATTTTCAAAAGAAGTAGACTCGAGAAAAAATTACAAAGGCCATTGGGCCTAATGGGCTCGAGCACTGTTCCCTATTTTTTCAACATGTTTTTTTTTATTTTTAGATTTATTCAAAATGTAGCAGAAAAAGGAATAAAATCAAACAAAATGGTGTGATGTGAAATTACAAACATGCCAAAATAATTCTTCACTCAAATTTGTATTTCAGAAGAATTGGGTTCAAAGAAGGCTAACCTCACAATGAGGCCCAATGAACCTGAAAAATGTCCTTTATCATGCAAATGAAAAACAATTTGAACATTTTAATTCTACATCACTCCAATTATTGTTTTTTTTTTTGAAAAATTTTCTATTTATCATATTTTTTATATTTTGTTTTATTATTTTTTTGGTGAAATCGGATCATCTAAGGAGTCATGTATTGGGCCGGATTGACCCAACAAAACCCAACCCGTTTTCAAATTTTCAAAATTTTTTATTTTTATTTTTGAATTCAGAAAGACCGGAACTGTGGATGTCTCCGGTAGCAATGAACGGAACTGTGGCTACAGTTGAAAGTTTGGCTACAAATCGATCACTCGTCCGTGTTGGCCGACATTTCAATCTGCTCGTTCTCTCTCTTGCTCTCTCCTTGCTCTCTCTTCTCTCTCTTCTCCTTCTCTTTCCCTTTAAGCGTCTGGACTTCTACGAGGAGCCTCTGCCTAGTGTGCCTTCGAAGGCGTCCTACTCCTGCGACGACCTTCTGTCTGTAAGCTCCTCTGCTTCCGGGTAAGTCCTCTTTCCTCTAGATCTTCCTTTCCCTCTTGTTATTCCTTTCCTTACTCCCCTTTAAGCTTTCCGTTCCTTCATTTAAGCTTTCTCTTCCCTTTCCTTTTCTGTTATTCCTTTCCTTTATGCTTTACTTTCCGTTTGTTTCTCTTTCTGCTTTCTGATCTTGTTATTCCTTACTGCTTTCTGTTCATCTTTTGTGTTTTTTTTTTTGTTTTTTTTTTGTTATGCTTTCCTGTTTTTTTTCTTATGCTTTTTGCGTTATTTACTTTTGCTCCTTTATTTGCTTTCTTGTTCCTCTTTTATTTTTCTCTCTAAAAAAAACTCTAAAAACACACTGTCTTAACAAAGATAAGGGGTATATAGGCTGGAAACCAGACGCTAATCTCCCTTCGTTTGAAGGTATGACAGAGACAATCGGGTAGAACAACGCCACGTACCCCATTAAAAACAGAAAACTTAAAAAGAAATATTACTCGTATGAACACAAGGACATGGACATGGACAATCTGGACGTAGATCCGTTTAGGAACCTTTGCGAGGACCATGAAACAGATCACAAACTGGACAACGAGACTCGAAAGACCCAATACAAAGAACAAAATTAGCTTAAAAGAAACACAATGGAAGAAAACATTAGACTATGAACATAGTATTTTTGTTATTTATGGTTTGTTTTTTTTTTATTTATTTATTTAGACAAATTAGGGAAATGGATGAGAAGGAAATGGAAATGGAGAGACCGACCTGCCCAAAGTGGCGTCCGACAGAAGACCAAATCAGGATAATGACCAACATTTACAATTACGGAGTCACTCACCCAAGTCGAGCTCAGATTTTTGAGATCACTAATCGGATCAGGGCATTCGGAGAAGCGGGGGAGTACAACGTCCAGTGCTGGTTTAGCAATCATGGGAATAGAGTAAGACGTTGGCAAGCGGAATTGGACCCCACCGGCACCCTCTTTTCTCTACTACCCCAGTACATGTATGGTAAAACCCTAACTTCATCCTTGTCTTTTTATTTCTTTTGACACAATTATTTCCTTTTTATTATTTTTTCCTTTTATTTTTTTGGAGAAACCGGTTGGGTAATCATGAGGGCTCCAAAGCTTCTGGACCTCTTCCCCGTTCCCATCATAATCGATGGAGAAACAGAGATTCCTCCGCCTCCACTCGTGACTTTTCGTGCCAGAGCTCCCTCAACGGAGCTCTCCCTTAGACCACCACAACCAGCTCGAGAATTCTTCTTTCACTAAATGTTTTTGTTTTGTTTGTTTTTGTTGGCCGAGTGTGGCCAAAATTTGAATAAGGACATGTAATATGGACACTTAATATTTTTTTTGTTTTATCTTTTCCCCGGACTGTAATATTAACGATCACTAATGATCGACCACTGCACATCTTTATTTTGTGATTATTATGTTTATGTTTTTTTATCTGGACTGTAATCCTAACGATCACCAGTGATCGACCCCTGAACATCTTTATTTTTAATGTTGTTATGTTTATGTTTTTTTTTTTTTTTGTGATTTGGTAACTTTGCATTTTTTCTGTTAGATCTGTCAGTTTAATTCTGTTATTATTTTTTTGTATTTTATTTTTTATGTTTTTTTTTATTTTCTTTCAATGAATAGTCTCTTTAAGGAGACTGCAATTGTAATAATTTTTTTTTATTTTTTTTTTATTATGTAAGATAGGTAAGATCGTTCCGCGCATTTGATTTTTTAATAACTATATTGGTATTTGTGTTCAATATTCTTCCCTCTGTCTTTTACTGTAATTTTTGCTTTGATGATGAAATGAATTAGATCTTGTGTCCTTCTTTGATTTATTCGGTCTAAAATTTCCAATCAATTATTTGTATGAAATAATGGGAAAATGGGTTCAAAAAGAAAATAATTTATTTACAAAGAAAATAAAGAAAATTGGCTTCGAATAAAATGAGATCCAAAGCGAACGTCCTGAGTATAATAAACAAAACTATTATGCGTACGAGACAACGAAGAAATAGGAAGTAAGGCCCAACGAACTCGTAAAACAATTTTGGACAAATTGAAACCTCGATGACTCCCTAATTTTTTTGAAAATTGTTTTTGGTGTAATGGAATCGGACTCAAGCAAAAGCTTTAGAAATACAATTTTGGTGTTTGTTTCTTTTTATTAGATGAAACAAAATAAGAAAAAGAGAAAGCAAATGAAAATAAAAGAAAAGGAAAAGACAATGTAGTTTAAATACTCTAGTAAGAAATTATAAAGCTGTGAAAATATTGCCCCGGTATAATTTAGAAATTAACACGAAACAGAGTCAATAAGAAGTTCCCAAGACATAGGAAAACATCTCAAGCTTTAGTCATCACATTCTTCATTTCTCTGATCAGCTTCTTACAGCAATTGGAGAATGTTTCAATCCCCTTAGACGGGTTGATGATTGACATTACAGACTCAACATCAGCTAAGAACTTAGGGACGTCTTCATTGGCAATGGAAGCTAGGTGTGAGAGACTTCTCTTCCAATATTCTTTCATCTGAAACATTAATCTTTTATGACCCCTTTTAGCTAAATGCCAATATTCCATCTCTAGTTTTGTCATTGTTGCTTCTATCCACGGCTCATCATTTCGGAATTACTTTTCACAATTTGGGTAGGTGAAATTAACGTGAATCACATCTTGATTGTCTTAACCCTTTCTGCGATTCATTGTGATGGAATCCTACTTGACATAGTTTTCCTTTTGTATTTTTACCTTTTCTAGCTTAGCTCTTAAGGAGTATGGGTTACTATAAATACCCAACTCCTCTCTTGTATTAGGACTTTTGAGATTAATGAGAATTAGACTTTCTGAAATAGAAACTATTCTCTCTTGAAAGTCAGGCTAGAGAGTCCAAAGACTACCTCTAGCCACCTTCCAAGCACACTTTCATTCTTCCATTTCTTCAAACTTCACGGTGCTTCTCTTTCATTTCCACGCTGAGCCTCCACTGCCACATCTGGCACGCGTCAGCTGCCAGTACGTCTCCAGCTTCCTTGCATCAGCCCTCTTCAGCCCCGCGTTCTCTGTCGAACGCATCACTTTCCATTTTCCCACTCTCGCATCCACATTTCTCTCATTTTCCACTTTGAAGAAACCTCATCAGCTAGGGTTTTCTTCTTGAGTGTATCACCATCTCAGATCCACGTCTCTTCCTTCGTAAGTATCATTTTTCTTTATGAATATACATCTCCTTCCATATTTGCACCTCATCTTCACCGTTCCTTCGATTTCCACCGATTAAAAACCTTGTTCTCCGATTCAATCCATTTTCCACCGTTCAATCTTCATTTTGAACCGATTAATCGGTTCATTTTGTGTTTTCCCCTTTTCTAGGGTGCCATCGGTCAGTTTAGGGTTTTTTGGTCCGAATAGAGCACGAGTTTAGTTTTCCTTCGAGTCAATATTCGATCTCGTGTTCTCGTCATCATTTTCAACATTCCGCTGCGTATTCTTCGTCGGAGAAGCTTCGAGGAGGTCCGGTTCGTGTTCGCACAGCTTCAATCGACCTCTCGTCGGGCGTTCGTCCATCAAGTGGTATTCAGAGCTCAGGTTCGAGCACGCTTCAGAGGTAAGTTGTCTCGCGTTCTCTGTTTTTCCGTTGTTTTCGCTTGAGTCCGAGTTGAGTTGTTTCGATTCGGTCTTGGCCGATTCATATTTTGTTCATTTGATTCGCGTTCTGTTTCATGTCATCGTCTGATAGTTTCATCTCTTTTTGTTTTTTTTGCGTTTTGTTTCGTTCAATTTCTGATTTGTTCATCATTTTCTATTACTGTCTTGTGATCTGGTTGTGTCTTCATTGAATCAATTCCAGGTGTTTTCTGGTTTGATGTTGAACTCATTTTCTGATTTTGTGCTTGTCTGTGCTTTGAGTCTTAGTTCATTTTAATTCGGTGAATCTTCTTTGTTTGCGTATTTTAATTTCTAAATCCATTTCTGTTTTGTCTATGTCATGTTGCTTTGTTTTAATTGTCAATTTAATTCGAGTTTAACTAGTTGATGCTTGTGTTTTGTGATTTATTTGTGTTGCTTGCACTGAGTAAGTTCTGTTCACCTTAAATAAGCTATGATATTTGGATAAATGAGCTTGGTGACAGATTTCAGTGAAGGAGATAATGGATCTCATGTTCTTGAATCTGTTTAATGATAGCTTTGCTTGGTTTCTGCCTAATCAGTAACAAGTGCATACCAAGTGAGCAATGAAAGGTTCAGCCTAGCTCAGTTGCACATTGATTAATTAGCAGATTTGTTATTTGGCCAGCTACACCGAACTGGTTTTTCTTTGCAGAGTCTGTGAGTCAGTCATACTTGGTTTTAAATTCTTTGCCAAGTTCTGATTCAAATATTTTTCCAGTATTGTCTTCGTTTCATTGGCATCTATTGAGGTATATGAATCTGCAGGATTGCATTAAAACTGTTTACAACAGTGATTGAACTTAGTTTGAACTTCTGAGTTTGTGATCCATAATGTGCATTTACTGTTTTCACTTTGTTATCAATTCTGCAATTGAGAATAAATTTTTGGTCACTCAAGGAAGCCTAAACCAGTGGTATTTGAAAATATAACTGTGGCTGAGAGTGATTAGCCTCTTGTTTTCCTTTGGATAATTTTTTTTGAGTTGAATCATTTGTTTCTATCATGACTCATATCTTGTGAAGTTGAATTGAAATAGAGTCAAATTATATGTTGTGAATTGTAGCAAAAGAAAGTGAAAGTATAAAAGCATGAGTTTCTTGTGATTTGAAAAAAGAAAAAGCAATTAGAAAAGAAGTATTGATTGAACCACATAAAGAGTCAAGTGGCAAGTGCAATTCACAACACAGTTTCACTCTTAATGTTTCTCTCCTTTTTCTAGTTCATCATATAATTGGATTGGAGTGAACATTTTAGAGTAATTGGCAATGCATTATTCTATTTCAGTTGCAAATCTGTTTGGTCATGTATGATTCAACTTGCTGTGATTTTCTTGTGTTTTTAATCTGTTTCTAGTTCTATTCCTTAGGCTCTATTTTGCTGTGCGTACCTTTATTAACTAGCCTTGTTTCTTGTTTGTCAATTGTTGGCTGTCTTGGTTTTGTCTCAGTGTCGTGTGAACTCTGATCTGCTGTTCATAATTGAGCTTTTGTTGCTTTCATAATCTGATCTAGAGTTGATCTTGAGTCAGTTCTCTGTTGTGCTGTTAGTTTCATTATCTGGTGCTTACATTGTTGGTGGCTGTCCTGTTTTGTCCATTACTTTGCCTTAGCATAGCCTTGTCTAAAATTGAAAAGTTTGTACACTCTGGATCTCTGGAATTTGAAAGGAGGTTTGTGTGCTTGGTAGCATTTTAGGTGGTGGTGGTCTGGAATACTCTCCAGCTGTGTACTGCCAAGGGAGAATCTCCCTTCCAAACCTTTCCATTTTGAGTGCTTTAAGCTTTTAAAAAGAAGCCTGAGTGTTGTGAGTTTTGTAAGGCTGATTTGGCCTAATTCCTTGGCACTTTGAAATAGAGAATTCATTGTTAATCTAACTGTTTTGTGATTGTTCATTGTGCAGGAAAAGAAATTGGATCAATTAGATTGGATCAGTTGTGGTTTGCTTAAACTGACATTGCATTCATTTTGGATTATAAACTGCTTGCTGAAATCATTGACATATTATATGTCTGAATGTGATTACTGATTTCATGGTTTGCTTACAATTGTTGAAATCTGTTGAATACTTATTAGCACCATCATTCTTTCGTTGTTGAGATCAATTTTTTCCAAATGCATATAGAAAATATTTTCCTGGTATTAATCACATGCAGATTTCAGTTTTGTTCAGATTGATTGATTGAATACCTTGCATGCCACCTAGTTAGTTGTTCATGAACTGATTTATGCATGAATTAATTTGCTTGGAGTAATTAGGCTTGTGCATGAACTTGTTTTAACTGCCAAAGCATCATTCCATTTGAAGAAGTGACTAAAGCACTTAATTTCCAATTCTGACGTTGTGGTTGAACTAAGCATATAATTCTTTTTACCCATTGGATTGATCAAAATTTAAATTAGAATTGACTGGTTGTTTAAATCAGTTTAGTTCAGCTTTGAATTACACCCATTGCATCTGGTTTAATATCCATGTCCTTGTGTATTTTGCTGGAGTTGGTGTAATTTCTGTGAGCAGATCTAAACCGAATCAGTGCAGGGAGAAAGTGAAGAATGAATCTGCTGATTAGTTGAGCACAAGGAAGAAAATACAACAAAGTCCACTAAAAACAACAACTAGAAATAGCATTAATCAGGGAAGTTGCTTAGCTATATTGCTTCTATTTGTTTAAACTGTTTGTGTTATAGCTTGCAATTTGTTGGATGTTGTGATTTGCTGAATTGGAATCTGGTTTGATTTTAATGTGTGCAGAGCTGATACTTGAGAGTTTAGCTTGAGCAGAAATTTACTGAGAAAATAGCAACCTAAGCACTTAATGTCGAAGCTTTGAACTAAAGGGAATTATTTAGTTTAATTGCTTCTGACTGTTTAAACTGTTTTGGACTTAAATTGTTCATTGTTGGATTGCATGATCTGCTGATTTAGTGTGAATTATCTGTGCAGATTTGCTTTCATTGGAATTCAATTTATGTACAATTTTAATTGAGCAGCCGCAGAATTTTAATTGAAAGTTTAGAAAGATTGTGCAGCCATGAGAAAGGGAAGTTCTTACTGCCCTGTATATTCTTTTGCAATCTGTTTTAACTAAGTGAATACTCACAGCAGTTTGTGCATTTGTGATTATAGGATAAACCAGAAACTAGAAAAGGGGCCAAAGTTGGCCGAACCAGCAACAGGAGGAGTGTACATTTTTTTGGCACAAAGATTTGGCATTAAAAGTGGATTGTAGCTGACCCAGACCAGACCGTGGCAGCTGTTTGAATCTTTTTGTAAATTGTTTTCTTCATTTTTATGTGTAATAGGTTTTTTGTGTCAGCTTTCCTTTAATTTGTTTGTAATAGGCTTGTGTTAGCCTACTGTTAGTTTCATTTTTGTTGTGTAAAAGGGCCTTTTATAAAGTCCAAGTTCTTTGGAAGAGTCTTTGGTGCTCTTTCAAACTCTTGGCAACTTTATTTGCTTTTATTTTTAGCATAGCTAGACAGGTGAATGTGTCTTGTTAGCCAAAGCTACAAGCTTCACCATAGGAGTAGACTTTAATATTGATTTGTTTTGTGTTCACGTTTAGGGTTGATTAGGCTAAAAGGGATTAAACTCTAAGCCTTTTCACATTAGAGTCCGAGAGTCTAGTCTTTTATTTGTGCTTAATTGTTTGAGTTGTGTACTTTGTTTCTAAAGCTGATTTTAGTTTAAGGGGTAATTAGTTAGTAGCCTAAGACATTTCTGGCAAGGCAAGACTTGGTACTTAAGCAGCTCTTTAGCTCACCTCTCTTACCTGGGACTTGTCTAAGTGAAAGTTTTGAACCCTTTAGATTAAGAAAACTTTTAAAAACAAAGATGTCTTCTTATGGTTCATATAGGTCTTCTAGGTTAGATAAAGTTGATGAAATGTTTAAACAAGCTAGGAATCTTCCATCATTTGGTAAAGACATAGGAGCATTAACATACCTAGCTTGGGAGAAAGAAATTGATAAAATAAATCCTTGGTTTTATGAAGAGAGTGAATATTATGTCCTTAGCATATATCTCTCTAAGTTAGAAGAAAATGCAAGTGAGTGGTGGGATGAAAGACAATATCATGTTAGGAAAGGTAGGAAGTCTTCCATACGTGATTGGCATGATTTAAAAGCTTGCATGAGAAGAAAGTTTGTGCCTTCAAGCATTAAAAGAAACCTAGAATTAATTAGGGATTGCATTGATGATGGAAAACTATTTCTTGAGAGTTTAAAGGATCATGGGTTTCTTCGTAGAGAATTAGAATTTGGGGCAAGACTAAAGGAGATCAAGGATAAGAAAAGAGAAAGAGAGATTGAGAGAAAAGAAAAGGAAGAAAGGAAAGAAGAAGAGAAGAGAGAGAGAGAAGAAATAGAGAAAAGAGAAGAGAGAAGTAAAGAGGAATTAAGAAGAGAAGAGAGAAAAGAAGAAGAAAAGAAAGAAAGGCAAGAAAAAGAGAAGAAAGAAAAGGAGAAATTGTTACTGATGACAAATCCTATTCTTTCAAAGACTGTGGAACCTAAAAGGGAAGGTTTCCAAATCTTTACTTCTTTTCCAATAATTGATTATTTTTCAATTTTTGACTTCTCTTTCAAACCAATTGTCATGAAAACATTTTCAAAATATGAAAATTCAAATCTTGAGTTATTCTTAAGAAAACAATTAACTCAAGATAAAATTGAATTTGGACTTCTAAAATTTTCAAAGATTACTAATCAAAGTATTAGAAGTTCTTATTCTCTTGTTTTTAAAGAAAAATTCTTTCTTGGATTGATATTAACCGAAGATATATTTGATGTGTATTGCAGATTCGTGTTTGATCCAGGAGGAAGAAAACTAGATCTAAAAGAATAAGGCCACTCCAAGATGGCCATCCTCCCAAAGATTGTGTGGAGCTTATTCATAAGGCGATTGTCAGATTTGAGGACAAATCTTTTCTTAAGAGGGAGGGCATGATGGAATCCTACTTGACATAGTTTTCCTTTTGTATTTTTACCTTTTCTAGCTTAGCTCTTAAGGAGTATGGGTTACTATAAATACCCAACTCCTCTCTTGTATTAGGACTTTTGAGATTAATGAGAATTAGACTTTCTGAAATAGAAACTATTCTCTCTTGAAAGTCAGGCTAGAGAGTCCAAAGACTACCTCTAGCCACCTTCCAAGCACACTTTCATTCTTCCATTTCTTCAAACTTCACGGTGCTTCTCTTTCATTTCCACGCTGAGCCTCCACTGCCACATCTGGCACGCGTCAGCTGCCAGTACGTCTCCAGCTTCCTTGCATCAGCCCTCTTCAGCCCCGCGTTCTCTGTCGAACGCATCACTTTCCATTTTCCCACTCTCGCATCCACATTTCTCTCATTTTCCACTTTGAAGAAACCTCATCAGCTAGGGTTTTCTTCTTGAGTGTATCACCATCTCAGATCCACGTCTCTTCCTTCGTAAGTATCATTTTTCTTTATGAATATACATCTCCTTCCATATTTGCACCTCATCTTCACCGTTCCTTCGATTTCCACCGATTAAAAACCTTGTTCTCCGATTCAATCCATTTTCCACCGTTCAATCTTCATTTTGAACCGATTAATCGGTTCATTTTGTGTTTTCCCCTTTTCTAGGGTGCCATCGGTCAGTTTAGGGTTTTTTGGTCCGAATAGAGCACGAGTTTAGTTTTCCTTCGAGTCAATATTCGATCTCGTGTTCTCGTCATCATTTTCAACATTCCGCTGCGTATTCTTCGTCGGAGAAGCTTCGAGGAGGTCCGGTTCGTGTTCGCACAGCTTCAATCGACCTCTCGTCGGGCGTTCGTCCATCACATTGACTAAGGATATCTTTCATTAACAGTCTGTGATCTTGGGCCTTTCTTCGAAGCGAACAACATTGCCCCCAAGTGTCCCTAACTTGATGAAAACATTTCAGCAAAAGTCGAAAGTGGACGAGGGTCCACTAAAATCGGGACGAGCGTCTTCTTCTCTGGCCTGGACGAGCGTTCCAAATCTTGGACGATCGTCCTCTTCTCACGTCATCGGGACGAGCGTCTTCTTCAGAGAGCTAGACGAACGTTTACTTGGCGTCACTCTGGTGACGAGCGTTTCTGCATGCCTTATGGTTGGTTCATCTCTATAATTTGTTGGAGATTCTTCCAAGCTCAATTTTAGCTCCCGCAATGATATATAATCTGCGATCTATGCTGCCAAGGGACACACTATTTAACTTGTTCTTCGTTTAAACTTGCACAAAGTTGCGCCCATTCATTTGTTCCTTTCATATTTGGTTTGCACTGCAATAGCTCGTCCATTTGGTACGGGGAATTTAAGGCGTCTCCAGTCTCACGGGAAATGAACCACATATACAACACTGGTAGACAACATAACATCTTTTCCCCCTTAAGTTCGTAACAACGATTAAGGGTCCCATAAACTTCAGCCAGGACGGGACATGGGTATATTGCCCGATTTAGTTGTATAGAGCTTTGGCCTCAAGACGTGCATTTAAGATTTGCCCAAATCCTTCCCCTCTGACAAACTCACCAAATTCTTATACCCCTCGACTCAAATTCCATGTTAATTTCCATTTTTACCATAAGGATTTAATCACAAATTTATAATTTCTCGACTAGAATCCACAAAATGTGACAAGACTATAAAGAAAAACATGAGCTAAGAAAGAAGGAAAAAGCATAAAGAAAGAAAAAAAATGTATAAAGAGACATGATGATATATACAAGGTGCGTGATTTTTAATAAGCAAACATGAGGGTTATAGGAATACACATTTCTCCCTTTTGTGCCTTATCAAAGGTTGAATGACAAAAGTTCTAAGGCCAAATATATGCACTCACAAGGATAGCATCCTAATGCTTAAATCAGGCCACCAGAGCTATGGCTCTTTTCACTGTTTCTCCACAACAGTCAGAGTAATCAACTAGATGTGGAGACACAAATGAAGAGAACAGACTCTAGCTGGAGTTCTCACGATAGTCAGACAGGAAGTACATCCCAGAGTGACACCGCTACACAACCCCTCTATTTCTAAGTTGCACTCAGACCCCGGTATAGGGCCTCACTCATGATATGCATACAATGTGTGTGTGTGAAGGGAGAATGCAATTGTACACCCCAAACCCTCACCTGCAAAACAACCAGAAGATTCCCAGGCAGACATAACATGTTTTCTATCCTAGGGTTCAATATAATCAAAACAAACACACATACAATTATGCCAAACATCAAACAAAGAAAGGGAAGAAAAACACTAAGAAACACCACATTGAATTCGCACATTGAATTAAACGGCATGACTCTCTAGCTGTCCCAAGTGGAGTCGCCATCTGTCGCAACCGGGATCGCGACGGGACGACGATCCGAAAAATAAAAACTGTTTTTGAAAAAAAAAAAATTTTGGAGTCGCCACCATAGTTTATTCTGGAAAACTACCGAAAAACCATAAAATGATAAGGCAAGGTCTACGAAATTGAGATTCTCAATTCGGGAGTCGGTTACGTGTAGGGAAGGTATTAGCACCCTACAATGCCTGCTCTAAAGCAGTACCTTTAACTAAATATGTGAATATGAATGTGGTTTTCAAAATGTTTAACTATCCCCTAAAATAAAATTCTAAAGAAACAAAATATATTTTTTAGTTTTTTGTGCCCGACAAGGATTGACCTTGCTCCTACGTATTCTCATTTAGAATGAGAAATCAGGGTTCCGTAGTTCTTTTAGAAAACTGCTTGAAAACTTGTTCGAAAATTGATTAAGAATTTTGTTTGTAAAATGATTTTGGATTTTTGGGAAAGTGAACCTGACAAGGACTGGCCTTGCTCCTACGTATCTCCACTTTTGATGGAGAATCAAGGATCACGTAGTTCTGGCTAGCAAGACTGTTTGTTGTTTGAAATTGTCGATATTTTTAGTTTTTGATGATTTTATATTTTTTTGGTGTTTTCATAAAAGACAATGTTTTCAGCACAAGGACGATGCGTGCGATCACACATGTGCTTAATATTTTTATAAAAAGGAAAGATGTCTAGCACAAGGACGATGCGAGCGATCACACATGTGCTTGACCTTTAAAACATATTTTTTGATTTTTAATTTGTCTTTTGATTTTGCGTAATGAGCACTAGGCTGATGCGTATGATCGCACGAGTACTCACACGGCTTTTTTCTTATTATTTGCGTAATGAGCACTAGGCTGATGCGTACGATCGCACGAGTACTCACACGGCTTTGTTTGTTTTATTTTATATTTTTATTTATATTTTTTATGAACAAATCCAATCAAAATATAAGATGCAATATACAAAAATGGAGTTATCACACAAAGGGCTACATACAGGAAAAAAACAAATAATAAAGAAATAAAAATTTAAGAACAAAGCGAGAGAAACAAACCAACAAGAATAGGGGTGCAGAGATAAAACCATGGGTGTGTGCTGAGGTTCTTTTAATTGGGCCAAAATCTTTCTCTTCAACCAACTGGTGTCTGTCAGGAGTGTAAACATGAAAATGGAGGTACAACCTAAAATAGTGCGCTCAGTCTAACTCTTCTTCCTCTTATATATTTTTTTTTTTTAAAAAAACAACAAAACTTAAGCCCAAATTGAAGGGGAGTGCAAGTGAGAAACGGGGGTGTGTGAAAGAGAAATGATTTTTATTTTATTTTATTTGTTTTATTAGTGAGAGTTGGGTCAGAGGCCCAAGGCCTTTCCATTCTTCAGCCATGGGGTCTCCTTCATTCCACAATCTCAACTCAAAACAGAGACCTAGAGTCTTCTTCCAAAGTAGCCGACAGAGGTATCTCCACCCCGTCACGCACGCGCGCCACTGTCCCAGCCAGAAACGGCTGCCGCCAGCTGCGGCCCAAGCCGCCACCAGTACGCCGACCACCTAGGGAGGGGTTCGTCTCCGATGTCTCTGAGCCGCGTCTGCCTAACTGGCCGCCGCCTCCTCCAAGCAAACCGCCGCGAGTTGCTTCTGGTCTCTCTCCTCCTTTTCTATCTATTTTCTGCTACTGTGCTTGATTGTTTTAATTGGGTCACAATATAGACAAAATGGTGATGCTTTCGGTGATGGGTTTGTCCGAGTGGTTCTTGATGATTTCCAGTGAATACAAGTGAGTATTGTGAGGGGTGGAGAATTGAATTTTCAATTTTTGATGTTGGGGAGATGAAGTGGAAGTTGGGTGGAAGGATGGTGATTGAAGATTGTGTGGTGGCCGTGAGGTCTGGATAAAATGATGATGGGTGTTGGTCCTGTTGACAGAGAATGGAGGAGGATTGAGTGTTGCGTGATGCGGAGATGATTCTGTGGAGTGAATGGGATAGGAGTATGTGTGGTGAATCCTGGTTTGGTGTTTGGCCGTGGAGTTGGGAACGAAAAGGAAATGGTTTGCTGTGGTTACGGCTGAGAGGAGCCAGTGCCCCCAAGGCTGTGGTGATGAAGTGTTTTGATGGCTGTGAGGATGAAAGGATGAGATGAAGATGGAGATGGTAACGGGTGAGGGTCGTGGCTTGTGGAAATGGTGGTGGGTGAATATGGAGGATGGTGGATGAAAATTGGTTTATGGATGTAGATGATGATGCTGGAGGTGGTGTATGGATGAAGATGATGATGTTGGCAAAATGTTGTTAGTAGCCATGGGCGTGAGCTATTTGAAGATGGTTGTGGCAATGGGGAATATGGATGGTAGGTTGGGAGCCGTGAGGTAAGGTGAAGATGGAAGGGATGTGTTCATCACAGGCGTCTCTCGATGAATGAGGAGTAAAATGATGGGTCTCCCAATGGCTGTGGGTGTGTTGTTGATTGGAAATGAAGGCTCCTCCAGAGTTTGGAGTTCGGCCACGGTATCATCATCCCAGGTCCCTCCCCATGAAGGTTCGTCCGTTCTGCTTAAATTAGCAGAAGCTTATACTCTATCGGCAGCTCTGATTGGATGAAATTGTCGGTAGCTTTGATTGGAGGACTGAAGAAATTATTGGGTTGGTGGAATAGCAAATTATTGGCAGCATAATTGGATGCACAGTGCAACGGAAAATGATGGAGAAAAGTGCAAGTGAAAATAAAAGAGAAAAGGTGTTCAAATCTGAACTTTCTAAAAAATTTAAACCAAATCAAATAAAATCAATACATAATAAAAACAAAATAAACAAAACTAAGACAAGAAATAAAAATACAATAAAATAAGATAAAAACAATATAAAATAAGCTAAAATAGAAGCAAATAAAATCAATTGACAGTAATCAAATCTCATAAAATAAAATCAAATAACGTAATAAAATAGAATTATCTGAAATAAATTCAATCAAGTAAAATAAATTCAAACATAATTATTGACTAAAAACAAAAATCAAATCAAATAGAATAAAATAAAGTAAACTGATAAAATCTTTTCACAACCAACTACAAAACAAACTAAAATAAAATAAACAAAAAAAAGAAACACAATAAACCAAATCACAAAAGAGATGAAGATAAAATAAAATTGTTCTTCTTTTTTTTTGTGGTGAATTTTAAATATCCGGACAAAATTGAGTGTTAACACTAGGCAATGTGCTGTTAAGAGAATTTCCCCGGATCTAGATTTCCCCGTATGTGTCCATATCTACAAAACCAATAATCATGACATCGAATGAGTTAAACAATGCATGCTTTGAGCAAAGAGGAAAAACCCTAACTAATGATGAAAGAAAGCATGTATAATAAATAGGATGTTTAAACACAAAATTCCATATATGAGAGCTTCAAAAGATTACATTGATTCAACACAAAGTTTAGTTCACTATATTCATGGTGAAACTAGATGAACAATAATGAAAGAATGGAAGAGATAGAAAAACCCTAGAAAGAGAAGAGGAGAGTCGTCACCATCTCCAATTCTACCTCCAAGGAGTGAAAAGTGTGTTTTGCGTCTTCTCCAGCCAAAGATACAAACCCTAGGACGTCCTAAAGCTTATATATTATTCTAAAAAAATACAGAAAATTAGGCCCAAATCCATAAAAGTAATAGAAAACCAATCCAAGCCCATTTAAAATGGCGTTCAGCGGTATTTTACCGCTGAGCGGTACTAGCACATGATCCATTTTGCCCCCCAGCTGCTGTTTTGGCCCTCAATGGTGATTTCAGCCACTTGATCCATGAAAACTGCCGCTCAACGCAAAATTACCCCTTAGCGCCACTCGGTTGCAACTTTTTCTGCATTCTGGTTGACTAGTTGACTTTTTTGGTTGACTTTTCATGTTTTTGGTTGACTTTTCAGCATTCCAATCATTCGGTACTTCAATTCTTCTTTTAAATCATTCAATTAGCCTACAAAATCAAGGGAATCTTGCACAAAACCATTAAATTGACCTTCAACTCTCTTATTCACAAAACTAAAGCAAAAATATGAGTTCATGCTAGTTTTTAAGTCTTAAAGGTTGCTTTTGGTATCAATTTTAAGCATAAAAATAATGGTTTTTCAACCGTTATCACAACCCCAAACTTAAAACTTTGCTTGTCCTCAAGCAAACAATATGTAACTCAATATTCCATCAATCCATATAATGGTTCACCACATTCAAAACTCTCTTTTTAAGATAAGTAAGTACTCAATTAAGCTCATTGCAAAGATTTCAATCAAGACATGCACATGCTTTAGTGTTCACACATTCACATACTATCCAACAAATGCTACTTTTCATGAATGATCAATCAACTAAGCAAAGATGTTCTTATGTGTTCATGGAATCTTTCCTCACTAGATAAAGTGTTTCACTCAAACACACAAGTGTATAAGAGGTATTCACTCATTCACTCTACTATCACAATGTCACATGAACTGACTTTGCCTTTCATTTAACCACAATCAAATACATTCACAAGCATGCATCATCACAAGTACTTTTCAATGGCTTATAATGTGGCTGGGCTAACAAGAAAAATTGGTTTTTCTAGATCACAAAACCCTTGAGTTAAGAGAATCATCTAACACAATCATTCTTACTTATTCCCAACTTTCCTTTTGCATTGATCAAGAAAGAACAAACATTAATGTGTAGTAGTGATCAGCCAATAATCGTCCAATGTTATCCTTCAAGAATCCTTCAAAATCTGCAAATCTTTTGTTCTTGATTCTTGGAGAACATGTGCATCTGCAACAATTCTTTCTCTACTCACAGATACCAGATATGAAATTTCAAAATGATCAAAACTTATTGTTAACTCTCGGCAAGTGTACCGAATTGTATCAAGTAATAATAAAATGGTAATACCAAGTATCGTTTCCCAAAGGACTGACGGCCTAAACAGTTATGTGATTTGTTGATTATCTTAGACTTGTAATCGAAAATATTGTTGTTGAACTATGAAAAATAAACATGAATGCAAAGTTTTGATCAATGGACTTGAAAGATGCAAAAATGGTTAATGTATAATATGAATGATTATGTTGTTGGGGGTTCCGATTCATCCTATCCACTCTCATGTATTCAAGAATTCATCTTTCTTCATTAATGTTAATGTCACTTTCTAATTTACCTTAAACCCGATGTCTCGGTGAAGAAAGCCTACTCCTAATCACTAGTTTACAATGTCTTGTCTCCCTAGCAATTATTCATGTATTACATTCGAACATAAGCTTAAAGGCAACCAATTCTCCTATCCCTATGTCTAAGCAATATTTCTCTTGGGAGAATTTCTTCAATTCTAGATTTACTTATATGTGTTCATACAAATAACATCAATGATCATGCAATTGAATGAGTTAAAAAAAACATGCATAGAGTATAGAAAAAAAACCCTAACAATTAATGAAAGAAAGCATATAGATTAAAAAACCAATTCAATACATGAGAGTTTCAAAGGATTACATCGGTTCCCCAACAACAATGAATGTTTAGTTCACCATAGACATGGTGAAACTAGATGAAAAACAATGAAAGAATGAAAGATAGAACCCTAGAAGGTGAAGAATAGAGCTTGAACATCCAAAATCCTCCTCTAAGGGGTGAAGAAAGTGTGATTTGGTTCGTTCTATCCAAAGATACTAACCCTAATTCGGCTAAAACCTTATATAGATTCCTAAAAATTACAGAAAATTGGCCCAAGGCCCAATAAAATGGCGCTCAGCGGTAAGTGTGATTCTTCTATTTTGACGTTCAGCTGCAGTTTTGCCCCTCAACGTTGACTACGGGACTTCAAAGTGCCACTCAGCGGTAAAAGTGGCGCTGAGCGGTACTTGCGGCTCTTCTTTTGTGCACTTTTTCTTCCTTTTCTGAGTCCAACTTCTGGCTACTTCACTTCTTTCATTCAATTCATCTTAAAACCTACACAAACAAGGAAAACCAAGCATAAAACTCATCCAACTCTCTTATTTTCAAAACATAAGCAAAAGCATGATTCCAAGCTAGTTTCTAAGTCATAAAGGTTGTTTTTTATGTCAAAATTAAATATAAAAATAACACTTTTTCAACTATTATCACTTATTAATGCAAACAGCTACGCCTCAATATATAGATTTCCTTATGTCTGATGCTTTTAATCGATTACAAAAATAATGTAATCAGTTACACTTCTAACAGTGTTACACCAGGATTACATTACAACAGACTTAACTGATTAAGGAAATAATGTAATCGATTACACATAAATGGTAAGTCAAGATATTTGAAAATATAACCGTTATTACAATTAGGATTTATCATTAAAACAATTTTCAAAGTATACCAGACTTAACTGATTACATAAACAGTGTAATCGGCTAAGTTATACACTTAGACAATTTTGAAACTTTTTCTTCTTAAAACCCATCACTGCACATAACAAACAAGAGTTAGCAAAGACACGAGTTTTAATCGATTTTACATAATGTAATTGATTAAAGCTTGTAGTTTGCCACAATTTAAGCACTAGCTATTTGCTGAACTTAATTGATTACATCACCATTGTAATCAATTACTTCATACAAACTTGCTCTATGCAAGTGGTTTTAACATATGAAAACACGAGCATGCATACAACAGATGTAAACACATGTATAACCATAGAAAGTATGCAACCCAAACAGTTTAGGCAATATATGTCAAAAACACAAAGAACCATTTCTGTTGTTGTTGTCATGGAAACATATATGTGTTGTCATCATCAAAAACCAAACTCATAAAGGATTGGGTGTAGCATTCACATTGCTCCCCCTATCAATAATTATCAATCAATTCATATACAAGATCATAGCAGTCACACACACCAAAATAAATTCATTATAAACTAAATTCATTTTCAGCATTCAAAATAGTAGAAACATACAAGTCATCAAAATTAGTAAAACTCACACAACACAGATCAAAACTAATTTCCCCTACCTAACCTAGCAGCTTACAAGACCCCAAACAACAGAAACACCTCCTAACTCGCATAGTATACATTTATAATCCTAGAAACAACATCAAAACAATTTGATCATGTCAGAAAAGACATTGATTAGTAAAGATTAAAGAAAAACCTTACAAGGTCACATTCAAGGGAAAAAAACCCCACATCTAATCCAGATGAAACGAAGAAGACGAAAAAATGGCAAAGAAACTAACTTGTCTCAAATAAAGAAAATGATTAATTGATCTTGACGAGCTTGCCACAAAGAACGATCATATAATTTTCTATCTTCAAATAAATAAACAGGTCATAAAAAAGTTTGATAAGAAAAATAAGAACTCTTAAAAAAATTTCTAAAAATAGATTGTTTTTAAATAATGAAATTATTTTATGATATTTCTATTTATATTTAAATATTTTATCATTAGTAATAAGATGTTATTGTTTTATCACATTAATATTTCTAATATACAATTTTTTAGGTTCTGGTTTTATGGTGATTTTAATAATTTTTCATTCAAAATGTGTTCAAAATTCATAGTGACCAAATTTATCAACATTTTGTATGAATAACATAATTTTAAAAAATGTGAATATAAATAAATTTTATAATTAATACAATTAACCCTTTAATATCATGAGTGAGCATAGAATAAAATGATTGATTTGTCCAATGATATTTTCAATGGTGACAATTTTAACTTGGCATGTGATTTTTCTCTTCAAAAAACAAATTTCATTACAAATATAAACTAAATTGTTAAAAAAATTAATTATCACAAAAAAATACGTAGTTCTTATTTATAACATAACTATAGGAAAATTAACCTGACAAAAAAAATCTAGCGATTGGGTATATGACTTATTTTAGGTGACCACGTTATTGAAATCCGTGATGAACCTAATTGTTTATGAAGATAAACATTAAACAATAACATTAACTTTTGAAGATGCATGCATCTCTTCATCTTCTCTCTTATTTCTTAATCTGATTTATTTTATCATCTTCTATTATCTAAACAATTCACTTTGTGTTCAACTTCAAACTTCTTTTCCTTTTATTGAGTTATAAAAAATTGTGAAGCTTCATAAAAAATTGCAAAGACATGTAATAATGTCAAAGACACCATTATATCATACAAGCCTTAATTCGATTAAATTCAAATATTAAAATATCTTTGTTTCTATACATTTAAAAGAATTTGTGTTGACACTCATACCAACTGAGTGAGGACTATTTTATTTGTGTTACGCTTGCGTCACCAACCAATCTTATCTTTTTTGCAAACATAAATTAATATTATGTACAACTTGAGTTTAGGTTATCAAGATTTTTTGTTTATTAAATTTTGAATATACAAATCGAAAAGTGAACAAAATTTTACTAATTCATCGTACTGAAATACAATCCAATGATATAATAAAAAGATATATTTACTGACAATAAACATATAAAAAGTTATTTTAAACAAAAAGAAAAATATCATTTAGTGTAAAGAATTTAAATAAAATGTACATGAATTTAAGTGTAAATCAAAGTTTCACATTAGATATAAATGAAAAAGTAGAAAGGTAAAAAATTTATTAACTTATTGTCTTAAAGTTTTTAATAAAGAATGTTGTTAATCTCATATATGATTGGGTTCAGATATCATTTGATATTATATTTTATAGTGAACTTCTTCTTTTAACATATGTTTATTAATAACTTGAATAAAAATTAAAAAATGAAAAGAAATAAAGTTTTGTAATATTAATTTTTTATATAGATTAAATTTATACTTTATTAGTGTTATGTATTTTTAAAAAACTTTTTCAAAAGATCTCTAATAAAAAAATCAATAATTAATAACTAACTCAAACAAAATATTTGTTTCGAAAATCTTCCCAATAAAAAATCAAATATAAAAGTACATTCTCATAAGTGTCTATTATTTATATGAAGAATTTAATTTTGATTTGTCGTACTAAACAAAAGTTATAGCACTTTAATGTGAAATTTGTTTTAAGAAAAAGTTGTTAATTGCATGCATGATTGAGCTTGCCCTAATATCTATGAAGTTGTTGCTATCAAAGGATCCGTGATGGAAAAGGGAGGCACCGATTAGTCCCTTTTTCTGGTCTTCACCATCCCATGTGCTTCAAAATGCAACTCCATTCTTTTTCCATTTATTTTAATCCTAACATGCTTCCTTTCTGTAATTTCAAGACACAAAATGAAAAACCCACAACATTAAATAAAATAATTAAGTTATGATCACGTTATAGGGACAGGGACTAATTGTCTTCAAAGGCTATGTACATAAATTATATTATAAGTGTTATTCAGGTCGGCTATGGACATAAGAGGTCCATTATATTATTCTTATCAATTACTTGCAAGTTGCAACTTTAATAATTCGTACGTCAACTTATAAATTAGGTTAAATATATTTTTAATCGCTAAATTATCAAGCAAATTTATTTTTAGTCTTTTTTTCAAAATAAGATACATTTTAGTTTTTTTTTTTAGAAAAAACTTTAATTTTTGGTCCTCCAAAACTAATAGTGGGAAAATAAAAAATTAACGTTTTTTTTAAATAAAAGGACTAAAATGTACCTTATTTTGAAAGAGGGACTAAAAATAAATTCGTTTGATAGTTTAGGAACTAAAAACATATTTAACTCTAAATTATATATATAATTAAATACATTTTTAATACGTGAAAATGTTTTAAATTTTGATATTTTCACCTTTACACTTACAATTTTCAATTTTTTTTATATGTTGAATAGTATTTCACGTTATTGTTTGTGTTGTTTAAATTATTTGACACATTTCAACTAGCGTTGTCAAAATGGGTTGAAACTCGAGAGTAAACTTGATCTACCACGGGCTTAGATCAGGTTGAATTGAAAAACAATTAAAATTTGGGCGTTGCTCCCTCCACCTCCCCTTTCCTCTTTTACCCCTCACTCTATTTCTTTATTTCTGATTTATCTTTCACTAAAAGTTTATTTTTAGGGTTAAAATTTTATAATTTTTGTCCATTCCCCACACATAACCTATTCATTCTCTATTACGTTCATACTCTCGTTCTTACTTGTATTGAGAATTGTTGCAAGCATACGTGAATCTAATTAACCTAGAAAATCCTTAAACGGATGTGAGCGTCGATGTCAACATCCGTTTAGATTGAAAGATATTAAGTTTAGAATTTTTATGCATATGGGTCTTAAGGCATTATTTTTGAAAAGGCCGCTGTAGTTTTATGAATTAGGAGGGAATGTGAAACAGGGAAATAAGCACTATTAAAAGAAAATGAATGAAGAAAAGGGTGGATGTTTACAGTTTCGTAAAAGTAGTGTTAGAAGAAGAAGATATGATTTTGGTGTTTAAATAATAGTGGCAACAGGAAGTTGGGGTTCAAGTGATTAAGAGGAGTAATATTTTATTGTGAAAATGAGCATGATTTTATAGTCATACAAAGAAGTTAGTAATTAAGTATAGAAGAAGAGGGTTACTGGTTAGAGAGTTTGTAGTACAAATAAATAATTGAATAACATGGGTAATTTAACTTAAAAAGTAAGTTGAAGAAATAGTGGTGTGCATGACTCGCTGCTACGTCTTGATTATTAGGTGGTAGGAGATGAGGTTGGTTAGAAAATGAATAAGTAAAACAAAAGAATTAACAACCTCCAGCATATCCGTGAACGGAGGTGGTAAATCCGTTTAAATATCATCACTTTTAATTTTCTAGAAATAATTAAATAAATAATAATTGAATAACTAAATTAGAAAAAAGTTTTTCCACTAATAAATTAAAATAAAAACTAAATTTAAATAAATCTATATATACATTTCAAATAAAAAAATTAATAAACGAATGTCCCATATCCGTTTGGCGTCCGTCGACGGATCTGCGACATGTTTGCTGTCCATCCATACTCACTAGTAACCAAACAACAAGGGGAATCAACAATTCTGTCTGAGACAACAACCTTCTCCAAGAAAATTAACACACCTGGTAGAGAGTAAAAAAAACGAACACACCTGGTAGAGGAAGGAAGATCTGCAACACACACCACCAATCAGTAAAGCAAACCACCACGTATAGCGACACACCACCGCACCACGAACAGCAAGAACAGCCGCACTACCACACCGCACCACCGCACCGCACCACCACGGAGAGCAAAGGTAGAGTTTGGATGACAAGTGTGATGGAAGTAGGAAGAAGAGAGAAGAAAGTGTGATGGAGGTCAAAAGAAGAGGCGGATGTCAAAAGAAAGCTTTGAGGGTGGGCTGTGAACAGAATAAAAGTGAATATGTAGAGTTTGGTAAATAACATTAAAAGTAAAAATGTAAAAAGGTTAAAAAAGGTAAAACAAAAGGTTGTTTTTGTAATTGAAAAAAAATTGGAGAAAGTTGGGGAGGTGGAAGAAGGAAACGGGGAGGTGGAGGGAGCAACGCCCTTAAAATTTTAATGTGTCAATTTTGATCTAATCTACTAAGAATCCGATTTATCTAGATTGAATCCATGGTAAGCTGAGTTGGCTCGTCAATTCACTTAATTTTGTTTTTTGTGTTTTTTTTTGGATTATATTTAGAGTTTAAGATGATTTTGTATTGTATTATATATATTTTTTATTTTTAATTGTCTTTGGAATTTAATGATTGAAATTTATATAGATTTTAATTAGAAAAAGTTTAAAATTGAAAAAAATATTGTCATTAGTGAGTTAATGAACTAACCCGTTTTACTCATCAGAAAAAAAATTGTCATTAAAAAAAATTGAATCAGATTTAAATTTTCTTACTTATTAATAAGTAAATCGAGTTGGATTGACTCTTTAAATATGGTAGACCGAATGCCCATTTTAACATTACTCTAACTCAAATATTAGTTTAAAACACGATTTAATATATAAAATTAAGTTAATGTCACTAGATTAAAAAAATTATATTTAATTATTTTTTAAGTTTACAAACTAAAATTAATTAAAATTTAAAATATTAATAAATTTTAAATTTACGTCCAAATTTATATATATATATATATATATATATATATATATATATATAAAGTTAAATATGTTGTGTGATAAATTATTTTCAAAAGTTGTATTTTGTTTCTAACCCAAACTGTATTTTATTTCGTCCATGGCCCATGTATTTTATGAAAGTTATGTGTATCTATTATAATAAAATGACACATAAATGTTATACTATAGTTTTATGTGAAACTTTATTTATTGTATGAAAAACATTTAATTTGTTGGAGAGAATATTTTATATACGTATATAACTTGAAAAATATACATGAATATATATATATATATATATATATATATATATATATATATATATATATATATATATAAAGTTGATGAAAGTAAGAAAAGGTAGAAAATGTTTGTGCAAGCAATGGGTTTGATATGAAATTGGTTGAGGTGTGAGGTGTCTTAAGAGGAGAGAAAAGAACATAACAAGACAGAAAGGCTTTAAAGATAGGGAAGTAACTTTAGAGTTGATAATTGAAATGGGAGGAGGAGTTGTTGTTAAGTATTTACGTGGTTTGAAGAGGGTTCACATGGGGAAGTAAGATATTAAAAAAATATAAATAAATAAGGGAATAGGTAGCTAGGTAGCAGCTAGGTTGTCTCTGACATGTCGAAATCATAGTTTCCATAAAGAATTCACAGCAAACCTAAGCATGTCCCCCTTCTTTCCTGCCACATTGGTCTGTGAGCATTTCAATTTTGTCTAAGACAACCAAAGTACTAATTTCTTTTTAAGTTCCTATCATGCCATGGCTTTTCCATTATTGTTCCTCAACCCTTCAAAACATCTTCATGTTCATGTTCATGTTCAATTATTCAAGGGGAAGTACATTCCATCGAAAGTGATGGACATTCACTCTGCTTCATCCTTTCCACTTTTTCACTAAATCCCTTCTTTCTTCTCTTCTCTTCTTCTCTCGTGAAAACTTATGCCATAGGGTAACTCAACACGTCAACTAAAAGCTCTCAGGGAACAACACTCTTCAAAACTCCAACCATCATACTGCAAAAAAAGGATGTAAAAACAACTCACCAAAGCAAAACTTCAAAAAGTCTGTCTCACTTCTAACTCATCTCTTTCTTTTTCTATCTTCCTTTTTTCCATTCATATATCTTACCCAATATAGATTCTCTCCTCAAATCTGCCTGTGCTCACTCTTACATCTTTAGGATATACAAAGGCTTTACTCATTATTGCTTCTCTTTAAAACAATCGGGTTAGATATTTATAAATATTTTTTAAATTAATTTTAGTTAGAAAAACAAATTTCTAAAATATAAATTCAGATAAAAAATTGTTTTTATGTAAAATTTAAATCATATTACTTAATAAAAATTAATGTAAATGAATTTGGTCTTTTTAAAAATCAAATTTAAATTAATTACATCAAAATATAAATTTAAAAGATTAATCCTTTACCAAGTAATTTAAATTTCATAGATCTAAATAAAAAAAATAAAAATATATGAAGTCAAATTTTAAAACCACTAGAAAATCCAAACTCTATGTTACCTACTTCAATTCAAAGTGTTTCATTCAATCCATAATAACATTACAAAGCAAAACCATATATACGAACCTTGAAAATTAAGTCACTCACACTCCTTCAAGAAAACCATTCTTTAGTTAAGCTCTCCCACTCATTCTTACACAATTATTACTCTACATTCTCTTGGGATTTTTTGAATATATAATTAACATTGTTCATAAAATTATTTTTCTTTTGTAAACCTTTTCTTGTTTTTGGTATGTAACTTGTTTACTAAACTATATTATTTTGAATTAATGTTATGAGATTTGAAGTTTTAAATCAATAAATATCTTCTCTGTGCTCTCTCTCTCTCTGCATTATATGGTATGAACATATGTAACCTTTTTTATTTTAAGAAAAAAGTATTAAAATATGAAACTACCTTACGTTAAGGTGTGTCTTATTATAATAACTATGTGGCATAAGATGTCTCTCATGGAAAATATATTTAGTTAGCCATGGTTGAGGTAGCAACCAAGTGATTCATTAGCATCTGACTTATGATACTAACATCTTTCAATTGCTTCTCTTACCATTACCTTCCACATCTCACATCAATAAAAAAAAAGAATGCCTTTTTTTACTTGTTCAGTGTCATATATACATAAAATAAATGAGAGATGTAATTAATTTGATTAACTTAATTACAAAAGATTAATTGTTGATTGATTTAATTTCAAAAGAATAATTTGGATTTTATCACATTTTTCTAGTCTAAGTGGAAAGTTCATAAACACTTAGAGTGGTTTGAGAATCATAAAAAGGAACTCGAGATAGGTTTTTGGTGAAGATGTGAGTGATGTGGTGGCAGAAAGAGACATGAAGAACTCATGTCTGACCATGTGCTATTTTTGTGCATTAATGTTGCACAAGATTACTAGATAGATAAATGATACTAACATTATCATAATATACCAAAGTAGCTAGAGGAAGAGGAAAATGAAGCTATAGTAGGAGTTTGTGAAGTCAACAAAATTCAACAACAACATTTGCAACACCTCAATATTCAGCTTCTATACTAAAACGAGTGAGAATATGTTGGTGCTTTGAAGACCAGGAGATGAGGTTGTCATCAAGAAACACACAGTAACCAAATGTGGAGCGTTTGGTGTTAGGACATCCTCCCAAATTAGCATCATTGTAAGAAATAAGCTTCTTAATATGGGTCTGATAGAGGTGCAAACCATACTGTAAGGTACCTTGAACATACCGCAAAATGTGTTTCAAGGGCAACATGTGCTCAATGTAGGGGGGCATGCATGTGAAGACAAATCTATTGAACAACATATGAAATGTTAAGGTGAGAGAAGGTGAGCTATTGTACGGTGCCAACAAGACTCCGATACATAATGGGATCCTCATACGATGTGTCAGAGGATGTACTAAGCTTTTGTTTAGTATCAACCGGAGTAACACAAGGATTACAAGAGGTCATGTTGTCACGTGCAATGATGTTACTAACTTAGGGACTCCAATTGAGGAACATGTCACCTACATGTCTTGTCACTAAGAAAATAACTCAAAGGAACTAGATCATCATAGAAAATTCAAAGGCAATAAGTGTCATTAGTGATGAGAATGATGTCATCAATATAGAGGAACATGTATGTCATGTTAGAACCACACCGATAGATGAAGAGAGAGTCATCTAAAGCATTATGCTAGAATCCAATGGTAGAAATGTATTAAGCAAGCGTTGGTACTACTCACGATTCGCTTGCTTCAAACCAAAGAGGATTTCCTTAAGTGACAAACATGATCAAAGTGAAGGAGATTATAGAAACCGAATGGTTGATGCATATATATAGTATCATGTAGATTACCATGGAGAAATGCATTTTCAACATCCAACTAATGAATGAGCCAGGATTTGGAGAAAGCAACAACAAGAATCATGTGAATGATCGCAGGTTTGACCATAGGACTAAGCGCCTCATCACAATCTACACCTGTAATTTGAGACCTACCATCACTTACAAGATGAGCTTTGTAACGCTCAAAACAATCATCAAGTTTCCTTTTAGGTTTGATAATCTACATATAGTGATGATATTAACATTACAAAATTGTTAGTGGAGAGAAAGCGCGACACTAGTACAAAAACATCGTATAACGTCGGTGTTTTTTGGCCTTTCACATCAAATTCAAGGCCGACGTGATATCAAGAGACGTTAAATTGATGTTGAATTTAAAAAATTCGACGTTACGTTAATTAACGTCGAATTTTGTCAATATATGATGTTAATCAATTTTTTTTATTTTTTAAATTAATTGTGATCCTTTTTTATAACTCTACGAAGACCTAAAAAACAAAAAAACAACAAATTTCAATTTTTGATATTTTATAAAATACAAACTATGAACGTGCAGTGTATTATCAATAACAAACAACAATAACAAACAAATTCAACCAAACAATCACAACAAACAAGTTTAATCAAACAACAATAAGAAACAAGTTTAACAAATAAGTTCTTCAAAATGAAAACGAAAATTAACCTTCAAAATGTAGGTTCGTCGGAATAAAGTGTTGTCACCTGTGAGAGAGAAAGTAGAATGTGCCTATGAAGGACAAGAAGACGAAAATAATCGGTCAAAACAAACAAAAATTATACATAAAGTAGTTAATTAACATGCATTTGTATCAAATGAAAGAAAGATTACATGTGATGGCCGTCAAACTTTGTTCAAGAAAAGTTTGAGTAGAGAGAAGGGTCTCGCGCACTAAGATAAAGTGAATGAATTTTCAATCTCCCACTCAAATTTTTATTGAATTCACTAACCTTTTGACGTCTAACGCTAGGGCATTCAACATTTTATAACCTTTTGACGACTAATTCTAGGCCTTCGACGTCATAGTAAGTATATTTTCACTTTCGGGCCAAACATTTTTGCAAAATTTATCCAATAGAACGTCAGACTTCTCAATATTCGATTTCTTATAACAAATTGATGTCAAATTACAGTTCTAAACGACGTCTAGTAATTGCATTTATTTACAAAAATGTCACCTGTCATTTTTAACATTCGTTATTCAGTGGTTGGACGTTGAACGCATGACTTTATACGCTATTTTTGTACTAGTGCAACGACAATTGGTAGCAACGGTTGCGTAAGAGAGAGCTTGGAACGTGAAGTGATGTAGAAAAGAGAAAGAGTGTACGACGTCAAATTCAAAGATACGAGATCTAGATTAAAGAGAGACTCATGATATCATGTAAAAAGGAAAGACTATTTAAACGTGTGTCTCATTATGCATTATAGATAAACATATATACTTAAAAATATGATCTAAATTAGAAATGTAAGTATGCACAACCTAATTAAAGAACATTTAATAATTTAATTACAAAAATTTGCTTAACTTAATTATAAAAATTTAATTATTTATTAGCTTAATTTCATAAAAATAATTTAAATTTTATCACATGTAAACTCTTAAAATGTTTTTAAAGAAAAGACAATAAATAAATATATATATATATATATAATATGATACGATATGATAAATTATGATTTTAAGGAGTAAAAATAATATACTCAAACTAAAACTTAATTTTAATATATATTTTGTATGCAAAATTATTAAAATTTATTTTCTACCAGTAGCATGGACGAAGTTCACCTTTATGATATACGTAAACAAATAATATGATGCAAGTGCATCGTACTTCGTCGGAAGAACAATATGGTATTAGAAAGTGGGTTTAAGCCTAACTTAACCTCACAAAATTAACTTGTAAAGTGAAGTTTGCACCTCACTTATATATATATATATATATATATATATATATATTACAAATTGGTCTTATTTATAGTCGATGTGGCCAAATTATAATATATATAAGTGAGGTAAAAACCTCACCTTACAAGTCGGTTTTGTGGGGTTGAGTTAGGCTTAAACCCACTTTCTAATAACTGGTCTGTCACTAGTGCAGAAAGGACTTTAGACGTCTGTTATTTTGGGATTTTAACGTTTGATCGTTGTCCGACGTCTATATGGGTGATGTTAATGAGACATCGGACCCTATAGGTCGGACGTCTATATAGACGTCCGATCCATACAGGTCAGTCGTCTATATAGATGTCTAACACTATAGATCAGATGTCTAAAACGTTGTCGTATTTGATTGGATCTTTTTCCGCTTGAGGCCTCTTGGGTTGCTCTTGGCTCATGGTGATTCGAGTTTACAACTTTATATTTTAGTTAAATGGAGTTAAAAAGTTACTTTTTAGATTTCAAAAATGAGTATATAGAGGTTTGTTCCCCCACATTAGACGTCTATATGTTTTTAGACGTCTGTTCTGGGAACAGACGTCTATATGATTGTTTTATTTACAAAAAATGTCACCGATCATTGTTTACATTGGATATTCGAGGGTCAGACGTCTAAAGGGTGACGTTAAAGGTCTTTTCTGCACTAGTGTGAAAAACTCTATCATATAAGAAAAATTCAAAAGTATAAATTTGATGACAAGATTAGAAATAAAAGTTTCCCCACCTCTTATAAGCTTTATATAATAAGAAAGGACTAAGAATTTCTTATTTTCAACAAATGAAAATTATATTTAAATAAATGTGAATTAACAGGTGTAATTATAATGTTGGCTACTTTTCTATTCACATTGTTTTTGAAACAGAATCCACAACTTTGTTTTACTTTCAATTTTACATGCATTTAATTATTTTATTTTGGACCAGTTTAATTTTACACTTAAACATATTCATTTAATGTACCATCAAGATGATTTATTTAGTTAATCAAAATATAAAAAATAATAATAAAAATATGAAAATCCCATTAAAAATTATAAGACTAAAATTGTGAATAAAATTTAAAAGCTAACAACTTTGAACGCAGGCATAGTTTTGGTTGTACCAGTGGATATATAATAAGTGATATCATGATTATTTAATTAGTTTTATAATAGGTTATATATTCTCCCAATTTGATTAGGCTTAACTCACCTAACTTTATCCCAATTTGACCTAAATTACAATGAAGAAAGCATATATAGTGTTAGGCACTATTTTGCTACACATTTTGTAGAATTACCAACTTTCTGACCTGAGTTGCCAAAAGTGGTACATTTTTACTATGGTTAAACCCAACATTCTCTTCTTTATTTGCATTTTATTCTCTTCTTTCTTTTTTCATTGGGAATGTCTTGGTCTTGCATATATATTTCTAAGTTGTACAAAAATTTACTATATCTCTAAACCCTCTCCACATTCGTCAATGCAACAACAACACGTAATTAACTAAATGTATAAAGTTGTTTCAGATTGAAATCATGTTCAATAACTTTCACATATATATAATTAAATAGAAAAAATGTGTGTAAGTCAACAACACCTAACTACATGGAAAACAAAAGAAAGAGTTAATTACTTGTTAAAATAAATAATTCATTTGATGTTGATCATGCATTCTAATGGAACCGCACACATCATCATACTATTAATAGAATCTAGTAGACATCCTAAAATGACTCGCATTAAGATGCATGTACAGAAATATTTAGTATAAATCAATAACTTATAAAACAAAAAGTTTTATATATATATATATATATATATATATAGGTGTTAAATACTGGTAATTATAAATATAATTTTACATTTAATATTTATTAAAATTAAACAACAATAATGTATTTTAATATATTTTAAATAGTATATATTTGAAAGTGTGTAACATGTTTCTCTTCTCATTTTGAACCAGTCTAAATCTCAAAATCTCTATAAAAAATTATGAATATTTAAATTTTTTTCCATCAAATTTTGAATCAAAATTTATGACTATTCTATCAAACCTTAGGATTCTAATATCAAATATACACAAGAAAAAATATTACCACAAAAATATTTGGCTTAAAAGTTAATTTCTAACTATTTTTAACAATTTTTACAAAATTGATGAATAATAAAAATACAAAAATTAAAGCAAAACAATTAATTTTCTAATAAGTAAATCGGTGAAAGCAAAAAATTAACCAAAAAAAACAAATTAAATAGAGATATTTATGCATTTGTCATAATTGAGATCTCCAAAGAATTCTAGTTTTGATTTTAATAGTACAATAAAGATATAAAGAAAATTCAATATACACTTAATCTACACAAATTTTAATCCAACAAGAGAAAAACATCATATTATTTGATATCTAATATAAAACTTGATATTTATATGAGACTTACATAAATCTAACTCAAATATTTAATTTTTATATCGAATCTTAAATAGTTAAATTTGATCGAGTTTTACTTATTTATAAAATTGTTATTGCATATATTTTTTCAACAAAATTGTTAAAGTAGTGGTCATAAATAACTTAATGTACTCTTACATGCTACAAACCAAATTGAGCCTTAAAGAAGAAAAACTAAACGTAATTAAGTTAACTAATATAAATAATTTATTCATATTATCTATTTAGATATTCATACAATAGTTTAGTAAAAAGTAGTTTGTTTCTCTATAAACTTTGAAAAAAAAATTAAAACTTTAATCCAAATTCCTTTTAATCATTCATAGTTGGTATTATAATATTATAACTTTTTAAGAATGATAAATCTAATAAAGTCTTATAATAATATTAAGTTTAATCCTTTCGGACATTCTTATTTATGTAGGTTTGGCTCAAATAGGTTTTGCTCAAATAGATTCTCGTATTTTAAATGGTTTTAATTAAGTTTTTTATTGTATAAAATTAAATCAATTTGGGTTTCGTCGTTAATTACGTTGGACGGCGTTAGAAATTGTGGTTCGTGACTTCGTGACTGAGCAAATTTCATTCACGTGGCAGCATTTCAGCGTCTGATCTGGATTTTATTTATTGATAGTTTTAAAAAAAATTATTTTAATAAAAACACAACCTTTAGTTAGGGAAAACTGATTAAAAGTTAGGATTAGTGGTTTGATTGTTGAGTGCGTGCCAGATTGGGGAAAGTAGGAAAAAAATAGGGTTTTTTCGTCTTGATTTTTGTGGTTGGAATTTGGGGGTTTCTTCTAGCAGGTTTAGGTTGTTGATGGTTGAGAAGCGCGAAGACGAAGGTTGATGGAGGCAGGTTGCGCAACGACGGCAAGGAAGGTTGCGTTAGGGTTCGAGCCCTTGCCTCTCTTCATAATAGGGTTTTGCCTCTTCTCCTCCGCGGTGCTGTTGATGCTCTGTGGTGGCGAGATGAAGGTTCGAATGGTTGGCTGGGTTCGTGTTAGTGATGGTGGCGGTGAGGAGCGAGAATGTAGAGGTTGTCATGCTGGTGATTTAGGATTTTAGGGTTCTTTCAGTTTGGGATTTTTTTTTGTGGGTTTCAGGGGTGGAATCATGGTGGTTATGTTGGAGAAGATGAAGATTCATGGTCGTGATGTAGGTGCTTCATTTGGGTTTCTAATAGTTTTTCGGCGTAGTGGTTGTAGGTTCTCGCGTTGTGTGGCGCAATTCTTACGGCTGCAGCAGCCTAAAAAGGGCTTTGCAGCATAGTAGCGGTGGTAGCGGATTTGCGGTGGCGTGTGCTTGGTGGTGGTGCGAGGCAGTGGCGGCGATGGAGGATGACGCTGTTGTGGTTTTTTCGAGGCTTGATTGTTGTGGTTTCCCAAATTTCTCCAATCTGGAACGTACTCAACAATCAAACCACTATTCCTAACTTTTAATCAGTTTTTCCTAACTAAAACATTGTGCTTTGATTAAAATAAAGTGTTTTAAAACTGTAAATAAATAAAATCCAACTCAGACGCTGAAATGTTGTCATGTGAATAAAATTTGCTCAGTCACCAAGCCACGAACCACAATTTTTAACGCCGTCCAGCGTAATTAACCGCAAGACCCAAATTGATTCAATTTTACACAATAAAAGACTTAATTAAGACCATTTAGAATACGAGGACCTATTTAAGACAAACCTATATACAAATAGGGATGTTCGAAAGGATTACACCTAATATTAATATGAAGGGAATAATCATTTATTAAAAAGCATATATTTACATAAAATTATTTTGTAAAGTAAAAAAAAATTATTTCATTATTATATTTACATAATAATATACTCATAAAGATTTCGTTATGAAATAATACTTCTTAAAATGACTTGAAAATCAAATAATTCTTTTAAAACAAGTTTTTAAGTGTTGAAAACTTCACATTAATTATAAATAATACCAATTTACATTACATAGGTGGTGATAATCCTCATCTTATAAATAATTTTGTAAAAATAAATTACTTGAACACACTTACTCTATCAGAACTTATTTTAATAAAATTTGTGTCTTTCACTACAATATTAAGTCTCATATGTAAATGATAAAATAAGAAATTTCACGTCAATTAGATGTAACACTAATTTACCTGTATAAATGCTAACAATTCTAAGTATACAAGTTAATTGAGTTGGAATGAGAGAAACTTAAATTCGTTCGTACCAACTTATATAAATATAATAAAAATTAATAAATGAAAACATATTTTAAGTGTTAATTAAATACAAAATTACTGAACTTTAATATAATAATGAAATAAAATATTATTTATAAATTTAAACTATGTTTAAATACATTGTAAATCGAACTTTTATTAAGAAAATGAAATTTCAAGAAAAATAGTTAAAAACAACGAAAACACTCTTACAAACGACATCTATAAATAACCTTTTTTTCTTCTATGAAAACGACGTCTAAATTCCAATTGTATTTTTATACACATATCTCTTTGTCTTTATGTAATGTAAATCAATCTCAAATTATAACTATAATTTGTCGCTTTTTGTGTTATAATAGTTTGCAGGCCTAGTGTATACTACACTTTAGAAGTTTACATAAAAAAAATAATATATTAATGAGAAAAATATTACACACTCGGTATTTAGCAATTTTACTTCACATAAAATTATAAATAATTAATATGATGTTTAAAATAATTATTATCATTTGTAATTAATGATTATTTAAAACTATTTTAGATTATTTCATACTCTATCATTAAATTCTATATTAATATTTAATTTATTTAGAACTTAAATGTTTTAAATATTTTTTCATTCATTATTAAAAGTCTTATATATTTAAAAATATTATACTCCCTCCATAAATGCAAAAGAATACATATTATTGAGTTGAATTAGTCATTTGTCGTAACCCAAGTATTGAGTAAATGCTAAATAAAATATTGTATAATGTGATAAATTATTATATCCTTTAGAAAAAATCTATTTGCAAATATATACTTTTATTTTAATTTGAAATAATAGTTGAGATTAATTAGAAAGAAAAAAAAATCGAGGTATATATATATATATATATATATAAAAGTATAGATGATGCTGAAAGTATTAATAAAAATAAGGTTTAATAGGTTCGGAGGTTCTATATTTACGGGTTCGTTTTAATTGGATTCTCTAATTTTGAAAGTGATCAATTAGGTCCCTAATTTGGTAAATGTGATTCAATTATAGGATCTCCGTTAAATACAGTTAATTCCGTTAACTTTGTTATGAAGTGGCAAGCTGAGCTGGCATCTATAGGCGGAGCAGTTCGTCGTCAGCAACCTTTCTCTGAATGCGGAGGCCAACCTGACCTCCTTCGTCGTCTCCGCCGCCCCCTGCGGCCACTGCCGCCAATTCCTCCAGGAACTCCGCCGCCCCCTCGTTGCTCCAGTTCCAACCATAATATTTAAACCACAACCTCCGAACCTATTAAACCTTAAATATGCAAGTGCAACCTTGGAAGCCAACTCCAGAAAACTAAAACACAATCTAAACAAAAAAAAAGCAAAAAAAAAAGGGAAGAAGAATGGGATGAAGTTGGAAATCGAAATCTTGCAGGGCAAAGAGAAGGCATTGACATTTGAAAGATGGAGCAGCGAAACCCTTCCCCGTCGCCGTCACCCGTTCGAGTCCTCATTCGCCCTCCAATGGCGTGGTGGTTGTCAGCTTCATCGCGCGATGGCATGACGATTTCGCGCAGCTCCTCGACCGTGTCATCGACTCCAACGTCTTTGCCTCCGGAAATCTCGACGCCCCGCTCCTCGTCGACGATGAGGAGGCGAGGGAGTGGTTCGAGCGGAGGAGAATCAGCTACTTTCACGACCATGAGAGAGGGATTTTGTTCCTTCAGTTCTCTTCCACTCGCTGTCCCGCAATTCACACGGCTGCGGACGTTGCGACTCTGGGATTTGATTCTTCCGTCACGGGAAGAGTTAAGGCGTTGTGGTGGGTTTCCAAGAGAAGGGGAGTGCCATGGGAGAGGAGGTCGTGGGGGCCAAATTGGTGAGGGAGGAAGTGAGAGAGAGGGGTGAATTGCGGCGTGTCATCGGAGGTAATCAGGATATTCACGTCGGAGGCAGCGCAGAGTTCCTGGAGGAATTGACGGCAGTGGCCGCAGGGGGCGGTGGAGACGGAGAAGGAGGTCAGGTTGGCCTCCGCATTCAGAGAGGTTGCTGATGAGGAACTGCTCCGCCTATAGATGCCAGCCACCTGGATGCCTCAGCTTGTCACTTCATAACAAAGTTAACGGAATTAACTGCATTTAACGGAGACCCTATTATTGAATCACAGTTACCAAATTAAGGACCTAATTGATCACTTTTAAAATTGGAGGAGCCAATTGAAACAAACACATCCGAACCTATTAAACCTAAAAATAATAATAAAGTCACGTATAAACAAAAGACGTAATTTTTCTCTCCATTGTCACATGTGAAGTTTTTTCTTCTCTTCTATTTTTTTTCACGTATATCTAAATCACATAAATTTAATACTATAATTTAAAAACAAAGGAAATTAATTGTTCTTTTTTTCCTTTGGTAAGTCTTATTCTTACCTTATTCTTCACATTACTTTATGCCAAATAATATTTCAAATGTACTCTTAAATATATTATTTGGTTAAAGATTATAATCAATCAACTTTCTTTAATCCATTTAGATGAATTGAAGACATATTAGGATGAGTTATCTGTTAACCCGTCTTTTTTCAAAATTAAAATTAAAAATAATTTAATAGCTAAAATTAGTTTATATTATATTAATTTAAATATGTGATAAAATTTTAATTCAAATATTTAAAAATATGTTTACAAATAAATATACTTTTAATATATAAAAAATTTAAATAAAACATGGAGAAACGATCCACTATTGAAAGGATAAGTCAAAATTTCCAAGTCGTTTTAATATAATGGACTAACCCATCCATTCCCTTTTTATTGAACCAATGGGTCAAACTTACCTATTTTATCAATTTCAATAAAAAATATCTAAAAATAGAAAAGATATAAAGAAAAAGTTTTATATAATAATAATTTAAATCAATATAATAAATTTTAAAAGTTGTAAACACTATAAATTCTCTCTTAAATAACCGTTTTATACTTAGATATGTTAATACATACAATTAGTATATTTAAAATTAGAATATAACATGATTATTACGTATCTGTCTTCAGCTTTGATATATTGTTTAAAATATTTAAATTCAACATAAAATAAATTTAAGTCTATCACATAAAAACAAGATACGAAAGAGAAAAAAATTTAAAATTTATAAAAAAGTGAAAAAATGCCAATTTTAATAATTACTTAGAGGAGAGAATGGGATAGAAAAAATATTGTTTTATACATATTACGAAGTAAATAAAAAGTAATATGTATAAAACAATATATTTATACATATTACGAAGTAAATAAAATAAAATAAAATACGGTTATTAGATATACATTCGCAAGTGAATTCACGCGCTGGGTGTGTGAGAGTGGAGGAAACTAAGGGAGGCGACAACAACCCTACCAACCAGAGGGGAAAACTACGTATGCAGACAAGCTGCACAAAATAAATAAATAAATAAGTTATTATTTAAAAAAAAAAAAAGCAGACACAGTGAGAGAGAATGCACTTTACCACTTTTATACGCTGCACGCATCTACCTTACAAAACACAAGCAACAAAGAGTGTTCCACACAGAAACACACACAACACAACCCACAAAGAATCACATTCATCCATGGCTTTCTTCCCTTACACCTTCAACTCTTTCAATCTTAATATGCCAAACAACAACCACAGAGAACAAAAATACAAGCTTTATGATTAGGGCTATCCAACTTTTCTTTGTTTTTCTCTCCACACTCTATGTGTTTGTTCAGTGTTCCCCAGAGGTTTCTGATATCCCAAAAACAAAACAAATCCACCCCTTTTACTTCTTTCACCACAAAATTTCTTCTTTTCTTTTCTGGCCGTTCTTCATTTGGGGGGTTTAAATTTTAATTTTGGTTTTAATTTAAATTTTCTTAATTTGCAATCCTGGTTTGTATTTTTCTAGATTTGTAGCCCAAAAAAAATTCTTGCTTTCAAATCAGTTGTTCTGGGTGGGCTGTGGGGAACAAAGGTGATACCTTTTGGAAAACTGGAGTCTTTTGGGTGGTTGGTTTTGTGGTCACCATTATTGTTCTTCCCCTTGGCAACTTTCTTAGATGAAGGCCATGCCCTTGCCTTTTGAGGAATTTCAAGGGAAGGGAGTGTTGGATTTCTCTTCGGCCTCAGATTCATTTTCACTGCTTTTGCATCATCCACAACCAAAGTGGACCATAGACAAAGAGGATTATTGCTATGTGGGCAGCACTGAGCCCACCTCAGTTCTTGACTCCAGAAGAAGCCCAAGCCCTCCCACTTCCTCCTCTACAATGTCCTCTTCTCTTGGCAGCAACAGCACCAGCAAGGGTGGCAGTGGCACTTCAGCCACCACCACTACCACCACTGGTGCTGCAGCCCCTACGCCCTCTGACAACAACAACCCTCCTCCGGATTCCAGCCCTGAAAAATGTGGCATCAGGATGGATGACTGGGAGGGTCAAGATCAATCCATTCTCAGGCTAATCATGGGCGATATTGAAGACCCTTCTGCTGGATTGAGCAAGCTTTTGCAAAGCACTGCCTGTGGTTCTCAAAGTGTTGATTTCAATGCAGGCTTCGGTGTTGTGGATCAAGGGTTGAATATGGTGAGTGGTGCTATTGACCCTTCTGGGAATTACCCTGCTGGTTTCCCTTTCATTGCTGAGAATATTGATGCCCACAATGGCAAGCCTGGTTCTGTGGCTGGCCAGGTTTCAGAATCTGTTGTTTTCTCTGCCAATAATCCTCTTATGGTGTCACCATCTGTGTCTCCTGGTGTGTTCACTTCTCAGCAGCAGCATGAATTTGGAGTGGTGGATGAGAAGCCTCAGGTCATCAACCCCCAGTTTATGTTAAACCAGAACCAAGTTCAGTTCTCAGAGAACCCTTCTTTCTTTGTGCCATTGATGTATCCCCAGGTTCAGGAGCAGCAGGTTTTCCCTCAGCATCAAGCAAAACGCCCTCTCTTTGACACAATTGGGCACAATTATCAGGCTCCAAGGTTGCCCCTTTTGGATTCGGGGCAAGAGGTGTTTGGCAGGAGGCAGCAAACACAGCTTCCATTATTTCCTCACCATATGCAACAGCAACAACATCAACATCAATCAATTGTTATGCCATCTGCTAAACAGCAGAAGGTGAGTTCCGCCGGAGACGATGCAAGCCACCAGCTTCAGCAGGCTATATTTGATCAGTTATACAAAACTGCTGAGCTGATAGAAGCTGGTAATCCGGTTCATGCGCAAGGGATATTGGCGCGGCTCAATCACCAGCTCTCCCCAATTGGTAAGCCTTTTCAGAGGGCTGCTTTCTATATGAAGGAGGCCTTGATGTCACTGCTTCATTCAAATGCTCACTCTTTCATGGCTTTCTCACCAATTAGTTTCATATTCAAAATTGGAGCTTACAAGTCCTTTTCTGAGATATCACCTGTACTTCAGTTTGCCAACTTTACTTGTAACCAAGCCCTTATTGAAGCTGTAGAAAGGTTCGACCGAATTCATGTCATTGATTTTGATATTGGGTTTGGAGTGCAGTGGTCATCTTTCATGCAAGAAATTGCCTTGAGAAGCAGTGCTGCACCTTCCCTCAAAGTCACTGCCATTGTCTCACCCTCCACTTGTGATGAGGTTGAACTCAATTTTACTAAAGAAAATTTGATGCAATACGCGAAGGACATCAACGTGTCTTTTGAGTTCAGTGTTCTGAACATTGAATCTTTGCACTCTCCTTCTTCTCCACTGCTTGGCCAATTCTTTGACAATGAGGCTATTGCTGTGAACATGCCAGTTTCAAGTTTCACAAACAATCCATCACTGTTCCCTTCAGCTCTTCACTTTGTAAAGCAGCTCAGGCCAAAGGTTGTGGTCACATTGGATAGAATTTGTGATCGAATTGACGTGTCACTTCCCACAAATGCAGTCAACGTTCTCCAATGTTATTCAGCGTTGCTGGACTCTCTGGACGCTGTGAATGTGAATCTTGATGTTCTTCAAAAGATTGAGAGGCATTTCATTCAACCAGCCATCAAGAAAATCATTCTTGGCCACCACCATTCTCAAGAGAAACTCCCTCCATGGAGGAACCTCTTTATACAATCTGGATTTTCTCCATTCACATTCAGCAACTTCACTGAAGCTCAAGCTGAGTGTTTAGTTCAGAGGGCACCTGTGAGGGGATTTCACGTGGAAAGAAAGCCTTCATCTCTTGTTCTATGCTGGCAGAGGAAAGAACTCATCTCAGTCTCTACTTGGAGATGCTGAGCAGCAGCAGAATCTAATTACCTTATATTTTTAAAGGTGCATGGTAACTTACATTGCAGTTTATGTAATTGTTTGTGTAATTTAGGCTTATTTATGAGATCCACACCCAAATGTTTTCTTAACTGCATGGGTTTGGAATCTACCGTTATATAGTTCTATGATTACTAGTATTCCACTTTTAATATGAGCAGTAATTATGCCTTTCCCATCAATATGGATGGGTAACTGTTTCTTTGTTATCTTGAAAACAAAGCAAATTGCTTAGTAAGAAAGGAACATTTTAGCCAAAAATGCAGTCTTTTTTAAATCTTCATGCTTTACTCTATTCTTTCTTCATTAATCTGATATGCTTGTATTTTGGAATAATTGGAAGCTGTTTTTAATATTATTTAACTTTTATGTTCAATAGATTCAACAGGGTATTCAATATTCCTGAATAAATAAATAAATAAAAAAAACAGGCTTTTATCCAAATAGTTTACTTGTTTTGAATAAACGTTGGTTTAATAGTGTTGCTTACAAAAAATATAAAACTAGGTAATGATTTAAGAGAAACTCTCCAATGGTGAAATGTTGGCAGACACAGACCACAGAACGTTTTTTGAATCTGGCCATGTATTGATTAAAGTCTGAGTGCAGTGGATTCAATTTTTCATGGTCGATTTCATAAACTATCCTCAAAATACAACTAAGGAAAATGCACTTTCGTTGACTCTTTTTTGTTCTAAGTTTTAACCTGAAATGAAAGATCAGAAAATGTTGAATTTTCTTATGGTCTACAGAGGAAAATTTGGTGATGTCAACTTTGCAATGATGTTTCATTAGTGTGGACAAAGTCTGCACGTACACCATACAGTTGGGCGTTTACCATAGGTCTGTTTTTTAAGACAATTTATTTTCTAACCATTTTTAAGTGGTTATAAAAGTTTTCAACTCTTAAATTTGAGTAATTTCAATTATATTTTAATTTATGTATAGTAATTTAAACTACATCAATTAAGAGTAGATGCTCTTAATTATTTATTTGATTAATTTTGTGTTCTTTATAGTTTGATGAAGAGACGACAATGCAATGACAGAATTTCATTGTACCATCACAATATCTCACACTGGATAATTCATAGTTTATATATTGTAACATTATATTTTCGGTAACATCCCGTAATCTCACACTTAAAAATTCACAGTTGATATACATATTTTAAACTCAGATTTCAACTATAACTCCTAAATATAACTCGAATTCTTCTAACTTATTCTTCGATCTTTTTCTTCATTGGTATTGTTTCAGACGATATTCCTTCATCTGCTCCCGTATAACGAATTATACGATCATCGTACATACCCAAACACAAAAACACAAACAAGTAGGGTGAGTTAACATGCAATCAATCATTTATGAAACATGCATGCAAACCTCATATAATAATCATGTCAGACATACTCATACCATCATACAACAATCACATCATACATACTCATCTATTACTTTGATACACATGGTAAAATGACATCACAAGACTTGTTACTTTATAACCCGACTCGTCCGGACTAGAATGATTACCGAGCTATGGCGGGTCTTGTACTCGTGGTGGCTTTATGAAACTTGGGCACTACCGCCCGGCACTACCGCCTTATGAAACTTGGGCACTACCGCCTTATGAAACTTGGGCACTACCGCCCGGCCACAGTCACGAGGTTAATCCGTCATCACTCACCTTGGATCATATGGAAGCACCCAAGACTAGGACCTCCTGCTACTCCTCACCACATGGTTCAATCCTCTCTACATGAGAAGAAAGATCATTGGAGTTTCAGGATGACCTCCAAAACTGAGCTACCATGCAATCATTCTATACACCCCCAAATCACCACCATGTATCCTCTCCTTGAGGATCATGGAATTACATATATGAACCATATTGTCACTTTAAAACTTAACCCAAGACATGAATAACCAGATACTATCATATTATCACAGTGAATCTAACATATCTCATATATTCACATACTTTCCACATAAATCACATCATTATAGTTCACAATCATGTTCAGATGCATAAATTCAAATCTAATAAAATCCAATCATTTCAGAAATCATACAAACTGAATATATTCCAACAAGATATATTACACAATAATTTAACAATACATAATCTGTTCAATAGGATTTAAGTTAAAAACTTGTCGAGTAGACTTCCAGGAAAGAGAGGTGCGTCACAATGGACAACTTAAGTACCAAGTCTTTCCTTAGCCAAAGTGTTTCTCAACTAGTTTTTAACAAATTTCTTATTTACAGATTCAAAACAACAACATACAATATTTACACCGAATTTCAACATAGATAAACATACAGTAAGCATTAACAGTATTCACACAGAATTTCAAGATATGAATAGTAATAAAACAATACTAAATCATAATATAAAAGCATAGAAATACTAAATCATAATATAAAAGCATAGAAAAGTTAGCTCCCCTACCTCTATTCCAGACTTAATCTCCTGCTCCGAATTTGTTTCCCCGAAAACTCTTCAGAACCTCTACTCTTCTTGCAACTAAAAATTTCTCCCTAACTATTTCTTCTCTATTTCTCAAGCTCTCACTTGACTCCTCTTCTTGGTGCAAAATACCCTTCCCTCCCATGGCTATTTATAGTTAAAAAAATTTACTATTCATTAATATTTTAATATTATTTATTATTTTAATATTATTAAGAAATAATATTTTAATCATTTACTGTGAGGCCCAGAAAATTTAAACACTGTAATTATCTGTCAAATCATCATTGCACGCCACGTCACACACTCAGTGCATTAAAAACGCACCAAGCGCTGCATGCACGAGCGCCAATTGTCACGTTGGAAGCTTCTGAAGTCAGAGTGGGAGTGCAGGTGTCGGCTTGGGAGACGTTCGCCAGAACGAACGCGGATTTAACAAAACTAAGTTTCTGAAAACTCTCTCTCTCACCTGCACCACTCATCTTCCTCCTCAGAACTCAACTTCTCATTTTCTCCAACTTTTCTCTAGAAACCCTAAACTTCTCTCTACTGTAATCCTCACCTTTCTTCTCCGATCACATTTTCAGAACCATAGGAACGCTCCCTGAGACGTGGGCGTTATTTTGGACCGAATAGAAGTAGGATCTAAGCTGGTAAGTCCTCTTCTCCCGTCATTCGTCCATTAGGTTTCATGCGAACCAGGTTCTGGGTTCATGCATGAGTAAGATCTGAGTTATTTTGATTTTTGTTTTATAGATTAAGTGGAGTTAGTAAGTGAACTTGGAGTAGAAAGCTGTTAGAGGAAGCACCATAACCTTGCATTAGGGCGAACACTGCTATCCAGGTAAGGGAAGCTTATATGTTTAATTTATACTTGCATTTTGTATGATCTGAGTTGCATGTATGAAAAGTATGATGTTTGAGCTGTTATGAACGAACCCTGTTGCACTGGATTAATATGATTTTTGATTTGGGTGTACTGCATGTTGATTTTTATGCGTATGAAGGATGAATGAGTAGTATATAGTTGGATTTGATGATGTTAATTAATGTTATAAAGTATGAAAATTAATGTGGATATGAAATTATAGAGTTTGAATCTTATGAATAATGTTAAAGTTAGGATAGTTGAAAATCTGGATCTGATAAATTCCCTATGATAAAATACGATCGTTATCGAACGGTCTTATACCGTTCGGCTGCCCTGAAAAAACTTAGAGTTGAATTCTTTCATTTGGGAAGAGTTCGGTTTAAGAACGAGCGTCCCCATTTAACTGTCTGAGCGTTCGGTTCAGCTCAGCTGTATATAAATACTTTAAACTTTAAAATATGTAACGTTCGGTCTTATACCGAACGTTCGTTCTAAATAGCGCTCGGTCTTATATCGAAGCGTTCGTCCTAAATAGCGCTCGGTCTTATATCGAACGTCCGTCCTAAATCGCGCTAGGTCTCATACCAAGCGTTCGTCATAAGCGGTGCTCGGTCTCATACCAAGCGCTCGTAACGATTAAATAATCATTTGATAAAATAGCGTTCGTCCAGTAGTACACTATTCATTATCTTTACGTCCGTTCAATTCCTGACATCGGTTTTCATATGTAAATATCTTTAAAAATAATTCTAAGTATTCTTGACCCTCCATTTTACATTAGATCTGATCCAAGTCCTTATCATGAAAATTTTTCTAAGTACCAGTACACTTCAAGTCGAGTCAGTTCATTTAACTGACCAAACAGAAAACTACGTTCGTTATATATTTCTCTGAGTATCCAGTACCTTTATCTGGACGTTCGTCCTAATTCTTCAGTGGACTGAGCGTTCGTCATTTTTGACTCTTAAATCTAAAGATGTAAAAGATGATGAATTATGATAAATTACAGTGTGAACTCCATATGGGGCGATATTATGATATTGGATTTTGGACGAGCGTTCCAGGGAGGAACGTCTCATGTATGTTAAATACTAAATTGGTAAAGTATGACTGTGGTCATTACTAATGCTGGCTTGGTCCATCCTGATATTCCGTGATACTCATCTTCACGTAGAAGGGGGTAGTCATGTGTGGGAATGGCAGGAGGTTCTATTCCTTAGGGGTACTTTGGATAGAGCTAACCTCGAGTGGCAGCTGTTGAGTGTATCCCAGTTACTACATCACTCGGGTGCAAGGACGCTTGTAGCTACACGGTTCATACAGTCCGGACGGTCGTCTAATATATATATATAAATTTCTATGTTACATTATGTTAAATTGTATGTTGTGAGTGTGAATTGAAATGTTGAATGTGTATGTTGAATGTATGAATTAAATATTATAAGCTTACCCTTTCATTTTCCTTGTGTTGTCAAACTGTCCTTGTACGTTCGTCCTGTCTTGCAATGATCATCCGTGTGGATGTGAGCAGATGGTGGTGCGTCTCTTGAAGAAATGCTAGAAGAAGAAAATTTGGAGGACGCCAATCTTGTCGAAGTAGAGGTTAAGGCCGAGCCATAGAGCGCTCGTTTAGTCATAGCTGTTGGTGTTTATGGATTGTATTTTGAACGTTCGGTTATATCCATTTGTAAAACCGTTCGTCTTAGATCTGTACAGTTTTCGTTTAATGCTTGATATTTTGTACCCAAGCCGTTCGGCTTTTGAACCTTGATCTATTAATGATAAGACTGCTTGGTTTTACTATTAATTGTAATTAATTCTGTAATATGGTGATTACTGTATTTGGGATGTTACATTTACTTATTAAATCTGATCCTAATTTCTTCCATACTAAGAAATCCTAATTTCTTTCATGCTAAGAAATCCTAATTTCTTTCATGCTAAGAATTTATTTTTATTTTTTTTACTATTCACTTTTTACTGTTTACTATTCACTTTTTACTATTCAATTTTAAAAAAAAATACTGAATAAGTTACCAAAAATTTGAACCTCTCCTTCTAAAATTACTATAATTTTATATCCAAAATTTACATTTTTCTATCCACTAAAATTATTATTACTAATAAAATACTAAAATTTACTACTATAAATATATATATATATATATATATATATATATATATATATATATATATATATATATATATATTTTATGGGTCTTACATTCATCCCGTTCCTTCCTTACCATGTTTGTATAATTGTTTTTATTAGAAAAAAAATAATTTCCAAACTTTTAATCAAATTAATTTTGATTCTTGTAATATTAAATTGGAGAATTCAATCCTTTATTTGGTAAAAAAGTATTTGATTTTAGTTATTTTTTATGTTTGAACTTAAGAGCATAAAGTTCTTTAAAAGTTTTTTTTTTTATACGAAATATTTTCTTTAATTTTAGATAACTTATATGTGTAGAACTTTGCTAATTAAACAAGTTGACACATATTTTAAACAACATAACTGACAAGTTTGTTTATTATTTTCTGAAATGGTTAAAGGAGGACAAGGATGGAAGACAAAAAGTTGTGGATGGATGATTGAAGTTGAGATGTAAACATCATAACTAAATATAAAAAAAAAAACATTAAATGATTTTGCTTATATTCTTATGATGTAATTAAATGAGATATTAGAGAGATATTGACGAATACTAGTTACAAAGTACTTTTTTTCTTTATATTATAATTAATACAGAGTTTACCAATTTTACATTTGATTAATATTGGTTAAAGAACTCGCTGGATCCTTTTTCATACAGTTATTTTTATTATTTAGAAGGCTTGAACTTTAAATTAAAAATTATTCAAGTAATTTAAGTAATGATGAATTATGTTTAATTTTTTTTACTACTTTGGCATTTTGTCTATTGAAAAATTGAGAGAATTAAAGACAATATAGTATCAAGTAAACGTGTGCTTTATTTTATTATGTTCTTGTTATTTTGGTGGACTTTTTTTACTTCAATGACGGAAATAAACATAATTATTTTTGAAACATTGTTGAATTTGTTACATTTAGATTAATTTTGTAATTATATTAGGTTAAAAATTATTAGCATGTAATCTATGTTTTTTTTCCTAAGTGGTTTTTAAACACTACCTATAGTTTACTTAAATATATTGGATTGTTAATTAGTTCAAAACTTTTAGTACTTCAATTTAATGTGCAATTTCCCTTTTTTATTGGAAATCATTTTATTATACCCTATTTTTTAAAGTTTGAATGTAAAAAACTTGTACATGATTGCAATTAATTATTTAAATAAATTGAATTTCCATTTTTTTTAATAATTACTTCACAATTAGTCATCTTTCAATTTTAAGTCCTACTTATTCTTAAATTTTAATAAAAGTGTTTTGTTAATTCATTATATTACTCAATTAATGTATTTTATTTATTTATATCAATCTAATCCATTATAAATTTGCTACTTATTTTTCATAATTTACTACTCTTTTTTCTTTTATTTTTTTTCAATTGTATCCAATCCAAATAAAACATTAGCAGGTTAAGTGATTAATGATTTATAGATAGATAAAATTTTCTTCAAAAATACATTCAAAATATAATTATAAATATAATACAATTTTTCAAGAGAATAACTCATGATCTAAAGTATTACTATAAAAATTCGATTGTTCCTTGTTTCAGTTCTAGAACTATTATCCCATAATATATATATATATATATATATATATATATATATATATATATATATATATATATATATATATATATATATATATATATATATATATTTTTTTTTTTTTTTTTTTTGCTAACGCGCGTATGCCTGTTTTTCAGTTGGTACATTTTAGCAATGTGTACCGGATTTTAGTAAATAAAATACCCTTATATATCATGGATTCTAAGTTTTAAGGTTAATGGTATTTTAATCATTTTCATTCTCAAAACTAAAAAAAAAAAACCCCAAACCCTTACTCGCCTTCCTCATTCCTCTCAACCCTTTCTCTTTCATCTCTTTCACTCCAACCTTTTCTTTGTCATCCCATTATAGTCCCAACTGAAAAAATCATAAACATTTGCCGTTAAACAATTTGCCTTTGTTAAAAGTTGAGTAATTGACATATTCACCTTCACGCAAATATTCATTCAAGATCTCTTCAATTTCACCATCTTCACTAACCTCTTTAATTTCATCATTTGCATATGTTGAATCATCATCTCTAAAAAAACCCTCCAGGCCAATTACCAATTCCTTCGGATGTCATTATGTTTGTGAAAATTAGATAAAACTATATATGACAAAAATTACAAAATGAAAACTCATTATAAAATCATTTTTTGTAAGAAATTATTTAACAACGAGTGTTTCTGATTTTTTCCAGGCCAATTACCAATTCCTTTGATGTCATTATGCTTGTGAAAATTAGATAAAACAAAAAGTATAAAATGAAAACTCATTATAAAATCATTTTATGTAAGAAATTGTTTAACGGCGAGTATTTCTGATTTTTTTCTAGGTCAATTACCAATTTCTTCTTGTGAAAATTGGATAAAATTTGATAAGACAAAAATTATAAAATGAAAACTCATTATAAAATCATTTTTTGTAAGATTTTTTAACGGTTAGTGTTTTTGATTTTTTTTCAGTTAGGACTACCATAAGATGAGAGAGAAGATGTTGGAGTGAGAGAGATGAAAGAGAAAGAGTTGACAGGAACGAGGGAGGTGAGCATGGGGTTTCTATTTTTTTTTAGTTTTAAGAATGAAAATTATTAAAATACCCTTAACCTTAAAACTTAGAATCCATGATATATAAGGATATTTGTGTCTACTAAAACCCGGTACACATTACTAATATGTACCAACTAAAAAACAGGCATACGCGTGTTAGCAAACTCATATATATACATATACATACATACATACATATACAGACATACATATACATACATACATATATATACATACATACACATACATACATACATATACATACATACATACATATATATATATATATATATATATATATATATATATATATATACATATATATACATAAAAATGTAAGATAAATTATTTTTTATAAAAATAAACTCAGACTAAAAGAAATTATATCATAAACAAAGTTGTAAAACTAAAGCTATGAAATTGAATATAATTAGTTTATTAAGGTTCGCTTATTGTACTATAAGGAAATAGATTTTTATTTCCACATAATAAATGGACTCGTGAAACTTTGCACTTATTATACTGATTCTCCTTTTTCTTTCTCTTTAATAATATACTTAATCCAGTACTAATACGGTTAACTTCACTAGTTCCATGAATACGATCCTTTTTCATATCATAACATTTGTCCTATGAAGCCTCCTTCAATTCACCACCTAGTTATCATCCTTTATATGAGTTAGATACTAGTAGAGTCAAGATAGTCTCACATCACAAGTTACATTTAATACACTTAAACTCATCCTAGATTAGAATCTCCCTTTGAAAATAGCTAAATTTGTTAGAAAATATGAAACTCACTTAGATATTTTGAATATGCTTCTGGTGTATCTTGATTCCACGTGAACCTAAGAATTTGTAGACAAACATTTAATCTTTCATCTATAAACTATAATGCTCCCAATTATTACAAATAACACACTATAATGATTATAAAACATAATAGAGTAACTTCCCTACTCTTTCTATTCCAATGCACTAACCATAGTTACTTATAATAATTATCAAAGAACACCTAAATATATGTTTATTTCTAGAAAACTCACCGATAAACTTAAATTTTTCCTTCTTTCATCTCGATCATCTTTCTGTATTCATGAAACATTGTTACAGGGAGTGGTTTTATGAACATATTAATTATCTGCTTTTTGCTCCGTGTTAAGATGTGGGCAAGTGTAGCGAATCGTATCAAGTAATAATATATGGTAAGACCAAGTATCGTTTCCCAAAGGACTCACGACACTAAAGAGTTATGTGATCACCCAGCTAATTAAGATTTTTGAAGAACAATTTAGTGGTTTTGAATGCAAATGCTATAAAAATAAACATGAATGCAATTTTTACCAATTGAAAGAAAAACACAAAGGTGAATGGATGTTGGAAATATGAGATGAATATGTTGTTGGGGTTTAGATTTCACCAAGTTTCCTCTGATACATGTAGAATTCATCTTCTTCATTAATGTTAATATCACATTCTAAATTACTTAAAACCTGATGTCTCGGCGAAGAAAGCTTAACCTTAATTACTAGTTTACAATGTCTTGTCTCCCTAGCAATTAATTCTACATTACATACGCATAGAAGCTTAAGATAACCAAAAATCATATCCCTATGTCTAGGCAATAATGCTTTTGGGAGAAATTCTCCAGATCTAGGTTTCTCCGTATGTGTCTATATCACGAAAACCAATAATCATGTCATCAATGAGTTAAACATAACAAACATTAAACATAGAAGAACCCTAACAATTAATGAAAGAAGCATAAATAAATAACAATCAATTCAAATACATGACAGTTCACAAGGTTAATCATCCCCCAACAACAAAGAATGTTTAGTTCCCCATCATCATGGAGAAACTAGATGAACAATGAAATGAAAAAGATAGAAAAACCCTAAAAAAATGAAGAGGAGAGCATCCGCATCCACTTCTGCCTTGAGAGAGTTGGAGAAAATCTGAATCTGTGTCAATTCTGTCCAGAGATACCATCTCTAGGTCGAGCTAATCCTTAAATAGGGCTGAATTGGGTCATGGGCCAACATTGCCACCGCTCAGCGCCCTTACTTAAGGCGCTCAGGCGTGCTTACGAGAAGAATGACGCTCAGCGTCCAATGGAGGGCGCTCAGGCGTGAAACGTTGCAGGAAAGATGGCGCTCAGCGTCGCCAAAAAGGGTGCCCAAGCGTGGATGCGTGGCTCCAGCGCTGAGGGTCATGAAAAAGGCAGCGTGAGCGTGACCTTTTGTAACCTTCTCTTCTGGTCCTCTTTCTGTCCTTTATGAGTTCCAACTTCTTGACAACTTAACTCCTCTTCCAATTCATCCCAATTTCCTACAAAACCAAGGGGATTTAGTGATAAAATCTTCAAGTGTAACCTCAACTCTCTTATTTCCCAAAATAAACCAAAATCAAGAGAACAAACAAGTTTCTAAGTCAAAAAGGGTTCATTTGATATCAAAATTTACTCTCAAATAACAGTGAAATCAACCGTTATCATAACCCCAAACTTGAAACACTGTGTTTCCTCAAGCAAAACAAAATGTAACTCAGCCTAAACAACAATTCAATGGTTCAGCATATCACAAAACACTTTCTTCCATGACAAGTAACCACCTACAGCTGCTTATCATACAAATATCAGTCAAGATATATCAATGAATTGGTCAATCAACTTCATTATGGTGCTCATATTATCCCACATACAACAGATGCAAGCTCATGAATGATCAACAACCAAGCAATAATGTTATCTTATAATGAATGGAACTAATCCTCTCCAAAGACAGTGTTTCACTCAAAAAGTGTTTCACTCAAGCACTCAAAAGTGTATAATGAGGTGACACTCTTGCACTCTACTATCACCATGTCACATGAATCAACTTTTCCTTTCATTTAACCACAATCAAACACACTCACAAGCAAGTTATCATCACAAGGACTTTTCAAGGCTTGTAACGTGGCTGGGCTAAGAAGAAAACTTGGTTTTTCTAGACAACAAAGTTCCTTGAGTTAAGAGAGTACATAATTCATTCATTCACATTAACAATTTATCTCTCTTTTAATTTTTATGTGAGAAACCAAATTTTCAATTATTCCCAACTTCACTTTCATTGAGCTCATTCTTTCTTCTTTTATTTTTACTTTTGCTCAATGCTCTTTCATGAATTTCACAAAGTTCTTTTTAGGTTTCTCATCACCCCGAACTTGAACCATTCTCCATTATCACATACACATACTCTACTTAACTCAAGGTAAGGATTTCAAAAAGGGTTTTTCAACTTCCAAATTTAGGCTCAAGGTGCAAAGGATAGAGAAAAACATTGATCTTTGTTAGGTTCACCTATAGACATTGGCTCTAAGGGAGAAGAAAAACATGGCCTTGATCATTTATAACAAGCAAGCAAGTGGTTTAATCATAGAAACTTAGGCAAAATCAATCATGCTTCCAAAGCAATAACATTCAATCAATCAAAAGCTCTGGAGCCCAACCTCTCACAGGTTAACTCAAATTCCACAATTTGATAAACATCCTGCCCAGCATATTAATCAAAGATAAAATCATGCATCAGTTTCTAACAATCATGAGCAACAACCTGCTGTCGCAACCGAAATCGCGACGGGACGACGATCCGTGAAAAATAAAAAAAGAAATCGTTTTTGAAAAAAGAGATTTGGAGTCGCCACCATAGTTTATTCTGGAAAACTACGGAAAAACCATAAAATGATAAGGCATGGTCCGCGAAAATGAGATTCTAAGTTCGGGAGTCGGTTACGTGTAGGGAAGGTATTAGCACCCTACAACGCCTGCCCTAAGGCAGTACCTTTAATTAAATATGCGAATGTGATGTGGTTTTCAAAATGTTTAACTTCCCCCTAAAATAAAACTTCTAAATAAACAAAATATATTTTTTAATTTTTTTGTGCCCGACAAGGATTGACCTTGCTCCTACGTATTCTCATTTAGAATGAGAAATGAGGGTTCCGTAGTTCTTTTAGAAAACTGCTTTAAAATTTGTTTGAAAATTGATTGAGAATTTTGTTTGTAAAATGATTTTGGATTTTTGGGAAAGTGAACCTGACAAGGACTGGCCTTGCTCCTACGTATCTCCACTTTTGATGGAGAATCAAGGATCACGTAGTTCTGGCTAAAAAGATTGTTTGTTGTTTTGAAATTGTTGATGTTTTTGATTTTTGAAGATTTTTTTTATTTTTTAGTATTTTTTGATGTAATATTTAGATTTTTTTGCGTAATGAGCACTAGGCTGATGCGTACGATCGCACGAGCACTCACACGGCTTTTTCCTTGTTTTTGTTGTTTTGCGTAATGAGCACTAGGCTGATGCGTATGATCGCACGAGCACTCACACGACTTTTTTTTTATTTTATATTTTTGGTAATGAGTACTAGGCTGATGCATACGATCGCACGAGTACTCACACCGATATTTATATCATTACATGTTTTTTAAAGTTTTATAGTTTTTTTTTATATATTTTTTATTAAGAAGAGAGGTGAATTGAAATATCTATGACATAAAAATATCAAAAAAAGCATAGGATAAAATTGTAGTAGAAAATAGGATAAATTTATAAACTAAAAGAAAATTATCAAAATGAATATAAATAGAATGAAAAGAAAATGTGTACCTTGTTGAAGATTTGAAAGATGAAGCAAGATTTTGCTTGTAATAAGTTGTGAGAGGAGATAGATTGATGGTGAAGAAGATGAATTTATAGTGAAAATATGGTATGAAATTTACTATGTTTGAAGGGAATAGGAAATGGTAAAGTGTGAGAGAAAAATGGAGTAGAGTTTTGAGATAGAATGTAGAGATTTTGAGAGAGAAGAGATGGATATTATGTAATTGTGTGTGTGTGAAGTGAAGGGAATGTGGGTATTTATAGAGTTAAGGATGAAGAAAGTTGATGAATAAAAATAATATAATAAGTTGGTGGAAAATTTAGGTGAAATAAAATATAATTAAAAAAAAATGAATAGTAAAAGTTAATGTGGAAAATAAGTGAAAGAAATAATATAAAAAGTTGGTGGAGAAAGTAGGTGAAATAAAATATAGTAAATAGTAAAAGTTAATGTGGAAAATAAGTGAAAGAAATAATATAAAAAGTTGGTGGAAAATTTAGATGAAATAAAATATAATAAAAAAGATGAATAGAAAAAGTTAATGTGGAAAATAAGTGAAAGAAATAATAATAAAAAGTTGGTGGAGAAATTAGGTGTGGAAATTAAGTGAAAGAAATAATATTAAAAGTTGGTGGAGAAATTAGGTAAAATAAAATATAGTGAATAGTAAAAGTTAATGTGGAAAATAAGTGAAAGAAATAATATAAAAAGTTGGTGGAGAAATTAGGTGTGGAAATTAAGTGAAAGAAATAATATAAAAAGTTGGTGGAGAAATTAGGTGTGGAAATTAAGTGAAAGAAATAATATAAAAAAGTTGGTGGAGAAAGTAGGTAAAATAAAATATAGTGAATAGTAAAAGTTAATGTGGAAAATAAGTGAAAGAAATAATATAAAAAGTGGGTGGAAAAATAAGGTGGAGAAAAATGGATAATAAAAAATGTTGATGGAGAAGATATAATTAAAAATGTAAGTGGAATAATTAGAAAAGTTGATATATAAAATTAAAATGGAAATGATGTGGAAAAAGTAAATGAAAAAGGTAGATGATGTGGAGGGTGATGTGGATGGTGATGTGGAGTGTGGGGTGTGATAAGAGAAAAGGGGTGGTGAGGAAGTAAAAAAAGTAAGAGATTATTTTGGGCCATTGGATTAAGTGTGTAAAAGAAAATTTGGGGGTGCAAAAAGTAAAATAAATAGTATTTTTCATTTTGGTTTTTTATGTTTTTTTTTATTTTTATGATGAATTTTATTTACCCGGACGAAATTGGGTATTGATAGCTGCCCCTCTTTACTTAGATTTTACTAGATAATATGACAAACAACGTTTTTATATTATTAGAGTAAAAGATAAGTAAAGATAGAAATACTAATTTCGTCTGGGTTTCAAAGAGAAAAGAGGAGAATAACAATCGATTCAAGTACATAAGATGAAGAGAATTACGATGCAATAAAAAGGGTTCGACCATTGCCCAGCAGATGATCGAGATACCAATGGCAGAAAGTAAAATTGGGCTCGACCATTGCCTTACAGAGGGCCGAGATACCAATGACAGAATGTAAAATTGGGCTCGACCATTGCCTTGCTGGGGGCCGAGATACCAATGGCAGAAAGTAAAATTGGGCTCGACCATTGCCTTGCAGAGGGCCGAGATACCAATAGCAGAAAGTAAAATTGGGCTCGACCATTGCCTTGCAGAGGGCCGAGATACCAATGGCAGAAAGTAAAATTGGGCTCGACCATTGCCTTGCAGAGGGTCGAGATACCAATGGCAGAAAGTAAAATTGGGCTCAACCATTGCCTTGCAGAGGGCCGAGATACCAACGACAGAAAGTAAAATTGGGCTCGACCATTGCCTTGCAGAGGGCCGAGATACCAATGACAGAAAGTAAAATTGGGCTCGACCATTGCCTTGCAGAGGGTCGAGATACCAATAGCAGAAAGTAAAATTGGGCTCGACCATTGCCTTGCAGAGGGCCGAGATACCAATAGCGGAAAATAAAATTGGGCTCGACCATTGCCTTGCAGAGGGTCGAGATACCAATAGCAGAAAGTAAAATTGGGCTCGACCATTGCCTTGCAGAGGGCCGAGATACCAATAGCAGAAAATAAAATTGGGCTCGACCATTGCCTTGCAGAGGGCCGAGATACCAATGACAGAAAGTAAAATTGGGCTCGACCATTGCCTTGCAGAGGGTCGAGATACCAATGGCAGAAAGTAAAAATTGGGCTCGACCATTGCCTTGCAGAGGGTCGAGATACCAATAGCAGAGGAAAATTTAAATTCGACCATTGCCATGCAGAGGGTCGTTTGACAATCTGGACTTGACCATTGCCTTGCAGAGGGCCAAGATCACAGAGGAAAATTTAAATTCGACCATTGCCATGCAGCGGGCCGTTAAACAATCTGGACTTGACCATTGCCTTGCAGAGGGCCAAGATCGCAGAGGAAAATTTAAATTCGACCATTGCCATGCAGAGGGTCGTTTGACAATCTGGACTTGACCATTGCCTTGCAGAGGGCCAAGATCGCAGAGGAAAACTTAAATTCGACCATTGCCATGCAGAGGGTCGTTTGACAATCTGGACTTGACCATTGCCTTGCAGAGGGCCAAGATCGCAGAGGAAAACTTAAATTTGACCATTGCCATGCAGAGGGTCGTTTGATAATCTGGACTTGACCATTGCCTTGCAGAGGGTCAAGATCGCAGGGGAAAATTAAATTTGACCATTGCCATGCAGAGGGTCGTTTGACAATCTAGACTTGACCATTGCCTTGCAGAGGGCCGAGATACCAGAGGAAAACTTAAATTTGACCATTGCCATGCAGAGGGTCGTTTGACAATCTGGACTTGACCATTGCCTTGCAGAGGGTCAAGATCGCAGGGGAAAATTAAATTCGACCATTGCCATGCAGAGGGTCATTTGACAAATAGCAGAAATGTAAAATTGGGCTCGACCATTGTCTTACAGAGGGCCGAGATACCAATAGCAGAAATGTAAAATTTTGTGATTGAATTGGAAAGTTTGAATTTGTTCATTTGTTTTGAAATTTTGAGATGTTGAATATCTGATTTTTGATTGATTTTTTTTTTTTTGAGATAGAAATGAGTAACCATTTTTTTTTTAAATGAGAAGCATGGTTGATGTAAATTTTGAAATTGCAGTAGAAAGCTTTGATGCATGTTGATCTTTTTTTTCTTTTTGAAGGAAGAAGACTTGATAAATATTTACGAAAACAAATGCAAAATTTTTGAAAATGTGTACATGATGCTGATTCTGATGATTTTTTTTTTAAAAAAAAAGTTTGGAAATCAATAAACAAAGTGTTGCATTTTTGTACAAGGATTTTAAATCTCAATATGGAAGAGAGATATGGTGGATGTAAATTTTGAAATTTGAGGAGAAAACTTTGTTGTATGTTGATGATTTTTTTTTGGTCTTTTTGAAGGAAGAAGATTTGATGAACATTCATGAAAATAAATTCAAAGTTTATGAAAATATGTACATGATGTTGACTTGTGATTTTTTTGTTTTTGTTTTACTGGAAGATTGTGTCAATTTGTTTTCTTTGAAATCATCAAATTTATGAAGATTTAGACTTTCATTTTCCTTTTATGCAAAGGATGTCAAATTTTGAAGTCAAATGTTCAAAATGAAGCTTATGTGCTGGACATTTCTTGGTGAAATATTAGTGCGTACATGCTTGATATCAAGGGTTGGGACGAATATGTGGACGGATTTGGAGAGGTTTTGGCAGGTATAGGGATCAATGTGGGCCTGTCACTCCTCCAACTAGTTGTAAATGCCAATGTGAGATCAGAGATACTCTTCAAGCTGCCCCAGTTTGAGGTCTAGGAGAAACATTTGTATGGACAAATGTATCTATGAATTATCAGGGTGTCAAATCCATATATCTCACAAAGTTGCCCCTAGTTTTGGATACTAATCAGTGAAGGTCAAGGCAGATTGACATCATGCAAGGCCCAAAAGGTTGCCCCTTGTTTCGGGTTCGCAACTGTTAAGATGAATAGAAATCATGGAAGGCCAAAATGGCTGCCCCTGTTTTGAGGGTGACTTTATAAATTATGGGACCAATTAGAGTCATACAAAATTGAGATAAATGCCCCGGTTTCAATAGGATGGATAAATCAAGCTCATGAGAGGCCCACAAAGGTTGCCCAGCTGGGTGAATGGATTGATGAACGTCAGGATGAATGAGGCCCAACAGGGCTGCCCCTCGTTTGAGGGTGGGTTTGGAAGGGTTTTGGCAAGAAGGATGCCCTTAAATGACCTTTCTTTTTAGCCCGTTAGCAAGAAAATCCCCTCTTCCTAAGACATTTTATTTCTTCATTTTTATTTTCTGTTTTTTTTTACAACTATATTGCAAGTCATTTCAACTTATCACACAATTAATCTTTATGAAAATTAAAGAAATCATCATTCAATCAGTGTGGGCTTTTATTCGGCTTGTAATGATGTTGTGGGCTGAAGGGTATTCAAACAACGGATAAGGCCCAAACAAATGTTTTTAGGTTATTATTTTTTGAAACAAGAGTTACCATTTTGGTCCTGAATTTGCTATTTGTCAACCTCCTCAATGCTTTTCTCTTCTTAAGATCACCACTCAGTGTTTCTTCTTTCTATTTGCTCTTCTTGATGAACTTTCTTTCTTTGATCACTAAGTGTCTTTTGTTCGCATCCTGAGTCGACTTCTATTGTAATGGTAACTCTTACTCGGGTAAATTTGAAAAAGAATTATTTCTTGGCTCAAATGGGTATCAATGGATATATTTTTTTGTTTCTTTTTGGATGAAGGAAAATGGCCACACATCATCTTGAACTCTGGTCACTTTATTTTCGAAAGATTAACTCTATGACAAATCAATTGACTTCAACACGAGTTGTTTTTCTTTTTATTTTCTTTTTTTGAAACTCTTTTTTTTTGTCTTTGAAGGATTCAGGGATCATCTAACTAACAAAATTATGGACAGGCACATTTGCCCCAAAACATAATTTTGTTCATCTTGGGCAACGATCGTGGTCAATCCTTTTACACAATGAAGGCCGGAGGATGGATGTTTTCAAACAAAAGATCAACTAAGGCTGACAGGTAGATGTTTACAAACAAAGGTTCAATTAAGGCTGAGTAAGAGGGATATTACTAAGGAATGAGTATTCTCAAGCAATGCACATACTGAGGTTCAAATGGCAAATGTGACCCAATTATCTGACCCAACAAAGGATGACATCCATTTTCTTTTTATACTTAGAATAACATTGTTAGCAAAATGATGCAGATGAAATTTTGATGATGTCCAAATCAAGTCAAGACCAATCAAGAATCAAAATGATCTGAAGATTTGTATTGTGATGGAAAGCTTTTGTAATACTCTTAGAAATATGTATAGGACGTAGATCAGAAAAGGAAAAGTGTTTTGTAAAATTACTATAGTAAATCATTGCAACAAAACACTATAGTATTCACATGAATAGTAACACTATTCACGTGAATAGTGACGGTTAACGGTAAGAGTATCGCACTTAACACGGACGTTGGGGAAACTAGTCGTTGAAGAAACTAGCCGTTTATGACCGTTGGACAAACTAGCCGTTTATGGCCGTTGGACAAACTAGCCGTTTATGGCCGTTGGACAAACTAGCCGTTTATGGCCGTTGGACAAACTAGCCGTTTATGGCCGTTGGAGAAACTAGCCGTTAAGTTTGTCTTTTAGTGAATGGAAGAGTCTTTGGATGAGTCTATAAATAGACTCTCATTTTCTCTCAAGAAGAACATAACTAGAGACACAGAAACTCTTCCCTTGTGCTCAAATACTCAGAAATTCTTGAGACTTGTGTGTTCTTGTTCGGCTTGTGAAACTCTTGTCTGTGGAGCTGGTGAAGTGCTGCTACGGTGACAGAGGAAATAGCCGGTTCATCCTTGGTGTGTCTAAGGAGGTGTTCGGAAGAGAATCATCCTTCGTGAAGTATTCGGAGGAGGTGTTCATCCTTTGTGAAGACTCAAAGGAGGTGTAGGTTCATCTCTTGTGGTATCAAGAGAGGTGGTTTCTAAACTCTTACAAATTGTTTCTTTGTGATTGTAATTTGTAATTGTTTTGTGATTAGTGAATTGTTTATCTTGTTTGAGATAAACGACTGGACGTAGGATTGGTAAGATCCGAACCAGGATAAAATCATCTGTGCAAATTTCTCTCAACCTTACTCTCGCTTTATTTGTCTTTATTATTTGTTTGGTAAGTTTATTTGAGTAGAAATTAAAAGGCACACGTTCGTATTAAAAACCCTCTTGGTTTGTTATTCCACGCTAACCATTCCGCTGCAGCCGCTCTGACAAACATAAACTTGATGACTTACCTCGAAAACAATTGACTCAATTATCCTTTTGAATTTTTCAAATTTGTGTTCTTTTTTTGATGAATACAGAAATGTAATGATGAAACTAATTGAAATAAATCTTTTTGAATTTTCAAAATTGTGCATCATTCTTTTATGAAGAAATCATGCGAATCATTCAAACATATTTTTTTTTTGTATTTTTTCACTTGGGCTATCCTTTTTTTTTAATGGAAATATGCCTCATGAAACGAAAACTGATGCACTTATTGAAAGAAATATTTTTTGTATTTTTCACACTTATATGCTAATGAGGGAAAATTATGCAATTCACTGAAAGAAATCTTTTTGTATTTTCAAACTTATGCTGCATTTTATTTTATGAATGAAAAATGTGTTAATGAGAAAAAATTATGCAGTTTATTGAAGGAAATATTTTTGTATATTTTTTTAATAGAGAACGAGAAATGGACTTAATGAGGTTGGAATTGGACTTTTCTTTTTGACACGGGAAAAATCCAAATCGGATTGGACCTGAAGAGAATTGACATAGAAGGAAGTTGGACTTACCAGGCACAATGACCCAATGAATCAGATGACTTGAGCCGTGAAAGCTTGACACAAGAAAATGACAAAGAAAATATTTTTTCATTTTTCATATTTTATGGTACAAGCTAAAAGAAATTCATATTATTATTTTTAGAAGATTTCAGAAAATTGAATTAGAGAAGATTTCACAACACTCTCTCGACCCAATGGGACCAAAAACTATTCTTCTTATGTTCATAACAAAATCTTGAACAGGGTCTGAATTCCCCTATTTTCATTTTTAGCAATTATGAATTTGACAACACAAAACAAACGGAGACAAGCGTTTCCTTCTATTTTTTAGGATTTCATATGCACTGACTCAAGAAAAACCACATATGCCAACTGGGCCTAATGGGCTCGCACACTGTTCATCTTTAATTCTTAATTTTTTTTGACAACAAATTCCAACAAAATCATGCATGATAATTTGGAAGACTGTACTGAAAACACATTGTTAACAATTTGTATCTTCCACAATTATGCTGCTTTTTTATTTGACAAATATATTACTGAAGGAAAATTATGCAATTTACTGAAAGAAATCTTTTTGTATTTTTTGACAGAGAAGGACAATTGGACTCAATGGGCTCCGAACCAATCTTTTCTCTCTTTTTTTGTTTTGTTTTTGTTTTTTTTTCGCTTTCCGACACGGGAAAATCCAGATCGGATCGGACCTGAGGAGAAGTAACATAGAAGGAAGTTGGACTTACCAGGCACATTGACCCAATGGGTCAGATGACCTGAGCCGTGAAAGCTTGACACAAGAAAATGACAAAGAAAATATTTTTTCATTTTTCATAGTTTATGGAACAAGCTAAAAGAAATTCATTTTTCATTTTTTGTTATGAGAGGATTTCACAAGATTGAACTAAAGAAAATTTTGCAACACTACTAGACTCAATGGGCCTAACACTATTCTTTTTACAACCATGACAAAATCTTCAGACAAGGGTCTGAATTCCTCTATTTTTATTTTTTGCACAAATACTTGTTCACACAAATGGAAAGGGAAATTATGAATTGAAAACACAAAATCTACATAAACACGTATTTTTTTATTTTCCAGAATTTCAGATGCACTGGTTCAAGAGAAACCACATATGACAACGGGCCTAATGGGCTTAAAAACTGTTCATCTTTCAATCTCAGATTTTTTTGTTACAAATTCAAAGAAAATCACACATGACAACTTGGAAGATTGTACTCTAAAGACATTGTTGAAAATTTGCACTTTGATCATTTTTGAGTTTTTTGGATTGACTTTTATTTTACAAGACTTCAAAGAAAAATGGGTCAAACTTTGACCTGAAGCAAAATGAATGCAAGGTAGTCTCAGCTTAACGGGCCAGACATACCCAAATGTGAGTGCCACACAAGGAATTGAAAATATTTTTATTTTTATTATTTATTTTTTTGTTTTAAACTGAAGTCTGACATTATGTGAAGATTATGAAACATGATGAGGGAAACATTTTTTTTATTTTATTTATTTAATTGAGAAAACAAAACTAAGGAAAACAATACACTGAAAATGGGCCCAGATGGGCTCAACGATAACTTTTCCCACTATCACACTGAAAAAATTGAAATCTAACTTGAATTCTTTTTTTTTTTTGACAAATCCATAATGATACATCATTCAACAGCAAAAATGTGAAAACAAAATATTTTTGACATATTTTCAAAAGAAGTAAACTCGAGAGAACACCACGAAGGATATTGGGCCTAATGGGCTCGAGCAGCGTTCCCTTCTTTTCTTTTTTCCTTTTTTAGATTTATTCAAAATGTAGAAGAAGAAGGAATAAAAATCAAACAAAATGGCGTGATGTTAAAATACACACATGCCAAAATAATTCTTCACTCAAATTTATATTTCAGAAGAATTGGGTTCAAAGAAAGTTAACCTGACAATGAGGCCCAATGAACCTGAAAATGTCCTTTATCATGAAAATGAAAAACAATTTTGAACACTTCAAATTTTACATCACTCCATTTATTATTCTTGAAAATTTTCTATTTATCACATTTTTTATATTTTGTTTTATTATTTTTTTGGTGAAATCGGATCATTTATGGTGTCCTGAATTGGGCCGGATCGACCCAACAAAACCCTACCCGTTTTCAGATTTTCAAAATTTTTTTTTTTGAACTCAGAAAGATTAGACCGACACCAGACGGTTGCAGTGACCGGAACTGTAGCTATAGTGGATTTGCTTGGCTATAAGTCGAGAGCTCATCCGCGTCGAGCGGCATTTCTCGATCTGCCCACTCTCTCTCTATCTTTCTCCTTCTCTCTGCTCTCTCTCCTCTGAGCATTTTGGATTTCACGAGGAAACTCTGTCCGCGTGCCTTCTGAGATCAGCGAGGAGCCTCCGCAAACCCTTCTTCCCTGGGTAAGTCTTCTGAGCTCTTAAACCTTTCTTTCTTTCCTTTAAGCTTTTCTGTTTTTGCTTTTCCTTTTACTCTTTAGCTTTCTATTTCTGCTTTTCTTTTATGCTTTCCGTTATGTTGTTCTTTCCTGCTTTCCTTTCCTGCTTTCTGCTTTGCTTGCTTTTATTTCCATCTTGCCCTTCTCTGCTTTTCATTCTGAGCCTTCTTTCTTCCTCTTTTTTAATTTTAAAAACTTAAAAACACAACTGTCTTAAACTTAAGGGGTATATAGGCTGGAAACCAGACGTTAATCTCCCTTCGATTAAAGGTATGGCAGAGACAATCGGGTAGAACAACGCCACGTACCCCATAAAAACATAAAACTTAAAAAGAGAACGAACCGGACACGGACAATATGGACATAGTTTTATTTGTATGGACCGGACATGGACAATATGGACATAGATCCGTTTAGGAACCTTTGCAAGGACCATGAAACAGATCACAAACTGGACAATAAGACTCGAAAGACCCAATACAAAGAACAAAATTAGCTTAAAAGAAACACAATGGAAGAAGACATTAGACTATGAACATAGTATTTTTGTTATTTATGGTTTGTTTTGTTTTTTTTTTTATTTATTTAGACAAATTATAGAAATGGATGAGAAGGAAATGGAGATGGAGAGACCGACCTGCCCAAAGTGGCGTCCGACAGACGACCAAATCAGGATAATGACCAACATTTACAATTACGGAGTCACTCACCCAAGTCGAGCTCAGATTTTTGAGATCACTACTCGAATCAGGGCATTCGGAGAAGCGGAGGAGTACAACGTCCAGTGCTGGTTTAGCAATCATGGGAATAGAGTAAGACGTTGGCAAGCGGAATTGGACCCCACCGGCACCCTCTTTTCTCTACTACCCCAGTACATGTATGGTAAAACCCTAACTTCACCCTTGTCCTTTTAATTTTTTTCTCTCTTCCTTCTTTTGACACAATTATTTCTTTTTATTATTATTATTTCCTTTTATTTTTTGGAGAAACCGGTTGGGTAGTCATGAGGGCTCCGAAGCTTCTGGACCTCTTCCCCGTTCCCATCATAATCGATGGAGAAACAGAGATTCCTCCTCCTCCGCCAGTGACTTTTCGTGCCAGAGCTCCCTCAACGGAGCTCTCCCTTAGACCACCACAACCAGCTCGAGAATTCTTTTTTCACTGAAAACTTTTTTTTTTGCATGTTTTTGTGGGCCGAGTGTGGCCAAAATTTGAATAAGGACTGTAATATGGACACTTAAGTTTTTTGTTTTGGACTGTAATATTAACGATCACTAATGATCGACCCCCGAACATCTTTTATTATGTTTTTTATGTTTTTTGTTTTTTTTATGTGATTTGGTAACTTTGCATTTTTTCTGTTAGATCTGTCAGTTTAATTCTGTTATTATTTTTTTGTATTTTATTTTTTTATGTTTTTTTTTCTGTATTTTCTTTCAATGAATAGTCTCTTTAAGGAGACTGCAATTGTAATAATTTTTTTTATTATTTTTTTTTATTATGTAAGATAGGTAAGATCGTTCCGTGCATTTGATTTTTCAATACTATATTGGTATTTGTGTTCAATATTCTTCCCTCTGTCTTTTGTTGTAATTTTTGCTTTGATGATGAAATGAATTAGATCTTGTGTCCTTCTTTGATTTATTCGGTCTAAGCAAATTCCAATCAATTATCTTGTATGAAACAATGAAGAAATAGGCTTAAAAAAAAATTATATTTACAATGAAGGAAAATAAGAAAAATTGACTTCAAATAAAACATGAGATCTAAAGTAAAAATGATAAACAAATTTTCAATGAAATATTTGTATGAAACAAATGAAAAAAATGGGCTCAAGAGGAAATAATTTATATTCGAAAATAAGGAAAATTGACTTCGAATAAAAAATGAGATCTGAAGTGAAAATGATAAACAAAATTTCAATGAATTATTTGTATGAAACAACGAAAAAAAATGGGCTCAAGGTAAGCCTCTGATGAAAATGAGGACCAATAAAATCATGAGCTCTGAAAAACAATATTGAACAATATGAATTTGAATTTTCGGTGACCCTTTTTTTTTGAAAACCGGACTCAAACAAAAGCATGCACGAACCCAAGAATTATTCTCAAAACTTAAAAAATATGGTTTCATTCATTATTATTTTTTTGAGTTAATTTTTATTTTTTGACTTACGAAAAATAAATATATGTACATCTCAGAACAATTAAATTTTAATTGAAAGGAAAGATATTGCACGCTTAAAACAAAATATTCTATCAAAAAGATTTTTTTTTTTTTGAAGGATAACAATTCGCATTTTATTTGTATGAAAAATGAGGTCCAGAAATTTAAAATAATGATCTATATTGCCCCAAAATATGTACACTTTATTAATTAATTTTTTTTTTCCAGATTTTTTTATGTCCCAAAAATATTTTTAAGAAATTCTAAATTGTTTCCTTTTTGAATGATTCCGAGAACAAAATTAATTTTATTTTATTTTATTTTCATATATTTTTTTTTTGTAAAATAGGAAATGATAGACAAACTGAAACAAAATAGTCTCCCTTTTGTGCCGTATCAGAGGTTGAAATGACTAAAGTTCTAAGGCCAAATATATGCACTCACAAGGATAGTTCCCTAATGCTTAAATCAAGGCCACCAGAGCTATGGCTCTTTTCATTGTTTCTCCACAACAGTTAGAGTAATCAACTAGATGCGGAGACACAAATGAAGAGAACAGACTCTAGCTGGGGTTCTCACGATAGCCAAACAGGAAGTACATCCCAGAGTGACATCGCTACACAACCCCTCTAATTCTAAGTTGCGCTCAGACCCGGGTATAGGGCCCCACTCATGATATGCATAATGTGTAGAGGGAGATTATAATGTAAAACAACAATAAACACAGATAAGTAGACATATCAAACATAAGTAAGGAACAATTATTTCAAACATAAAGTAAAAGAAACTCACATGCAATTATTCCAAATATCAAACATAGATAAGGAAAAAGGGAATAAAAACATAAAGTAAAAACCACATCGAATTCGCTTATCTAATTAAATGGCCTGACTCTCTGACGTCCCCAGCGGAGTCGCCATCTGTCGCAACCGGAATCGCGACGGGACCACGATCCGTGAAAAATAAAAAAAGAAATCGTTTTTGAAAAAAGAGATTTGGAGTCGCCACCATAGTTTATTCTGGAAAACTACGGAAAAACCATAAAATGATAAGGCATGGTCTGCGAAAATGAGATTCTAAGTTCGGGAGTCGGTTACGTGTAGGGAAGGTATTAGCACCCTACAACGCCTGCCCTAAGGCAGTACCTTTAATTAAATATGCGAATGTGATGTGGTTTTCAAAATGTTTAACTTCCCCCTAAAATAAAACTTCTAAATAAACAAAATATATTTTTTAATTTTTTTGTGCCCGACAAGGATTGACCTTGCTCCTACGTATTCTCATTTAGAATGAGAAATGAGGGTTCCGTAGTTCTTTTAGAAAACTGCTTTAAAATTTGTTTGAAAATTGATTGAGAATTTTGTTTGTAAAATGATTTTGGATTTTTGGGAAAGTGAACCTGACAAGGACTGGCCTTGCTCCTACGTATCTCCACTTTTGATGGAGAATCAAGGATCACGTAGTTCTGGCTAAAAAGATTGTTTGTTGTTTTGAAATTGTTGATGTTTTTGATTTTTGAAGATTTTTTTTATTTTTTAGTATTTTTTGATGTAATATTTAGATTTTTTTGCGTAATGAGCACTAGGCTGATGCGTACGATCGCACGAGCACTCACACGGCTTTTTCCTTGTTTTTGTTGTTTTGCGTAATGAGCACTAGGCTGATGCGTATGATCGCACGAGCACTCACACGACTTTTTTTTTATTTTATATTTCTGGTAATGAGTACTAGGCTGATGCATACGATCGCACGAGTACTCACACCGATATTTATATCATTACATGTTTTTTAAAGTTTTATAGTTTTTTTTTATATATTTTTTATTAAGAAGAGAGGTAAATTGAAATATCTATGACATAAAAATATCAAAAAAAGCATAGGATAAAATTGTAGTAGAAAATAGGATAAATTTATAAACTAAAAAAAAAATTATCAAAATGAATATAAATAGAATGAAAAGAAAATGTGTACCTTGTTGAAGATTTGAAAGATGAAGCAAGATTTTGCTTGTAATAAGTTGTGAGAGGAGATAGATTGATGGTGAAGAAGATGAATTTATAGTGAAAATATGGTATGAAATTTACTATGTTTGAAGGGAATAGGAAATGGTAAAGTGTGAGAGAAAAATGGAGTAGAGTTTTGAGATAGAATGTAGAGATTTTGAGAGAGAAGAGATGGATATTATGTAATTGTGTGTGTGTGAAGTGAAGGGAATGTGGGTATTTATAGAGTTAAGGATGAAGAAAGTTGATGAATAAAAATAATATAATAAGTTGGTGGAAAATTTAGGTGAAATAAAATATAATTAAAAAAAATGAATAGTAAAAGTTAATGTGGAAAATAAGTGAAAGAAATAATATAAAAAGTTGGTGGAGAAAGTAGGTGAAATAAAATATAGTAAATAGTAAAAGTTAATGTGGAAAATAAGTGAAAGAAATAATATAAAAAGTTGGTTGAAAATTTAGATGAAATAAAATATAATAAAAAAGATGAATAGAAAAAGTTAATGTGGAAAATAAGTGAAAGAAATAATAATAAAAAGTTGGTGGAGAAATTAGGTGTGGAAATTAAGTGAAAGAAATAATATTAAAAGTTGGTGGAGAAATTAGGTAAAATAAAATATAGTGAATAGTAAAAGTTAATGTGGAAAATAAGTGAAAGAAATAATATAAAAAGTTGGTGGAGAAATTAGGTGTGGAAATTAAGTGAAAGAAATAATATAAAAAGTTGGTGGAGAAATTAGGTGTGGAAATTAAGTGAAAGAAATAATATAAAAAAGTTGGTGGAGAAAGTAGGTAAAATAAAATATAGTGAATAGTAAAAGTTAATGTGGAAAATAAGTGAAAGAAATAATATAAAAAGTGGGTGGAAAAATAAGGTGGAGAAAAATGGATAATAAAAAATGTTGATGGAGAAGATATAATTAAAAATGTAAGTGGAATAATTAGAAAAGTTGATATATAAAATTAAAATGGAAATGATGTGAAAAAAGTAAATGAAAAAGGTAGATGATGTGGAGGGTGATGTGGATGGTGATGTGGAGTGTGGGGTGTGATAAGAGAAAAGGGGTGGTGAGGAAGTAAAAAAAGTAAGAGATTATTTTGGGCCATTGGATTAAGTGTGTAAAAGAAAATTTGGGGGTGCAAAAAGTAAAATAAATAGTATTTTTCATTTTGGTTTTTTATGTTTTTTTTTTATTTATTTTTGTGATGAATTTTATTTACCCGGACGAAATTGGGTATTGACACCTGCATATAAGACTTGTCCATGCATTATCTCAACATCAATCACACAATAAAGCAGCACCAGATATCAATAACGCATCACACACATATTATAGCCAAACCATCCAAACATATATCATTAAGCTGAGTACATATTTCAAAGTCATAGTTCCATAAGTAAAAGTAAAAGAAAACTCCTATTAGGATAGTATTCATCAGTAAATGCTATCCAACATCCATCAGTAGATGCTTCTCAACAAATCTAGCATCCATCAGTAGATGCTCTCATAGATCGACCCTGGCTATCATCTGAGTCATCCTCCTCATCTTCATCATCTTCCTCTTCCTCCTCTTCTTCTTCATCTTCCTTCTTAACTGTGGCACCAGAGGCTCTAACTCCTCCACCATCATGAGCTGGATCTGCAGGCCAAGCAACATAAGCCTGAAATTCCTCGAGTCATGAACTTCCTCTCAGGAAAGGCGGAAGTTAGATTCATCATTATAGCTTGCTCGCCTCTATATAGTGCCTCCATCCTAGACTCCATTAGAGACATGTACATGTTTCTCATCTGGAATGGCGCAGCGTCCTGAGCAGCATCCTAAGCCTGCCCCTGCTGATCCTGCTGTGACACTCTCCTGTGAACCCTTGGAGGCTGAGGTGTTGGCATAGGTATTCCAGCTTCATCCAACAAGCAGTACTGGGTATAGTATGAAGCACAATGTTTGCTCCACCTCAGCATAATTGATGTTCTCCTCCATAGCTAGAGCAAACTGACATTGATCTCCAGTCCATTCAGACCCAAGGAAATTGTTGATGGTGTCAACATCATAGTGAATTCTCTTCCCTCTTACATAACTGCTATAACCCTCATGATTGTTTCCAAATCCCCTCGCATTGGTGTAGAACACCTTCACCACGGCTATGTTGGCCGGTGAAGGGTTAGAGGCTACATTCTCCCATTGCCTGCTTCCCAGAGTTTTTCCAAACTCAGGTGCCATAGTGGGTATCAGTCCCACCTTCCTCTCCATCAAAAGTCTCTTATTCTGGACCGTCTGAAAATGTCTCTCATGCATTTTTGAGTGGAATTTGTTGGAATAGATATGTTCGTTTCTCTTCTGTCCTTTATCAACAGTATGCTTCACACGTTTTCCAGATGATGAGGTCATACCTGCACCACAATCAAACACAATATTCTGCTAATGAATATTCCATAATATCTATGCATTTTAACACATCCTCACTAGTCAACATAACCATCCTATCATCTAAACACCCATCAACATAAAAATCCTTTTTCTCCAACGCTGAGGGCGAATCAGAAGGCCCTCATCTGTATCTGCACATGACTAGAGTCACCAAAAACACACACAATGAAACAGTTGCGCTGGCGCTGAGGGCCTAGTGAGGGGCGCTCATTAGAGTCTCCAATTGTTGAATCATAATCTTATTCTGTGCCAACAGAGCATCTTGAGAATGCAATTGTAGAACTCCCTTTTGTTGCAGTTGAGTCTTTTCACTATGCATCTCATTATCATTTGTAGCGATATTTTCAATCAAATCATAGGCTTCCTCTGGAGTCTTGCACTTGATATTACCTCCAGCTGAGGCATCTAACATCAATTTAGTTTGTGAACTTAGAACTCCAAGGAATATAATGACATTTGTAGGTTCATCAAAATCATGAGTAGGCGTCTTTCTCAACAACCTTAAAACTTGTCCAATGCTTGCCCTAGTGTTTCATCCATGCCCTACCTGAAAGAAGAAATTTCCTGCTTACCTTTGTTTACTTTTGATTGTGGGAAGCATTTGTTTAGAAACGTTTCAAGCACAATTTCACACTCAGTAAAACTATTCTCCGGAAAAGACTTCAACCACATCTTAGCATTGCCTCCCAAAGAGAAAGGGAACAAGCTAAGTCTAATAGCTTCATCTGGCACACCATTGATCTTCACAGTGTTGCATATTTCATTGAATGTGGTCAGATGCTCATATGGATTTTCATGTGACAATCCATTGAATTGGTTTCACTTCACCAATTGAATCAACGCAGGCTTCATCTCCATATTTGTAGCACTAACCCTCGGTCTTGCAATGCTATTGAAATGATGAGGGCCAATTACTGTTGCATAATTTGCCAAGGTACGTCTACCATTCTGCTCTTCAGCCATATTTTCTATCTCCTGGTCAGATATTTGAGGTGAAGGCTGTAATAAAGTCTCAGGAGAAGGGAAAAGTTCTCTGAACATTCTGTTTCTCCTTTGTCTTCTTCTATTCTCCAGACCTGCAAGAAGACGTTCAGAAACTTTTGTGCTCCTATTTCGAATTGTACCCTGCATACACTAGAGAACAAAACACTAGAGCACCCAATTAGCACTAACAGATAGAAATAATAACAAGACAAAAAAGATAAAAAAAATTTAAAGATAAAGTCTAATCGGTTAAGAATCACACAAAAGTATAGTTTAAACCACGAGTCCTCGGCAACGGCGCCAAAAGCTAGTTAAGATGTCAGCAAGTGTACCGAATCGTATCAAGTAATAATATATGGTAAAACCAAGTATCATTTCCCAAAGAACTCACGACACTAAAGAGTTATGTGATTACCCAACTAATTAAGACTTTTGAAGAACAATTTAGTGGTTTTGAATGCAAATGCTATAAAAATAAACATGAATGCAATTTTGACCAATTGAAAGAAAAACACAAAGGGGAATGCATGATGTTGAAAATATGAGATGAATATGTTGTTGGGGTTTAGATTTCACCAAGTTTCCTCTCATACATGTATGAATTCATCTTCTTCATTAATGTTAATATCACTTTCTAAATTACTTAAAACCTGATGTCTCGGCGAAGAAAGCCTATCCTTAATTAATAGTTTACAATGTCTTGTCGCCCTAGCAATTAATTATGCATTACATATGCACAAAAGCTTAAGATAACCAAAACTCATATCTCTATATCTAGCAATACTACTTTTGAGAGCAATTCTCCAGATCTAGGTTTCCCCGTATGTGTCCATATCACGAAAACCAATAATCATGCCATGAATGAGTTAAACATAAAAAGCATTAAGCAAAGAAGAATAACCCTAACAATTAATGAAAGAAGCATAAATAAATAAGAATCAATTCAAATACATGACAGTTCACAAGGTTACATGACCCCCCAACAACAAAGAATGTTTAGTTCCCCATCATCATGGAGAAACTAGATGAATAATAGAATGAAAAAAGATTGAAAAACCCTAAAAAATGAAGAGGAGAGCTTCTGCATCCACTTCTGCCTTCAGAGAGTTGGAGAAAATCTGAATTTGTGTCAATTCTGTTCAGAGATACCCTCTCTAGGTCGAGTTAATCCTTAAATAGGACTGAATTGGGCATGGGCCAACGTTGCCACCGCTCAGCGCCCCTACTTAAGGCGCTCAGGCATGCTTGTGAGAAGAATGACGCTCAACGTCCAATGGAGGGCACTCAGGTGTGAAACGTTGCAGGAAAGGTGGCGCTCAGCGCCCTAAAAAAGGCGCCCAAGCGTGGATGCGAGGCTCTAGCGCTGAGGGTCATGAAAAGGGCACCCAAGCGTGAGTGCGACCTTCTATAACCTTCTCTTCTGGTCCTCTTTCTGTCCTTTATGAGTTCCAACATCTTGACAACTTAACTCCTCTTCCAATTCATCCCAATTTCCTACAAAACCAAGGGGATTTAGTGATAAAATCTTCAAGTGTAACCTTAACTCTCTTATTTCCCAAAATAAACCAAAATCAAGAGAACAAACAAGTTTCTAAGTCAAAAAGGGTTCATTTGATATCAAAATTCACTCTCAAATAACGGTGAAATCAACCATTATCACTCCCTATGTGTTCAAGTTTCGCACTTCCATCCTTCACCTTTTCCCAAATAAAATGAAACCCGACATCTATATGCTTAATCCTTTCGTGGTTGACCAGATTCTTGACCAACTCAATTGTCAATCTATTATCTACTGGAATCACCACCTTATCTTCTTGCTTTATCTCTAGCTTATTCAATGTGCTTTTAGACCAGACTGCATGTCGCACACTCTAAGATGTTACCCCATTCTTGGCCTCACACGACGACATCGCCACAATGGGTTACTTCTTTGAGATCCATGTGAAGTTCGTGTTCCCCATAAAGAAGACATAATCTGCCATACTCTTCCGGTCATATATGTCTCAAGACCACAAATTAGCCCAAATAAAAGTGAAAATCTATTTACAACAAAGGAGTTAGTTCTATATACAAAATGAAGTGTACATAAGTTAGAAACCTCACAAAATTCTAGTATTGACACGAGTTCCCCGGCAACGGTGCCAAAAACTTGTTAATCTCTTTGGCAAATGCACCAAATCGTTCAAGTAATAAATTGTGGTAAGACCAAGTATCGTTTTTCCAAGAGACTCGTAATACTAGAAAATTATACGATTAACAACTCATCTAGACTCAAGAACAACTCATCATTTAAGAATATATATGCAAAAAGATAAATTCACAAGTAATTACAAGGTTGGACTTTGGTATTGAACGCACTTGAAATGGAAAAAACTAGAAATGGTATGAAATGACATTGTTAAGGTTAGTTTTCACCAATGCACTCTTGTGTATAACCAATTTCATCTCCTCTCTATCAATTTACTAAAGTCAATCCACTAAAACACTCTAGCCCTAATCCCTTAGGTGAAAGAGCCTAGGTTTTCCTTATCAAACTCCAATCCCTTGGACAATCTAACAAGCAAACCCGCATTAAGAACTAGGATCTAAGACAACATGTGAATCATATCCCATCCCTAGCTCAATGACCCACAAGGACTCTTGTTTCAGTTCAAGATTTCATATCCCATCCCTGGCTCAATGAAACCCCAAAATCAAGTCATGAACGTCCCCATTACATGCAAGCTTTAAGATCAGAAACAAGAATACTATTAATAGATAGAAAATGCATTTATAAATACGAAACAATCATTCATTACACAAGAGTTCATAGGCTACATCTAACCCTAACAAGATGAATCTGGTTCTCCATTTCATGGAGAATCCTAAAGCTTACAAACATGGAAGGTGGAAGAAGAAGAAGACCCAAAGGAAGAGGAGGAGATGTTCCCACAAGCTCCTCGCGCCCTCCATGAGCTCCAGATGTGAAATCGTGCCTCCAAAGAACCAAAGACCATTTTTCTTTCTGCCTCGTGAGTATAAATACTGCCCGAATTCTCCCTTAAGCTAAATTATTCTCACTTAAGTGAGAATAAACTTCTTGGAGAAGATAGTCATTCTCGCTTAAGCTAAATTATTCTCGCTTAAGCGAAAATGACTTTTAAATCAATGATTTCCTGGATCACTGAGGCTCTTCAATGTAATGGAGGATCTTTCTAACATCGAAATAGATCAAAAAAACAACGGATTATAGTATTATTTACGTAATGTAGCTCAAAATATAGATAAATACTAAAACTAAATAAAAGAGAGGATTTAAGCAAGTAATAAGCTAAAGAAGAGTTGATTTTTGCTACTAAAATGATGCTTAGATAATGGTAAGAATTAGCATTATCAGGTATCGTCTTTGTAAACTTTCTTAAGAGTCCACCACACTTCTCATGAAGATTTTTCATTCACTATCTTCTCAGAGCCAGATTCATCAACAGCTTGGTACAATATGTACAAGGCTTATTGATCCTTTATACGTGATTTTCTTAATGCAACAACTTGGGTCACTGTCTGTTCTTCATCTTTTGCGTGTTCTTCGTAGTCATTGGCAACAACATCCCATACATCGTGGTATCAAAGAAGAGTTCTCATCAACACACTTCAATTGTCAAAGTTGACTTTCTTTGTCAACTTAGGTAGGGACACACTATTTGCTAGGTTGTCCATCTTTTTCTCATTATCTCTCACACTCAGATACTTAGGCTCTCTTAGCTCTGATACCAATTTGTTAGAAAATATGAAATTCAGTTAAAGATTCTGAATATGCTTCTTGTGTATCTTCATTCCACATGAACGTTACAATTTATAGGCAAAAGTTTGGCCTTTCATCTACATACCATAATGCTCCCAATTATTAACACTATAATGACTATAAAACATAAGAGAGTAACTTTCAAACTCTTTCTCACTAACATCCCATTCTAGTAGAATAAAACTACCAAAATAAAACATTACATAGATGATAACTTACTAGAACTACCAACTACAATTGAAGAAGATTTTATACTTGAGGAACAAAACACTATCTATGTTGTTGCTTCACTCTTAACCACATGCTGAAACGACTAAAAAGGCGTCCTCCATAAGCTCACACGATTTTAAGGTGATCATTGCAAAAGAGAAAACACACACAAGCAACAAAGACAAAAGCAAGGGTAAACTAGTGATACAAAACATTTTCATAATTCATCAAAACATGTTAAACATTTTACTTAAAGATACACATCTCACACCAAATCAACCAAACAATTTATGCATGACAACCGCCCTTTGACTTGACTATCCTGATTAGTATGAATATGTAGCTATGACAGTTCGTGCACTTGTTGTGGTGAAACAGCTGGCGCACCCCAAGCTACCACACAAGGTTAGTCTGTTATCACTCACCTCAGGCCAAGGGAAATCCCCTAGGCTATGACCTCCTACTATTCTCACGAAATGCCTCACCCTTCTCTACTTGAGAATAGGTGACCATTAGAATGTTAGGATGAACTCCAAGATTGAGCTTCCCATATTCATACTTACAACCTTTTGAAACCACCATTGAGAAATTCCTCCATAGAATTCTCTTCCACACCATTTGAAACCATGATTGAAACCATATACTTTCTCTTTGGAACCACAATACATAACATTGACCACCACATAATCTCATAAACACTTTCATACCATTCAAAATGAATAAAAATATAACTTCACTCCATATGAAAAGAGGAATGGAAAGAATAAAAAAAAAATCCCTTAGACTAGTCGCTGAGCGATCAAGCTCGTTGAGCGACCATAGAGTTCTCTCGCCCAGCGACCTAGCTCACTGTGTGAGTAAAATGACAATGTTCCAGACCCTCAACCCTCTTGCTCAGTGACCCAACTCGCTAGGCAAAAGTAGAGACAGTGTGCCAGACCTTGCAGCCATTCGCTCAACGCACCAAGTATGTTCACTCAGCGTAAGCCCATTCGTTCCACGCACCAAGTTTGTTCGTTGAGAAAAAATAGAAACATTGGCTTATGCTCACTCACCTCTCGCTCAACGGGGAGCTTGCTCAGCGAGACTGCAAAATTCTACAGCACAAAAACTATAGAATTTGCATTACTTAACCCCTCAAAACCTATTTTATGCATCTTTCCCTACTTCTAACACTTTTAAATCGTGTTATATACTTAATTATACTCAACCAAGTGTGCTTAAACAATCCTAACCTTATTCTAAAGTGTTTACTAGCTAAATTGAACTTCAAAATCTATCCAACCTCAACTTATGGACCCAAATTGCATTCTACCACTTTTGACACAGTTTCAAACAACTAAGGGACTCTAACAAGTCCCAAATGACTCACCAAGACTATTCAAATTGACCATTTGAGTACATAACCTCTAAATCAAGTTTTCACTAGTTCACTTCCTCAAAATTGAGTTCTAAACCAAGTTGAACTCTACACATTCACCACCACACACTCTTAACTCAAATCTCTCCCATTTAAAATGTTGAACATGTCCTAAAATAGTTCATAACCAACCTCAATTGCAACCAGCAAGTTCACCAACTCTTTTTCACCATTTCACTATTTATGATATCACATTTTTCTCCAAAACACAAATAAAAGCTTCTGCACTTTCAACTCCTTAATCTCCAACTCCAATATACACATTCCAAACAAAAAATTTAACATATCAACATTTAATTACACTTCAAGTCAGCATACAATACAATTCGCAACATCATTTCATCATCACACACATAAAACACATAAAGAACTTGGTGACAACTAACCTATCACATAAATTTTACCCAAATAATTTAATACTCTTGTTAAACATCAATTAAAGAAAATCTAGCTTCCCTTACCTCTAAACCAACTGCCAAATTTCTCAAAACGCTCTGTCAATTACTTGAACCGCAAGGAATACCTAGATGAACCTACGAAACACCAAATTGGAAACGGTCAGAGTTCTTAGAACTCTAGATGAATCAAGAACATGCAACAATAAAATATTCCTCTAAAACAGATTTAGGAACAAAAGAGGGAAAAAGGAGTCGAAACTTACTTGCTTTATTGAAGAAACTGATCGGGTAGAAACGTAGACCACTTTGTCGTGGTCGATTAGGTACCTCCTGATTGTCAAATAGATGACTTAGGAGTTAGAACTCTTAGAGAGAAGGTAGAGAACTCTAGAAAAATGGTTTCTAGAGAGATGATACGTTTTAAAATAATGAAACTCATTTATAATCAAACTATTTATAATAACACCATTTAATATTAAAATAATCGAGTCTCACTATTTTTAGACTACCACCACTTCTAAAATACCATTTTCTAGGATTTCACATTCTCTCTCAATGCACTAACCATTATCATTTATAATAATTATCTAATAACACTTATATTTAAGTTTATTTCTACAAATTTGACCTCCCAATCCTAAAGTATTTACACATACTAATGCATGGTTAAACAAATGATAAAACAATCATAATTATAAAAGATAACATACAATGTAAGTTATTTAGCAAGATAAAAATCATTCATTGTATGAAAACATGTCATCGAGTTACTGCCTAACATTAAAGAACCATCGTCCACCGGTAATGCAGTAGGAAATGGCTTTTAGGGTAATATTAGTGTCTAATATGAGTTTAGATAATTCTCATTCCCATTTAGCTTTCAATTACACATTTTCCAAGGTATGAAATACATTCTTCGTAAATCACACTACGGTCTAAATACTAGTCAAGTTTTTAATTTAGTTTTGCCTTTACTTCTAATCTATTTAAGCATTTCCTTCATACAATATAAAGGGCATGAGTAAAATCACCTTATTGCATCAAACATTCAAGCAAACAAACCCAAATGAATCATTTACTCATACAATTCATGTAAAGCATACTCATGCTTGCATCTGCTACTATAACCACCTTTCCAAATTTTTTTATATAATTTCATAACAATAAGTAGTGTCCACCACAACTCTATTTTTCTCATTACTGTTAAGACTCCGACAAGTGTATCGAATTGTATCAATTTATATAAAATGGTAAGACCAAGTATCGTATCCCAAAGGACTCACGACACTAAACATTTATGTAATTGCTTAACCAATTGAGACTTAAGAAGAACAATTTTTGGGGTTTTGAATGCAAATGCAATAAAAATAAACATGAATGCAATTTGATCAATTGAGGCTAAACACTAGAATGGATGGGTGAAGTTGAAAATATGAGATGAATATGTTATTAGGGTTTAGATTTCACCTAATCATTCTCATGCATATAATAATTCATCTTCTTCAATAATGTCAATGTCACTATCTAAAATACTTAAAACCCAATTCTACGGCGAAGAAAGCCTATCCTTAATTAGTAGTTCATACGATTCCTACATTCCTAATAATTAATTCTGAAGATCAGAAGCTTAAGACAACCAGAACTCATACCCCTATTCCTGAGCAACACTGGGAATAATTCTTCAGAACATGAATTGTAGGATACCTTCCGGTACTCATGCAAATCATCAATCATGCTACTGAATGAGTTAAACAAAGCAAGTAATACATGAAGAATAATTACCCTAACAATTAATGAAAAAAGCATAAATAATTAAGAATCAATTCAATACATGAGAGTTTACAAAGGTTACATCATTCCCCAACAACAAATAGAGTTAGGTCCCCATCATCATGGAGAAACTAGATGAACAATGAAAGAATGAAAGAGATAGAAAAACCCTAGAAAGAGAAGAGGAGAGTTGTCACATCCCCAAATCTACCCTCAAGGAAAACGAGAGTTGTCACATCCCTAAATCTACCCCCAAGGGGTGAAAAGTGTGTTTATGTGCTCAAGCCATCAAAAGATACAATCCCTAGGATGTCCAAGTCCTTAAATAGAACATAAAAATAACAGAAAACAGGTCCAAGCCCACGAAACTGGCGCTCAACGCCCTGAGTGGGGCGCCCAAGCGTGGTACGGGTCAAAACGGCGCCCAGGCGTGGTACGGGAAGAAAACTGGAGCTCAGGGGCGTTCAGCCCTGGTGGTAGCATTCCAAAACTCATTTTTTTGTTGTTTTACTTGTTTTTTTTGGTTGATTCAGCTCTATACAGCTCTATATATTGTTGGAGATTCTTCCAAGCACATTATTAGCTACAAAATAAAGAGAATTTAGTGATAAAATCATAAAGTATAACCTCTACTCACTTATTCACAAAACTAAAGCAAAAACACGAGTTTAAGCAAGCTTCTAAGTCAAAAAGGGTGCGTTTAGTATTAAAATTATATCACAGATAACAATATTTTCAACCGTTATCAATTACTACGGTAAATATTATTCAATATATTTTGTTCCTCATAGGAAAATTTTCAAGCATTAGCAACATTCACACAAAAAGAAAACCCTTTTTTTTATACTTCAACAGGAAAGCATTAAATTTACAAAGTAATTAGCTTCCTTTACTTTAAAGAAGACTCTTTTTATTGCTTTCTCCTTTTTACAGCTTCACCACCTACAACTATCCTATTTACACAACCCAAAAACTCAATAAATGATCAAAACATGATTTAAAGACCAAATTAAAACAAAATTCATTTAGAAAATAGAAAAACTACATGCAACAAGGAGAAAGTTGCATGGACTAGAAAATCAAATTTGCTCTTCTAAGAGGAGCAGAGTTTGGACTTACCGAAAGATGAAATTGATTAAGGGATATAATAGAACTCTTTGCAGTAATTGCTTCTACAATTTTGGAGCTTCAAGAAGATAAAGTAGTAGATTGTATTTTTCAAAAAGAGAGGAAGAATGACCAAGATAACCTAGCTTTTGGGAAGGAAGTGTTTTTTATAAATAACCTCTTTTCTCTTGAAACGCATTTAAAATTTTATTTATTATAATATATATATATATATATATATATATATATATATATATATATATATATAAAGAAAATAAAGTATTATACTATGTATATATATACAAAATCTTAAAATCTAGGTTCTCACAACTAGTGCCTAAAACACATATTAAACACATTTATTGTAAAAACCCAGAAAATGGCACTTTTAGAAGTGGTGGTAGTCTAAAAATAATGAGACTCAGTTATTTTAATATTAAACGATTTTATTATAAATAGTTTTATTATAAACGAGTTTCATTATTTTAAAACGTACCATCTCTCTAGAAAACATTCTCTCTAAGAGTTCTAACTCCTAAGTAATCTATTTGACGATCAGGATGTACTTAATCGACCACGGCAACGAGGTCTACGTTTCTACCCAATCAGTTTCTTCAATAGAGCAAGTAAGTTTCGACTCTTTTTCCCCTTCCGCTTCCAAATTTGTTTTAGAGGAATTTAATATCGTTGCATGTGTAATCATGCCTCTCTTACTCGTTCTTTGTTCATCTAGAGTTCTAAGGACTCTGTCTATTTGCAATTTGGTGTTTCGTAGGTTTTTCTAGATATTCCTTGCAGTTCAAGTAATCGGCGGAACGTTTTTAGAGTTAGGCAGTTTCTTTGAGAGGTAAGGGAAGCTAGAACTTGTCTTATTTGTGTTTATATTATAAATTTGGTGTCTCTATGAGTTATAGATGATTTTGAGAAAATTGGTATGATTTGGTGTATAAAAATGGATTTTTGATTGGTAATTTTGATAATGTGATGTTGAATATTAGTGGTATAGTGTGATTGTGATGATTAATACTGTTATAATTGTTAAATGATGATGATATTGAAATTTTTGAAACTGAATTCAAGTGGTTGTGTGAAATATTGGTCAACTTACTTGAGTTTCAAGCTTAAAAGAGAGGTTTTGGTGACTGAAATTAAGAATTTGGTATTGGAGTGAGATGACAACTGGTCTAGCACTGTTATATGGTTAATTGGGACTTATTACAAGAGTTAGATGGTTGAAAACTGATATGGAGCAAAGATTAGGGTTCATTATTGAAGTTTTGAAGTGTTTTAGTGGAAACAATTGGGGGTTTTGAGTAATGAGAATTGGAAGTAAGAGGTGTTAGCTGTTTTGGACAGTTGGAATTGTGTTATAAGACCCATTAGGATAATTCGTGTCATCTTAGGATAAGCTCTTAGAGGTTTTTGGCCCAAATTTGAGGTTTTGAATGATGAGATCTTGAAACAAAGGGACTGTGAGCAATCTGAGGTGATTGGGTGTACTAGCAAGTGTATTTAGACCTGGTTATGCAGTTGGAAATCTGATATAGGGGTTAGAAAGTGTACATTTGAGTTTAGGTAGCTTATAAGAGTGAATTTCGGTTTTCATAGGTCAATTTGGGTTTAGAGTGGTCAATTCAAGTTAGGGGTTTGCTTTTAAATGTTTCTCAGTGCCTAAGAGTGTTTAGGAATAATTTAAACTTGTATAGAGGGTCACCAAAGTTCAAAGAGGTGAATTTTAGAACCTGGTGCAGCGTTGGACGCCCTCCAAGGGGCCCTTGGCGTTTTTGCGAGAAGAATTTGTTTGGGTGCCCCTGTTCTGGTGGTCTGGCGCCCGGGCACCCCTTTTTCGGGCGTTGGACGCAACTCAACAGATTTTGGTTTTTTTCAGTTTTCGAGATTTCAAATTTGGGGTTTCAGTTATCGATTTCTGAAGCTGTTGGTGAGAGTTTCAAAGCTGTTTTCCTTACCTAAATATGATTATCATTATGCCATGAATAAATTGTGTTATTGGGTGATTTTTGATAACTTGAAATTGTGTTTCTATTTCTTTAATGCATGATCAATAGTCTCAAGTATTGGTGTACTATGTGAATGTGAATTAATATCAATGGTTTCAAAGGTGTTGAAGAGAGTTTCAAGGAGGAACTTCTCAGTGGTGGTTTTCAGTATTGTAAGTATGAATATGGGAAGCTCAGTTTTGGATTTCATCCTAACATTCTAATGGTCACCCATTCTCAAGTAGAGAAGGGTAAGGCATGTTGTGAGAATAGCAGGAGGTCCTAGTCTAAGGGTTTTACCTTGGTCTAAGGCGAGTGATAACGGACTAACCTTGTGTGGTAGCTTGGGGTGGGCCAATTGTTTCACCACAACAAGTGCATGAACTACCATAGCTCGATATTCACACTAATATGGATAGTCAAGTCAAAGGGTGGTTGTCATGCATAAATTGTTTGGTTGATTTGGTGTAGGATGTGTATATTTAAGTAAAATGTTTAATATGTTTTGATTATGAAAATGTTTTGTATCACTAGTTTACACTTGCTTTTGTCTTTGTTGTTTGTGTGTGTTTTCTCTTTTGCAATGATCACCTTAAAATGATGTGAGCTTGGGGAAGACGCTTTTTCAATTATTTCAGCATGTGGTTAAGAGTGAAACAACAACATAGATAGAGTTTTATTCCTCAAGTATAAAATCTCCTTTAACTATAGTTTATAGTTCTAGTAAGTTATCATCTATGTAATGTTTTATTTTGATAGTTTTATTCTACTAAAATGAGATGTTATATTTATGATACATTACGACCTCATTCAAGATCATAATATACATACATAATCATCTACACAATAAATCTATGTATTTATTATAAACAATAATAGTACTAGAATATCTATCGGCTTTTGAAAAAAAAATTAATCTAATTATCTATGAGAGACTTGAAAATTAGTGAAATCTCATAAATTTAAAGATATTGATGTTTTGATACATATATTTAAATTTAAAGAGAAATGAAAATAAATTTAGTTTATATTATATATATAACCTCATAAATTAAAATAAATAAATATTCATTCATCACTTAAATTTATATTTATAAATTTTTTTACATATATTCTTTTATTAGAAAATTAGTATTAAAACAATTTTTAGACAGTGCATAAAGTTGAAAAATGATTTAAAAGTAAAAAAAAAAATTATTTAAGTTGCGAAAGAGCTAAATAAGGCAAGCTCAAACTTAATATTTTTTTTAATAAGACAATCTCAATATTTTAGTTAGGCTCGATTAAATAAACTGTCAAGTTTGAGTCATAAAATTCAAACTTGAAGAAATAAACCTTTAAATCCAGAGTTATTACAATGCAAGTTATTACAAATGCTATATGGTATTAAATCTCTTTATTTTAAAATCAACAATTTGGATTTCTTTTTTTCCAACTCTTTTCTTTCGTTTTTCTTCTTCTACACTCCCTTTCTCTTTTTGTATTTATTGTCTTTGTGGATTGCAACAGCTTCGATGGTGTCACACTCAGAAAAGGAGTCAACCAAGAAAAAAAAAGAAGCAAAGTTAATTAACAACACTCACCTTAACCTACTTCTCAAACATCTTCAACCCAAGAGACATAACATATTTCATAATTCACTTTAATATTTTCTTTTTCATTATATATTTGATAAGATATTCAAAATTAGGATTAACAAAATTATAAAAAGCTTTCTAAATTATTTTTATTTTATTTTTATTTTATTTTTAATTTATACGGATTAGCTCGCAAACTTGCGGGTACTATTACAACTTTCCTAGTAAACTTTTCTTTCATTTTTACCATTTGAAGGAAAATAAATGTGTCAAGATGAAAGAAAAGAAAACCTAAATTGGTAATAGCATTTGTAGCATTATTTAATAAAGGCTTTAGAATGAATCTGGGAATATAGAAGGGTGATCAATCTTTGGTATGGAAAAATAAAAATCACTTCAACTTTACTTGAAAACGTGAAAGCTATAATTAGTTGCTTCTTTATTAATATGAGAAATGGTATCACAACGCAGGACCAAAATGATAAAAAGAAAAGTTGAAAAAGGAAGTTATACTCCCACACCCTATAAAAGTGGATCCACCCTTCACCACTAGTGTCATATATAAATGATTCTAAAACATTTATGGTCAAAATCATTTTCTCCAAATTCACAAATTTATTTTTTAACCAATGCTCTTCAAAGTTCAATTGTTATTTTTATTCCTTCTTCGTATCTCATAAATTGATTAATGAACTTAATATGTTAAAAAATGTTAAAGATTTTATATTGATCGCTAAATATTAGATGAATTTATATTATATAAATTAATACAAATCTCGTTTATAAGTAAGTTTGATAAAATTGAGTTAGGTTTAAAGTTTATCTTTTAAAATTATATCAAAATTATTCGAAATTCATAATAGTGAAATTTATTAAATTTATCATATCACTTATTATCGAATAATTTATTAATATATAGTTTTACACTTGAAATATATATGTCTCGATATATAAAATGTATTAAAAGTCTTACATAATATTAATTAAAGATAAGATTAATTTAGAAAATATAAATTGAAATTTTGTAAGATTAGATTAATTTTACATGTTTAATCTTACCTATAAAAATGTAATCGATTAGTTTTGATCACTTGTAAAATTTCATTATATTATACTTTGAGAATCATATATGATTTTAATAATTTCATTTTTAGGTTTATCTTCTAGACATAGTATAACTAAGATTTTATATAAATTGTTGCTAAAGATTCTGACAAGCTCATGACATTTCTATTTATATATTTTGTTTCTGTGAAAATATAAAAACTACTAATCGATATAGTTTGTATTAAAGGTTGTTTGGATAGAGAATTTTCGAATTCATATTTAATTTGTACATAAATTAACTCTAATTTATAAACAATTTTGTTCTTTAAAAATTGGTTACAAAGAAGCATGCATATATATATATATATATATATATATATATATATATATATATAATGAATCTAATATAATACATTGATTCTTCAAGTGATCTATTGGTGTAAAGATATATAACTCCTCTTCATGTAAAAAAAAAAAAAAAAAACCTAGTTCTCATGAGAACCCAAAATTCAAAAGTGTCTCATCTCCAAAAAGGAAAAGAAAAGGGTTATCATATTAGACAAGACCCTAGAAGTAGGTCATACCCTATGGTTTGCTTTTAAAAATGACTAGAAGTAGAAGTGAGAGCCTTTTAGACTTCATCAATAGCAAAGTTTTTGTGCCTAGCTGAAAGGGGATGAAATATATCATTTTTAATTTTCTACGAATTTTGGACGTTCTTTATTCTATTTTTAAAATCTGTTTATTTATATTCATTTTTATGTTTTAAAAAATATTAAATTTCTTTTAACATATCAATAAATCGGTGTATGTATTTTGAAGACTAAAACAAATCGCATTATATAAAGAAAATCAATAATGAATCTGAACTAAAAAAAACATGAGATAATTATAAGAAAAAATAATAATAAGCTTTCAAAACCAAATTAAAATATTTTCATACTAAATAATAAGATTTTCATCTAATAAATTTGTTAAATATTTATAAAATATTATTAAAAAATAAATTTAAATATATTTTTAATTTTTAAATTTATATATAAAATTGAAATTAGTCTATACTTTAAAAAATAAATAAATATAAATATTTTAACCCAATAACATTAATTCTTATATTATTTAAATTGAATTAAAAATTGTCTGTATCTCAAACTTTTATACATTTTAATTTAAAATTTTAAAAATAAATAAATATAAATATTTTAACATAACAACATTAATTCTTACATCATTTTAATTAAAATGTGTTAGATAATATAAATAGCTCAAATATTCTAAGTAGACACATCAAACAAATATAATGTAGTTAAATTAAAAATATTATCTATTTACTATTAAATTTTTGGATTAACCTATATTCAAATTGAGATAAGTTAGAATTTCAATTTTACTAGAAAAAAAGCATGTTTAACTTAAAATAGTTATGTAATTATGATAATGGAAGGATATAATTAACGTAATTAGAACTTTAAAACTAAAATCATCACAATGTTATAATAATCAATAATAGATTGCATATAAGGCTAATTAAAATTGAGTTTTGTTTTCTTGTTATTTAAACGCGTTGCTGCCATGCGAGGCATCTGAGCCATACGTTTTAGTTTTGCAACAGAAAATCTGGTCCGTCCAAATGCACCTCGATATTTTCGAACCTCTAAAAAGCTTTCATTATGCGTGTCGTCAGATTCAGTCTCGAAAAACAAGCCAATGTTGTATGGGGCATGAAATTACCATAGTTTCCCTAGTTTCATTTCGCAATACTCGAGGAAACGTTACGCAAGGCAAGGGTAACATTGGAAACTGAAAATCATGAAAAACCAGTTAGCCCAGTTTACCTTTTTCTGTGTCTCGTTGGTCTCCGTAAAAAGAAAAATATTATATAAAAAGGAAAATGGGCTCTTATACCCATCACATAACTCGCGTTTGGAGAGCGTGGGAGCACTTGCTTTCAGGGTAAAATTAATGAACAAAACGGTAATTTTGATTTTTTATAGGTTTAGTCATTTTGTTAATTATAGATATGGATATGTTTAATTAATTCTTTATTAAAAGTATTTTTCTTATATTTTTTAAAATACTTTTCAATTTTTGAAGTATTTTATCACTTAATATTATTGTCAATAAAATAAAAATTATGACTTTTGTGTTTCTGATTTCAATTTAAATATGTGTCTTTTCTCTTTCATTTTTTTAGTTAATTTGTGAGTTGGAGAAAATTGAAAAATATAAAAATAATTTAAACACTAAACTAAAAATAAAAATAGAAAAATGAATTATATTATTTTAGAATATTGAATTGAAAATAAAAAATAGCAAAACCTTTTAATAAAAATGCAATTAAAAATAATTTAAATTTAATTAAATTCTAGGATAAATGGTGATATTTTAAATTTATTACAATACGAAAAAACCATTATACTTTTAGTAAACAATTTTAATTTGTTAATTTTATTTAAATTTAGATAATTAAACACGTGTTTGATATTTACTAATTATGACATATGTTCATTAAATAAAAATAAAATGTTAATTTGTAGTTATATTCTTTATTTTATAAAAATTTAGAAATTGAAATTTTAGAAATAAAAATAGTTTAAAATTGATAAGACTCAACTATTTTAATATTAAAAGATTTTAATATAAATAATTTTGTTATAAATATGTTTAATAATTTTAAATACATTATTTTTCTAAAAAATACTTTTATAGTTCAGTTTAGGAGTTTTTATCCTTTGTTTGTCTGTCTCATTGAAGAATTGACACTATATAATTGATTTTTGCAACGAATATTTTAAATTACACCTATTAGTTCATCTATTTAATTAAGTTGAGTTTTAACCTTTTCTATTTTATTTATTGTATATGAGCTCTATTCCACTTATATGTGATTTTTAAGTCATTAAATTAAATATTTACTGAAAAATAATTCTAATAATATACTCTGATCATATTTTTATTATTCACAAATAGAACTTCTTTTATTTATAATTTTTATATTATTGACAATTACTATTAATTGGTTGTCGATCAATCACAAAGAAAATAGTAAAAGAAACTCAAACAAGCTACTATAATATCATGTTATGGTAAAAATACTTAAAATTATATAAAAGTAATATTTTAATAATTTTTTTCAAACTTCTTATTATAACTTACTACTATATTAATAGAAATACTGACTAAAATCAAATTAGGCACCTCTTAAAACAAGTTAGGCAACTCTTAAATTAAGTTGGCACCTCCTAAAACCTTGACCTAGATCCCATACATAAATACTTGTAATAAAGACACACTACATTTCAACATTCTAATACTAACTTGAGAATATATATATATATATATATATATATATATATATATATATATATATATATATATATATATAAAATCTACATTTATTTATAATTTATTTAGTATTGATGTTTTAAAAAATAAATATATTTTAATTCTTATGACCGAATCTTATTTCAGATAAAAAATAATTAAGAATGTATTAATTTTATAAATAAAACAAATAGCAAGTGAATATTATATTTTTTTTATTTAGCTTAATTTAAGGAGATTAAAAAATTTTAATTACACATTCACAAATTTATGGAGGTGCATGACTTCTTTCCATTCTCATGATTTTATTTGAAACTCACTATATAAAAGGAGTTGCAGAACTTTACATCTTTTTCACTTTTATTTTCTGTTGCGCAAAAAAAAAAAAGTGAGTTATTTCGTTACAATCTTGGGTTTGTTATCTTCATATTTCCTATTTTCTTCAATTTTATTTTTAGCTTTTGTTCTTACAAGTTCTGATAGTTCCTACAATATCACCGGATTCTCTTGATTTCAATTCAATATCACCGTGAATTCTATGGAAAGGAATAGTTGCAAAAAAACTTCAATACTCAGTGAATGAAAGTATTCAGATTTATATGAATAAAGAATGACAGATCTTTTATCATTTAACAACTTTCCAGATTTATATGAATAAATAAAGAACGAAATGATAAATTTTTATGAAAAACACAAACTTTCCATTCATTTAACATTTTCATCATAATACAATATAATGAAAACATGGAAGAATCACAATAAAAAAAACTTACACCCTTCAGCACCTACACTACATAACAAGCTACTTAGATACTACATTATGGAATATATTATTTCAATTTTTTCATTCTCATTTATACAACTTATTATTTCTTTTTCCTCAAAGGTTTAATCCTTTACTACATTCCTACCTCGTTTTTTAAAGTGTATCAAAATGGTCCTTAATTTTGAAAATTGATATCAATTGAGTCCTTTCCGTTAAGTTGGCTGGACGGCGTTAAAAAAATTGATGAGTGGATGCTGAGATGACGAACGAACGCTCGTCCACAAGCGAACGAACGCTCGTCCACAAGCGAACGAACACTCGTCCACAAGCGAACGAACGCTCGTCCACCAGCGAACGAACGCTCGTCCACCAGTGAACGAACGCTCGTCCACCAGCGAACGAACGTTCCACACTGGACGACCGTTCGTTCCACATTGGACGACCGTTCGTTCGGTGGTCGACGAGCGTTCGTTGGCTGGTGGACGAACGTTCGTTCGCTGGTGAATGAACGTTCGTTCGTTGGTGCACGAGCGTTCATTCGCTGCTGGACGAGTCTCAGCATCCACTCACCAATTTTTTTAACGCCGTCCAGCCAACTTAACGGAAAGGACTCAATTGATATCAATTTTCAAAATTAAGGACCATTTTGATACACCTTAAAAAACGAGGACCCAATTGAAAAATTCGTACATAAATAGAGATGTAGTAAAGGATTAAACCTTCCTCGAATAATGAAATTCTCATTAACATCATCAGTAGCTCATCTTCATTATATCAACAATACAAATCATACCAATGGACACATTCATCCATTTCTTCAATATTTTAACATCATTCTTTATATTAGATATCTTCTTTCTTTATTTCAAAATAGTAAAATATAGTTGGTCATTACCATATTTAATACATATCTAACAAAATCTTTACTTCTACTTTATTATTCAAAAGAAACATAATAAAACATAACCTTATAGTTAGGATAAGGACTAAACAAACCTCTATACAAAAGAAAATTTTTATAAATGTTACCTTGTAATTAGGATAATTTCAAAATTATTTTCCTCCATTCTTTACAGTTCTCGATATTTTCAATAGTATAAATTCTCAGTAATTACAAATAGATATTACACCAAAACCTCTCGCCCAACCTACAAGAACAGAAATACTATGATTTTGCATCTCTGACACATTGCATGAACAAGATGAAAATGAAGGAGATCTAACCATAACTCACTTGACACATTACATTAACAAGATAAAGATAAAAGAGACGTAATTATAACTGACCTAAAGCATTACAAACTAAAATCTTAAGACAGAGACATTACACCATTAATTCTTAAAAATATGCTAGTCAAGTCACCTCCTCCAATTTTATTAAATATTTAAACATTATGTCATATTTCCATAAGTTGTGTCACTTCAACAAAATCAAAAGAGCATTTACTCTAATTAATGGAGAGAACCAAATAAAACGTTTTTAAAAATTTTCAATGACTAAATTGAACAAATAAAAAACTAAGACTTTTTAAAAATTCGAATGAAATTGAAAAGTCAAATAGGTATTAAGTTTTAATTATATATATACTGTGGTTCTGTTGTGTTATTTGGGTTTATTAGAAAAAAATTCAATTAAGATGTTAAAGTGGTGAATTATATTTTAACCATTTAGGCACTAGTTAAAAAAAGAAAAAGAAAAAAGGTTGTAATGGTTTAGAGAGAGCAGAAGTTGTGTGGAAGACTCTTTGAGAATCTGAGTACCACACCGGAGAAACCGTGAACACGAATTGTGCAACCGTGAAATATAAAACCCTGCTGCACCATTGCAATGGTAGGACCCAAGCGCCACTTCCTCCCTCTCATTCTCATCTCCCTCGCCGCCTTCATCTTCTTCACCTTTAACCACTTCTCTCTCTCGCCAGCCATTGCTGAATCAAACAACAGATCCACTTTCCCAGACCCGATTCCAACCCTAATCCATCCCAATTTCAGTTTTGTTATCAACGTTCTCGCCTTCAACCGCCTCGCCTCACTCTCCCGGTGCTTACGCTCCCTTGCCGCCGCCGACTACCTCGGCGACCTCATCCACCTCCACCTCCACATCGACCACTTCACCTCCGACAAAGCGTCCAGCGTGGACCCTAAGCTCCGTGAGGCACGTCGGATCTTGGATTTCGTGGACGCGTTCGATTGGAAGTTCGGGGAGAAGGTTGTGCATTACAGGACGGGCAATGTTGGCCTGCAGGCCCAGTGGTTGGAGGCCTGGTGGCCCACTTCCGATCACGAGTTCGCCTTCGTGGTGGAGGATGACTTGGAGGTTTCCTCGCTTTACTATGAGTTCGTTAAGACGGTGATTCTCAATTTCTACTACAACGCCTCCAATTATAGCCCTTCCATCTTCGGGATTTCGTTGCAGCGAGCAAGGTTTGTTCCAGGTACCGATTTCTCTTGTTTGTTTATTCATCTCTGCTTTAATAATATACGTCAGTTATTTTTTGTAGCTGGTGAGGTTTAGTTTACTCGGTAGGCGAATCTGGTTGCTTGTGTCGATTGAATTCATGTGCTGTTTCGGTTAGATGTATCGTTTAACTTAGTTGATTATTGCTCTCTGTTTTTTCCACATTTGAAATAAATTGTCTTTCGGTTAGATGATGTTATAAAAAGACCCATGCGATGCATTTTTTCTTCCACATGGCACAACCAGGCGAACAACTTTGGCAGATTTGGAACTTGAAAAACTTGCTAGTCTCATGAGTTTATTTTGATTCCACCAACTTCTGAGGTATGAAGAATTCAGAAATGGCTGGAAACTCGTTATGACCATAATCATGATAAAACAATGGATCCTGGCCTTTGTTAAGGAGCAATGCCCGTGCCACCAATCTCAACTTTGGTTTATGTGTTATCATGATTCTGAAAGTGGATATGATCAACTTAAGATCTGCACAAATTCTTTTCAAATCAACTTCGTGCAGCTTATGTCTATTGTGTTATATGTCTTCAATGCTGTGTCTATTGTGTCGTGTATAACACTCACACGACACGCGTACTTCCCTGAAGTGTTGAATTTAAAAAACATTTGTTTACGGCTCCGATATTGTTCCGGTTGAATGCTAATGAGGGCAAACGAAGTCATTTTTTAAAAAGTAGGAAAGTAAGAAACGGTGTAAGTTTCTGTTTTTCCTTTAAAAAACCAATTATCTATTTCACATTTACATTTTGTGTTTCCGCTTCTATTTTTAAATTTCTCTTTAGAAGAATCTAACTTATAGGGTCTTGTTTGATGATAATGATCATCAAGGATTGAAATGTCTTAAAATGAATTAGATTCTCTTTTCACTTTTTAGATTTTATTGTTAGAAGTCCCACGTCGACTAGAGATAAGGACAACTCATAGTTTATAAGTGGGTGCAAACCTCACTTTACACGCCGGTTTTGTGGGGTTAAGTTAGGCTTAAGGTCCACTTCTAACATTTATGTAGATGAATTAGATTCTTTTTTTATTAGGAAATTATGTGTTCAGATTGTTATATTTGGCTAACTTTTTTATAAATGTTTATGAGTATAATCTTGATTGTCAATTTAAATAATTTATAAAAGGCTTAAATGCTTATTTCGTCCCCATGTTAAGAGGTGAATTTTTGTTTAGTATCCGGTTTTAAAAATGTAGACATTAAGTCCTAAAGTTGTTAAAATTGTATGAATAAAATCTTCTCTGTTAAATTGACAACAACGGTGTTAACTTTGTCTGATGTGGCGTACTTTTTCTCTCTCTTTCCTCTGCTTTTCCTGTAACACCCAACTTTTTCTCTCTTCTCTCTCTTTTCCAGTAGTATTATTATTAGGCTTCTGTTGTTGATTTAAGGCATGCTGCTTCTGAGAATACAGTACATAACAAAGAATACAAGCACAACACAAAAACATCATCTCACTGATCCACTTAACCACAACATAGATATTCGGAGAGGCAACCCAGTAGGAGTAGACCTCGGCCGTGGCATGACAGACGACGAGAAACAATTCATGTTGAAAGGAGAGACCAACAAAATTGGAGCCATGGTCATGGGGGACCTTTGCAGCCATCGACTCCCATGAATAGTCATAACTTGGCTTCTTTTGGAGAGTTTGGATTTAAGTTTCTGAGATCATATTTTACTTGTGTGGAAAATGGTTGTGCCTGCCTTGAATGATTTTTGATAATAGTACTTTACACCTTCATTATGAAGTTGTGAACCAGAACGAGTTTCATTTTAATCCTTTCTCTGTATAATTTAACATGCAATTTGGATCACTGACTGTTAATATTGATAGACTTGAAACAAATTTTGCTTTTACATAGGAACCCGTTCTCCTGTGATGTTTGATTGAATGTCTGGTGTGTATCATAAAACCTCCAATGGTCTCTTGATTGCATTTGTTTGCTGATTTTGATGCACCATTGATCCTATGGGTCATCTGTTGCCATGTTTATCTCCTTGTCTAATTACATATAGGCTGCATCTATTTAAAGTATTGCTATAGTTTCTTTCTCTCAAAATAATGCTTGTGAATTGTTTCAAATATTCATTGCTAGTTTGGATAATGATTTCAACAAAAGTTTTGGTCAAATTCACTGCCTGGCTCTGGTACACAATCTGCATCTACTTGGATCAAGAAAGTCTACCTAGTGCAGTACTGGTATTTGTTTTTTGGTATTTTGTTTATGGAGCCTTTTGCTTCATTTCTGTTTAAGTTGGGATATATTAAACTATATTTATTTTAGTGGGCTTCCTAGGACGAGCTAATCGTGAGTTGTAGCTCTGTTTCTTTAATATTTGAATTTCCGTAGCATAATTAGCAAGTTGGGCATATGCAGCGGGTGTCCAGAACCAGAAGTAATAACGTGGTGCTAATAAATCAAATTCCAGAATTACACTCTGAAATTGCTCGCCACGCATATTTCCTAACTTATGCACTGAATATCTTCGAAATACCTTTTGGATGCTTCGTACAATTGAATAAGTTATACTAATACTCCTTAACTAAAATTATTCCTCATGTTTGTTGTTTTTATCTTTCATAAACTTCCTCAATTTATGTTTCACTGGCTATTTGATGTTTATCTAAATACCCCAAAAAATCAATGATTATTTAAAGAGATGATGCTGCAGCATATTGAAGAGTGAATGAAAGGTGCAGAGTGGATAAAAGGGGAGAATTAAGTAAAAGAAGGGTGTAAAAGAAAAAGTTACGTGGTCTTTTTATTATTATTATTATTATGGATATAAGTAGTATTTTTTTTTTATAGAACACCTGTTAATTTATCATGAAAGATGAATTAAAAAAAAAAGCATTGATGCGTGTCTTTTATTACCGAAATTAGCGATCCAAGCTCCACACCTAACCAACCGTGTTAGGAGTTGGAGGGTTTACGAAAGAAGGAATAAAACTGGGAATACCTAATTGATTTGGCAGTTAGGAGGAGTGGGTATTCGTTTGTATAAATAGCTAACTGAATAGCTGTGAATAGTTAGTTGATTGTTTTGTAGAAGTCTAACAGGAATTCATCGTTCTTGACGGGGAGGTTAAGCTCTCACAGTTCCCATACTCTGTATTATTTTACTATCAATATAAGAATATATCATTCTTTCCTCTGGGTGTGGGTGTGTTGTGTGCCTTTTAGTCTGTTTGTGAAGGGTTCTTAGAAAGGAACCTAACAAACCGTTAATCCAGAACACACAACACCTTCCCTTTCTCTCGATTCCAACATTTGATTGTCTTCTTTCCATCAATTCCTTGTGATTCTCCCTCTGTGCATTTCAGAAATGAATTCCAACTACGGCCAATCCAACACGAACAAATCCCCCTTCGTTTCCCTCAACAACTTCAATTTCGATTTCGATCTTGGCATTGGATCCAATCGTCCCAAGTCCCTCCCAATCTATTTACTTTACAGGTGTTGATCTGAAGAAGATTAAGGACTGTATTGGGGATCCCCATGCAAATGCTTTATCCAGGCGGCGGGATAAAGCATGGTGACGACGTGCTTCTTCTCGGCGCAGTGGTACTGACGGAGCTTGGCAGTACTAGAGGGCGAACCTGGCAGGGTATGCGAGGTAGTAGCTACCCAGGGCGGCAACGATGACGACGACCTCCTCCCACTAGTTGTGGTGGAGCGGGCCGCACTTGAGAATGAGGGTGTGCCCAAAAATTCAATGTTTGGTGATGGAACTCTGAGGCCACGAGAGGTTGTAAGAAAAAAATGAGATTGGAAGAGAGAGAGAAAAAAAGCTGAATTGGAGAGAGAAAAAGCTGCAGAGCAGAGAGGAGAGAATAGGAAAAGTACGCCACGTCAGCATGGAGTTAACGTTGTTACTAACGGACATGACCTTAATCATATAATTTTCATAACATAGGGATCTAATGTCTTCATTTTTAAAACTGAGTACTAGACAAATATTCACCTCTTAACATGGGGACGAAGTAAGCATTTAAGCCTTTATAAAAATGTTCAATATATATTTGTGTGTCTAGTAGTCGTGCTTAGTAGGCTAATGGTTGTCATAGTAATTGTACTCTGCTTATTCAATACGCTGTTACTGTTTATTGATAATATAATTGGTTTCTGACCTCAGGTAAACATGGAAACAAATTACAGTTGGATGACAAGACAAGGCTTTTCTTATACCAGTTAGTTGGCACATGGGGTCAAATTCTCTTTCCAAAGCCATGGAAAGAGTTCAGGCTGTGGTATGAAGAAAACAAGGCAAAGGGCAATCGGCCATTTCTTGAGGGGATGGTAATAAAATGCTTTTAAAGAGAAAAATATCCTGTTCTTTACTCATGTAATTCTCAATTTTGGTCTTTTATACATGTCAGCAGTTCAGTTCATTCCTAATTTTACATCTGAAAATTTTCCAGGTGACTACGGGATGGTATAAGAGATTGGGAGAGAAGATTTGGACACCGTGGTTCATTAAGTTTATTCAGTCCAGGGATTACTTCAATATATACACAAATTTTCTGCATGAGAGAGCATTAAGTGTTTCTTACAGAGATGCTGGAGTAAACTATGGGAAAACTGCTGGACCTGATTCTAAATTACTTGAGAAAAGATATATGGACTTCAATATTTTGGAAATGCAACCTTTGAGTAGTTTAAAATGGTTTGATTTTTGTTTTAGAGAAGTTCATCCTGGAAAGGTTGTCACAAACCTAGAAGAACTTGGATTGTTGCTTCACGATCGGCAGAAACGGGATAGTGTCTTAGTAAATCTTTTTGGGGTATCTGATGCTATAGCAAGAAACTTACTCTGCCATTTTGAGAGGCTAAATATCAGGAATTATATACTTATGGGCCCTCCATCTGACTCCTTATTTGATCTGGCAAGGAGGGGACATCATGTAATTAATGTTGACCAATTTGTAAGTAGTGTTGGATTGTATAAACATACTTGGCAAGGTTCAAATTCTGATTCCATCAAGAGTATTTTGGCAAAGATCTATGTAATTAAGAAGTGTATCGAGAATAAATATAACACGTGGGTTATGGATGGGAACATGCTTCTCACTTCAGACCTCTTTTCTGAGTCAGAAAATCCCAATGACGACTTCTTTGTAGCGAACAATTTTGAACTCTTTTATGCTAAAAGCTCATCTTCTAGTGAGAAAATCTGGGTTGATGGATTTGTCTCGAAGATTGTAGCTGAGGTGAAGTCTTTGGCAGGAAAAGATTCAGAAGCCCATTATAGGTTAAGCTTTGTGCACATTGTAACAAAATTATTGGAACAGAAAGGTGCGAGGATTAGAAGAGTTGATGAGAGTTCTTTGGCCACGAAAATTGGCTCTGGTAACGTGAGTGAATCTTTTGGTGATAAAAAGTTGCTATATTGGTCAACTGAGATGGAGCTGGATTCAATTAGAAAATGGTTCAAAGAGTTGAATTTGTGGAATATAGACAATGATTTATCTTGCACCGCGGTGGTCTGTCACAAATCATAGCACTTTATGGCTTTCAGTATTTATACATCTTATTTTTTAACATACAATGAGTTGGCCAAGCATGATGTGCCTGTGAAGCTTGTTATAGACTATGCAATGGCGTATACTATGGATGAGGTTGACATAGTTTTTGTTGGGGCGGATGCAGTTGTTGAAAGTGGTGGTATGATCAACATGATGGAGACTTGCCAAATTGCAATGGTCGCTAAGAGTATGAACAAGCCAGTTTATGGGCTGCTGAAAGCTACTAGGTGCGTTTGCTGGCATCCTTCTGCATAGTAGTTATGATTGTTTAACTCAAATTATTAGTGTTTAACATGGTAATAGTAGTTATATGCCTCCTCAGTATTTCACTGTGCTTTTCACTGATGTAGGTGTTCTTACTCCATCAGTGGTTAATGATGAACTCATCGAGTTATACTTGTAGCTATCTCTCATCGAGTTAAACAATCATAGTAGTTATGATTGTTTAACTCAAATTATTAGTGTTTAACATGGTAATAGTAGTTATATGCCTCCTCAGTATTTCACTGTGCTTTTCACTGATGTAGGTGTTCTTACTCCATCAGTGGTTAATGATGAACTCATCGAGTTATACTTGTAGCTATCTCTGTATAATTTTCTTTCTGTTTTAAAATGTTGGTCTCTCTTCAAGATTGTGTCTTGTGAAATAATTGTGTCAAGTACATGCATTAGAATCATGACACCTTCAAATTCAGAATCATGACAGGCTAACTAGATTAACATCAATTTCTCAGGATACTTTTCTGAGTAGATTTTAATAGCATATCCTTGTTTGAAAGTTTTAATAGAGATTCAAAGAAGCTTCTTTTAACCAAATCATATAGTTTGTTAAAACCAGCAACGTGTACACTTAAAATTGATTTTTTTTTTCAAAATCATAATTAATAATTTAGAAAAACAGATCAATCCCTTTTTTTTAAGTTTATTACATTTTTTAGATTTTAATTATTTGGCACTTTGAATATATAGTAAACACCACTTCGTAATAAGAGACTATTGTATTAATTTTTAGAATATTGAAAAGTGTACAGGGATAGATATCGATTGAATTTCCGAGTCTAATCTAAATTAGAATAATTGGATTAAAGTTAAATTTATATATATTTTTAAAAATGAGTTTGGATTTTTATACAACTTTATTAAGAGTTTTAAAAAGGAAACATAAAATGTTATATATTAGTTAATAGTTAGAGATAAGAAAACATAAAATGAAAGTATAATTTTTTTTTCATTTTTTATTTTTTATTCACACCAAATCAAAGAAATGCATCAAAGACATTACCTAAAGAGTTTGGTACAAGGCATATATGTATCTTTTAAGAAAATAAAATGAATAATAGTAGTTGCATAAAAAAGTTTATTGACCGTTAGGGTACGTAAGTAATTTACAGTGATTTGTTGTTAAAATGTTTGTAAAATTAGTTTTAGAATTTGGATAATTTAACTTTATTTTTTAATTTTTAAATATAATTAAAGATAAATTAGGAATATAAAAAGAAATCTCGTTGAAAATATTGCTTATAAGTGTCTTTGTTGCTTCTGCTATCTGGGACGCTTGTTTTTCTCCAATTGTTGTTATTCATACTCTTCAAAGAAGGGGAGGTACTGCAAAAATACTCCGACGCTCAAGTCAGATGTAGGTTGTGGAGTCTCAGCTCTCAAGAGAATGATTATAATATTGCTCTGAAATATTATTTAGGATCTCTAGAACATAGAGAGAACCTGGACTTTGGCCTGTCAATTGTATTTATAAGCCAAAATAAAAATAACCCCCTTACCTAAAAATGTGGTTAGTTACTTAACCGTCTAAAATATCTAAGATATTTTATGTAATAAATATCTTATTACATAACACACACACATATATATATATATATATATATATATATATATATATATATATCAAAAAAAATACTTTTTATTTAACTATATATTTAAATTTCATATAAACATATTTCACAACAAATATCATTATTTTTTTAAATGTTTATAATATCATATTACTTATTATTATATTAAATAAAATATCTACCAAACATATTTGTTATTCTTAGTTTTAACTTGTTTTAAATGTACACAGTTTTAAAATTAATATCAAAATTGGCTTATAAATATTTAAATTATTTGATTTCAAAAAGTATAAATTTAAATCCAATTTTTTAGACTTTGATTTATAACAATTTAAACTAGTTTTATTTAAAAGAAACGAATTTAAAGTTTGTTTTCGATTTAAATTACTTTAATTTATCATTAGTTTAATAACAAAACATCTCTAGTTTTATGAATTTTTTTCACCCTTATCTACGTGTGTGTGTATATATATATATATATATATATATATATATATATATATATATATATATATATATATATATATATATATATATAAAGATTTAGTGCAGTAGTTGCTTTTGAAACCATGGTGATATAATATTTGAGGAAACTTTTGCCATCCAAGATACAAAATGGAAAGGACCACACTCCAACCTTCTGCATTATTTTTGTCTATAATTTCTTTTTAAGAATCTTTTACTCTCTAATAAAGATCTAAACTTAGATATATTAATCTTTAAAATAATTAAATTTTAAAATACAATTCACAAATCATATTCGTCTAAAACGTAAACCATGTATCACTTAAAATTATTATATTTATAATGAAAAATTATTGAAACAAAAAAGTATGGAAAAACTTGTTTTCATCTAAATTCTTTCAAAAAGAAACAAGTTGTTCATAATGCTTATATCATTACCTTGTTAAAGAAAGTTCTTTTTATGAATATGAAAATTTGTAGATTTTTTTAACTATGATATTGGTATGGAGTGTGGATTAATTATGTTGTTAACTAAGTTTTTATATTTAAAGAATGTAAGGATATAGAAAATAGAGTATTAGAGCATATAGGTGTATTAAAATAACAAGATAGATTATTTTACTTTAAAATAATTTTATAATATAAATAGGATTTTATAAACACATCTCATTATTCTAAGAAGACTTTATCTTTCTAGAACACTATTCCTTTGAGTTCTCTGACTTCTTTCTACCATATCTCACTGTTGAGTTATCTGTTCGACAATCAGGAGATGCCTAGGCGATCCTAGCGTTGAGAGCTTCGATCTTGACTGATCAATTATGTAATTCTAGCTAGTAAGTTGTTTGTCCCCTTTCTCCTCTTGTTCTTGATTCTGAATCATGCCGAGTAGTGCTGTTGCATGTGTCTCACAATTTTCTTCTTCAATTTTCAGCTCAATTTAGGTTCTAAGAACTGTTTTCTATCACCAATTGGTGAGTTGTAGGTTTCTGTTGAGTTCCCTTGTAGTGCAAGATACGGTTGGAGAGATTATGTGTACTAAACTGTTATCTCTGAGGTAAGGGGAGTTAGCTACTGTTTAATTTATTGTATGATTTGTGTATATGTTGAATGTAGTGGTATTTTACTAATTAAGTCGCAAATTTGAGTTTTAGGATAAGGTGAATTGAATGTATTGAAATGGGTTGACATGTGAAACTGTAGTGTGATGATTATGAACTGGTTTAGATGAATTTAAATGTTGTGATTCTGTATGTTGGAGGTATATGATGTGAGTAATCTGTTGTGGTAGTGATGAGGTATGAAGTGAAGTGAATTGTGCTTGTTTAAAGTCAATTTAGAGGAAGTGAGGTAGTGACTTTGAGCATTAGAGGTCAAGTGCTGTTAGGGTCTGTTAGGGTAGTCTAGATAAGTCATATGTGACTTGTTTGAGTCATAAAAATGGTCAAAAACAGGTTCAAAGTGGTAAATTGGAATTGAAGTCTCTAAGTTGAGGAAATTGATGTTTTAAAGTAGGAATTAGTGCATAAGCACTTTAGATTGATGTTAGGAAGGTTTAGAATCACTTAGTCAAGTTTAATTAAGTTTGTATAACAATATAGGAATGTTAGAAGTTGGGAAAATTGAGTATATTTGGTAAGTTGTGGTTGAGTTGCATAATTCTGCAGATTATGTAGACTCGCTGTGCGAATGGATTCGCATAGTGTGTCACCTTGGCGAGGTGCTCTCTGCCAAGGCATTCGCACAACGAATGAGTGCGTTGTGCGAATGGATTTAGAGGGTTGCTCTTTGTTTGATGATTCGCATAGCGAATCAAGTCGCTATGCTATTGGTTGGGGTTTGGAACTATTATTCTTTTATTCGAACAACGAATGAGTTTTGCTCTGCGAGTGCTTAAGGAGCATGAGCCACTATCTGAGGTTCTCGCATAGCGAGCTGGGACGCTATGCGAGAGGTCTGGGGTCTGATTCAAGTCGTGGTTTATTCGCATAACGAGCTATGTTGCTGTGCGAGAAGCCTCTAGTTTCGCTATGCAAATGTGTGCTTTCGAGGGGTTTAGTTCTAGTTCACTTTTCTCTTGATTTTAAGTTGTTTTACATGAAACATTGAGTGTTTTATGAAGTAAATTAAAGTTGTATTATGTAATATCATTGATTATTGATGTATGTTGTATTTCAAAGTGTAAGTTGGTGATTTCAAGGTGTAAATTTCAAAGTGTGGTTAATGGACGTAATTTCATGATCCTCAAGGAGAGATACATGGTGGTGTCCTATGTTGTGATTCAAAGTGTAATCTCTTGTTGAGATTCAAGTAAGTTTAGAATGAACGCAGGAGCTTAGTCTTGGGGGTTATCCTGAAACTCCAATGGTCTTTCATTCTCAAGTAGAGAGGATTGATCCATGTCGTGAGGAGTAGCAGGATGTCCTAGTCTTGGGTGCTTCCAGTATGACCCAAGGTGAGTGATAACGGACTAACCTTGTGAGTGTGGTAGGGTGAAACCCATTGACAATGGCTTTGCAAAGCAGTAAAAGCCATCACGAGTGCACGACCCGCCATAGCTCGACAATCATTTTAAATGCGGACAGTCTAAGTCAGTGTGGTGTTATGTGTGAAGAGTTTATGTGATGTGAATGAATAGTATGATTGTATGAAGTTAAATGAATTAGTGTATGATTAACCTTTGTTTAAACTAGCTTACCCTATTGTGTGTTGTATTTTGTATGTGTTGATGTTCTTCCTTCTGCAATGATCATCCTTTGGATGTGAGCAGCGGAAGAAGAGGTTTCTCTGGAACAAGCATTGGATAAAGGTGATGCTGCGGAGTAGTTAGTATAGTATAACCTTGTATATAGTTTTGATCATACTTTAATATGTATATAAAGTTTTAAATTTATAATTGTTTTTGAATGACTGTAAAGGTAACACTTTATATTTTAGATGGATAACTGTAATATTTTATTATGCATGTAGCTTCTCTTTAATATAGTTGATACTATATATTTTTGGGATGTTACATATAAACTATGTGTTCAAAAATTATAATATAACTAATTAATTGTATTAAGGATAACCATTAAAGTGATTCTTTTATCAACTACGGTTTATATATGTACACTAAAGAATAATAATAATATTTTTTTTATAAAAGGCCATATAAATAATTAGGGTGATTTATGATACAAACTTCTTTTACACAGAGAAAAAACTATTGACCAAACAAAATTTAAGTATATGTTCGTATTTCTTATTCATCGATTCAAATGATAAAAAAGATGTTGAATGTAAATAAAATTTGTATAATAATTTTATAAACTATTGTTTTGTTTTACCAATTAATTTAAAAAAACTTATTAGATTATAGAATTGAAAATAGAATTTATACAAATATAATGTGATTTTTTTATCCTTGCTCATAAAAATAAAAGTTATAGTAAGTTTTGGGGAAAGAAATTAAAGAAATGAAAGGAAAAATTAGATTTTTTGACATAAGGAAACACCAGTCTGCCACCATTGTTGCTTTTGGTCACCTCACTGAATGAAAGTAGATTCTCTCACCAAAAAAGCGATAACCCTCTCCAAGGCATCTTCTAGATATGGAAGGCCACATAATATACAACTCTATCATATTTTTTATTATTTATTTAATATATTTTGAATGTTCTCTGTAAAATTGCCCTCTCTTCAAAAGTATAATGATAAACACCTTTCCATTAAGGAATTCTAGTAAGCACCTTTTGTCTGCAAGAAGCCACCTCCTAGGAGTGTGGGATTCAGATATTATTATTTTTACTTTTATTATTATTTTTTATTATTATTATTATTATTATTGCTATGAATAAAGATATGCTATAAAGTTTCACACATTTGGCAGTTTTTCATATTGTCACAAAATATCGATTCTTTACACCTTCTTGTACATCTATGTAACAAAAAGCAGTGAAAATGTTACAAAATTTCATGCTTCAATAACAATTGTGATCATGCATGGTTTAATTGCTTGTAGAAGTCGTGTATTTTTATTTTTTAATTATCAAATTTTTATAATAATTTTCTAACCAAAATATATGTTCAAATTAAAATTTACTTTCATGTTTTATCTCCATGTAAGTTTATTAAAATATAAATAACGTGAACGAACTTCTCTTATTATTATATTAACCGTGATCAAATAATATAAAATAATTATATTATTTTTAATCATCAACAACAACGTTAATAATTAATTCTATCGTTGAAAAAAAAATGATGAATCCAACAATGAATTTGCGAGTCCTCCACACCTTATAAGCTCCACCTGTATTTTTAGGTGGCCAAATGAAAAATATCCTTCGTGACTTATTGCTCAATAATATTAATGAAATCTTTTATAAAAACAATTGAAACTAATGAAATAATTTCTTTTGTCTACTTTAAAAATATACTTTAACAAAAACAAATATTTGACATTTTATTTTTTATTCTTTGATTTCTTAAAAAAATATAATTTTTTTTGTGTCAAAAAAATATAAAAATATATCACCTTTACACATTCACACTCATTTAAAATGATTTATATAATGAAAAAATAAAAAATAACAATGTAAATGTGTCTTAAAATACATTTTTCAATATCAAAAGCATAAACAATTAATAATAGGTGCAATTATAGTTTGATCAGATATCTTTTGGCATATAAAAAAAAAGGCATAATTTCTGCAGTGATTAGAACTTTTGAATGAAAGGCATATGCTCCAAACACTATGCAAATAACAGAAAAGGTAGCTAATGAAAACCCCCAAAACGCCATGTGAGCATCCAAGGCAAATAGCATTGCAAAAGTAACAAAAAGAAAGGCAAAAAGTTTATGTGAGGTCGAAAATGGTGGAAGATGAGATGGTGGGTTATTACATGGGTGTGCGTGTATTTAAAAAGTTCCATTTTTTTTCATGCTCACCTTTTCTACATCTTTGCCAACCATATATCCTTCAATTTCTACTTTTTTTTCCTAGTCAGCTTAGAAACAACGCATTCCTAGCAACCCACACATTTTGTTTTATCCTATAGCACACACATATATACACACACAAAAAGCAACCTTTGATATTAATATGAAACATCACATAGGGTAGGTCCTCCAATAACAAAAAAAAAAAAAAAACTATGTGCAAATTGGCCTCTTCCTTAGTTGTGCACAAGTCTCTTTCTAAGATACATACATATTGGATGGAGCTTTGGCTCCACATAGAGCTAACCTCCAATTTATCATTTCCTTTCATTTTTCTCATCCAATCTTCTTCTCTTATCATCCATCCATGCCACCCTTTTTTATATTTTCTTTTCTAATGTGGAAAGCTAATTTTCCTAGCTAGGTCAACCTACCATCCATTTTCATTTGTCTCTTTTCTTCATATCTTTATCTTTGATTTCTTAAAAAGTAAAATTTATGTCTATATTAACTTTAAAATCAGTTTATGTAATGATGTTGTCTACTTATATATTATGTATTTAATCGATGTAAGATTTTTAATATTATTTCTTCAAATATATCAAGAAAGATTATATAATTGCTAAGAATTTATTCATATTTTAAAAATATAGTAGTAAAATAAAGTATGTTTTTTGAAATTAAACCAACCTGTACACAAATTAAAAAAAAAATTTTAAAAGATAATATTTTAGATTAATTAATTTATACAAAAATAGCTTGTAAAAAAATATTTTACTTTTTTTACAATTTTGGTTAACAAATCTATCCAAACATATTTTGTTATTTGGGATTAAGTATAATGATAATTAAGAAATATTGTCATGTTGAAGCTTGTAAATAATTTCTTAATAAATTATGCATGTCGTGACAAATGCATTTCGAAAAGTTGCCTTCCGAAAAAAAAATAACGATGAAAGACGACAGGATATTATACTATAAAAAAAGTTCGTGGTTTAGTGAATTTGGTTTAAAAAACACTTTTGAGAATCTGATTTTTCATGTCACGTCATGTTTTCAGATTTCTTTTAGAGATTATATTTGAGATTAAAAGGCCAAATATGTTTCATATAACGAGTTTTACTTTTAGTCTTTTTTGTTTTTTTTTTCTTTTAATATACAAACTATTAACTTAACCAACTCTTTTTAATCAAAAAGAAAAAAAAATTCTAATATACAAATTGTAAATAAAGAAAATACATTTTACAGAAATGGCCATGATAAAAGTTTATTGACTTTTATGACTATTATCTTAAAATAATAATATCAAACAATCACTTTATAAAAAAGTTACACTAATTATGTTTAAGAATCATGCTTGTAAATCACAACATAAAAAATAGGCTTGTTTATTTTTATCAAAGTAGTTTGAGGTTTTAATTATAAATTTTTTTATACAGGATAAAAAAAAATTATTCCTATAAGAAAAACATGTTAATTTTATTTGTCTTGGTTGGTTAAAGTGTTTTTGTTGTATATATAAATCACGAAGTTCATGATCATGGCATTATTTTAGGGCAAGTGGTGACAAAAAAATGTTGAGTTTTCTTTGATATTGTAAGCATGCAGAGACACTGAAAGACAATGGCAAGAGAAGAGATTGCAGAATGCATTATTGAGACTTTTTAATAGATTTTGTTTTTGAAAGAAAAGTAACTTAACAAAGAAACGAAAGCAATACTTCCAAAGAAAAAAAAACACATCCCAAGAAACTATATATGCAATGCCACTTTGAGCCAAATTTTGTGTGTGCTTGAGGCAATTATTGATCATAAATTATGTTCACTGGTTTCTGTTCTTTCGGTTATATGATACAAAATGAGTTTGTTGTTTATATATAATCCAAACAAAGCAAATTGACAACTCCATTGAGGGTGACCCATATGTGATGTCTTTTCTTTTGGGCTCTTATTTTTCAATCACAACCTTCAATTCTCAGGGTTTGCATGCCATCATGTCATTATATAACTAAGTTTTAGGTCAATTCTCGTCACATTTCAATGACTTTTGTTAAGATGTGTGATGAATGTGCATAATAATAATAATAATATAATATAAGAGGAAAATTTTACTATCATTACAACTTTATGGAAAGTTCTAATTATTAGTTAATTATCTTTTTGTGTAGATACACCTAATTTTAAGTGTGGTGCAAATCATATATTTATTATCATAACCACCAAATTATAAGATGAGGTGGGATCGGTATTAGTAAATAATTAGGAATCAATCAATAAAAGACATGCATAATTTCCATTTTCTTTCACTCCCAGTTAAAGGTAACAGTGCAATTTAAAAGTTATTTTAATAAATTGTTATTTTTTTATTTTAATTCTTAATTTGTATTTTGGATTTTTTTTCTCTCTCTAATATTTTAGATGTCAAAAACTATGTATTTTTAGTCCATTTTAAAATTTAAGTTATTAACTTTACAATTAAGATTTTATCAATAATAATTTTGTTACAAGTTAACTTTTTTAAAATCGTTAAATGACTTCACATTTCTGTTCATTATAACTACTTTTATATGAGGTGTTTAACTATTTAAATTTTTTTGTTTTAATTATCAGCATTTTTATTTTATAAGGAGTCATGTTAGGTACTTCTTGAAGATACTTGTTGCTTTTGTCATTTGATAACATTTTTAACATTAGATCATGTTTTTCTTCCTTGGAGAAATAATGATCTTATCGTTCAACTTCTTATTTTAGTTTTATTATTTTATTATGTTATTCTTATTTTGAATTTGAAGTAATGGTTACGATTGTGATTGAATTGAGTTTTATTTGATTGGGAAGGAAATAGGTACATAATTATTGGTTGTGTTTGATATAAAGAAAAACATAAAAGATGATTTATCTATTAAGAAATTAATGTTTAAATTAATCTTTAATTTAAAATTAGAGATAAAATTTAGAATCAATAGTAATAACTAAATTCTTGATAATTAATATTAATGACCAATTTAGATTCTAATTGATAAAACCTCTTTGAATTAGGTTGAGCTAAAACTTAGAAGGATGCAAGGAAATAGTCTCTATATGGTGGATATGGTTATGAGTGAGAAAGAGTGATATGTTGCGCAAATCGTGGTAGTTAGGGAGATAGCTCACGACTTTGAGTTGTATGGTGAAGATGGAGTGTAGTTTGATGGTTCAAGGAGAGGTTAGGTAAACTCCATGAGGTATGTGACTAGAAGAGCCTCTAGGGTTGTTCTAATCTTGATCAAGGAAGTGTGTGATTACAATTTGGCAACATAACATTACTTAAATCCAAGATGAAATACAAGGGTGGAGACACCTCTATTTATAGGCCAAGGGTGTCTCATTATAACCCTTAAAGCATGATCTCCCACCTTTGCTCTCATTGGCCAAAAGAGAGGCCTTTTAAGGAGTGGACAAGTGTCCATAAATCCTCTCCAATGATGGGAGGACATGTGGCCACTCACAAAACACAATCATCTTCATTCTTAGAGTGTCATGTGACCTCTTACTAAAAGCAAATCCTCTCCAATGATGGAGAGACATGTGGCCACTACCAAAAAGAAATGCTAGGGTGCCATGTGACCACTTCTAAAAAGCAAATTCTCTCCAATGAAGCATGACACATGACACTCACTTTTCACTTGGTTTGGATAACTAAATTAAGGAAAATACTATGCTACTTAAGCCTTAAACAAACTTGCACTACGTAGCCGAATACAATGACCTAAATTTCTACACTACTCTTCAATCCATGCTCCATGATGACTCCAAAGATGATCCATAAGATAGAGTTGACATCATCTTTAGGATGACTTTCACTTTCTTGAAAGTGTTTGGTTATGACTAAGAGATTTGTCATAATTAATTCACAAATTAATTATAATTTTTTATTTAAAATAGAGACTATTTTAGATACTAACAATTTTTAATTTGAAAAATGGTATCTTAGTAAATTAATTATTTTGGTCTATAAAATTATTTATTATTTAATGTTTTTTTAGTGAAAATAACGATTAAATAAAGGTCATAATGTGTCATTAATTGATGTATCTAAAATTATTTTCAATTAATATTAGTTTCTTAGTCGAAAATATTTCTCGACCGATTTTAATCAAGATTTTCTTGATTAACATTACCCAAACTAATTTTATAGTATTGTCAACTAGGTTTTTTTTAATGACTTTTGTAAACTAACGTCTGATTGTGTAAATTAGGATTGTTTTTTGTCAGTGTTAGTAATGATGTTTCAATTAACATTATTGGGTTTATTTATGAGTGATATCAACCATGATTACTTTTTTTTACAAATTTTAGTTTGATTTTCTCGATCAATGTAAAGTGGAACTATATTTTTGTAAATATTAGTCATTTTTTTTATATTCATGGTGGTTAATTTGTATGGTTGATTACATATATTTTTTTAATGACAGTGCTACTTGGTGACAATTTTTGTGTGTGTAATAATTAAATTACTCTATATAAATAAGAAAACAAAAACTAAATTATTTTATCTAAACTAAAAATGCTTAAAAATTAAATAATTTTGAAATAAAAATGATTCAAATTTAATATACTTAAATTCTTAAAAATTATAAAAAACATTATCCACAATGTAAGGAAAGTTTTTTATGTGGAGATATGTTACATCATGTTTTATAGACTCTTAATTTAAGAGCTTGATGCTTCTAGGTTATATAATTTATTTTGTGTCATATTCCATTGAATTTAAGTATGAAATAGTAGTTATTAAAACCTGAGGTGTAGTTGACATGCTCTCATAAGATCTGAAATCAATACAATTCAATCAACGATTAGAACATCTTAATCAAAGCAATATCATGTTGTAAGACTTTTAAATTTGAAAATTTTATTCTCTTTTTTAATCATATATGAATTCTTCTTACACAACTGCTACGGTCGACCATTAAAAAAAACTAAACAAAAAATATATCTAGAGTGAAATAGGAAAATCAATCAGAGAAACTGTTATTATAGTATTTTTTTTTTAAGATTTTAACAAACACAACTTTAAGTCTTTAATTTTTTCTTCGAGAGAGTATTATCCTTTCCTAATTGGAGAAAGAATGTTGCTTGCAAAAGATACTCTGACATTCAAGTCAATCAAGTGTATCATAATTAATTTTGTAATAAATTACTCTAATAATTTACTTTGTATTTTGTGTTATTTATACAATGTTTATGGGCTTTTTACTTAGATGAGTCTACTCCATATGGCTAATTACCTTGGTTAGTCTTTGGTTAATCTATCTACTTAACCGTGCTTTAATTACTACCTTAAGTAGGTTGCCCATATGTTGAATCTACAATGTTTTGTGGTTAGACCCTAAGGGCCGATTATTCCAAAGCATAGGTGATTGAGATGCTCTCATATATCTCTTGTCCTTGACGATGCATACCAGGCCATGCTGCTTTCTTGTGTGGTTCAGACCATGAGGTTTGAGGACATCTTAGGCATGTGGCGAGATGTCCTCAGACATATACAATATTGTAGTCCCCCATGTTCGATATGTCTATAGTCAAGTATTTGTGTTGCCATTATGTTGTCATTTGCCTTGCAAAGAAAATTTGTATTTCTTTGGTCCTATCCTATAGGTATAGTAGCCCCCCAACCTTGTGAAACAAGTTTTTGAGAATTTGCTATGCTATCGATATCTTGTGAGAAAAGTTCAACACTCAAGAGTCGACAAGTAAAAAGTATGTCACATAGTAGGTCAAACATGGGTTCCGAGGAGGGGACGAATAAGTACAATAGTTGAACCTTGATGTCCTATAATACGTTATCATCTAGGCCTTTGGGTTGAAATGAAAGTGATTAACGAGAATAGGCAGGATCCTTTTGAAGAGCATGCCAAGTCCAAACTACTTTGTAGGAGGGGAGGGGAGGGGTGAGTAGGTAAATCCCATGGTTAGGAGTCATTTTTCCAAATTTAGGTGGTTAAGAATATTGAACTCTTAGCTAAATAATGTATATATGTTTGAAAGCAGGGTGTTTGAGGATATAATGTCCTTTAGGAGGGTAAGTGCCATAAATAATCTTTGTCATGGCTAAGATGGTTATGAGAATGAGTTTTTCTATGTGTACATACCTTTTCTCCTATAGCTTCACGTTCGATTACCTTTCGATGAGTTCACAATAAGTGTTCTTTGTCTTCTAAATATTGCACCAACACAACTTCATCCAATCAGTTGGGGTTGCTTTCAAGCATTTAGATTAATATGTCAAGCCCTTTACCTAAATGTTTCCTTCACTTTATGGATTTGATTACATGATTGTCTCTGGTAAGTAAGCTAAGTACATGCTTGTTTAGTATATTCCCAACCATTTAAGAAGTTCAAGAATAGGTTCTTTCGGGTATTGGTGAACCTGACTCGATCATAATTTTATGATGAAAAAAAAATCCAAAATTTCCCTTTTTACTGGATCGCTAACCCCTTTAGGTCTAAGTAGTGGCCAAAAAAGATTTCATCCAAAGAGGATAAAAGGACAATTGGAATATCGGAGAAGCTCTCTTGCAAGTTACCTGCCGAAAACGTTGTTTGCATTTATTTATTTTGCTAAATTGATTACTGATCTGTGTCGTAAGTATAGAGTAACTTGGGTATTTTTGAGCTAATATGATGATTTTGTGGTGTTGACATGTTAGATAGCCTAACAGGATGCGAAGGAAGGGACCAATGAGAACATGTTCTGGTAGCTAAGGAACCAAATGGCAGGAAGAGCGAAAAAGACCGGGAGGCCTAGGTGACTAACTTGAAGCCGAAAATGACACAAAGAGGATCGTGCCTCATGAGTCGCAAGGCGTCGACAAGCATAGAAAGATGCTGAGGGCTAAGCTCCTAGCCTAAGCTAGAAGTTTTGGTCTTTGGGGGCAAGGATGCTGACTTGGGTGGTTTACAGAGCCCCCTCATCAATGTGTAAAGGCATGCAAATAAGCTTAAGGGTTTATGAGTTGAAGGTGGTGGAGGAGACTAAGTTGGCCATCTAGGATTTCATAGTTGATAACCGTTTTTAGGCCATATGGTAGCTAATTTGATGCATATGGAAGTGACTCATGAGAAGAAAACCAATATAATTGAGGAGTTGACCAATCTATAGAAGACGTATGAAGTTGACAAGCAAGCATGGGCTGAATATAAGAAGTCCCTTGAAGAGAGCCACAAGAAGATGACGTCTTAGAGAACAAGGTGCCTCGAGTTTGAGAAGAAGCTGAAGAATTAGAAGAAAGATTTGTAGAAGGAAAATGAGGAGTTGAAGGAGGAAACCTGAGAAAGAGGCCTAGGAAAGAACCAAGGCCGAGTTGATCAAGCTGTAAACATTTGTAGTCTTTGAGCATGAGAACGAGTTTAGCATGGCACTTAGATAGGCCAAATTCCAATACCATGAGGTTTGTTCAAAAGATGCAAGATTTGACGCCAACATGGACGTGGATGATATAATAGCTGCTAAAGGGCCTACAAGATGGCAATGACCAAAGATGTTGTTGTTGAAAATGCATCTGATGAAGAGGTTGCTTGGGTGATCCTATTTTTTGCTACCAACCCCGTGAATGAGGATGAAAAGATGACGAACTTTGATGATGTAATTGAATAATAGGTTACATGTGTTATTTCTTGTTTTCATTTTGCTTTACGTTATGACATAATATATTAAGGCTAGGACTTGTACTGATTTGTCTGTTTTGGACTAATATGAATGAATATCGCCTTTTGCCAGTAACCATATTTCTTCCTTGCCTTTTATAAGTCATAATTTTTTCTAAGTTATAAATGTATAGGCCAGTTATGTGACCAACTACAAAATGCTTGAAAGGTTCAACCATGGTTATTTAGCTAAGTAGTAAGGAACTACTTGATTGGTTCAACCAAGATCGCCTAGGTAAGCGACAGGGAACTGCATGAATGATTCAACCAAGACAGCTTAAGTAGGTGATAGAGAACTGCTTCTAAGATTCGACCAAGATCGCTTAGGTAGGCGGCAAAGACCTATTTGTAAGGTTTGACCTAAAACTACCTAGGTAGGCAGTATGAAACTTCCTTTATGGAAATACCATATGAAGGTGTTACAAGTTAAAGTGTAAGATGAACATTCACATAAGAGTAACCTCACATTTGATTGATTAAATGTCTTATTAAAACCTTCTCGGCAAAAACCTTCCTTGGAGAAAAAAAATATTGAGTAATGAAAGATTACACTATGGGCCTCAATCATCCATCTATTTATAAGCACCTAGCTAAACTAAATAAGCTACATTCCAAGTATTAGGTACAGGCTGCCTTGGCACATATTCTATGTGGTATGTGCCTTTATTGACATCTTCAATTACTCAGAAGGGCCCTTCCCTGTTGGCGAAGAACTTGTCGTTTTTTTCCCTGACGTTGCTTACCATGCACTATGCTAAGTCACCCTTTCTAAAGGATCTTATTTGTAACTTGGAATTATATCTCCTGGCTTCCCTCAGCTTGGTATTCGTCTCCTATATTTGGGCTTTCTCTCATTTTTCATCCAACTGGTATAGACTGGTGTTAAGGCAGGTCTCGTTGTAGTCTTCATCATACGACTGTCGTCAATGAGATGATTCCCAAATTTCTACTAGGATCATTGCGTCTATGCCGTATACCAAGCTGAAAGGTGTCTCATTAGTGAAGCATTGAAGAATGCGCCTATAAGACCATAAAACTTCTAGTAAATCTGATAACAGTTGAAAAATTGTTATTTTCATGCTTAAAAGTGATACTAAAAGCAACCTTAAACACTTAGAAACTAGCTTGAAATCATGCTTTTGGTCATATTTTTAGAAATAAGAGAGTTGGACAGGTTTATGCTTGATTTCAGTGTTTTATGCAAGTTTTAAGGTGAATTTGGTGAAAGAAGTGAAGGATAGAAATGGAATCAGAAAAGACATCAAAAAGTGCAAAAAGAGAAGTCGCAATTACCGCTCAACGGTAGTTTACCGCTGAGCGGCGCTCAGGCACTCACGTTGGATCCGCTGAGGGGTGAAAATGTCGTTGAGGGGGAAGAATCAACTCACGCACTTACCGCTGAGCGACACTTTTATGGGCTTGGGCCTATTTTTTCTGTATTTTTAGAATAGTATATAAGCTTTAGGACATCCTAGGGTTTGTATCTTTGGCTGAGACGAAGCAAACACTCACTTTTCTACCCCTTGAAGGAAGATCTTGGATGCTCAGGCTACCTGCTCCTCTTTTTAGGGTTTTATCTTTCATTCTTTCATTATTATTCATCTAGTTTCATCATGAATATGGTGAACTAAACCTTGTATTGTTGTTGGGGAATCAATGTAGTCTTGTGAAACTCTCATATATGGACTTTGTTTTAACATCTTATTTTTAAGACTTATGCTTTCTTTCATCATTAGTTAGGGTTTTTCCTCTTTGCGTAAAGCTTGCTTTGTTTAACTCATTCATTGCCATGATTAGTGATTTTGTCGATATGGGAACATACGAGGAAATCTAGATCCGGGGAATTTCTCCCAATAGCATATTGGTTGCCGTTAAGCTTCTGCATTTAAGAATTAATTACTAAGAATGCTAGGAATTGTATGAACTCGTAATTAAGGATAGACCTTCTTGCAAGGTGATTTAGAGAGTGACATTAGCATTGATGAAAAGAATGATGAATTCCTAAAGTATATGAGAGTGAATAAGATGAAATTGATAACCCCAACAACATACTCATCCATCTAATTCATTGAAGTGTTTGTATTCTGTTTTTCTCCATTGATCAAATTCATGCATACATATTTAATTACTGTCTTTTGCATTTAAACCTACAATCAATTTATTCTCAAGTCTCAAATAATCAATAAATCATATAGCTAAACTAGGTTGTGAGTTCTTTGGGAAAACGATTCTTGGTCTTACCTAGTTTTATTACTTGATACGATTCGGTCACTGACGGACAAATTTATGAGCACCAAAATATGATGTCACAAACTTGTTTCACAATCGGCAAGTATGACCGAATCGTTCAAGTAATAAACTTGGTAAGACCAAGTATCGTTCTCCCAAAGGACTCACGGCCTAGTTTAGTTGTGTGGTTTGTTGATTAGCTAAGACTTAAGAACGAAATATTTGGAGTTTAATATGCAAGACAGAAAATAAACATGTATGCATGAGTTTTTGATCAATGGCAAAAGCAAAAGATAAACACTCTCAATGAAATATATGAATGAATATGTTGTTGGGGGTCAATTTCATCTTATCCACTCTCATATATTTTAGGAATTCAACATTCAAATCATCATTGTTAATGCCACTCTCTAAAGTACCTTTCTAGAAGGCTTCTCCCTAATCACGAGTTCATACAATTCCTAGCATTCCTAATGATCAGTTCATAAGCTCAGGAGCTTAACGACAACCAACATAATATTGGGAGAAATTCCCCGGATCTAGACTTCCCCGTACGTTCCCGTATCGACAAAACCAATAATCATGCATCGAATGAGTTAAACAATGCAAGCATTAAGCAAAGAGGAAAAACCCTAACTAATGATGAAAGAAAGCATAAGTCTTAATTAAAAGATGTAAAAACAGATTCCATATATGAGAGCTTCAAAAGATTACATTGATTCCCCAACAAACATACAGAGTTTAGTTCACCATATTCATGGTGAACCTAGATGAACAATGAAAGAATGAAAGAATAAACCCTAAAAAGGTGAAGAGGTAGCCTGAGCATCCAAGATCCTCCTTCAAAGGGGTGGAAGAGAGAGTGTTTGCCTCGTTTCTGCCAAAGATACAAACCCTAGGACGTCCTAAAGCTTATATACTATTCTAAAATTACACAAAATTTAGGCGCAAGCCCATAAGTGTTCCGCTCAGCGGTAAAGTACCGTTAAGCGGTAAGTGCGTGAGTCGTTTCTTCCCCTCAGCGGCCATTTTGCCCCTCAGCGGATCTCCCGTAAGCTCCTGAGTGCCGCTCAGCGGTAAACTGCCGCTGAGCGGTGACTTCGGCTTCTCCTTTTGCACTCTTTGATTTCTTTTCTGATTCCATCTCTCTCCTTCTTCACTTCTTTCACTAAATTCACCTTAAAACCTGCACAAAAACACTGAAATCAAGCATAAACCTGTCCAGCTCTCTTATTTATGAAAATATGAATAAAAGTATGATTTCAAGCTAGTTTCTAAGTATAAAGGTTGCTTTTAGTATCAATTTTAAGCATGAAAATAACAGTTTTTCAACTGTTATCACAACCCCAAACTTAGAACTTTGCTTGTCCTCAAGCAAACAAAATGTAACTCAATCTCCAACCAATTCATATGATGGTTTACTCATTCTAGAATCCTCTTTTTCAAGATAATAACAACTTCACTCAAACTTATGACCAAGAGTTCATTCAAGATGTGCACATGCTTTAGTGTTCACAAAGTCATTTAAATTCCAACAAATGCTATTTTTCATGAATGATCAATCAATTAAGCATGGATGTTCATGTGCTTATGGAATATTTCCTTACTGGATAAAGTGTTTCACTCAACACACAACTGTATAAGAGGTAAAGTGTTTCACTCATTCACTCCACTATCACAATGTTACATGAATTAACTTTGCCTTTCATTTTACCACAATCAAAAACATTCACAAGCATGCATCATCACAAGGACTTTTCAATGGCTTATAATGTGGCTGGGCTAACAAGAAAATTGGTTTTTCTGGATCACAAAATCCTTGAGTTAAGAGAATCATAACAACACAATTATTCTTATTCATTCCCAACTTGCCTTGCATTCGCATTGAGCTTTGCTTCTTCTTTTCTTTTCTTTTCTTTCTCTTTTTCTTTTTCTTTTTCTTTGCATATTCTTACTTTTTAGCTCTTAGCTCAATGCTTTTCATGTTTTCCCAACATCCCCAAACTTGAACATTTAACAATACCACACAAGATCTTCTACTTAACTCAAGGTAAAGATTTTTCAATCAAAGGTTTCAGTGTATGTTCAAGGCTAAGGGTTCAAAGGATAGAACACAAAGTGTTCTCTTTTAGTGGGCTAACTTTATGAATTTGGCCAATAAAAAGGGTTTCAACAAACGGCCTTGATCACATGATGCAAAACAAGCAATTGATTCAATCATAGAAAACCTGGGCAAAATCATTCATGCTTTCAAAGTAATCGCATTCAACAATAACAACTATGGAGCTCAAAATCTCACATATCAGCTCATTCACATTTGACATACACATCCTGCTTAATCTCAAAACCACAATCATAATATCATGCATTTGTTCACAAAGCTTGTGAATCACCTGTATAAGCATTTTAATGTGCACCTCATCTCAACATCAATCAATCAATAAGCATCATTCAAGCATTACTTATCAAACAATCACAGTTAATAGCAAACCATCATACGAAACCAGGTGTCCAATAGAGTACATCAACCCTAATCTAAAAACAAAAACAATTAAGTTTAGAAAACTTAAACCACAAAAGCAGAATCATATGATAGCATTCATCAGTAAATGCTATCTCAGCTCCTCATCAGTCTGAGCTGTTCTCTGTATCTTCCTCTTCCTCCTCATCTTCATCATCCTCAAATGCATCCTCCTCATCAGCTTCATCTTCTTCCATATCTCTAGCTGAAGCTTCAGCTGCTCCAGCTCCTCCTCCATGCACTGGTTCTTCTGGCCAAGCTACTACATTATGGAATTCATCCATAGTCCACCTGTGGGCTGGAGGTGTATCATACATCCCCACTATCATCTCAGCAGTGGCCACCTGCCCTCTGTGAATGGACTGCAACTGAGCACCTATAAGAGACATATACATGTCCCTCATTTGGAATGGTTCTGCTTCATGTGTATCAGCAGATGTCCGGCTCTGTGCTGGCCCTCTCTCTCTACGAGCCCGGCGTGGTGGAACTGGCTGAGCTACATCCTCACCTCCACAGTACTGTCTGTAATAAGCCTCATCAATAGCTTTTCTTGGCCTCTCAAATGGTGGAACAGAAGTATCCACCCCAGCTAGCTTGCAAAGGTGAGTGATCAAAGAAGGATGTCCTAGTGGTGCTTTGTTGTTTAAGGTGTTAGCACATACACTAATTTCATCAGCTATCACCTGCCCAATATTAACATTCAAATTTCTGATAGCACAGTAAATGAATAATGCCCTGCTGAGAGTAATATCTGACACATGTGAACATGGCTGAATGTTGGCATTAGAAAACGCCATCCAATACTTTGCAAGAGCAGTCAAATCTGTCCTCCTAGTGTTAACCACTGAGCCAGATCTATTCCTTTGGAAGTGTCCTCCAGGTATACATAGCACTCTCTCCACATCCTCATAATCAGCACCTTCCTCCATGCAAAGAGCAAACTGGCATTGCTCACCAGCCCACACAGTATCCAGGAAGTTGTTGATAGAATCAGGATCATACCTGATAGCATGGCCTCTGACATAGCCCAAATAATTCCCAGCTGGATAATCACCAATCTTCTTTGCATTGGTGTAAAATTCCTTTACCACAGCTATGTTAGCAGGTGCAGGATAAGTGGCTAGCTTTCCCCAATCATTCCCTAACACTTGCTCTCCAAATTGAGGAGCAAAGTTAGGTATCATTCCAACCTTTCTCTCCATCAGAAGTCTCCTGTCCTGAACCACCCTAAAGTGCTTCTCATGTTTCCTAGAGAGGAACCTGCTAGATTGGGGTTGCTCTGGTTCCTTTTCCTTTCTCTTGGTTGCCATGGTTTTCAATCTCTTTCCTGAAGAGGATGTCATTCCTACATTTAAAACACAAATACAAAACCACAGAACATGATGTTAATCATTAGTAAAACATAGAACACAACTCCTTTCGAAGCTAAACCATCGCTGAGGGCCAGAATTTCCCCTCAGCGCCACCAGTGCCACATTCCAACACGCAAAAATTCAGAAAAACCAAATCTGGCAGAGTGCTGCTCAGCGGCAGTTTACCCTTCAGCGGTAACTCTGCAGATTTTTGAAAATCTTGTTTTAAAGCTGTCCTAACTCCACCCAAATGTAATTTTCAGTTTTCCAGTTTATAATCATGCAGTTTAATCGGTTCAAACATCAAATATATCATCAAATCATGCATAGAAATCAAAACCCCTAAATATTCATGCTTTGACAATCACATTCAAATTCAAGAACCCTAGAATGATCAAAATGCATTTTACTTACTTGGGTGGAGATACTAGATGCAATAAGAATGCTTCCAAGCTAGAATGCTCTCTTCCAACCCCAAACATTGATGACACACTAGTGAACAAGTGAGTGGAAGAGAAATTTTCTTAAGAGGTAAGAGTGAAAAGATGTGGAAAACCTTGGAGAAGGTATGTGGAAGTGTTTATGCAGAGAAAAGCCTAAAAGTATGAGACTTTGCGTAGCTTAGGGTTTAAAAATACCCTAATGGGCTCGGGTCCCGCTAAGGGGAACTAAAGCCCAATCTGCGAGAGTACCGCTCAGCGGTAAAGTACCGCTCAGCGGTAAAGTACCGCTCAGCGGCACTTTCGTGATGTGCCCTTCTCCTTCTTTTCTTAACCTACGTGCCTTCCCTACATGCCTGATAACAGTTGAAAAACTGTTATTTTCATACTTGAAATTGATACTAAAAGCAACCTTTAGACTTAAAAACTAGCTTGAAATCATGCAGTTTATCTATATTTTCATAAATAAGAGAGCTGGACAGGTTTATGCTTGATTTAAGTGTTTTTGTGCAGGTTTTAAGGTGAATTTAGTGAAAAGAGTGAAGAAGGAGAGAAGTGACATTAGAAAAGACAAGAAAGAGTGCAAAAAGAGAAGACAAAGGCACCGCTCAACGGTATTTTACCGCTGAGCGGCACTCAGGAGGTTGCGGGAGTCACGCTGAGGGGCAAACTGGCCGCTGAGGGGAAGAAAAGTGACGCGCAGTCACCGCTGAGCGGTATTTACCGCTGAGCGGCACTTTTTGGGCTTGGGCTTTTGTAATCTTTTGTAACTCTAAATTAGTATATAAGGACTTGCACGTCCTAGAATTAGTATCTTTGGCAGAAACGAGGCAAACACTCTCTCTTCCACCCCTTTGAAGGAGGATCTTGGATGCTCAGGCTACCTCTTCACCTTTATTGGGTTTATTCTTTCATTCTTTCATTGATATTCATCTAGGTTCACCATGAATATGGTGAACTAAACCTTGTATGTTTGTTGGGGAATCAATGTAATCTCTTGAAGCTCTCATATATGGAATCTGTTGAGTACATCTTTTAATTAAGACATATGCTTGCTTTCATCATTAGTTAGGGTTTTTCCTCTTTACTCAATGCTTGCATAGTTTAACTCATTCCATGCATGATTATTGGTTTTGTCGATACGGACACGTACGGGGAAGTCTAGATCCGGGGAATTTCTCCCAATATTATACTGACAATATTATATTGGTTGCCTTTAAGCTCCTGCACTCATGAACTAATCATTAGGAATGCTAGGAATTGTATGAACTCGTGATTAGGGAGAAGCCATCTAGAATGGTACATTAGAGAGTGGCATTAACAATGATGATTTGAATGTTGAATTCCTAAAATATATGAGAGTGGATGAGATGAAATTGACCCCCAACAACATATTCATTCATATAATTCATTGAAAGTGTTTATCTTTTGTCTTTGCCATTGATCAAACTTCATGCATACATGTTTATTTTCTGTCTTTCATTTTAAACTCTAAATATTTCGTTTGTAAGTCCTAGCTAATCAACAAATCATATAACTAAACTAGGCCGTGAGTCCTTTGGGAAGAACGATACTTGGTCTTACCAAGTTTATTACTTGAACGATTCGGTCATACTTGCCGATTGTGAAACAAGTTTGTGACATCATAATTTGGTGCTTACAAATTTGTCCATCAAGTTTTTGGCGCCATTGCCGGGGACTCGTGGTTTAACTGGTTAATTTGTGTGATTATTGATTATCTTTGACTTTAATTTTGAATTTCTGTTTTTATTTTTTTTTCTGTTTTTATTTTATTTTATCTTTTTATCTTTTTAGATTAGGTTAGATTTTATTTTTTATCTTTATCTTTTTAGATTAGATTAGATTAGATTGTATTTTATTTTGTTAGGTTAGATTTTATTTTATTTTATCTTTGTCTTTTAGATTAGGTTAGATTTTATTTTATCTTTTTAGAATAGATTTTATTTTATTTTATTTTCTATCTTCTAAATCTTTTATCTTCTTATCTTCTGAATCTTTCATCTTTTTATCTTTTGAATACATATCTTCTCTTATATCTTTTTGTGCTAACAAATATTTTCTAGGGTTTTGTTTTCTTGTGCATGCAGGAAGCAATTCGAACTAGGAGTAAGAAAACAACAGAACCACTTCTTGAAGGTCTAGAAGAGAGTAGAAGGAGGAGAAGAATCAGAACGTCTAGGGAACTTTTCCCTTCTCCAGAAACTCTCTTGCAATCATCACCACAAGGTTCTGTTCATAGCACAGGAAGTATGGAAAACAATAATGGTAGAAGAACACTTGCAGATTACACTAATCTTGCTGGACCTCAACACTTTAACAGCATAGCTCGACCTAGAGTCAATGCAGCCAATATGGAGGTTAAGCCAGCATTAATTCAACTGGTGAAGAGTAATCAATTTAATGGGTTATCTCACGAAAGCCCATATGAGCACCTTACTACCTTTAATGAGATCTGCAACACGGTCAAGATTAATGGGGTGCCAGACGAAGCTATCAAACTTAGCTTGTTCCCTTTCTCATTGGGGGGCAATGCTAAGCTTTGGTTGAACTCTTTTCCAGAAGAAAGTTTCACAGAATGGAAAGCAGTGGTTACAAAATTTCTAAATAAATACTTCCCACAATCTAAGGTGACTAAGGGCAAGCAAGAGATTTCTTCATTCAAGCAGGGCATGGAAGAATCACTGGGACATGCATGGGACAGGTATAAAAGCTTGCTACATAAAACTCCCATGCATGGTTTCAAAGAAGAAGAAGTAGTCCTAACTTTCCTTGGAGGGCTTGGTTCACACACCAAGATGATGCTGAATGCCTCAGCAGGAGGCAATATCAAATGGAAGACTCTAGAGGAAGCAACTGAAATTATTGAAAATATGGCTACTAGTGACAACGAACTCAATATTGACACAGGAGATTTTAATCAGAAGGAGTTGTTACAATTAAATGAGGCTCTGCTTGTTCAAAATAGAACTCTCTCTCAACAGCTTGAGGAAGTAACCATGAAACTTTCTCAAATACCACAGGAAATACAACAGGTTTCAATGGTTCAAGAGCAACAAAAATGGCAGATGCAATTTACTCCAGTTGAGAAAACAACAAAGCTTGAAGAGACTTTCCAGAGATTCTTAAAGACAAATGCGTCTTATTGTCATAATGTGGATGCTGCATTTAAAAAAATGGAGGTCTACGTTGAGAGAATAGTTGATGAGATTAAACATGATAATCTTGGAAAGGAATGTAAGACTGTTGTGACTAGAAGTGGTAGAGTGTTAGAGGAGAGACAAAAAGAGAGAGAGGAGAAAGAAAATGAGAGTGAGAGTGAAAAAGAAACATGTGAGTGGAAAGAAAGAGTTGAGAGAGAAAAAAAGAGAAAAGAAGAAGAGGAGAGGAGAGAAAAAAAATGAGAGAGAAGAGAGACAGAGAGAAAAAGAGTATGAAAAGCCACTTCCTTATCCAAAGGGTTATTCAAGGAAGGAGAAAGAAAAGCAGTTGGAAAGATTCATGGAACTGTTTAAGAAGTTGGAGATCACTATACCATTCTCTGAAGCATTGCAACAGATGCCAGCATATGCAAAATTCTTGAAGGAACTTCTCACAAAGAAACACAAGTACATTGAGAAGGAAACTATCAATATACAGGGCAATTGCAGTGCAATCATACAGAAACTACCTCCTAAACTTAAAGATCCAGGAAGCTTCACCATTCCATGCACCATCGGAGATGTGAAAGTTGGAAGAGCATTGATTGATTTGGGAGCTAGCATTAATCTAATGCCGCTATCCATGTGCAGAACAATTCAGGGGCTGGAAATTAAACCAACCAGAATGGCTCTTCAATTGGCAGACAGGTCTCTTAAATATCCATATGGAGTGGTTGAAGATGTTCTAGTGAAGGTTGACAAATTTGTATTTCCAGTAGATTTCATTGTGATGGAGATGGAAGGAACTAGTGATGTTCCTCTTATTCTTGGGAGACCTTTTATGAAGACTGCTAGAGTTTTGATTGATGTAGAGAATGGTAAGCTTAAACTGAGAGTTGATGATGAAGAAGTCACTTTTGATGTATCTAAGGCTATGACGTATCCAAATGATGACAAAGCATGCTTTCAATTTGATGAACTTGATGAAGTTTGTATGGTTCAAGAAAGAATGGTGCGTAACATTTCTCCATTGGAAAAAACGCTCATTGATGCATGTGAAGATTTGGATGAAGAAGAAGAGAAATTGATTGATGAATGTCTGATGGACTTGGAAACATTGAAAAAGGGTCCAGAGGAAGATCCAATATTCGAAACAATTGATAAGGAAGAACCTATCAAAGCACAGTCTTCAGAATTAAAAAGATTGCCATCACATTTGAAATATGTGTTTTTAGAAGAGGATGGAACAAAGCCAGTCATCATCAGTAACTCTTTATCTTTACAAGAAGAAGAGCAGTTGATAGAAATTCTGAAAGTCAACAAAGAAGCAATTGGGTGGTCAATATCAGATCTCAAAGGTATAAGCCCAACTTATTGCATGCACAAGATTTTTATGGAAGAGGACTACAAACCAAGTGCTCAACCGCAGAGAAGGTTAAATCCTGTCATGAAGGAGGTGGTCAGAAAAGAAGTGTTGAAACTGCTAGAAGCTGGTATCATCTATCCAATCTCTGATAGTGAATGGGTGAGTCAAGTACAGGTGGTTCCAAAGAAAGGTGGGATGACAGTAATTTATAATGATAAGAATAAACTTATTCCTACTCGGACGGTTACTGGCTGGCGTATGTGCATTGATTATAGGAAGCTGAATAAAGCTACTAGGAAAGATCATTTTCCTCTTCCCTTCATGGATCAGATGTTAGAAAGGTTATCAGGGCAGACTTTCTATTGTTTTCTAGATGGATATTCTGGATATAATCAAATTGTGGTAGATCCAAAAGACCAGGAGAAGACGGCTTTTACTTGTCCTTTTGGTATCTTTGCATATAGAAAGATGCCTTTTGGATTATGTAATGCTCCAGCTACGTTTCAGAGGTGTATGCAGGCAATCTTTTCTGATCTTTTAGAAAAATGCATTGAAGTATTCATGGATGACTTCTCAGTTTTTGGAAATTCTTTCCAAAGATGTTTAGCTAATTTGAACACTGTCCTCAAAAGATGTGTTCAGACAAATCTGGTTTTGAATTGGGAGAAATGTCATTTCATGGTAACTGAAGGGATTGTACTGGGGCATAAAATTTCTGCTAAAGGAATTGAGGTGGATAAAGCCAAAGTAGAAGTCTTTGAGAAACTGCCTCCACCAACAAATGTAAGGGGGATTAGGAGTTTTCTTGGTCATGCTGGGTTCTATAGAAGATTCATCAAAGATTTCTCAAAAATTGCTAAACCATTGAGTAATCTTTTGATGAAGGATGCTCCTTTTGTGATGAATGAAGACTGTCTGAAAGCTTTTGATATATTGAAGCAAAAGCTAGTGTCAGCTCCAGTAATTGTAGCACCAGATTGGAATCAAAATTTTGAATTGATGTGTGATGCAAGTGATTATGCAATAGGAGTTGTTCTTGGCCAAAGAAAAGAACAAAAGTTTCATCCAATTTATTATGCTAGCAAGGTGTTGAATGATGCTCAATTGAATTATGCTACCACAGAGAAAGAGTTTCTTGCCATTGTGTATGCTCTAGAGAAATTTAGACCTTATCTTATTGGGTCTAAGGTGATTGTCTATACAGATCATGCAGCTATCAAATATTTGTTGACAAAACCAGATTCTAAGCCACGTCTGATCAGATGGGTACTACTGTTGCAAGAATTTGATGTAGAAATCCGTGATAAGAAAGGAAGTGAGAACTTAATTGCTGATCATTTGTCACAGTTAGTCAACAATGAGGTTACTAGCAAGGAGCCTAAAATCTGGGAATCTTTTTCAGATGAATCACTCATGTATATTCAGCAGAGGCCCTGGTTTGCTGATATGGCAAATTTCAAAGCTGCAAGAGTTATGCCGGAAGATTTAACTTGGCAACAGAGAAAGAAATTTCTGCATGATGCCAAGCAGTTTGTGTGGGACGATCCATATTTGTTCAAAATTGGAGCAGATAATCTTCTGAGGAGATGTGTTACAAATGAAGAAGCAGAAGGAATTCTCTGGCATTGTCATGATTCACCTTATGGAGGACATTTTAATGGAGAAAGAACAGCAGCAAAAGTCCTTCAATCAGGATTCTATTGGCCAACTTTATTTAAAGATGCTCATAATCATGCTAGGAATTGTGACAAATGTCAAAGAGCAGGGACAATTACTAAACGTCATGAGATGCCTTTACAAGGTATTTTAGAGGTTGAGGTTTTTGATTGTTGGGGTATTGACTTTGTTGGACCCTTCCCTCCATCTTTCAACAATGAATATATTCTGGTAGCAGTGGATTATGTGAGTAAATGGGTGGAAGCATTGGCTTGTCCTAAAAATGATGCTAGCACGGTAATTAAATTCCTAAAGAGGCAGATATTCTCACGTTTTGGCACTCCAAGAGTGTTGATCAGTGACGGAGGATCTCATTTTTGCAATTATCAGCTAGAGAAAGTACTCAAACACTATGGAGTAAAGCATAAGGTAGCTGCACCTTATCATCCACAAACCAATGGACAAGCTGAAGTGTCTAACAGGGAGATAAAACGAATCCTGGAAAAGACTGTGACTTCATCAAGAAAGGATTGGTCTCTCAAATTGGATGATGCTCTTTGGGCTTATAGGACAACAATGAAGACGTTTATTGGATTATCACCATTTCAATTAGTCTATGGGAAAACATGCCATCTGCCAGTCGAATTGGAGCATAGAGCATTATGGGCTTTGAAATTCTTGAATTTTGATCCTTATGACACTCAATGCACACGCAGAAGGCAGATTTTGGAGCTTGAAGAAATGCGCTTACATGCATATGATTCATCCAAGGCTTACAAAGACAAAATGAAATTTTATCATGACAGGAAGTTGGTGAATAGTCTTCAATCCAGGACAACAGGTATTATTGTTCAATTCAAGATTGAAGATATTTCCTGGGAAGCTGAAGTCAAAATGGACAGGACCATTTGTGATAAAAGAAGTGCATCCGCATGGAGCAATTGAAATATTTGATCCATCTGCTGATGATCCACAGAGAAGTTGGGTGGTAAATGGTCAACGTCTCAAGCCCTATCTAGGGGGAGAGGTGCAACAATTTTCCACAATGATGTTGTTGGTTGATCCTTGAAAGTTTGGGTCAGGCTCGGGACGTTAAACAAGCGCTCACTGGGAGGCAACCCAGTATCTAGTAAGTTGTTTTTGTTTTTAGATTAGGGTTTGATGTACTCTATTGAACACCTTGTTTCTTATGATGGTTTGTTATTAACTGTGATTGTGTGATAAGTAATGCTTGATGATGCTTATTGATTGATTGATGTTGAGATGATGTGCACATTAAAATGCTTATACAGGTGATTCACAAGCTTTGTGAACAAATGCATGATATTATGATTGTGATTGTGAAATTAAGCAGGATGTGTATGTCAAATGTGAATGAGCTTATATGTGAGGTTTTGAGCTCCAGAGTTATTATTGTTTGAATGCTATTACTTTGAAAGCATGAATGATTTTGCCCAGGTTTTCTATGATTGAATCAATTGCTTGTTTTGCATCATGTGATCAAGGCCGTTTTTGTTAAAACCCTTTTTATTGGCCAAATTCATAAAATTAGCCTACTAAAAGAGAACACTTTGTGTTCTATCTTTTGAACCTTTAGCCTTGAACATACACTGAAACCCTTGATTGAAAATCTTTACCTTGAGTTAAGTAGAAGATCTTGTGTGATATTGTTAAATGTTCAAGTTTGGGGTTGTTGGGAAAACATGAAAAAAGAAAAGCATTGAGCTAAGAGCTAAAAAGTAAGAATATGCAAAGAAAAAGAAAAGAAAAAGAAGTAAAGCTCAATGTAAATGCAAATGCAAAAGAAAGTTGGGAATGAATAAGAATAATTGTGTTGTTATGATTCTCTTAACTCAAGGATTTTGTGATCCAGAAAAACCAATTTTCTTGTTAGCCCAGCCACATTATAAGCCATTGAAAAGTCCTTGTGATGATGCATGCTTGTGAATGTTTTTGATTGTGGTAAAACGAAAGGCAAAGTTGATTCATGTGACATTGTGATAGTGGAGTGAATGAGTGAAACACTTTACCTCTTATACACTTGTGTGTTGAGTGAAACACTTTACCTAGTGAGGAAATATTCCATAAGCACATGAACATCCATGCTTAATTGATTGATCATTCATGAAAAATAGCATTTGTTGGAACTTAAATGACTTTGTGAACACTAAAGCATGTGCACATCTTGAATGAACTCTTGGTCATAAGGTTGATTAAAGTTTTTACTTATCTTGAAAAGAGAATTCTTGAATGAGTGAACCATCATATGAATTGGTTGGAGATTGAGTTACATCTTGTTTGCTTGAGGACAAGCAAAGTTCTAAGTTTGGGGTTGTGATAACAGTTGAAAAACTGTTATTTTCATACTAGAAATTGATACTAAAAGCAACCTTTAGACTTAAAAACTAGCTTGAAATCATGCAGTTTATCTATATTTTCATAAATAAGAGAGCTGGACAGGTTTATGCTTGATTTAAGTGTTTTTGTGCAGGTTTTAAGGTGAATTTAGTGAAAAGAGTGAAGAAGGAGAGAAGTGAGATTAGAAAAGACAAGAAAGAGTGCAAAAAGAGAAGACAAAGGCACCGCTCAGCGGTATTTTACCGCTGAGCGGCACTCAGGAGGTTGCGGGAGTCACGTTGAGGGGCAAACTGGCCGCTGAGGGGAAGAAAAGTGACGCGCAGTCACCGCTAAGCGGTATTTACTGCTGAGCGGCACTTTTTGGGCTTGGGCTTTTGTAATCTTTTGTAACTCTAAATTAGTATATAAGGACTTGCACGTCCTAGAATTAGTATCTTTGGCAGAAACGAGGCAAACACTCTCTCTTCCACCCCTTTGAAGGAGGATCTTGGATGCTCAGGCTACCTCTTCACCTTTATTGGGTTTATTCTTTCATTCTTTCATTGATATTCATCTAGGTTCACCATGAATATGGTGAACTAAACCTTGTATGTTTGTTGGGGAATCAATGTAATCTCTTGAAGCTCTCATATATGGAATCTGTTGAGTACATCTTTTAATTAAGACATATGCTTGCTTTCATCATTAGTTAGGGTTTTTCCTCTTTACTCAATGCTTGCATAGTTTAACTCATTCCATGCATGATTATTGGTTTTGTCGATACGGACACGTACGGGGAAGTCTAGATCCGGGGAATTTCTCCCAATATTATACTGACAATATTATATTGGTTGCCTTTAAGCTCCTGCACTCATGAACTAATCATTAGGAATGCTAGGAATTGTATGAACTCGTGATTAGGGAGAAGCCATCTAGAATGGTACATTAGAGAGTGGCATTAACAATGATGATTTGAATGTTGAATTCCTAAAATATATGAGAGTGGATGAGATGAAATTGACCCCCAACAACATATTCATTCATATAATTCATTGAAAGTGTTTATCTTTTGTCTTTGCCATTGATCAAACTTCATGCATACATGTTTATTTTCTGTCTTGCATTTTAAACTCTAAATATTTCGTTTGTAAGTCCTAGCTAATCAACAAATCATATAACTAAACTAGGCCGTGAGTCCTTTGGGAAGAACGATACTTGGTCTTACCAAGTTTATTACTTGAACGATTCGGTCATACTTGCCGATTGTGAAACAAGTTTGTGACATCATAATTTGGTGCTTACAAATTTGTCCATCAATGCCCCTCATTGGTTCCCTGCAATTCAACGTTTAAAAATGCTTATGCAAACCCTAACTAAAATAAACAAACAAAAATATTCAATCAACTGGGTTGCCTCCCAGGTAGCGCTTGTTTAACGTCACGAGCCTGACCCAAAATCCACCAACACCCATCAGTAGGTGTTTCAAACTTACCAGCACCCATCAGTAAGTGCAGAATTTTCTCACCAACACCCATCAGTAGGTGTTACAAACTTAGTATCCTTCAGTAGATACTTAACCACCTAGCATCCTTCAGTAGATGCTGGATCCAACAAAATATTTACAAAATAATGTCCACAGATTAAAAATTACAAAACCAAAATAAAAATCAAAAGTTTGTAAATCCACTGGGTTGCCTCCCAGCAAGCGCTCTTTTAACGTCATTAGCTTGACCCATTAAAGCTCATGTTCCTTCTTCTTTATAGTTGATGTTGTCATTCCACCAACTTTTCAACTGTTTCCTTTGAACTGTTTTGGTTCTTCTAGAATATGGAGACTCTATCTCTATCATCTCCTTCTCTTTAAAGCCCTTTACAACCCACAACTTGTTCTTGATTCTTACAGGTGTGCCAAGTTGGAGTCTTCTTTTCTTCCAGTCTCTAGGAATTTCTTCTCCTTTTCCAATCTCTTCTTCCTTGGGTACCTGAAACAACAAACAATGGTTACCTGAGACTTCAAGATTTTCATCTTTACGTCTAGTCATGGGTGCATCTCGAAATGCAGCTTTATAACTAGCTTCTTCCTCCTTTGCTTGCGTCTCATCTTTAAAGACATCCACCACCACTCTCTCCTCTCTGTCCTGGAGCACCACTATACCTTCATTTACATCTATGATAGCCCTGGCCGTTTTCATAAACGGTCTTCCAAGTATGATAGGTATCTTCTCGGTCTCCATCTTCATCACCACAAAGTCTGCCACAAACTGAAGTTTGCCAACACAAACTACAATGTCTTCTGCAATCCCACATGGCTCCTTTGAAGATCCATCGGCCATTACTAGATTAACCTTTACAGGTTTCATTTTAACATTGCCAATTTGCTCCAATAAAGAATAAGGCATCAAGTTAACACTTGAACCTAAATCAAGGAGAGCTTTCTTTACCTTTTTCTTCCCTATAGTACAAGGGATAGAAAAACTACCTGGATCTGATGCTTTAGGAGGGAATGACTCTTTCTTAACAGTTATACACTTTTTTTCCTCATCATCTCTACGTCTCTTCTTTGTAGAGATTTCTTCATCAGATTTTGTGTAAACTGCAATTTTCTGTAAAATCTGTTCCCAAGGTGCTTCATTATCCACCATTCTGAATAATTCTGTGAAGTCCATTTGTTTCTCTTGATTTGTTGGAAAAGGAAAAATGTCCTTTCTTTCTACTTCTCTTCTTTCTTCTGTTTCTCCTTCTTCTAACTCAATTATCTCTTCATTCACACTCTTTACCACTTTGCACTCTTCTCTAGGGTTAACCTCAGTATTAGCCCCAAAATTTCTATTTGGCCTTTCTTCTAATTGCTTGGTAATCTGACCCATTTGAATCTCCAAATTCTTTATAGCAGCTTCAGTGCTCTTTTGAGAAGATTCAGTTTTCTGTATGAATTGCTGAAGAGTTTCTTCCAACCTTGTTGATCTTTCATTAAGCATAGATAATTGTTGCCAAAAGGTTGGTTGCTGCTGCTGCTTATTATATTGATTAGCTTGCCCAGTTTGTCCTTGACCAATGCTTGGATGTGGTTTCCACCCTTGATTATAATTCCCTTGACGGTGTGGAAATTGATTAGCCATGAAATTAACATCCTCCACGGCTTCCACTGGAAAAACACATTGACCATTGATATGATCACCTCCACATAATTCGCACAACTGGGTTTGTACCTGTGCAGCAGATTTCAACTCTTTAGGTAATTGAGCAAGAGTTTTAGTCAGAGTCTCCAGCTGTTGAGTTAGAATTTTATTCTGAGCTAACAAGGCATCATGTGTTTGTAATTGAAGAACCCCTTTTTGTTGCATAGGAGCTCCTCTCTCACTGTGCAGCTCATTATCACTAGTAGCCATGTTTTCTATAATTTCAGTTGCTTCCTCTGGAGTTTTCCATTTAATATTGCCTCCTGCTGAGGCGTCCAGCATCATCTTGGTTTGTGAACCAAGCCCTCCAAGGAAAGTTAAGACTACTTCTTGATCTTCAAAACCATGCGTGGGAGTTTTACGTAATAAGCTTTTATACCTGTCCCATGCATGCCCCAGTGATTCTTCCATGCCCTGCTTAAATGAAGAAATCGCTTGCTTGCCTTTAGTCACCTTAGATTGTGGGAAGTACTTGTTTAAAAATTTTGTGACTACTGCTTCCCACTCTGTGAAACTTTCTTTTGGAAAAGAATTCAACCAAAGCTTAGCATTGCCTCCCAATGAGAAAGGAAACAAGCTAAGTTTGATAGCTTCGTCTGGCACCCCATTAATCTTGACTGTGTTGCAAATCTCATTAAAGGTAGTGAGGTGCTCATATGGGCTCTCATGAGATAACCCATTAAATTGGTTGCTTTTCACTAGTTGAATCAGTGCTGGTTTGACCTCCATATTGGCTGCATTGACTCTAGGTCTAGCTATGCTGTTAAAGTGTTGAGGTCCAGCAATATTGGTGTAATCTGCAAGAGTTCTTCTAACATTATTGTTCTCCATATTTCCTGTGCTATGAACAGAACCTTGTAGTGATGATTGTAAGAGAGTTTCTGGAGAAGGGAAAAGTTCTCTAGACGTTCTGATTCTTCTCCTCCGTCTACTGTCTTCTAATCCTTCAAGCAGAGGTTCTGTTGTTTTTTACTCCTTGTTCTAATTGCTTCCTGCATACACAAGAAAACAAAACCCTAGAAAATATTTGTTAGCACAAAAAGATATAGGAGAAGATAAATATTCAGAAGATAAAAGATTCAAAAGATAAAATAAAATAAAATAAAATAAAATCTAATCTAATCAAATAAGATAAAATAAAATAAAAAACAGAAAAATAAAAACAGAAATTCAAAATTAAAGTCAAAGATAATCAATAATCACACAAATTAACCAGTTAAACCACGAGTCCCCGACAACGGCGCCAAAAACTTGATGGACAAATTTATGAGCACCAAAATATGATGTCACAAACTTGTTTCACAATCGGCAAGTATGACCAAATCGTTCAAGTAATAAACTTGGTAAGACCAAGTATCGTTCTCCCAAAGGACTCACGACCTAGTTTAGTTGTGTGGTTTGTTGATTAGCTAAGACTTAAGAACGAAATATTTGGAGTTTAATATGCAAGACAGAAAATAAACATGTATGCATGAGTTTTTGATCAATGACAAAAGCAAAAGATAAACACTCTCAATGAAATATATGAATGAATATGTTGTTGAGGGTCAATTTCATCTTATCCACTCTCATATATTTTAGGAATTCAACATTCAAATCATCATTGTTAATGCCACTCTCTAAAGTACCTTTCTAGAAGGCTTCTCCCTAATCACGAGTTCATACAATTCCTAGCATTCCTAATGATCAGTTCATAAGCTCAGGAGCTTAACGACAACCAACATAATATTGGGAGAAATTCCCTGGATCTAGACTTCCCCGTACGTTCCCGTATCGACAAAACCAATAATCATGCATCGAATGAGTTAAACAATGCAAGCATTAAGCAAAGAGGAAAAACCCTAACTAATGATGAAAGAAAGCATAAGTCTTAATTAAAAGATGTAAAAACAGATTCCATATATGAGAGCTTCAAAAGATTACATTGATTCCCCAACAAACATACAGAGTTTAGTTCACCATATTCATGGTGAACCTATATGAAAAATGAAAGAATGAAAGAATAAACCCTAAAAAGGTGAAGAGGTAGCCTGAGCATCCAAGATCCTCCTTCAAAGGGGTGGAAGAGAGAGTGTTTGCCTCGTTTCTGCCAAAGAGACAAACCCTAGGACGTCCTAAAGCTTATATACTATTCTAAAATTACACAAAATTTAGGCCCAAGCCCATAAGTGTGCCGCTCAGCGGTAAAGTACCGCTAAGCGGTAAGTGCGTGAGTCGTTTCTTCCCCTCAGCGGCCATTTTGCCCCTCAGCGGATCTCCCGTAAGCTCCTGAGTGCCGCTCAGCGGTAAACTGCCGCTGAGCGGTGACTTCGGCTTCTCCTTTTGCACTCTTTGATTTCTTTTCTGATTCCATCTCTCTCCTTCTTCACTTCTTTCACTAAATTCACCTTAAAACCTGCACAAAAACACTGAAATCAAGCATAAACCTGTCCAGCTCTCTTATTTATGAAAATATGAATAAAAGTATGATTTCAAGCTAGTTTCTAAGTATAAAGGTTGCTTTTAGTATCAATTTTAAGTATGAAAATAACAGTTTTTCAACTGTTATCAGTCACACGCCAATTGTTAAACAAGTTTGTGGCGCTGTTTTTTCGGTGTTCATAAATTTGTCATCAAAATCCTCTTGCCATCTACCCTTTGCCAAATCTAGTCTCTTCTTCAATTCTACCAAGATATACTTATTGGAAACTTCGGCTAACCCATTAGGTAAGGGATGATCTACTAAGCTCGTTGTTAATGGTTGAAAATACATTATCAGTGATGTAATTTTGATACTAAATACACCATTTTTTGCTTAGAAACTTGCTTAGAATTATATTTTTCTCTTAAGTTGTGTGAATAAGAGAGTTGAGGTTGGATTTTATGATTTTATGACTAATTCCCTTTGTTTTGATGGAAAATGAGACAATATGGAAAGCAGGGATAAAGTGGTAAGGAGATGGAGCTCAGAAAGGCTTGGAAAAGCACTAGAAAGGAGGGATGCTCGAGGCTTGGGTGCCCTTTCAAGAGGCTTAAGCGCAGAAGAGAGCCGCTCACCACCCGGGCGCCCCTTTTTGGGCGCTTGACCGCCGGGTGCACGAAGCTTGGGCGTCATTTATGAGGCTTGGGCACAGAAGACTACTCGCTCACCGCTTGGGCGCCCCTTTTGGGGCGCTTGAGCGGCATAAGCTCGAGGCTTAAGCATCATTTGCAAGGCTTGAGCATGGAAGACCACCGCTCGCCGCCCGGGTGCCTTTAGTAGGGCGCTTAAGCGCCGACGACTCGGGCCTGTGCTTTGTTTTTTTTCCGTCTTCGCTCTATTTAAAGGAACCAGGCGTCCTAGGTTTGGTATGTCTGGCTGGAGCAGCACAATACCACACTCTTTCACTATCTGAAGGTAGATTTCATGTCTATGGGGAACTAAACTCTATTTGTTGTTGGGGGATGATGTAACCTTGTGAACTCTCATGTATTTTAATTTATTCTTAATTCCATATGCTTTTTCATTAATTGTTAGAGTAATTCATTTGTTCTTATTACATGCTTTGTTTAACTCATTCATCACATGATTTATGAGTTGCATGAGTGCCGGGAGTTTCCTTACAATTCAGGTTCTTGTTGAATTCTCCCAAGAGTAATATTTCTTAGGGATGTGGGTATGAGTCTTGGTCGTCTTAAGCTCTTGATCTTCACATTTAATTACTAGGAATGTTAGGAATTGCATGAATTGGTGATTAAGGACATACTTCTTCGCTGAGGGATCGGGTATAAGTGATTTAGTGAGTGACATTGACATTAATACATAAAGAAGAAATCTTACATACATGAGAAGGAACTTGGTGAAATCTAACTCCAACAACATACTCATCTCATATTAAACAACATCCATTTATCCCTTTGCTATTCTGCTATTGATCAACTTGTATTCATATTTAATTTTCTGTCTCTACATCTTAAATCCATGATCTCGTTTTATTTAAGTCTGAATTAATCGAGTTATCACACAATTGTCTAGTGCCAAGAGCCTTCAGGGATATGATACTTGGTTTTACCATTTTATATTACTTGTGTGATTTGGTACACTTGCCAATCTATCAACACTCTTTATGTGTTTTATACCAAGGTTGACATAAAACTCAACCAATCCCTTAGTTATGAACTGCCGTCTCATTGTTAATGATGATAGTATGTGACACCCCTTACCGGCATGTGATGTTCATTCAAACGGAATGTAGCACTTGCTTAGCCATGATTGTCACTAGGGGTTTTACCTCGATCCACTTTGTGAAGTAGTCAATGCCAACATGCATTTGAGAATATAATTTGTCTGAGGAAGTTCACAAGTGATAGTGTTTACTCTTGTCAAGTCTTGTGAATAGGATAAGCTCACGCTTTGTGTGTCAAAGGTCGGAGCAATTCTCTTCAAGTTGGCAGAGCTATTGCTTCCGGTTTGTTCGTCGAAGGAAGGTTTTGTTGTTCTAAATTTCCATTCACTAATTTGTAACTGTGAAACATTTTTTAGTGAAAATGTTAATCACTATTCATAGTGATTAATGATCAGATGTAGAATCTTTTGATTCGAATTAGGATAAAAATCATTTTTGTAATTTTTCTACTCCTTACACTTTTTATATTTAAAGGAACCATTTTTAAATTGACTGCTACATGCTTTTTATATTGGTACCAACAACAATTGGTATCAAAGATTGCTTTGATAGTTTTTCAAATTTTTTGAAAATGGACGGTCTTTACCAAATGTATGTTGAGGGTGTCGTTATTGATAGACCTCCTTTATTAACAAGGGAAAATTATGCTTTTTGGAAAATAAGAACGCAAATATTTTTGGAGTCTATTGATAGGGGTATTTGGGAAACTATTTTAAATGGTCATTTTATTCCTATTGTAAATTTGAATGGTATAGAGGAAGAAAAACCATATTTTCAAGGGATTGCTAAAGAAAATAGACGAGCCCAATTTGATATAAAAGCTCACAATATAATATCCTCTGCTTTGGTATTAGATGAATTTTATAGGATTTCAGTGTGCAAAACGACTCAGGAGATGTGGGAAGTTCTTCAAGTAATGTATGAAGGAACTGAAGATGTGAAGCGTGCTAGGAAAAACACCCTGATACAGGAGTATGAGATTATCAAGATGCAACAGGGTGAAACCATCGCTGATGTGCAAAAACGCTTCACACATATCGTCAACCAGCTTTTTGGTTTAGGTAAAAAATTTGAAACTGACGAATTAAATGTTAAAATTTTGAAATCTTTGAACAGGACATGGCAACCAAAGCTTACTTTAATAACTGAGTCTCAGAACTTGACGTCCATGCCTATGGCTGTGCTTTTTTTGGAAACTTGAGAGAGCACGGACTCGAGTTGAATAGACTGAGTGCCGAGGAAGCCCAAGGAAAGAAGAAAACATTGGCCTTTAAATATGAACATTCAAAAAGTAAGAGTTTAGAAAAGGATGAAGAATCTGAAGATGAAGACTCAGAGGATGAAGATATGATTCACATGTTTAGAAAATTCAACAAGTTCATGAAATCTAGAGGTAAGGAACAAATTAAAAATAACCGAAAGAAGAAACAAATATCTTCTTCAAATTACAGGTGTTATGGTTGTTGAGAAAAAGGGCATGTTAATGCGGATTGTCCAAGCATCAAAAGGGATGAAAAGAAGTTTCTTAAGAAGAAAAGAGCTTACATTGCTTGGGAGGATAGTGGATTAAGCACTTTTAGTGCAAGTGATTCTGTTGAAGAAGCAAACTTGTGTTTGACAACTAATATTGATGACACTGTAAGCCAAGTAAGTTGTTCTAGTTCTGAAACTTCTGAGTTTGATTTTGCAAAAAGCATTTCTTGAATTGCTAAATGAATATGAAAAATTGGATGCTTCTCATAAAAATTTGAAAAATGAGTTTAAGGATTTGAGAATTAAACATGAGAAGGCATTAGATGAAGAAGTTATTTTAAGGAATAAAATCTACAATCTAGAAATGAAAGAGTCTTCAAATATTGAACATCCTGTTGAATGTCTTTCATGTAAGAGTCATATGCTTGAAAATTTGCTTGAAGTGGCAACAAGAAATAATAATGTTGAAATTCCTATACCTATTAATAAGATTTATAAAAATAAAAATGTTCTTAAAAGTAGGAACCAAATTAAAAGAACCCGTAGGGTATGGGTTGAAAAAGGATCTGTTTGTTATAGAAATTCAAATGTTGTCACATGTTTCTACTGTATGACAAAGGGGAACACTTCAAATAAATGTAGAATAAAACATTTTGATGTTCCTAATGGAAAATATGCTAAGATTCCTGTTATAAAATTATTTGCCTCTAACCTCAAAGGACCCAAATGAGATTATGGTGACCAAAAATCTACAGTTTTGTTTTGCAGGTTAATTTTTCAAAAGGAAAAGAAGGCTCTATGGTATCCTGGTAATTTTTAAGAGCTTTGAAAATAATTTATGAATGCTAGATGTGTCTTAGGTTCAAAATTTGGCCTAAATTTACATTTTTCATAGATTAACATAAATAATCGATTACCAAGGATGATAATCGATTATCAAGGTCATTTTCACTGTAACGTACAAATTTGGCTCGTAAATAATCGATTATTTAAAGTGATAACCGATTATCTTATGTTAAAACGTAAAAAAAATTTAAATTTTTTGTGTGAATCTGTTTTTGACTTTAAGGAGAATATTACTTTTAGGCAAGTAATTTTTAATGAATTAAAAGGATCAATTTTTTTTATTTAACTAATTTAGGGAGAGCATTAGGATTAGATGATTTATTTTATGATCAAACTGGGAAAATTTTATTTTTATCTTTTGTGATAATTTTGTTAGAATTTGTACTTATTTAAGGGGGAGATATATGAGTTTGTTTGATATCTTACTCTCCTCACCTTATAATATTTCAATTGCATCTGATACTCAATAATCTTATAATATTTGAAATGCATTAACTCTTTTATTGAGGGGGAGAACAATTTAAGGGGGAGTACTTCTACTTGCTTTTTGCTTATGATCAAAAAGAGGGAGAAGAACAAATTGAACAAACTACTAGGGTAGTTAATACTAACATGTTTGTATTCTATGCATATACATAAAGATGCTTCAAAACAAGGGATTTTTGATCATCATCAAAAGGGGGAGATTGTTACCAATGATGAGCATAGGTGACTTGAAGATAATGATTTTGATGATGTTACAAAGTGAAGAATATGAAGACCCTTATTGCATTAAGTTTAAAAACATTCCTATATGTTGGTCCGCGAGGAAAACCAAACGGAGTACAACAATTAAAAGGACGAATGGTCGCTAACAGATGAAGACTGAACGCTGGACGAACACAGTTGAAGACCGAACGACGTCAAACACGCTGAATGATATCGTGTCCAACTAACTCTGTAGAAGAAAAAGATAAGAGTTCGAAGGTATACGAGAATTGAGCCGAGCAGTGGAAAGCTGTGAGAGAGAAGAAGAAGGACCGAGCGGTGGAGAGCATGACCGAGACTATGCAGTTCAGACTGAGCGGTGGAAGGCATAACCGAGACCAAGCAAGGTATGACCGAGACCAAGTGAGGTACCGAGCAGTAAGCACCGAACACTAGAAAGTTGTTAGGAATAAAGCTGAATGACACAAGGCAATGAGGGCTCAAGCCGAATGTTAACACTCGACAAGTGTACCAAGTCATATCAACTAATAATAAAATGGTAAGACAAAGTATTGCTTCCCAAAGGACTCACGGCATAAACAATTATGTGATTTGTTGATTAAATTGGACTTGCAAACGAAATCTTGTAGGTTTAGATGCAAATATTGAAAAATAAATATGAATGCATGTGTTGATCAATTGCATTAAAAGAAGCAAAGGTGATTGATGTAAAATATGAATGATTATGTTGTTGGGGTTTCCGATTCATCCTATCCACTCTCATGTTTTCAAGAATTCATCTTTCTTCATTAATGTTAATGCCACTTTCTAATTTATCTTAAACCCGATGTCTCGGTGAAGAAAGCCTACTCCTAATCACTAGTTTACAATGTCTTGTCTCCCTAGCAATTGTTCATTCATTACATTCGCACACAAGCTTAAAGGAAACCAATCCTCGTATCCCTATGTCTAGGTAATATTGCTCTTGGGAGAATTTCCTCAGTTCTAGATGTACTTGTATGTGTCCATACAAATAACATCAATGATCATGCAATTGAATGAGTAAAACAAAGTGTGCATAGAGTATAGAAGAAAAACCCTAACAATTAATGAAAGAAAACATATAAATTACAGAACCAATTCAATACATGAGAGTTTCAAAGGATTACATCGGTTCCCCAACAACAATGATGGTTTAGTTCACCATAGACATGGTGAAACTAGATGAAAAATAATGAAAGAATGAAAGATAGAAACCTAGAAGTTGAAGAATAGAGCTTGAGCATAAAAAATTCTCCTCCAAGGGGTGAAGAAAGTGTGATTTTGCTTCTTTCTGTCCAAAGATACTAACCTTAATTCAACTAAAACCTTATATAGTTTCCTAAGGATTACAAAAAATAGGCCCAAGCCCAAATTAATGGCGCTCAGCGGCACTTTTGCCGCTCAGCGGTAAGTGCGGGTCTTCAGAATTGACGCTCAGTTACAGTTTGGGCCCTCAGCGGTGACTGCGAGACTTCAGAGTGCCGCTCAGCGGTAAAATTGGCGCTCAACGGTGATTGCAACTCTTCTTTTAAGCACTTTCACTTCCTTTCTTGAGTCCAGCTCCTTACTACTTCAACTTTCTTTCATCTAATTCATCTTAATTCTTGCAAAAACAAGGAAAGCTAAGCATAAAACCCATCCCACTCTCTTATTTCCAAAACATAAGCAAAAGCATGATTCCAAGCTATTTTCTAAGTCATAAAGGTTGTTTTTGATGTTAAAATTAAGTATAAGAATAACAATTTTTCAATAATTATCACAACCCCAAACTTAGAACTTTGCTTGTCCTTAAGCAAACAAGATGTAACTCAGTCTTCCACCAATTCATACAATGGTTCACCACATTCAAAACTTTTTCTTTCAAGACAAATAATTACTTAAATCAACTTATCACAGAGAATTTAGTGAAGATGAACACATGCTTTGGTGTTCACATAATCACATAGTATCCAACAAATGCTATTCTCATGAATGATAAATTAACTAAGCATAGATGTAATCATGTGCTCATGGAATCTTTTCCCACAAGTGTATAAGAGGTCACTCATTCACTCTACTATCACAATGTCACATGAATCAACTTTGCCTTTCATTTAACCACAATCAAACACATTCATAAGAAAGTATCATCACAAGGACTTTTCTATGGCTTATAATGTGGTTGGGCTAACAAGAAAATTGGTTTTTTCCGGATCACAAAATCCTTGAGTTAAGTGAATCATCTAAACACAACCATTCTTCCTTCTTCCCAACTTTCTTTTGCATTAAGCCTTTCTTTTTCTTTCTTTTCTTTCCTTTTTCTTTTTCTTTTCACATGCTTAGCTCAATGCTTTTTATTTTCCCTTTCTAGACTTCCCAGCAACCCCAAACTTGAACCTTTATCAATACCACAAGATATTTTCAACTCAACTCAAGGTAAAGATTTTCAACAAGGGTTTTCTATCATGTTCAAGGCTAAGGGTTCAAAGCATAGAACACATTGTGTTCTCTTTTATTGGGCTAAAATCATGCATTTGGCTAATAAAGGGTTACCAAAAAATGACCTTGATCATATGACACATACAAGCAAGTGATTAAACCATAGAAACCTGGGCAAAGTCATTCATGCTTTCAATGTAATAGCACTCAATTACAAAAACTCTGGATTTCAAAACCTCACACGTAAGCTCATTCAATCATTCCACATACACATCCTGCTTAACATCATAATCACAATCACAACATCATGCATCTGTTCACATGGCTTGTGAACAACCACCTGTATATCATTATAAAATGCACAATCTCCACATCAATCTATATCCAAGCATCATCAAACAATACTCATCATGCATAAATCACAAGCAAACCATCATAGCAGACAAAGTTTCTCACTGACTACATCACAACCTATTCAAATAACAGAAGCAAATAAGTTTAACAGTACAAAACAAAAGATAGAAAAAAAATCCTGCTCTAGAGGTGATAACATCCATCAGTAGATGCTATCTTAGCTCCTCAGCAACACATGCTATCATATGAATCTTCCTCCTCTCCGTCATCTTCAGCATCTTCAAACTCATCATCATCATCATCCATAGCTGGAACTTCAGCTGCTCCAGCTCCACTACCCTGGGTTTGCTCCTCTGGCCATGCTACCACATTGTTGAACTCCTCCATGGTCCACTGATGTCCTGGGGTGTATCATACATCCCAATGATCATCTCTGTTGTGGCCACCTGCCCTTGATGGATGGACTGCATGCTAGCATCTATAAGAGACACATACATATCTTTCATCTGAAATCGCTCTGCATCATGAGGCTGTGCAGGTGCCTGTGGTGGTCCTCTTCCTCTACGAGGATGACATGGTGGTACTAGCTGAGCTGCCTCATCTCCGCTACAATACTGTCTGTAGTAGGCCTCATCAATTGCCTTCCTAGGCATCTTAAATGGCAGTGTAGAGATATTCACTCCAGCTAGCTCACATAGGTGTGTAATCAAGGAGGGATGCCCCAAAGGTGCCTTGTTGTTCATGGTATTTGCACACACTTGTATCTCATTGGCTATGACCTGGCCAATGTTAATGCTCATCCCTCTGAGTACACAGTACAAAAGAAGCACCCTGCTAACAGTGATATCTGAGACATGTGAGCACGACTAGATGTTAGCATGAGAAAATGTCATCCAATACTTTGCTAGAGGAGTCAGATCAGCTCTCCTGATGTTCATAATTGCACCATTCCTGTTTCTCTGGAAGTGCCCTCTAGGCACACAAAGTACGCTCTCCACATCAACAAAATGTGCTCCTTCTTCCATACTCAAAGTAAACTGACACTGCTCACCAATCCATTATGTATTTAAAAACATGTTAATGGAATCAAGGTCATACTGAATGATGTGTTCTATAACATAGCTAATATATTCCTCAATGGGATGATCACCCAACTGCCTTGCATTAGTGTAAAACTCTTTCACCACTACTATGTTAGCTGGTGCAAGATAAGTGTCTAGTCTGCCCCAATTCCTGTTCTCAAATTGCTCTCCAAACTGTGGAGAAAAATCAGGTATCAATCCAGCCTTCCTTTCCATCAATAGCCTTCTATCTTGGACAATATTAAAATGGCGCTCATGCTTGCAGAAAAAGAACTTGCTGGAATAGGAGTGTTCTGGTTCCTTATCCTTCCTCTTGGATCCTATAGTTTTGATTCTCTTGCCCGATAAGAGATGACAAATTTATGAATATCGAAAAATGGCGCCAAAAACTTGTTTAACCCTCGGCAAGTGTGACCGAATCGTATCTAGTAATAAACTCGGTAAGACCAAGTATCATTCTCCCAAAGGACTCACGACCTAGTTAGTTATATGATTTCTTGATTATTTAAGACTTGTGAACAAATTCTTGAGGTTTCAAATGCAAAAGACAATAAGTAAACATGTATGCATGAGTTTTATCAATGGAAAAGAGGAACACAAACACTTTGAACAAATTAGATGGATGAGTATGTTGTTGGGGTAATCAATTTCATCTTATCCACTATCATATACTTTACGAATTCATCATTCTTTTCATCAATGTTAATGCCACTCTCCAAATCACCTTGCGAAGAAAGTCTATCCTTAATTACGAGTTCATACAATTCCTAGCATCCCTAATAATTAATTCTGAAGCACAAAAGCTTAAAGGCAACCAACCCTCATATCCCTATGTCTAGGCAATATGCTATTGGGAGAAATTTCCCGGATCTAGATTTCCCCGTATGTTCTCATATCGACAAAATCAATAATCATGACATCGAATGAGTTAAACAGTGCATGCTTTGAGCAAAGAAGAAAATCCCTAACTAATGATGAAAGAACGCATGTATCATAAATATGATGTTTAAACACAAAATTCCATATATGAGAGCTTCATAAGATTACATTGATTCCCCAACAACAATACAAAGTGTAGTTCACCATATTCATGGTGAAACTAAATGAACAATAATGAAAGAATGAAAGATAGAACCCTAGAAAGTTGAGTAGGTAGTCTTAGCATCCAAGATCTTCCTCCAAGGGGTGGAAAAGTGAGTGTTTGCTTCGTACTCTGTCAAAGATCCAAACCCTAGGACGTCGTAAAGCTTATATCTTATTATAAAAAATACAGAAAATTAAGCCCAAGCCCATAAAAGTAACAAAAAACTGGTCCAAGCCCATTTAGAATGGCGCTCAGTGATATTTTACCGCTTAGCGGTACTAGCGCATGATCCATTTTGCCCCCAGTTGCTGTTTTGCCTCTCAACAGCAATTTCAGCACCTCAAAACTGCTGCTCAACACCAAATTACCGCTCAGCGCCACTAGGTCTCACTTTTTCTGCACTGTGGTTGAGTTTTCAACATTCTGGTTGACTGGTTGACTTTTCTGGTTGACTAGTTGACTTTTCTGGTTTTTGGTTGACTTTTCAGCATTCCAATCATTCGGTACTTCAATTCTTCTTTCAAATAATTCAATTAGCCTACAAAATCAAGGGAATCTTGCACAAAACCATTAAATTCACCTTTAACTCTTTTATTCACAAAACTAAAGAAAAAATATGAGTTCAAGCTAGTCTCTAAGTCTTAAAGGTTGCTTTTGGTATCAATTTTAAGCATAAAAATAACAGTTTTTCAACTGTTATCACAACCTCAAACTTAGAACTTTGCTTGTCCTCAAGCAAATAAGATATAACTCAATTTTCCACCAATCCATATAATGGTTCACCACATTCAAAAATCCTTCTTTCAAGACAAGTAAATACTCAATTTAGCTCATCATCAAGACTTCAATCAAGATGTGCACATGCTTTTAGTGATCACTCAAACACCTACTATCCAACAAATGCTATTTTCATGAATGATCAATTAACTAAGCAAAGATGTTCTTATGTGGTCATGGAATCTATCCTCATTAGATAAAGTGTTTCACTCAAACACACAAGTGTATAGGAGATATTCACTCATTCACTCTACTAATACAATGACAAATGAATCAACTTTTCCTTTCATTTAACCATAATAAAAAACACTTATAAGCACACATCATCACAAGGAATTTTCAATGGCTTATAATGTGGCTGGGCTAACAATAACAATTGGTTTTTCTGGATCACAAAACCCTTGAGTTAAGAGAATCATCTAAACACAACCATTCTTGATTATTCCCAACTTTCTTTTGCATTGAGCTTTGCTTTTGCTTCTCTTTTCTTTCTCTTTTTCTTTTTCTTTTCACATTCTTAATTCTTAGCTCTTAGCTCAATGCTTTCAATTTCCTTTTCATAACTTCCCAACAACCCTAAACTTGAACATTTATCAATACCACAAAATATTTTCTACTTAACTCAAGGTAAAGCTTTTCACCAAGAGTTTTCAAATTATGTTCAAGGCTAAGGGTTCAAAGGATAGAACACCTAGTGCTCTCTTTTGTGGGCTAAACATGCATTTGGCTAGTAAAAGGGTTACCAACAGATGGCCTTGATCGTATGGTGCAAACAAGCAAGTAATTCTGGTTGACTGGTTCACTTTTATAGTTGCTGATTCACTTTTCAGCATTTCAATCGTTCGGTACTTCAATTCTTCTTTCAAATCATTCAATTAGCCTACAAAATCAAGGGAATCATGCACAAAACCATTAAATTCACCTTTAACTACTCTCTTATTCACAAAACTAAAGAAAAAATATGAGTTCAAGCTAGTTTCTAAGTCTTAAAAGTTGCTTTTCGTATCAATTTTAAGCATAAAAATAACAATTTTTCAACTGTTATCACACCCTTCAATAGGTGTACCTTTTTAGTAAATACTCACCAACCTAGCATCCATCAGTAGATGCTAAACCCAAATATAACAATGTTCCAAAGTTTCAAATTACATCACCAAAATAAATAAATTCAAAGAAATTAATGTTTTGAAACCACTGGGGTGCCTCCCAACAAGCGCTCTTTTAACGTTATTAGCTTGACCCAATAAAACTCAAGTTCCTTCTTCAATGTTCATGTTCCTCTTGCCTTCATCACACCAACTCATCAATTGCTTTCGGTCCACCTTCTTTATTCTTCTTGAATATGGAGCTTCAATCTCTATCACTCCATTCTCCTTGAAATCTTTCACAACCTACAACTTGTTCTTGAATCTTACCAGTGTACAAAGTTTGAGTTGTGCATCCATCAAGTCATCATGAACCTTTCTTCCTTTGTCATCTTTTTCTTCTTCCCTAACCTGTGACAAGAAACAATTTTTACCTTTGATGACCGACTTTGCAAATTTAGAGCTAGTCATGGGTGCATACTTACATGTAGCTTTATGCCTAGTCTCCTTCTCCTGACTCTGCTGCTCCACTTTGAAGACATTAAAAATCACCTTTTCATCTTGGTCTTGAAGCACTATCATCCCATCATCCACATTGATGATTACCTTTGTCGTTTTCATAAACGGTTTTCAAGGAATAATTGGGATCTTCACATTTTCCTCCATCTCTATCACCACAAAGTCCAGGAATTTAAGTTTGTCTATTGTTAACATTCGACAAGTGTACCGAATCATATTAAGTAATAATAAAATTGTAAGACCAAGTATCGTTTCCCAAATGACTCACGGCCTAGAAAGTTATGTGATTTGTTGATTAAATTAGACTTGTAAACGAAAACATTGTTGTTGAATTGCGAAAAATAAACATGAATGCAAGGTTTTAATCAATGGAATTGAAAGATGCAAAAACAATTGATGTAGAATATGAATGATTATGTTGTTGGGGTTTCCAATTCATCCTATCCACTCTCATGTATTCAAGAATTCATCTTTCTTCATTAGTGTTAATGTCACTTTCTAATTTACCTTAAACCCAATGTCTCGGTGAATAAAGCCTACTCCTAATCACTAGTTTACAATGTCTTGTCTCCCTAGCAATTATTCATGCATTATATTCGCACAGAAGCTTAAAGGAAACAAATCTTCCTATCCACATGTCTAGGCAATATTGCTCTTGGGAGAATTTCTTCAGTTCTAGATTTACTTATATGTGTCCATACAAATAACATCAATGGTCATGCAATTGAAAGAGTTAAACAAAGCATGCATAGAGTATAGAAGAAAAACCCTAACAATTAATGAAAGAAAACATATAGAATATAGAACCAATTCAATACATGAGAGTTTCAAAGGATTACATCGGTTCCCCAACAACAATGAAGGTTTAGTTCACCATAGACATAGTGAAACTAGATGAAAAATAATGAAAGAATGAAAGATAGAACCCTAGAAGTTGAATAATAGAGCTTGAGCATCCAAAATCCTCCTCCAAGGGGTGAGGAGAGTGTGATTTCGCCTTTTTCTGTCCAAAGATACTAACCCTAATTCGGCCAAAACGTTATATAGTTTCCTAAAGATTACAGGAAATAGGCCCAAGCCCAAATTAATGGCGCTTAGCGGCACTTTTAACACTCAGCGGTAAGTGCGGGTCTTTAGAATTGACCCTCAGCTGTAGTTTTGGCCCTCAGCGTTGACTACAGGACTTCAGAATGTCGTTCAGCGGTAGAATTGCGCTCAGCGGTGACTGCGACTCTTGTGTTAAGCACTTTCACTTCCTTTCTTGAGTCCATCTCCTTACTACTTCAACTTCTTTCATCTAATTCATCTTAATTCCTGCAAAACAAGGAAAACCAAGCATAAAACCCATCCAACTCTCTTATTTCCAAAATATAAGCAAAAAGCATGATTCCAAGCTAGTTTCTAAGTCATAAAGGTTGTTTTTGATGTCAAAATTAAGTACAAAAATAACAGTTTTTCAACTGTTATCATCAATGCAAAACACCATATCTTCCACTACATCATAAGGTTTCTTGGAAGATCCATCCGCCATGAGCAAAGTTACCTTGGTTGGATTGACTTCAAGATCACCAATCCTTTCAAGAATAGATAAAGGCATCAAATTAATGCTTGACCCTAAATCAATCAAGGCATTCCTTATATTCTCCTTCCCAATGACGCAAGGAATAGTAAAACTTCCTGCATCTTTCACTTTTGGAGGAAGTGGTTTCTCCAAAATAGTTCTGCATTCTCCCTGTTTATCACTAGTTTCCTCCTCTAGATATCTCTTCTTTGCGAGGATTTGCTTCATGTGCTTTGCATAAGTAGGAATTTGTTGCAGTGCTTTAGTCAAAGGTATCTTAATCTCCAAATGCTTGAAGATCTCTTTAAAACGTTGATATTGTCTCTCTTTATCAAATTTTTCACTCCCCTTAGGATAAGGAAGAACTCCTTACTTTTATCATAATTTTCCTCTCCCCTCTTCTTTTCTTTCTCTTTTCTCTCATCCTCACCTTCTCTCTTTTCTTTTTCATTTCTTTTTCCTAACTCAATTCTCTCTTTTTCATCCACCCTCTCATCACATATACTCACAATAACTTTACACTCTTCCTTAGGGTTAGTCTCAGTATTAGCTCCAAAACTCCTGTCAGGCATATCCTTCAACTTCTTAGCCATTTGGCCAACCTGGATCTCCAGATTTCTAATTGCAGCTTCAGTGCTCTTGTGATTGGAGATAGTCACCTGAATAAATTGTTGAAGAGTTTCTTCAAGCTTTGTTGATTTCTCATTCAGCGTAGATACCTGTTGCCATAGTGATGGTTGTTGTTGTGGTCTATTAGCTTGTCCATTATGCCCTTGACCCATGCTTGGGTGAGGTTTCCACCCTTGGTTGAAGTTCCCTTGACGGTATTGGAATTGATTTTGAAATTGATTGGCCATAAAATTGACATCTTCTAAAGCCTCCACTGGAAAAGCACATTGACCAATGATATGGTCCCACCACACAATTCATAGAGTTGTTGTTGTTGAACCTGTGAAACGTTCTTCAACTCCTTTGGCAATGAGCGAGTGTCTTTGTCAAATTCTCCAACTATTGAGTTATGATTTTATTTTGAGCAAGCAAGGCATCTTGAGATTGCAATTGTAAGACTCCTTTCTGTTGAATTGTAGTTCCTCTTTCACTATACGTCTCGTTGTCATTAGTAGCCATGTTGTCTATCAATTCAAAAACTTCCTTTGAAGTTTTGCATTTAATATTACCTCCAATTGAGGCCTCTTGCATCAATTTGGTTTGTGAACCAAGACCTCCAAGGAAAAGAATGACTACTATTGCTTCGTCAAAGCCATGAGTGGACTTCTTTCTCAATAAGCTCTTGTATCTATCCCATGCTTGACCTAGCGTCTCCTCCATGCCTTGTCTAAAAGAAGAAATTTCTTGCTTCCCTTTGTTGATTTTAGACTATGGGAAGTATTTGTTAAGAAACTTTAAAACCACGGCTTCCCATTCAGTAAAGCTATCCTCCGGGAAAGAACTCAACCATAGCTTTGCATTGCCTCTCAATGAGAAAGGAAACAACATAAGCTTTATAGCGTCATCTGACACACCATTGATCTTTACAGTGTTGCAAATCTCATTGAATGTGGTTAGATGCTCATATGGACTTTCATGTGATAGTCCATTAAATTGGTTGCTCTTCACCAATTGTATGAACACCCATTTCACCTCCATGTTTGCAACATTGACCCTCGACCTAACAATGCTATTAAAGTGATGAGGGCCAACAACATTGGTGTAATCCGCCAGAGTACGTCTACCATTGTTCTCTCCAGCCATCTCTTCAGTAGTCTGGTTAGATCTTTGTGGTGAGGGTTGTAGAAGTGTTTCCGGAGAAGGAAATAATTCTCTAGAAGTTTGGATCCTCCTTCTCCTTCTACTTTTGTCCAATCCTTCAAGAGGATGTTCTAAAATTTTCTTGCTCCTACTCCTGCAAACACAAGAACACAAAACCCTATAAACAATTTTTAGTACAAAAAGATAGAAATAATAAACTAAAAAGATAACAAGATAAAAAAATAAAACAAAAAGATAAAATGATAAAACAAAAACAGAAAAAGATAAAAGGAAAAAAAATCAAGTCAAAGCTAATCAATAATCACACCAATAGAATAGTGAAACCATGAGTCCCCGACAACGACGCCAAAAACTTGTTAACACTTGGCAAGTGTACCGAATCGTATCAAGTAATAATAAAATTGTAAGACCAAGTATCGTTTCCCAAAGGACTCACAGCCTAAACAGTTATGTGATTTATTGATGAAATTAGACATGTAAACGAAATCTTATAGGTTTAGATGCAAATACTGAAAAGTAAATATGAATGCATGTGTTGATCAATTGGATCGAAAGAAGCAAAAAAGATTGATGTAAAATATGGAATGATGATGTTGTTGGGGTTTTCGATTCATCCTATCCACTCTCATATATTCATGAATTCATCTTTATTCATTAATGTTAATGTCACTTTCTAATTTACCTTAAACCCGATGTCTCGGTGAAGAAAGCCTACTCCTAATCACTAGTTTAAAATGTCTTGTCTCCCTAGCAATTATTCATGCATTACATTCGCACAGAAGCTTAAAGGCAACCAATCCTCCTATCCCTATGTCTAGGTAATATTGCTCTTAGGAGAATTTCCTCAGTTTTAGATGTACCTATATGTGTCCATATAGATAACATCAATGATCATGCAATTGAATGAGTTAAACAAAGCATGCATAGAGTATAGAAAAAAAAACCCTAACAATTAATGAAGCAAAGCATATGAAATATATAACTAATTTAATACATGAGAGTTTCAAAGGATTACAACGGTTCCCCAACAACAATGGAGGTTTAGGTCACCATAAACATGGTGAAACTAAATGAAAAACAATGAAAGAATGAAACATAGAACCCTAGAATTTGAAGAAAGGAGCTTCCGCATCCAAAATCCTCCTCCAAGAGGTGAAGAAAGTGTGATTTTGCCTCTTTCTGTCCAAAGATATCAACCCTAGGTCGACTAAACCCTTATATAGTTTATTAAAAATTACAGAAAATAGGCCCAAGCCCAATTAAATGGCGCTCAGCGGAACTTTTGCCGCTCAGCGGTAAGTGCAATTTATTAGAATGATGTTGAGTTGTAGTTTCAGCCCTCGGCGGTGACTACGGTGCTTCAAAATGCCGTTCAACGATAAAAGTTTCGCTGAGCGATGAATTCGTCTCTTCTTTTGTGCACTTTTACTTCCTTTCCTGGGTCCAGCTCCTTACTACTTCAAATTCTTTCATCTAATTCATCTTAATTCCTGCCAAAACAAGGAAAACCAAGCATAAAATCCATCAAACTCTCTTATTTCCAAAACTTAAGTAAAAACATGATTCCAAGCTATTTTCTAAGTCATAAAGGTTGGTTTTAATATCAAAATTAAGTATAAAAATAACAGTTTTTCAACCATTATCAGTGCTCACATAACATTGAATACACAATACATGCAAACCTTAAGAGTGATCAACAACCAAGCAGAATGTTAAATTGTAATGCATGGAACCATTCCTCACCAAAGAAGGTGTTTCACTCAAACTCAAAGATGTATAGTGAGGTGTTGGTGTCTCTTTCACTCTTACCATCACAATGTCACATAAATCAACTTGCCTTTAATTTATACACATCAAACACATTCACAAGCAAGTTATCATCACAAGGACTTTTTAAAGCTTGTATTGTGGCTGGGCTAAGAAGAAAATTGGTTTTTCTAAACAACAAAGTTCCTTCGCAATTCAACATTAATCTCTCTTTCTCTTTTTTACTTGAGAAACCACTTCTCAACTTATTCCCAACTTATAGTCATTGAGCATATCCTTTCTATTCTTCTCTTACTTTTCTTTTCTTTTGCTTTGCTCAATGCTCTTTTCCTTTTCTTTTCTTTTTATTTTTTAAAAATTCTTTCCAATTTCCCAACAACCCCAAACATGAACCATTCTCCTATACCATACAAGCATACTCAACTCAACTCAAGGCAAAGATTTCAAAAGGTTTTTATATTCAGGCTCAAGGTTCAAAGGATAAAACATAAAAACTTTTCTTTGTGCATTGGGTTAGCTATTTGGCATTGGCTTAAGGGAAAAGAACAAATGGCCTTGATCATTTGAAACAAGCAAGTAAATAACTCAATAGAAAAACTTAGGCAAAATCAACTATGATTCCAAAGCAATAGCATTTAATCAACAATAACTCTAAAGTCCAATCGCTCACCGGTTAACTCAAATTCCACAATTTGATAAACATCATGCCCAAAATATTAATCACAATTTGAAATCATGCATATGTCTTAAAAAATTATGAGCATTCGCCATCTGTGCTTACAAATTAAACCAATCTTTACTCAACATGCATCATAGAACAATAGAGCAAACACAAGAATATTACTCCTTAGAAACAACAGTTTATCGCATCATACCAAACCATTGCAGCACAATTCATTAAACCAAGTACATAAGCAAGCTAAAATAAAAAAAAATAATAAAGTTCAAAAAAACATAAACTAAAGAAACAGAAAAATCCTGATCTAGTAGCATAACATCCATTTGTAGACGTTGTCAATAGTATCCATCAGTAAATGTTGTCTGTAGCATCCATCAGTAGATGCTATAATTCACCACCCTTTTCCATAACAACATCCATGAGTAGATGTTGTAGCATAGCAACATCCATCAGTAAATGATGTCATTTAAATCCTCCTAGCATCAATCAATAGATGTTATGATATGAGTCCTCCTAGCATCCATCAGTAGATGTAGTCATCACTGCCATCAAACGCATCTGAATGTGCCACCTCCTCCACTAGCTTGAGCCTAGTCCCTGGGCCAAGACATGCAATTGCTATGACGTCCAGGAGAAGCAACATATAACTTAAAAACACTCAAACATACAAAGCATAATCAAATCCACACCACACAACTAAATCAATTAAAAAAAAAACAAATTTAGAAATTGGGTTACCTCCGAGTAAGCGCTTGTTTAATGTCATTAGCTTGACACCATTCAGCTCAATCTGAATTTTTGATGTTGGTGTTCTTCTCTCCTTCATCACACCAACATAACTTCAACAACTTCCTAGTCACCATCTTTACTCTCCTTGCATAAGGAGTCTAGGACTGGGCAAAAATAACTGATATGTACCGTACTATAGTTAACTATACTATATTATACTTAAAAAAATGATCCACTTTTACTAAAAGTTCAGTATACTATTTTATGGTTTAGTTTTTAAAAACTGAACTTATAAGAGTTTCGGTTCAATTGCTCTGTCTTGCTAAGAAAACGATATTTAATAATAAAATATTAAAAAAGCAATATCTAAAAACTGAACTTATAACTATATCTACTTTTTTCTCTTCTCTAGTTCCCGTTCAATTGCTCTGTCTTGCTAAGAAAACGATATTTAATAATAAAATATTAATAAAAGAAACCGTTCAAATAAAAAATTAATAATGAATTTTTTAAGAAAAAAATTTTTTATCACAAATTTTTATATTTTTTCATCAATAAACATATATTACTTTTTAAATAATATTATTTTAAGTAATAAAAATAAAATATATTTTCTTAAATTTAATTTTATTAAATGATTAAGTAATATAAATCATAAGAAAAAGACTATATAAAAAAATAATACTTTAAATATATTATATTCTTTAACATATTATTAAATATGTAAAAATATGTTAAAAAAACTTTTAATGATATTAAAATGTGTGTAAGCGCACACACTAAAATAACTATTTATTTTAAAAATCAACTTACTTTAAAATAAATATAAATATTATTATTTTTAAATGATAGTATTTTACATACTAATACTAAAATATATTTTTTAACGTTAAATTTTATTAAATAAATATATAATGAAATATCATAAAAAAAATAGTAATGTAGCAAAAATAATTAAAATTATAGAAATATCAAATGACAAAAAATTAACAAACGTTTATTAAGATTAGTTTTTCTAGTATCATCTTTTATTATATTATAATAATTAATAAATACTAGTTTAATTTTTACATAATAAAATATAAATAATAAATAATTGATTAATAAAACAATTTTACGAGGAAATAAAATAAATATAAATAAAAAATTATTTTAAAATAAAATAAGTATATAAAAAGATAAAATAAATTATATACAATATAAATAAAAAAATATAAATAAAAAAATAAATATAAAAGTAAAATAATATTCATGAAAAAATAAATATAAATAAAAAAATAAAAAATAAAATAAAATAAAATAAATAAATAAATAATAAAATAATTTCCATATACAAATAATAATAAAAGAAATATAAATAAAATAGAAAATAATAATATCAAATAATTAAAAAGTTAATTTGTAAGAAACTTATGAATAAAATAAAATAAATATTAAAATAAATTTCAATTAAAAAGAACATGTATTGTTATACTATTCAGTTTAAAAACTAGTACAATTTGAATTAAAATCTACTACAATTCAGTTTAAAATTAGTATAATTTAATTTAAAATTAGTATAGTTAGTAGTTCAGTTTAGTTTATATTGTAGTTTAGTACAATTTAGTATAGTTCAGTTCAGTTCAGTTCAGTCCAGTTTGATAAAACAAAAAACAGTTCAGTTCAGTTTGTCTAAACTGTTTTACAGCTCAGTTCAGTTTATACAAATTAGCTTTTAGTTCAGTACAGATTTTAGTAGTACAGTGCAATTCAATTCTATTTTCTCACCCCTAAAGGAGTTTGAATCTCAATAACTCTGTTCTCTTTAATATCTTTAATCACCCATAACTTGTTCTTGTATCTCGCTGGTATGCCAGGTTTGAGTTCCTCATCTACATGCACAAAGTCTTGGTGAACTAGCTTCTATTCCATATTTGCCTTATTTGTCTATTATTGACAGTCTTCTCTACTTCTAGACCTAAAAAAAGAGGTTCTGATGATCTTGTGCTCCTAGTACGGATTTTATCCCGCATACACTAAAGAACACTGCACTAGACCACACAATTAGCCCAAAAAAATAAAAATAAACAAAAATTAAAAATATTTAAAATAAAATAAAATAAAGTCTAATCGGTTAAGAATTACACAAAAGTATAGTTTAAACCACGAGTTCTTGGCAACGCCGCCAAAACTTATTAACTCCTCGACAAGTGTACCGAATCGTATCAAGTAATATAAAATGATAAGACCAAGTATCGTATCTCAGAAGAATCACGACATTAAACAATCGTGTAATTACTTAACTAGTTAAGACTAAAAAGCTATTTTGTTGGTTTTTAAATGCAAATGCAACATAAACAAAAATGAATGCAAGTTGATCAATTGAGGCTAAAACAAGAATGAAGGGATGATATTAATGATATGAGATGATTATGTTGTTGGGGTTTAGATTTCACCATCCTTACTTTCATGCATATAAAAAATCATCTTCTTCATTAAATTGTTAACGTCACTCTCTAAATTACTTAACCCGATCCCTAGTGTAAAAAGTCTATCCTTAATTATTAGACCACAATCCTTTGCATCCCTAATATTCAATTATGCATTACGAACAGAAGCTTAAGACAATGAAACATCCTATCCCTATCCCTAGGCAATATTTCTTTTGGGTGAAAATCTCCAGATCATGGTTTATAGGTATTTCCCAATAACAAAGAAAGCCAAATATCATGTTATGAGTGATCAAAACATAACAAGCATTTAGTAAAGGAGAAAATCACTAACAATTAATGAAAGAAGCATAAAATTAATTCAGAAGATATTCAAATAGATGAAAGTTTAGAGGTTACATCTTCCCCAACAATAAAATGAGTTTAGTTCTCCATCATCATGGAGAACCTTGGTGAACAATGGAAGAATGAGATACTTTAAATGATCGGTTTATTCCAACCTTCTTCTAAGAAAACATACTTTAAATGTGGAGGTAACATCTTCAGTTCCAGTTTATTTTCCTTGATTTTTTTCTTGGTATTAATCTCTTCAATTTTCGCCTCATGAAAAGGGATTTCTTTTAATGCATCCAAGTCAATCAAGCACTCATCAATCAATTCCTCTTCTTTCTCATTCAAATCTTTACATGCATAAATGAGCATTTTCTCTAAAGGAGAAGAACAACGTACCATCTTCTCTTGAATCATACATACTTCATCTAGTGCATCAATATGAAAACATGCCTTATCATCTTTTGGATGTGACATGACTTCAAACACGTCAAAATTCACTTATTCATCTTGTACCCTCACCTTGAGTTTATCATTCTCCACATCGATTAAGATTCGAGCCGTCTTCATAAAGGGTATCCCAAGAATGACAGGCACATCAATATCCTCTTCCATCTCCATGATACAAAATCCACCGAAAATAAGAATTTGTCCACTTTAATAAGCACATCTTCAACCACCCCATACTTGAGTTCCAAACCTTCAATCTTTTCAAACATAGAGAGCGACATTAAGTTGATGTTGGCTCCCAAGATGCTCTATTGGCTCAAAACAAGATTATGACTCAACAACTAGAAACTTTGATGAAGAAATCTCTCAATTACCAAGGGAGTTGCAGAATGTGTCTCAAGTCCAACAACAACTTTGTGAGTTGTGTGGTGGAGATCATATTAATGGTCAATGTGCTATGCCGAAAGTTACCTAAGAGGAAGTCAATTGTACGGGTCAAGGTAATCAATTTCGTCCAGGTAATTACAGCCAAGGATGGAAACCTCACCCAAGTATGGGTCAAGGGCAAGCTGGGCAATTCAATAGACCACAACAACAATAATGGCAACAAAAACCCTCATTATATGAAAGAACTGCAAAGCAAGCAAAGACACTCTAACAGTTTATGCAAGTGTGTATCTCCAATAATAAAAGCACTGAAGCTGCTATAAGGAATTTGGAGATACAGGTTGGCCAACTGGATAAAACGTTGGAGGAGAAATCTGAAAAGCAGTTTGAGGCTAATACTAAAGTTAACCCGAAAGAGGAGTGTAATGATATCATGAGCATAAGTAATGAGAGGTTGGAAGAGAGAGAAGAAAAAGATGTTTTGAGTGAAGAAAAAGAAGAAAGTGAAGAGAGAGAAAGTGAGGTTGAGAGGAAAGAAAAGGGAGAAAGAAAAGAAGAAGAAGAGGGCGAGAGAAAAGAGAGAAAAATTGAGAAAGCTCTTCCTTACCCTAAAGATTACTCTAGAAAGGAAAAAGAGAGACAATTAAGGTGTTTTAAGGAGATGTTCAAGAAAGTAGGGATTACTATTCCATTGACTGAGGTATTACTTTTTGAAGAAGTCCCTCAAAAAGAAGAAATATTTAGATGAGGGAACAATTGAAGTACAGGGAAATTATAGTGTGATTTTGCAGAAGACACTTCCTGTTAAAGTCAAAGATCCGAGAAACTTTACTATTCCTTGCACTATTGGGGATTGTGATGTAAGGAAAACTCTAATTGATTTAGGGGCTAACATAAATTTGATGTCCTTATTTGTGCTAAAGAAGATTGGTGATCTTGAGGTCAAACTTACCAAGATGGTGTTACAAATGGCGGATAGATCTACCAAGAATCCCTATGGTGTAGTGTAAGATGTTGTGGTCCAAGTTGACAAACTTAAATTCCCAGTGGATTTTGTAGTGTTGGAGATGGGGGTAGATTTGAAGATTGTTATCATTCTCGGAAGGCCATTCATGAAGACAACTAAGGTTGTCAACAATGTACATGATGAAGTTATAATGCTCAAAGGCCAAGATGAAGAGGTGACTTTCAATGTCTTTAATGATGAGCAGTTGATTCAACTGAAGAAGACTAGTTTAAAAGCTACAGATGAAAATTTGTTAAAGACTAGTGTATCTGAGCAAGTCGTTGACTTAGTTAAGGGAGGTAAGAATTGTTTCTTATCACAGGTAGAGGAAGAGGAGAAAGAGATTAAAGAGAAGATAGTCCACCAATACCTGAAGTGTGAAGATGAAGAATTCAAATTTGGCAAACCAGTTAAGTACAAGAACAAGTTATGGGTGCTGCAGGAGATTAAAGTGAATGGAGTTATTGAGATTGAAGCTCCATATTCTAGAAGAGTCAAGAAGGTGGACCATAAGTTGTTGAAGACAAGTTGGTGTGATGAAAGTAAGAGGAACACTAACATCAAAGCTTTAAACTAAGCATTATGGCGTCAGGCTCGTGACGTTAAACAAGTGCTTGCTAGGAGGCAACCTAGTGTTTTTGAAAACTTTTATTGTTTTGTTTGATGTGTTTGATATGATTTAGTTGCATTAGGGATGTTTTTGTAGATGTATGGTTATGATGTGCATCGAGAGTTAATTATTTTAAGTGTGAGATGTTAAGCTTGAGTTGGAAAGTGGAAAGCTTTGAAAGGGCAAAAGTTTAAAAAAAAATTAAGGGTTGAAACTGAGGGACCCTACCTAAAGACACTTAGGGCAAGCAAAAAAAGAGGGGAGGAGAACCACCGCAAGGAACTCTAGCCTATGTTGATTCATAAAAGTAAAGTTTGGACTCATCTCAACAAAGTAAATTTACACACTCGTAAATGAATTTTTAATGGTCTAGAATCCCTTTTTTATAGGAGAAAAGGAGAGAAAGGTGTCTCTAAAATAGGGAAGGAAAAGTGGTCTAGAAAATTGAATTTGGAGCTAAAAATAGTGCATGGAAGAAGTGTGACTTGCCACCTATGCAAGTCACAATTTCCTTGTCAAGTAAAGCCTAAGGAGAAGTTTGGTCTCCAAGTTTGGAGTTAATTAGGGTAGAAAACCCTAATTCTATGTGTCACACTCCTAGGCCTAATTTAAGGCTCATCTCTTCTTGGTCCAAAAACACCATCTAGGCCCATAAGCCCATCATTGGACAAAGAAAACCCTTTATTACTGGGCATAGAATTCAAATCCTAAAAATAAACCCTAGTATAATATTTGAACAATGTTGGCCTAAGATATATGATCTTAGGCCCATTGAACAGTTGAGACTTACTCTTCTTGTTTAGACTTGGCCAAGGCTGATGTGTTTGTCATGATAGGGAATAAATGTCAAATGACCCGCATAACACAAAAAGAGGTCTAAAGGCATATGTTCAATGTTGACTTGATGGATAACACCCCTAACTTACCTCAATTTGATGAATATGCTCAACCAACACCATCATCACTTCCGCATGTGGATTCATATAGCCTTAGACCTACTCCATTGATACCATTTGCACCTTTTGCATTATCTGGTGGTACGTAATCATCTGAAAGGTCTAAAAGGAAATCCCCTATGGTTGATGTTATTGACTCTCAATTTGCATTACTCACAACCTGACTGGATGGATTCATGGAACACCTTGAGGGAACAAATGTTCAATTTTGAGAAATTATCTAGTTGTGTTAAAAGACAAGTGGTAGTATTTGAAGAGCAGTGTCAGAGCGATGCAACGAAATGATTAACGCATTCAACAAACCAAGGGGGGTGAATTGATTTCTTATCACCAATCATTCTTTTAATAATTTTCTCGTAAATATTAAAATTCCTTAAAACAATTTAAACATATTAAAAGAGTAAGGATTGGAGAAAATTGTGTATGTAATTTTTATACTGGCTCGAATCATAGAGATCCGACATCCAGTTGTTAATCTCAACCGAGAATTAACGCTTTACTAGCACAAACCAACAAACTGTTACAATCACAAAGAAAATAAACAAGTTGAAGGTTAGAACACCTCTCTTATTACCCCAAGAGATGAAACTCACTTTCCTTGTAACCCACAAGGGATGAACACCTCCTTCGAATGCTTCACGAAGGATGACCACCTCCTTTGAATCTTCACAAAGGATGAACACCTCCTTTTAATCTTCACAAAGGATGACAGACTTTCAACTCAACAATAGCATGAACACTCAATCACACTCCCAATAAAAGTTCTCGTTCTATGCCAACACGTCAAGTTCTCAAAGCCACAACACAAGGGTTCCTGAAACCCTAAAAGACTTATCACCGCACACTACAGATAAGAATTTCAAAAATATACTTATTTTGTACTCTTCCTATTTTAGAATGTGAGTCTCAATTGAATTTATAGAGATCTCACTCAAGGATACCTCTAAAAATTAGTTGTCAGTTGTTTAACGTGTAATAATCGATTATCCTAATATGGTAATCGATTATCCTAATATGGTAATCGATTATGCATCATTGATGAAAAACGGTAAAAAATTTGCTTAAAAATTCTCATAATTGCTAGTGATAATCGATATGGCAAGTCATAATTGATTATTGATAATCGATTATCATAAGTGGTAATTGATTATCTTGAGTATAAAATGAGGTTTTCTGATTCAAAATGATTTGTAACGAACGCTAAGGCAAACAATACACAGAATCAAATATAAACCAGATCCTATAATCAATCTACTAAAATACAAAAACTTTAATATAAAACAAGTCTTCTTGAAGATCTTCCTGCAATAAGAGCACTTAAGACTTGACTTTGAGACATCATCAAAATTCTTCTTTTCAGCTTTATGCTAACAAGCCGGTGGTGGTAGTTAAACAAAGGAATTACATTCTTTATCGTACCTTGACATTCCAATATGTAGAGAGAGGCATCTAGGAAATGTTATATTCTAGGGCGTTCACATGTACATTCATATTTAAGTTGTATTTGACATGTAAGTTGACATCTTTTATGTTTATGTAACTTGAAATGTATTTTTGACTTAGTATGAAATGCTAGACTATTATGTTTCAAATGAATTATATTCTCCAATGATTTTTAATGAATTATATGCTTAATGACTTAATAACTGCTTATATTTATTATAACAGAGACACTCTATTAAACAAAATGACTTTGTATTCTTTAAGTAATAGATAAAGAAGTGGTAACACAAGTAAGGAAAAATACATGCAACTACTAGTGATAATGGTAATTGTAAGAAAAGTTAGAGCTTGTTTCTCTTACCAAGAGAGGAGGTGAATTGGTAATCAATAAAAACAATTTCTTTTTGAATCTTTTTGGAACTTTAGACAATCTTTAAACGCACATAATAGAAATAAAAAAATAAAGCAATAGAGAGATTAAGGATAGAAATCAAACACAGTCTTTTTATCCTAGTTCGGCCTCAATGCCTACATCCAGTCTCTTTCAATCAACCTTAGATTGAAAGACTTTCCACTATAAAGATTTTGAGTTTTTACAACAAGGCATTACATAGACCACAATGCCAAAATGTAAAACACTTGTCTAACTCACACCAATCTAATATAGCAAACATAAACCCTGTAGAAGAACAATCCTCTTCACTACAATAACCCTTTGAGATCCTTCTCAAAGTACCAAGAACACCAAGTTCTTCTTCCTAGCAATACGCACAGGGAAACAACACAATCCTAGATTGCTAAACAAGATTTCTGATCAACTAAGAATACACTTTAATTGTGCAGAAATGATAAGCCAAAAGAAGTCCAATGCTAGCCTTCAAGAATTCTTTAAAATCTTCAAAACCTTTGAATCTTGATTCTTGGAGCACTAGGCACACCTGCTATCTCTTTCTAAACTCTCTGATATCATATATGAAAATTCTCAAATGATCAAAGTGTTAAAACATTTGAAATGATCAAAGTTGTTAATACAATGCGCAACATGTTATTATATAGAATTTCTCATATCAATCGCACTTTAATCGATTACAAAAATAATGTAATCGATTATGCTTTAATAGAGTTTATACCATGATTACATTGCAACAAATTTAATCGAATACACAAATAATGTAATCGATTGCATGTTAATAGTAAGTCAAAACATTTGAAAATATGACCGTTATTACAGTTAGATTTAGCTTGAAAACAGTTTTCAAATAATACCAGACTTAATTGATTACATAAACAATGTAATCGGTTAAGTCCTACACTTAGACATTTTTGAAAAATTTTTCTTCAAAAACACATCATTGCACATTTCAAACTGTTGTATGCAAAGACACGAGTTTTAATCGATTTTACACATACTATAATCGATTTAAACTTGTGTTGTTTGCCACAGATTTAAGCATAAGATATCTATTGAACTTAATTGATTACTAAACCAGTGTAATCGATTACTTCATACAAATTTGCTTTGTGTAAGTGGTTTTAACATATGAACACATGAGAATGTATACAACAGAAGTAAACACATTTATGATCATAATGAGTATGCAACAAATCATACTTGACTTCAATTGGCTCACTCTCGAAATCGTTGTCACTGCTTTCAGAGCATAGAGAATCAACCATGAAGCACAAATTTGTTTCATCCTCTAAACTCTCATCATCATCGCTGGATGAATCACCCTTACTGTTCTCCCAAGCAATGTAAGCCTTCCTCTATTTACTTCTTCTCTTGTCCTGAGGATACTTTGCATAAGCCTTTTGCTTGTTCTTCAGTTATGGACACTCTGGCTTGATGTGACCATCCTTTCCATACTCATAACAAGTGACAGTGGTGATCTTTGAGTTCCTTCTACCTCCTTGGAGTTACCTGCAAAGTCAGTTGCAGCATTTCTATTTTTCATGAATTTAGTAAATTTCTTTACCACCATGTTCATAACCTCTTTTTCTGAAAATGTCTGCTTTAGAATCTATGTCTGATTCAACCTTTCTAGAGGTCTTCTTGTTGGTAGCTTTGAGTGTAATGGATTGTTTCTATTCAATCTCCTCTTCTTCTTTCAATCTACCAAGCTTGAGCTCGTGTTCCCTGAGCTTACCAAATAGTGTATCCACCATATTCATGTTAGTTAAATTTTTAGATTCAGATATGACTGTTACCTTTGGCTGCCAACTCCTGTTAAGAATCTTTAAGATCTTGATGTTGATTTCCTCCTTATCAAAAGCTTTGCCAAGAGCCATCAAGTGATTGACAATGTGAGTAAACCTCTTCTACACGTCATATATGGTCTTTCCAGCCTTCATCCTGAACATTTCGTACTCTTGTACCAAGGAGTTCTTTCTTGCTCTCTTTACCTCATTCGTGCCATCATGTGTAACTTCAATTACTTCCCATATCTCTTTGGCACTCTTGCATTGTGAAACCCTGAAAAACTCAACCATAGTAAGAGTAGAAGCAATAACATTTCTAGCTTTTACATCATATTATGCTCTTCTGTTTTTCTCTTGACTCCACTCAGAAAAGTTTTTCAAAACAGATTTTCCATCCATTAATTTAGTGGGTTCAAAGGGACCATTCAGAACAACATCCCACACACCTTTGTCTATTGACTCAAGAAAGATTTGCATTCTAATTTTTCAAAAAGCATAATTTTTGCCAACAAATAGAGGTGATCTATTTGTGGATGCACCTTCACCGAAGGTTTGAGAAACAAAAGCCATTTCAGGATCGGTAATCGATTATACAAAAAGAGTAATCGATTTGTTTATCAAATAACTTTTGAAAACGAGCTCTGGTGCCAATTGTTAGAATCGATGGACTTTGTTTCTCAACACCAAGAGGGTTGCACTTTTTAAATCTTTTTCGCAAACTATAAGGTTCTTGAAATCTTTCTTGTGCAGTACGCAAATATGTGTGCAATGAAATAGTACGTGTATATGCAATGACAATGAAAAGGTAAAGAGATAAAGGAGAGAAAAACAAACACAGTTTTTATACTGGTTCGACCTTAATGCCTACATCTAGTCACCCTCCCATTAACCCATAGATCGAAGAGTAATTCACTATAATGATCAGAGTATTACAGCCAAGGATTTATAGAGCAACTCTCAAATGTAAACACCTCACCAACTCTCAATCAAATATAGAAACAACAACACCTACAAACACAAAACCACCCATCCCTGTTGTAGAAAACCCTTTGAGAATCCCCTCTCAAAGTCAAGAGCTCCTCACTCTTCTTCCTGAGGCACACATCTAGGGAAACAACAAATTAAAGATTGCAAGTCTTCTCTCCAGATCAATCAAGATGCACCTTCATATGTGCTAAAGCGATCAGTCAATGCAGTCCAGTTAGTTGCTTCTCAAGAATGCTTCAAGATGATCCAATTCTTCTCATTCTTGATTCTTGGAGCTTTTGAGTAATCTGTAAAACCTCTCAAATGAAATCAATCAAATATGAAAGTGAAAGTATTATTAATTGTTACAAATTTCCAAACATTGCGTCAATATATAGTTTATATCAGTCCTGATGCAAAGCAATCAATTACTAAACTTATGTAATCGGTTACATTAACCGAATGTAATCGACTCAAGCTAGTTGTTTTGCCACAGTTTAAAACCATAAGTTGTTTGATGCATTAGTTGATTACTACAATACTGTAATCGATTTTGTCATTCAGATATGCTTTTTGTGCATGTGTTATTCATAACACAAAATCATACATTGTGCATACATAAATATAATCATATCATAAACATGATAGTATGCAGTCACAAATAATATATTCAACATATGCATTTATCACACATTTTATGCAATTTCAAATCAGCATATGCATTGATATAACACACAAAAAATCCTTTCTGTTGTGACTTGACAACATTCATGTATTGTTATTATCAGTGTGTTATCATCATAAAAAACCAACATAATAGGAATTGAGTTCAGCTATCACATAATCTTGACGTAGATGATGACGAAGGTGCTCCAAACGATGCAAAAGAGGTTACTGATATAAGACCACGATACCAATTTCAACAATAATATATATAGTCTCATGCCACCTCGAATGATGTTGACAAATTATTATAAATTTTAAATAGAATTAAAAACATCCAAGATAGCTTTTCCAATTTAATATTGATTATCAACCAAGAATTCGACAATACATACTTCTCGAATTTAATATAATTTTCATTACTTATATTACATTTCATCATAGGATAAATTGATAAACATCTATTTTTATCAATTAAAATATTTTTTAATCTATCATCATTCACAAACTCATAAATTTTTCATTAAAATTTAGTCATTCCTTCAAATCTTTTAATCCAAACAATCTCATAATCTACTTTCTATTTCTCAAAATCCATTTATTCACATTCTATTAAATCTTCTTCCTGATCCAAACACTACCTAAATAAATCAATTCTGATAATAAATTAAATCATATTAAAAAATTTGAGATTCATAAAAGAAAATAGTCAACTGAATTAAATCAACTCATTTATAACTCGAACTCATTTTAAAAACCTATAAAGTTACAATGTATATATTAGAAGTTATATTAATAACTCAAAAGAAAAAAAAAACAACTAAGGAGAAAGTAGTGAATTTGAAAATTTTGAACTTTAAATCAATAAAACTGAACTTTTATTGTTTAAAAAAATCATTATCTGTTTTTCTTCGTCTCTATTTTCTTTTCCTGGACTAAAAATAGCATATAAAAAAACACTGACAAAGGACCTTGGATTGGAAGGAAACTAGAAACCAAACATGGTCCTAAGATGTCAACACAGAAATATAATGCCATGGCAAAACATAATGATGTCTTGCTATGCAATGATAGCAAAAGCATGACAACACATGATATATATTGCTTCTAATAGTAGGTTGGTAATTAAACAGCAATTATTGTCGATCGTTATTATGAGATTTTCTTAATTTCATTGCAAATTTTAGATAATCAATTTATTTAATATCTAGAAAGGAATCTCAATAACTACTCTTCCCATAAAAAATAACACTCTTTCTCTTTTCTTACTTGTTAGGGACATTACTTTATTTTAACATGCTAGCAAGTATAATAATCCAATTCTAGCTACACGTTCACAAGTAAACCTACTCACAACCACTAATGACAAAAGAAAAAATAAAGAGAATATAAATACAAAACTTAGTTACAAAAATACTATAAAATAAAAATTATTTATTTATTTGTTTGATACAATAAAATTAGGTGAAAAATCGAGAAAAATACTTCAACATTATATAAGTTGATTGATTTGAAAATAATAATAAAAGTATAAATAATATACTAGGTTCTACAAATTTACAAACTTATATATATATATATATATATATATATATATATATATATATGTATGTATTTTTTTTTCTTATTTTATCAAACACAACTTTTAGTTGTCATAATTATTTCCCACAATAGTAAAATCATACCGAAATGTTATATAAAAGAATTCAAGGGTTTCATTATTTTAATGTTTTGGAAATGTTTTATTATTATTAAATATTTTTTTTTCGAATTTTCTTTAAAAAATCAATAATTAATTATTCAATTTCAAATAATTTCATATTTTTTAATTTATTTGCAAAAAAATTATATTAATAGTCATATTTGCAATCGTAAAAATAATATATTTATTAAGAGCGTGAAATTATTCAAAATGATAATTTATAGTTATTTTTTTTAGCGAGAAAATAACTTTTATTAATGAGTTTCAAAATTTTATCTATATGTAAGGTTAGGGAACTTATTTAATTTTATTTAAAGCTATTTATGAAAGACTATTACAAAGGTAGTTAGGCAAGTTCAAACAATCGACCAAATCAAAATATCATATGATACGGGGATAAGTTAAAATTGCCACCCTGCAATGCAGTGAGCACTATGCATGTAGATGCAGTATGTGGACTATGCATGTATGGAGTATGACCTAAAAATAATAATTATATAAACAAATAAATAAGAGATATGTGATGCTCACGCGCTACATTTGAGAATGGGAAAACACAGTGAGATGAAAGCAACATTAGCAAAGGGAGAAAAACTACTGTGCAGCAACATAGACAACATAAAATAAAAAAAGTTAAAAAATAAAGTAGAAACAGTGATAGAGAGAGAGAAAGATAGCACTCCATCCCAGAAAACACAAGTAACAAAGAGTGTTTCCTACAGAAAACATAAGCAACAAAGAATCACATTCATGGCAGCCTCCCTTTACTTCAACAACTATTTGGAGCTTAATAAGCCACGGATCCAGAAAGAAAAGGACAAGCTTTGAGGGTGTTCTTCAAGGGGTCTTCCTTTTTTTTTTTTCTTTATTTTCTTAAACAAGCAACAAAGAAGAATCACACTCATGGCTTTCTTCCTTCACTGCTGCTGTTTGGAGCATAACAAGCCACAGATCCAGAAAGAAAAAAGCAAGCTTTATGGATGCTCAAGTTTTCATCTTTGGAACCCTGTATGTGAGTTAGTGTCCATCACCAATTTTGAATATCCCACCAAAATTCGGAGCCTTCTTGCAGCCCAAAATTTCACCTTTCTGAACTTTAGCATCTGAGTTTGCTTCATTTTCTAAGCCCTGTTTGTTTCTGGTTTTGTAGGCCAACCCCATTTGTTCAGAAATAGCTGCTTTCAAACCGGTTTTGAACAAAGGTGCTAACTTTTGAAGAAACTGGAGTCTTTTAGGGGTGCTTGGTTTTGTGGGCTCTTGACACTCTTGTTAGTTAACTTTCTTAGATGAAGGCCATGCCCTTTCCTTTTGAGGAGTTTCAAGGGAAGGGAGTGTTGGATTTTTCTTCAGGCTCAGATTCATTTTCATTGCTTTTGCATCATCCACAAGCAAAGTGGACCATAGACAAAGAGGATTATTGCTATGTGGGCAGCACTGAGCCCACCTCAGTTCTTGATTCCAGAAGAAGCCCAAACTCTTCCACCGTGTCCTCTTCCCTTGGCAGCAGCAACACCATCAGCAAGGGTGGCAGTGGTGGTTCAACCAATAACACCACTTGTTACACCCCAACCCTTTCTCAGAACCCTCAGACAGCATTGGAAACCAGCACAGAAAAATGTGGAGTGAGAATGGAGGACTGGGAGAGTCAAGATCAATCCATTTTGAGACTAATCATGGCAGATGCTGAAGACCCTTCTGTAGGTTTGAGCAAGCTCTTCCAGGGCAGTGGCTGTGGCTCTCAGCAAACCGTTGATTTCAATGCTGGTTTTGGTGTTGTGGATCAAGGGTTGAATATGGTAAGTATTGTTGATCCTTCAGGGAATTACCCTGGTTTCCCTTTTATTGCTGAGAATATAGATGGCCATAATGGTAGTAAGACTGGTTCTTTGTCTGTTGGAGAATCCATGTTTTCTGTTTCTGGTAACAATTCTCTGTTGTTGTCAACATCTCCTGGTGGGTTTAACTCTCAGCAGCAAGTGATTGGAGAGGTGGATGAAAAGCCTCAAGTCATTAATCCCCAGTTTGAGTTAAACCAGACTCAACTTCAATTCTCTGAGAACCCATCTTTCTTTGTGCCAATGATATACCCCCAATTGCAGGAACAGCAAGTTTTCTCTCAGCATCCAGCAAAACGCCCTGTTTTTGAGCCTGCTGGGTACAGTTATCAGGCTCCAAGGTTGCCCCTTTTAGATTCTGGGCAAGAGATGTATGGCAGGAGGCAACAAACACAGCTTCCATTGTTTCCTCATCACATGCCACTACAGATTGTGCCATCTGCTAAACCGCAGAAGGCTAGTTCCACCGGAGAAGATGCAAGCCAGCAGCTTCGGCAGGCTATATTTGACCAGTTATACAAAACTGCTGAGCTGATAGAAGCTGGGAATCCGGTTCATGCGCAAGGGATATTGGCGCGGCTCAATCACCAGCTCTCCCCGATTGGTAGGCCTTTTCAGAGGGCTGCTTTCTACATGAAGGAGGCCTTGTTGTCTCTGCTTCATTCAAATCCTCACAATGTCTTGGCTTTCTCACCCATCTCTTCCATTTTCAAAATCGGAGCTTACAAGTCCTTTTCTGAGATATCACCTATCATTCAGTTTGCCAACTTCACCAGTAACCAAGCCATCATTGAAGCCTTGGAAAGGTTTGATCGTATTCACATTATCGATTTTGATATTGGGTTTGGAGTGCAATGGTCTTCTTTCATGCAAGCACTTGCCATGAGGAGTAATGGTGTGCCTTCCCTCAAAATCACTGCCATTGTGTCACCCCTCTCTTATGATGAGTTTGAGCTCAATGTGACTCAAGAAAAGTTGAACCAATACGCCAAAGACATCAACATGTCTTTTGAGCTCAATGTCTTAAGCATTGAGTCATTGAGCTCTCCTTCATGTCCACTCTCTGTTCAGTACTATGATAATGAAGCAACTGCTGTGAACATGCCACTTTCCTGTTTCACAAACTACCCTACATTGTTTCCCTTAGTCCTTCGCTTTGTGAAGCAGCTTAGGCCAAAAGTGGTAGTCACTCTTGATAGAAATTGTGACCAATTGGATGCACCATTTTCCACCAATATAGTCCATGCTCTTCATTGTTACTCAGCCTTGCTTGAATCACTTGATGCTGTGAATGTCAACCTCGACGTCCTCCAAAAGATCGAAAAGCATTTCATCGTACCAGCCCTTAAGAAAACCATAACATGTCCCCTTCGTTCACAAGAAAAACTTCCTACTTGGAGGAACATGTTTCTTCAATATGGCTTCTCTCCATTCACATTTAGCAACTTCACAGAAGCTCAAGCTGAGTGTTTGGTGCAGAAGGCACCTGTAAGGGGATTCCAATTGGAGAGAAAGCACTCATCTCTTGTTCTTTGCTGGCAGAGGAAAGAACTCATCACAGTTTCAACTTGGAGATGCTGAACTAATTATTACCTTATATTAAGGTGATTCATAACTCACTACCTACTTTATGTAATTTCTTATGTATTTAGGCTTTTCAATGAGATTCACCACCCATCTAGATTCTAAGATTCTACAGTTGTGTGTTACTTACTACTTAAAATATTTCCCATTTCTATTGTCTAAGGATTGGTGAGTTTCCTGGTTGTTATCTTGAGGGCAAAGCAAATTGCTTTGGAAGAAAAGAACAATTTAGCCAAGAAGGGTGGTGACTCTGTTCATCTCCATGCTTTAGCTTGGTCTTGTTTGGTGATGATTGCTGTGTTAGGTTCTGAATTTGGCATACATGATCTTAATGTGTAGCATGAACATCTTGTGCCAATTTTATGTATATATATGCAGGTATTTTGTTATAGCATTTAATCTAGTTAACTTTGATGCATCATTCTTCGAGTGTTATCTTTCAAAGTTAACAAACTACAAAGAATCCTAGAAGTATTACCAATCCTTCTATGTATGTTTAGTATTTCTAGAATTTCTTCAAGAGTTTAATTACGTCAAGAACCACAGAAAAGAAGGACAAGTTTGGTGATTTACGCATTTGATCTTAGCGTAGAAATTCAAAAAAGGAAAACTTTGAAATATCTTTTTTAGTGTGTTTGGATTAACTTTATGGAATGAAATAATCAATTAGTTTTTGGTGGTCAAGGGATGCAACCACTGCTTTTTACTTTTTCATGCATCATCATGATTTTTTTGGAATGGAATTGATTCTTGATTGATCTCTAAACATATTTAATTTGATAATAATGGTGCTATGTTGGTATTACAATGATTGGTAAAATGATGTTATTTTATTGAATTAAAAGTGTTTTGTGAAATTAGTTAATCTTTAATTGATAAATTTACAAAAGTTATATTTGAATAAAATGTTCATAGGACTTTTTTTTTATATATATTTTTAGAGAAAAATTAATTTTAGTTGGTGTTTCTTTATCTTTATTATTTTTTACTTAAAAGATCAAACACGTTATTAATAATTAAATAAAATTTGTAATATAAAAAAAAAATGAGATATAGGCATTGTGAGACTGAAAGGGTAACAATTTTTCCTTAAATGTTTTCGATGAGATAAAGAGTATATTCACCTAACATGTAATTTCAAGAGTCTTTGACAAAATGTTGAAAGCCAATGAAAAAAAGCTCAATTTGCTAAAAGATTTCTGTTTTGGCCAAGTTAATAAATACTGAAAAACTAGCTAAAATAAACACACTTTTTCTCCAAAAACAAATTATAAAATTCTAAGTACAAAAATACATTTTATTTTATGTTTCAATCTCTATTTCCATTGGCATTTAGCTTATCATTTCATTTAAATGTGTTTTTTTTAATTTATTTTCAATCTTTATTTTTTTTTTTGTTTTCCGACAAATTTATAAGATTAGGTCAATCCAGTCCCCATCTACGTTTTTAGCAGATTGGTGGACGCAAGGGACCAACAACTTTCCAAATTGGAATTCTTTTTTAATTCTTTAAGTGTTAAAATAAATTATTTAGTGTTTTTGTAATTATAAAATATTTTTCACTTGAAAAAAATCTTCCAACTTGTTTAAAATAACTTTGTTGTTGTTACAAAATATCTATTAATTTTATCATAACCTGCCTCAATAAAAAAGCATAAAATTATTACAATTTTAACTTTAAGGAAATTCTAAATTGGATAGCATTCTCAATTTTGAGTGAAATGTTAACTTTTAATTTTTAATTTCACAAATAAATTGTATTAGCATTTATATTTTAAATATATATATATATATATATATATATATATATATATATATATATATATATATATATATATATATATATATATATATATATAATAACGGGTGAGATAAGGAATATTTATTGAATTGGAAAATCTGATAGGCAGTACAATTGGTTGTTTTCTTTTGGGATTAAATTAAATACATTTTAAGTGGAACTTACTTAATTTTTAAATGTTGAGTAATGTTATATGTAACATTGTAATTTTAGTTGTTTATCACTTATAATTATAAAATGGTTTAATACCCAATTTTGTTTTCAGTTTGGTTCGAAAATATCAATTTAGTTCCTCTTTAGAAAAGTAATTGTAATGGATCTTCACTTTTAATTATGCGAGTTAAGTTAGTCCTTTCCGTTAAATATAAGCAAACAGAGTTAGTGGGTTGATGATGTGTCAGTAGTTAGTGATTACGTGTCAACATGCAATTTTGTGCGTGCTTACGTGGTGTTAGGACAGGTGATTTTAAAATTGAGTTTTAATTAGAAATTGGGTTTAAATTGGGGATAAATTGGCAGCAGTTAGGGTTTGTAATTAATTTTATGCAATTGAATAGAAAGAAAGTTAGGGCAGCTGGAGTTCTTCACGTACATTGCCAACACGGAACAGTTGTGGGTGTTCTTGTTGTTCATGATCTTCTCTTCTCATTTATGTTGATGTTGTTTATGGGTTGTGCTTAAGTAAGTGGTTGTTGGTGGTTCGTGGTTGGCGAGTTGTTCTTCCTTCTTAGTGGTTGTCTCGCTTTGGGCTTCACAATGTCTTCGAATCACGGTTGTTCGTCTTGCTCATGGGGGAGCTGTCATCGTGGTTCATCCAGAGGATTGGTTGGAAGCCAAATATGCCATTGTGGGGAGGCTGCTGTGTTGAGAGTGGCAAAAACAATTAAGAACGAGGGGAAACAATCCTGGGGCTGCCCTAACTATAAGGTTTGTAGTTGAATGTTTGTGATAAATTATTTTTATTCATTAATGAAATTTTTGTGGTTGGATACTTTGAACAGCGGACAAGAAATGAAGAACTTCAAGGATGCAATTTCTTTAAATGGCTTAATGAAGATTATGTAGATGATGCTGCTAGTACTATTGGTAGGCAAAGGAGGAAGATTAATAGTCTGGAGAAATGTGTTAGGGATTGTCAGAAAAGGGAGAAGATGTTAATATCAATGATATGTTTTCTGGGATTCATTAACATCATTGTTGTATATATTTTGTTTAAAAGTCCATGATGTGTTCTATTAGATAGTTTATGTGAAGAGCACTTTGGGCAAATTGTAATATGATGTTTTGAAATGAAGGTGAAATTTGAATTCAAGCATCTGAAATTATGGTTTCAATTTACATTTTGTTTGATATATACAACATCAAATGAGGAAGTGGTGTGTAAATGCCAATAAAATGAGGAAGTGGCTTCTGTAATCCAAAAAGAGAGTTCTGTATAAGAAGGGACAAGAAGAAGTATATGTGCATTCTTTTAATCCAAAAAGAGAGTTGTGTAACAGAGGTATTACACACTGTTAGTGTTTGTAATATAATTGAAGAACAAATCCACTGTCAGTGTTTCTAATATACAGGACTCTATTGAACTTCATAATGCACATCCATTCATAATGACATCATAATCAAAAGAGAAGTTGTGATGACAATATAATGAGAAATTGGACTTGTGAAATGCACATCCAAAAGAAAATCTGTCATTGAAATTCATATTATAATGATCCAAACATCATTCATAATTACATTTTAATGAAAACAAAATTTGACATTGAAATTATGATGGAAGAACGATCCAACTGATTCTGGTGGAAGATGGAATCAACGAAACTTCTTCTAGGAACTTCTGGAATCTGAACTGGAAAGAAGGATGAACATCATTTTGTTGCAGCGAAAAAAGATGAATTCTGATGATGATGACCAGAGGAAGAATGGATGATTCGGTGATGATGCAAGGAAGCAAGTGCTAGCTGTGCAAGGGTGAATAAACGTGAAGATCTCTTGAATCTGCTGAAACGTTTATGAAGCTGCTAGTTGCACATGAAAGGTGCTAGATGCACGTGGAAGATCACAGCTGGTGCTGGATGCACATCAGGCTTCATATGGTGCAAAATTATGCCTTTTACTCCTTTGCTTCTCTTGGCTAAACAACTCCTTGGCTGGTTGTTTCATGATCTCCTAGCTTTATTAGACCCTACAAAACACATATAAACATATTAAAGAAAATCCTACTAAGACTTAGAGAAGAAAAATCAAGAAAGAGTCTTTAACAATCCTTCTTCACTTCCCTTTCTTAGCATTAGCTTAAGTTGATACTCCTTTGAATGGAATGCCCTAAATGGGTTTCCATCAAATTACAAAGTGAACTTGAAATGCACGTCTGCTAGTTTACAAAATACATGTAAAGATTTACAAAATAGCCATCACTTGAGCTAAACATACTTAACCTAAACATACTGTCAGTCCTAAATCACTTTTAAACTTGTGTTGTAGATGGCTGAGTTTGTTCCAAAACGCATTGAGTAAGCTGACTTGGTCCAGTAGTTGGCTGACTTTGTTCAGCTTGGGTTTCAGGTTGCTCAGTTGATTGATATTGACTTTGGTTTGCTGGAGGAGCTTGTGGACAACTATTTCTTTTATGACCAAGCTGTCTACATATGGAACATCTCTTACGAGTTTCATTTTGCTTGAGTTGTGTGTCATCCTTCTTTAGCTCCCAAGCCTCTAGCCTTCTCTTCTTTTTTGGTCTACCAGGCAACACTCTTTTAGTTGGAGGCAAAACATCAGGCTGAGAAGTCTTCTCCCATAGTTGAGGACCATTGACAGGGTGGATGATTGGAATGTATGTTTCTTGGTAGGTTGACTTTGTAAACCAATGTGGGACGTAGTCTTCTCCATTGATGTTGATAAATCTCATGGTAGCTAGTGCATGACAGCATGGGATGGCTGTTAAAGTCCACTTTTTGATCTTACATTCCAGTTTATCTATGTCAACCACATACTTGTCACTCATCATTGAAATGTGTCTGACCTCAAAATTTTTTTGTCCTGACCAACTGCAATGATTAAAAGACAAATAAGAGTTTATAGTACCAAATTCAATACATAAAGAAGTCAAATGGTAATGTAGTGATGTCAACATACCTAGGGATCCAGTATTTAGTCAAGTGCAATTCCTTGTCAAATCTTTTTTTAATCTTTGGACAAAGACTACCTTCATATGTACTTATTTTGTTTCTATTTGTTGCCCATCTCTTCATGAGGTACAGACGAATCTCTTCCATCAATGTGATGATGGGCTTACCTCTTGCATGTAATATTACACTATTAAATGCTTCAAACATATTCACTAACGTGTCACAAACAACATTACTTGTAAACCTTGACCGTGACCAAAATCTACTTACACAAATAAGAAGTGCAAAATATCAGCTACGAAAACAAAGAACAATTTATAGGAACAATGAATTTTAAAGGCATGTGGATTGACATACCTTGGTGGAATGGCTAATAAGTATTTAAAGGCATCTGGATTCACCTCTTTAACTTCTCTCATCACTGCTTCCCATGTTTGAGGGTGTGTTGATGCTGCTGTTTTCCATAGTAGACGTTTTAGAATCTGACCAGGAAACCTCTTCCTGAAATTAGCATAAATGTGGCGCACACAAAACCTTTGCTCCACACCAGGGAGAAGTTCTTGTAATGCTGGTAAAAGTCCCTATTGAAGTAAATACATAAGGGTATACAAGTTAAAATAAAAGACATGAAGGTTTAACAGAAAAAAAAAGATGCCAATGGTAGTAAGTTACTAACTTTTTGTTGATCTAACATAAATGTGATGGTTGAAGAAATCTCCACACCACCAACATCATCAATGAGCAAATGTAGAAACCAACTCAAACTGTCCTTATTCTCCACCTCTACAACAACATATGCCAAAGGCCACATTTGTTCATTCCCATCTCTTGCTACTGCAGTTAACAACTCACCTCCAAATTTTCCTTTTAAGAAACAGCCATCCAAACCTATAATAGGCCTACATGACACAAAACTGTCCTTACAGACCTTCAAACACACATATAGTCTCTTGAAAATTGGAGTGTCCTCATTAGGTTCAACATGAACTTTGACAGTTGAACCAAGATTTGACCGAAGCAACTCATTGGCATTGTCATACACTCTTCCATATTGTTCTTTAAAATCACCTTCTATTTGTTTAAAAGTCATTGCTTTTGCCCTACAGGTTGTGGACCGAGAAACACCAATGTTCCACTTCTTAGAAACTTTGTTATGGAGGTTATACAAATTAATATTCGGATTCTCTTTTATAGTCTTCTCTAACCTCCCACTCAACCATTTTGAAGTCATTAAACGAATGTTAAATTCTCTATTGCAAGTGTGGTTGTCTACAATTTTCCTTAGCTGTCATGTATTTTCAGCTGCCTTATATGCACAATATGCATTCCAAGGACATTTCCCTTTTGCCCCACAACATCTGACACGCACTCTTCTTTTGTCATTTTTATAAACTTTTAATTTTCTACCATTCTCTACTTCATACGATCTTATAGCTTCTGTAAAATATTTTTTGTCACTGAAGTACGTGTCCACTTCCCATTTATATTGTTCCATAGTTTTGGGCATTGAAAAAACACCAAAATCCCCATACTCATCCATGTCATCATCTGTGTTATCACTTTCCACAACACTGTTCAAACTCTCGGATTCCCAATCATTATCAGATAAACCCCTAGGTCCACCAAATTGAACTTCATTAGTAGCTTCAAATATATCAAATCCCACTTCATCTCCATGGTCAATCAATACATCCTCTTCAGACCCATTCCAACTTCTAACATCATACTCATCAGCTTCTACTCCATTACCCTCTACCTCACCCTCTACATCAGCATTTGAATCACTTTCTGCCTCAACTTGTGCCTCCACACCATCATCCTGTACCTCAACCTCTGCCTCCACACCAACATCCTCCACTGGCTCTGATTGTAATTCTACGACATCCTCTCCATCAGCCACTACATCAACCTCAACTTCAATCATTCCTGGGGCTACTTCTGATTCAGGTTCTACCTCAGGTTGTACATCAATCACCGCCTCTGTCTGAACTTCTACCATAGCCTCTACATCAACCACTACATCAACCACAACTTCTATCATTTTTGGCTCAACTTCTGATTCAGGTTCTACCTCAGGTGCTACTGTCTCAACCTCTGCGTCACCCACTGCCTCAACATCTGCTTCACCAACCTCTATCTCAACTTGCTTTTCAGCACTCTCTCTCTCAACTTGTGTGTCACCACTAGGTCTATCAACTTCCAAATCACCACTCTCTCTTTCAACTTGTCCTTCACCACTAGGTCTATCAATTTGGGGTTCAGAAAAGTATTCCAACTGCAGAAGATACTCAGGTTCACACACCCTATGTATAACATAAAGGTGAGCTTCACCATTCAACATAGCAATATTGATCAGATGACAAGCACCCTTGTCATCTAATAAAGGTTCCAAAGAATCTTCTAATACAGGACCACGACCCAATGAATACCATAAGTCCTTTACATTCCTATAACTCATCTCCCTTTGAATGCTTAATATTTCAAAATAACTCCATCGATCAGGGTCTATTTTTAAACTTGTGGTTTCACCATAGTGATATCCAAATGTCCCATTATTCTCAAATTTCCCTCCATGGTGAAACACGACTTCAATGTCTGAGTTGGCCATATTATCTAATAAAAAAATTGCTCACAGTTAATCTATGCCTAACTCTTAACCCAAATGATAACTAAGCAAAAAACAAAGCATAAACATACCACTGTACAGACCATAAACAACTCAAACAAAGCAAAACCACATTTACCACAATAAACAAAGCAAATGCCACAACACAGTACCACACACTATCAAGGGGGACCACAACCACAATGTTGCAATAGAAACAAAGCAAATGCATTGACAATGGGGCACACAACATAGACAAACCATACAAAAATCAAAAGTTCTGGGGGGACCACACCGAAAGCAACCAAACACAAAACAAAACCTACCACAAACGCACCTTCCAATGTCGCTTTTTGTTATTTACCCCACCAACACGATCTCCACGAATGCTTGTTCACTGACAAATGCTTTGTCTTAAACGTAATGGTTCCCACGATCACTGCGTCTGTCTTCTTTCGCACAAACCAAAATGCCCTAATCTGCAACAAATCACCCCCAAATCAATTTATCCCCAATTTCTAATTAAAACCCAATTTTAAAATCAGCTGCCCTATCACCATGTAAGCACGCATACAATTGCGTTTTGACACCTAATCACTAACTACTGCCACATCATCAACCCACTTAACTCCGTTTGCTTATATTTAACGAAAGGGACTAACTTGACTCACATAATTAAAAGTGAGGATCCATTACAATTACTTTTCTAAAGAAGAACTAAATTGAGATTTCCGAACCAAACTGTGAACAAAATTGGGTATTAAACCTTATAAAATTGATGAAACAAAATAAATATGTTTAAAAGAGTTAAATGTAATAACGGGACAAACAAATAGACGTTCTCAATATCATCGTTTTCTATTATAGATGTTTCAACACCTATTTCTTATATGCTCATATTAATAGGGTTGATTATCGCAAAAGAAACAAACAACGCCCTAAAAACAACAAAAAAGACAATAGGATAAGCTAACATTCACCTTCGTGAACAATTTAGTGCATCATATATTAACTTGACATGTATAAGGTTGACAACAGGTTGAGTTAGGCACATATAGTGTCTACCCACAACCTGATCCGTCGGATAAAACTGTACCCGCTACCCGTACGGGTACCTGTTTAGAAAATACCCGCTGATGAGAGGGTCGCACCTCCCACAAAAGTTGTGCATAAAAGAATGCAGTATAGACTAGGAAGTGACTCCTAGGTCGTCTCACAAGGACCAATATTGCGGTTCAGTCTCAGATCACACACGGAAAAAGGGGGGTTTTGTGATTTTTTTGGTTGCGGTAAAATTAAATTAACTAGAAATTAAATAAAACACGACCGAATATAATTGAAAGCATTAAAGTGCATGAAAACTTTTAAAGAAAACAATACAATAGATAAATATTCAAACACAATTCACCACCAAAAAGAAGAAAATCATTTCAACATATAATATAAAATATTTTAAGGCAAAAGAAATAAAAGAAAATAAACTTCTCTACCATTAACCGTGGCCCAAACATCTATCAAGAGAATTTAAAATTTGCAAATGTTTCTAAAAAAAAAAAAAACTCCTTGACCGTGCACTTTCATGTGTTCATTTCCAAGAAAATTAAAACAGGTCAAATGCTTCCTTTGGTTACTCCTTGGCCGTGGCAATTCTATGAGTTGCATCCAACAAAATATTAAAACAAAGGTAATGCTCTTCCTTATGTGAATGGTGCACTACCACATCTATCTTATTTTAATCACCACATGCTCCACCTATTACCAAAAAGCAATTGAAAAGACTTTGCTTCTACCTATCACCGTACACCTACCACATCTAATCACTTCTTCATTCTCAAACAAGAAAAACAATTCTCTTTTCTTCCAGCCACCACTCTCTTCTTCCTTCCTAAAACCGAGAGCTTCCCTCCAGCAAAGTGAATCAGCATATTGAAATTAAAAGACAAAAACAACATTCAATAAAAGCGTAGTAACCAAATGGAAGCGGCAATGAGAAATCAGCAAACATGATAAAAAATCATTCCATTCCTTCAATTCAAAAGCAACGTTCAGCCCCTCAGAAAAATTTTCAGAACTACCATCGTCTCCCAAAAACCTCAAGACCGAGAGTGTAAAAAAAGTGCCAAACTGCGTGGTGGCTGGGCCCTTTCTAAGGACGTGTGTCCTCCCTTTAATAGGGGTGGGGTCCACACAAAAGAAAAACCCTAGGTCCAAGTCACTCATTTCTAATTTTTGGGTCTAATCTAATTTACCAAAAATTGACCCAAAATATAAGAGTTGATTCAAAAATTCTAAACTACTGAATTACAATTTAATTAATTCAAAATTGTCTGTGTGGAAAGTCTTGAATTTATTCGGCATTCTTCCTGATGTCCCAAAATGTATTTCCGAAATTTTCCTACACTTCAAAAATGCACTTAATCAGCTCAGAAAACCCAAATTAGCACAATTACAAATTTCCGACCAAATTAAGCAGAATTCGGAAAACGGGGAAATAACAAACAATTAAACACAATTCCCTGGTTTATTTAAGTGCAATAAACTAAATATAATTCAAGAAATAACGACTCATCACCCGCGCCTATTTTAAAACCCACGGATAACCGCGAATACTTACAAAAGAAATAAAAAAATATATATTTTATACATTTTTAAAATAAAATTATATATATATATATATATATATATATATATATATATATATATCACACATACATACATATATATACATACATACGTATATATACATACATCTATATATATATATATGTATGTATATATACATACATCTATATATATGTATATATACATATGTATATGTATGTACACACACACACACACATATATATATATATATATATATATATGTGTGTGAGTGTGTGTGTGTGTGTATATGTATGTACACACACACACACACACACACACACATATATATATATATATATATATATATATATATATATATGTGTGTGTGTGTGTGTGTGTGTGTGTGTGTGTGTGTGTGTATACATATATATATATATATACACACATATGTACACATATATACCCTTAACCTTAAAACTTAGAATCCATGATATATAAGTGTATTTTTGTCTACTAAAATCCGATACCCATTGTTAAAATGTACCAACTGAAAAATAGACGTACGCGCATTAGCAAACCCCTATATATATATATATATATATAATATAATATAATATAATATAAATTAAATTTAACCAAATAATATATATTTTAATTTTATTTTTCATTAAATTTAATTAAAAATATATATAAATTAATTTTTTTTAAATTTTTTAGTGGGTATCGGGTACCCGCGGTTCGGGTAGTATGCTACCCGTATCCAACCCGTTTAGAAACAGGTATTAAAATACCCGTTACTTGCGGATAATAAATATTCGCTGATTTTTTTGCCATCCCAAGACATATATAACATTCTATAACTCGTATAAATATATAATTATTTGACTCTAGACTCAATTATCTAGATATATATTTTGACATATGTATTCAATGTAGGTGTGTATTTGTGATAGGATTTATACTTTGTAGAGTCATAAACGTAGGGATTATCACCCTATTACTTACGAGATTAATCTTTCACACTTGACACCAAAAGTCCAAGGTAAAGACCTCCTTCCATTCTCTCTCTCTCACCCCATTCAATTCTAAATGAGTTGAATGGTTGGTAGTATATCAAGATACCTACTTTTAGAACTCCCATATGTCAAAGCACACACTAAACAACATCACCACCAATTCCTCCTTCAATTGGTTCCAAGCACTCTCAGATACACATCACAAACTAGTAATCATATTATCATTCATAAATCAACCTTTAACACAACATAACTAGAGAAAACATATATGAAAATTAGTGTTAGACCTTGTGTAATCTTGTCCAACAAGACTACTCTATTCGGTCAGCGAATATTACTTAAAAGTATACTCGTCTAGTAATTAGATAACTCATCAGCCATTGTCAAGTTAGTGAGTTCTATGACTTTAGTAGCACTTAGCAAGTATATTATCGTCCAACGACCACTAAGTTAGGAATCCTATGACTTTGAGCTCGCTTAGCAAAAGCCAAGTAGTGAATCCTTTGACTTTGGTTTCGTTGAACGAGATAATCTCGCCCAACAACAACCAAGCCATTGGCTTCCTGACTAAACTTGCTCATGGAGAATATACTCGTTCAGTGAGTCTGTATAATTCTATAAAACATGAGTTAAGCATATTTATGCCTCACAAGCCTTTGTAATCTAGTTTAACACTAACCATATAAGCTAAAACAACAAATTATTAGATCATACACAATTTAATAACACAATTGACCTCAGTTACAATCTCAAATATCAATTATAACACGAATTCAAGAACCTCATCCCTAAAGATGATTCTACTTCACAATCTTAACTCAACAAATCAATTGCCTTACAAGCATCCAATCATCAATCAAAACTTAACTATAGTTAAAATCAAAGTAACTAGCTTCCTTTACCTGACAGATGAACAAACAAGTTCTAAGGGTTCTAAAAAAGCTTCAAAAGCTCTATTTGTTCCTGCAAAAAACAAAAACACAATCAGAATACATCGTTAGAACAACTAATCAACAAGGACTCAAACTGATGACTCAAAAAACGTATGCAAGCTGAGAGAAACCCATATGCAACCGATACAAGAAAAAACCAAGGAAAAAAGGTTGAAAACTCAACTTACTTAAACGAAAAAACTTACTGGTCCAAATTGAAAAATTTGTCGCAAAGATCAATCATACGATCTCATTTCTTCAATTAGACGAACAAAGGGTGAAAACTCCTAGAAAAATGTCACAGAACTCTAGAAAAGTGTTTTCTAGAGAGATAATGTGTTTTAAAATAATGAAACTTGTTTATAACAAAACTATTTATATTAAACCCGTTTAGTGTTAAAATAATTAAGTCTCACCATTTTTAAACCATTATCACTTCTAAAATATAAATTTATAGGTCTGTTCACTATATGTATGTTAAACTTAAGATCAACTTTGAACTAATCAAACTTATTAAAAAAATGTTTTTGTTTATCAATTTACTTATTTTTTACATTTTATTTATTAAGATTTGGACATTTAATATGTATTTATTTTGTTTAGTGATATACTATCATTGAAACTATCAAATTAATACTATTTTTCAAGGCAACTTCAGTATTGCCAAGTTAGTAGTCAAGAAAGTAGATAGGCTAATTCCACTACTTTTTCCAAGATAGATTCATCATCGGTTATCGACATATGATTGTTCAATTGATTATTATTCAAGTTTCAAATTAATTAAACCACATTTTTTTATTAATTTGAGGGCGATCATGCAGTTAACCAAAGTAGATTCTCAATCAAATGCAAGACCTTTCTAGATTATTTATAATGAATTCAATCAAATTCTATTGTGTTTAATCATGTTTATTCTTAAATATCCTAACCAAATTAAAAGCTAATTAATCAAAGTAAATTCTCAATTAATTATAGTTGAAATTATTACCACCAATCAAAGTACATTCTCAATTGATAGAAAAGACCTGTTTAATCATATGAAAGTTCCTAAATTTAATCAAAGTAGATTCTCAACTAAACCTAGAAACCATTGAACTCATATGATTAATATGTATGTAGATTCAAACACGTTATGATGCAAAAATCATTGCTTTTAATATGATTGAGGGATGAAAGACTGATGAATCAATATTTTTATATTATTCACTTAACTTTTTGTACTACATTTGATTAGGGAATTGTGCTTAATTGTCTAATATTTTCTCAGTTTTGATATTTGGGCTTCATTTGGCCAATAATTCTTATTTTAATTAATTTGAATTATCTTATGCTAATTATTTCCATTATTAATTGCAAGAAATTATTTGGAATATTATTTTGGAACATCAAGAGAGTTTCCACGACATTCTTCACTTGCCATATCAACATTCACATTTAAATTAAAATGTAATTTCGGTTTTAGGTAGATTTTGGACAGATTTGACTTTTTTAGCCGTTTTTGGGTCATTTTTGTAGAGGCCCATTAGTGGGCTGACCTAGGGTTGTGTGCTAAAGAGGGGGAAGACCCCAAACAAACCTCTTACTATCTCATTTTATGTTTTCTAGCTTTGGACAACAAAGGGAGAGCTCCCCCATTTGGGGTTTTAGGTTTTCATTTATATTTTAATGCAATTTCAATTCTGTAATTTCGTTTTCTCTCTTTTGTTTGCAATTTAGTTTTTGCACTTTCAATTCTATGCATTTACATTTCTTTTTAAGCTCTTCCAATTCGTTTTGAGTTTACTTCCATTGCTTTTAAATTCTGTTTCAGTTCGTTTTACATTGGGTTTGCATTTTTCTGGATTGGGTTTCGTTTTTAAGTATTTGATTTTTGTTTCTGGTTGTGATTTCATTCCAACACTACTTGAGTTACGTTTTGCTATTTCATTCATGTTTATGGAAGCTTATCTTTGTGGGTTGGTGATTAGTTAGGTTGCAAAGGTTTCCTTGAGATTATTGGAGCTTAATTATGATTCTGTTTTGTGTGCCCTTACATATATGCAATCGGTTTTGTGCAATTGCTCCTTGCTTAGTGGTCTAATTTGAGCATGATAATCTTCTCTTAGTTGGTTACCGTGTGTGCGTAGGATTGAAGAATTTGTGCGAGTGCGTATGCTTAATTCGCATTTTATGAAGATCATTTTAGGCTTCACTTAGTTGTCCATTTTGTGTTGGAGTGAGGGTCATATGATTGAATATCTTTTGTAAATCTGTGATTGGAAAGTAGTGCAACCGAGCTAGCACCAATCGATCCGTAATTAGTCTTTGAATTTGTGTTGAATTCGAGTTTTAATTTAGTTCATTTCAAAGCACAAAACTGTCCACAAAACCCCCTACCAAGTGTTCGACTTAATTACTGAACCACAGTTGGTCCTTGAGAGACGCCCTAAGAGTCACTTCCTAGTTTATACTACACTTTTATTTCATAATTAAATTTGATTCGGGTACGATCTCAATCAAAGACATAGAAGAAGAATAACTCAAATCAATAATCAAAAGAAACAAATTTATCAATTCGACTTTAATCCTAGAAGTTTAGCCCTCCATGAATGGAGTGAAACACATGATAAAATAAAAGTGAGAGGAGTGATGGATGCTTGCTTCCAGTGGAGGAATCTGAGAATGAATGAGTTCTGATTTTTGCCTCCCTTGGGTTTCTTTATGTAGACTTGATTGGGTTGGACTCTAAATCTTATGTTGATAAAATCTTTTATCTTATATCTAATAGCTTCCAAATATTCAACAGATTCAATCAGTTTTTGAAAATATTTGATAATATCTTTTCTAGATTCAAAAAGATTTGGCAAATATTATCTTTTGATATTTATTGATATAGTTAAATAAGGTAATTATTTAACAATATCAAATAAAATATCTTAAGATATATTTTCTCCAAATTATCTTTTAAAATATATAACAGATTTAAACTTGCCCAAAATTACATTTTAACCCTTTTTATTTTATTCAAAATTGCACATAAGTCTAGAATTTTTCTCTAATTACACTTTAGTCATCTCTTTCTTTTTAAAATTGCATAGGAGCCCTACATTGACCAAATTGGACCAGCTTTGACCATTCAATTTCATGCTTTAAATGTATAAAATTTTAACTTCAGCTGCACAAATAAACATTAGAACATCCAAAATAATTTATGCAACTAAAAATAACATTTTAAGCATCTTTAATTCCGAAACCGAATAAATCCAATCGTCACAAATTCACTTTAAGTCAATCATTTACGCCCAAGAATCTCATCCAAAATTTGAATTTTAAAGCATAAATGTGGGCATAAATATGCACTCATCATACCGCGACACTTATCTTTTTGCATTCGTGGGCGAAATTGATTAATTTTTATACTTTTTTCTGGGTCATTTTATTCCATAATTGCATTTGGATAAAAAGAATGAACAACACCGAACATAGATCAATCATCTAAACATCATTCTGTCATGGAAATGCAAATGAAATCACTCTATTCTTCAAACATGAGTTAACCTTTTTGAATTCCCAAGAAAATCAAGTATGAAAGATAACATTCAAGTCAAAATGTATCTATTTCCCTCCAAATCTCTCAAGTGTTTTTGGCTTGTGTGAATGCTCAAAATACCTATGTAGGTAGACACCCTTGATATTTAGCAAGACTCTAACATTCACATACTTTAGAAAACATGCAATTATTGATCATGAAGGCTTTTTAAGGGTACTATTGATGCCAAGGCAAAGGTAGGAATTTTTTTTGGAATTTCTGAGTTTTTGAAATTGATATAGAAAGAGTAATTACACTTGATTTCAAAATCACCTTTATTATTTGCTATTCTTTTAAGGAAGATTTCTTTTTTCTTTTCTTTTTTCCTTTTTTTTTCTTGTTTTTTTTCTCAAACTATGAATTTTCATCTTCGTTTTTGCCAATCTTATTATTTTGTGGGTGAGGTAGTCACTCACACACTTATTCACCATTTACTTCTAACACAATCCATTACTCCTTCTTTCCTAAGTTAAGGAACATATGATTTTTCTTCTTTTCTCATTTGACAATGACTGGAAACAAGGAAAATAGTCTTACGGCTCAAAGCGTTTTCCAATGGATTTATGCTAGGACAAGTTTATTTTGCCAAGTTGCTAAAACAAGAAATGTCTCAATCGTATCAAATCATGCATATTCACCTCAATCGCAAAACAAAGAATCAAGCTAAATATTAGAGTATCATCAAAAGCTGGGCAAATCACTCAAGAAAGTAGGTATGGCATAAAGTGGTCCATCCTTAACATTAGGCCTAAAACTCACATGGTTCAAATTCCTTTCACAAAAGATTTAATAAAAAAATTCTAAAGCCAACTCAATCATTAAATCATAGAATCAATCCACTCATATCAATATGACTCTTTTTTTTTCTTGAATTCATGATCATCCTAGTTACTAATTCAAACATTCAAATCCATTGCAAATATTTATTTTTAAAAGAAAACAAAATAGGGAACAAAGTAAATTGTTTCGCCATACCCCCATTCTAAATTATGCATTGTCCTCAATGTATGCCTTATATATAGAACGCAAAGAAAAAGTATGAGGGTACTTACCTCCTTCATGGTGGAAGGAATGGTAGTAGGATTTCATCGGAAAAGTCATCCTGCATCAGAATGTTATCTTTTCCCTTTTTAATCCTATTAAGATGGTCAACTACTAAATTATGCTCCTCACTTTTGTCTTGAATAGGAGTCAACTTGTCATTCTTGTTCTTGACCATTGTGATTCCATATTTCTTGGGAACCACATGTATAGGGCTCATCCAAGTGCTGTCAGAATTGAAGTATACAATACCTGTTTTTAGCAACTTGGTGTCCTCTTTCTTTACAATCACCAATAGTTGAGGATTCAGTCTTCTTTGAGGTTGCCTCACTAGTTTAGCATCCTCCTCCAAAAAGTATTCTATGCATGCAAAAAGAAGGACTAAAACCAAGAATATCTGATATAGTCCAGCCTATTGCTTTCTTGTGATCTCTGATAACCTGTAATAACTATTTTTCTTGCTCATCAGTAAGTTGTGTATAAATAATTATAGGGAGTTTCCCATCCTTCTCAACATAAGCATATTTCAAATGAGATGGTAAGTGTTTCAACTCAAAAATGGTTGGTTGTATCATAGATGGCAACATTTTACTACCTAAGGTAATCTCAGCCACCTCAACATCACACTCGGACGCTACAAAGGTATCATCTATTGACACCGCATCCTCAATATTATCTATTTTACAGTTTTCTTTGTCATCCAAAATTGGGCATGACATATTTGAAAAAGAAAAAGCCAAATATGGAGAAAAGGTTAAAAAAACGTCTAAAAACCTAAAAAAAAAATTGTTTACATCATCACTTAATAAGTCAATACAAACCAAAGAATGATCTTCAATCGGGTGCTTCCCAGCTTCCAACACGTCTTCTATCTCCATTTTCAATGATCTTGCATGCACATCTATCTTCGTATGTCCTGTCATCATGAAGGGTCTTCCCAAGATAATAGTTATTGGACTGATTCCTTCATCGTGCTTCATTTCCAAGATATAAAAATCTACAGGAAAAATTAACTTGTCTACTCGAATAAGCACGTCCTCAAGCACACCTGTAAGGTTAACTGTGCTACAGTTGGCTAGTTGAATGACCTCACTAGTAGTCTTAAGAGGTCCCAGAGATAAAGAAGTAAACATTAATAAATCATTATTTTGTACTATTCACTTACCTTTTTGCACCAAATTATATTAGTGAATTGTGTTCCATTATTGTCTGATTTTCACTAATTAGGCTTAACTTGATCAATAATTCATATTTTTAATTAATTTGGATTATTTGAATCTAATTATTCTAATTATTAATTGCACGACAAATTTGGAATTTGGTTAGGACTTCAAGACGGTTGCAACACCATTTAATTTCGTTTTGTAATTTTATTTGTTAGTTTTGGGCCAGATTTGACTTTTGGGCCTATTTTTGGTCAATATTTTGTAAGAAGCCCATATAGAGGGCATTTTCGTCTTTTGTCCTTTTAAAACCCCCAAATCAGATTTGGGAAAGCTTCCCCTCATTTTACGTTTTTCGTCTTAGGGTTCCTAACATTGGGCGTTTCTCCACCCCTCCTGTGGGGGTTTTAGGTTTGTTTTCATTCTCCTTTTCCTTGTATTGAATGAATTCCGTTTTTAATTTGATTTTCAATTTTGTCTCTTGCTTCCATTTACGTTTCCAATTTCGTTTTGCCCTCTTTCATTGCTTCCCATTTATGTTTTTGATGTTCATTTACGTTTTCTAGTTCAATTTGCATTTTGTAGTTGCGTTTAATTTCCAATTTCGTTCCAGAATTGCGTTTTCATTTCTGTTGTTATTGGGTTTGATGAAGTCGATTTTGTTTTTCTATTTTAACCTCGCTTTAATGGTAGCTTAAGTGTACTTGGTTGGTCATTAACGAGATTACATTGTTTCCATGAGGTTTCTGGACTGTAATTGCGTTTCTGCTGCTTTAAGTTGGCATAATGTTGAATCTATTTTGCGCTTGCAATTGGATATACGCTTAGTTGCCTAATTGGTGTTTAATCTTCGCTTAGTTGATGAACTGTATGGTGCAGAATTGATTGAATGTGTGCATTGCTTTTGCTTAATTCGCTTTTATGAAAACATGGGTAATTTTCGCTTAGTTGGTTAACTTATGTTGGATTAGGGGTTAGAGTAGTGTGTTGTTGGTTAATCTATGATTGGAAGCATAGTGATTGAGCTAGTGACCAATCATTTTCAATTAATAGTTCAATTCGTGTTTTAGTTGTTTCATTTCCACTACACAAAACTATTCATAAACCACCTCCACCACGTGTTCGATCTAATTTCTGAACCACATTTGGTCCTTGAGAGACGACCTAGGAGTCACTTCCTAGTATTATACTGCACTTAATTGAATATCAAATTTGACTTGGGAGCGACACCGATCAAACACTTATAAAGGCATTACATTTATGGAAGCCCCTAAATCTAGCATGGCATTGTGAAACTTTGAATTTCATATAACACAAGGAATAGATAACATACCTGGATCCTTGCATTTTCATGGTATTTATATATGCTTCTTAATCAAGCTTGACACATTTCTTCCCAAATTCACAACCTCATTATCCCTAATGCGCCTTTTATTTGTGCAAAGTTCTTTCAAAAACTTGGCGTATTTAGGGATTTGTTTAACAACATCTAGCAAGGGAATGTTGATCTCCACCCTTTTGAAAGTATTTAAAATCTCTTGGTCTAATTCCTCCATTTTTTGTTTTTTTGGCTTCAAGCGATTTAGATATGGAGAAGGTGGAGAATAAGATGAAGAAGAATTTTTAGAAGAAGACTTAGATGATACTAACCTAGATTTATCATTGGTAGTCTGAGGTGATGGTTCACTTGGTCCTCCATTGTCATCAATATGTGTGTCCTTTTTCTCCTTATCTTCATCCACTCGGGCTGCCTCAAAGCCTTGTACTTGCATACCCGTTCTTAAAGTAATAACACTTACATTTTGCGGGTTGATCACTATTTGTGGAGGGAGTTTATTTGATTCCTTAGCCTCTAACTTATCCACCCTTTGAGTCAACTCTGCAATTGATTTCTTGAGTTCTGTATTTTGCTCAAGTATTGTCTTCATGAAATATTGTAGTGACATTTCAGGTTGAGATTGCTGCCTTTGTTCAGGTGGAACATAAGGTTGCATGTTCTGCTGATGCCTATTAGAGGATGAATCATGATAATTCTGGTATGGTCTATTTCCTCCAAACATGTTTGCAGCAAAAGCTTGAGATGAGTTTTCCACAGTAGTTTCCACCAAGTTAGGACATTCATCAGTGTAATGATCAGTTGAAATGCAAATTTCACATTTCTTAGCAATTTATGGAGTTGAGGTTTTAAACAAGCTTGCAATCTCATCGAGTTTTCTCTCTAGCTTATTCAATCTTTCATCTATCCTCTTTCCATCAACTGCACCATGTTTAATTTCATGTACTCCTTTCAACAAAGTCACCCAATTTTCTCTTGTTCCATACTGTTGATTGTCTACTACCTTCCGTTCTATTAGATTTATACCATCTTCTAGTGACCTGTCTAAGAAAGATCCTTCCCTTGCAACATTTTGTTAACTCATTGGCAAGTGTACCAAATCGTATCAAGTAATATAAAATGGTAAGACCAAGTATCGTTTCCCAAGAGACTCGTGTCACTAAACAATTGTATAATACCTTAACTAATTAAGACTAAATAACGATTAAAATGCAATAAAAGTAAACATAATAACTTGAATGTAAAATTGATCTTTTGAGGCTAAACCAAGAGTGAATGAATGATATTGAGATGATGATGTTGTTGGGGTTAGATTTCACCTTCTTCACTTTCATGCATATTAGAACTCATCTTCTACATTGGAATGTTAATGTCACTTATGAAATTCTTAGAACCCGATCCCTCGGCGTAAAAAGCCTAGCCTTAAGTATTAGACCTTAATCCCTTGAATCCCTAATAACCAATTCCCCATTAAGAAAGGAAGCTTAAGATATAACCAAACATCCTATCCCTATCCCTAGGCAATATTCCCTTTGGAAGAAATCCTCTAGATCATGATTCATAAGATATTTCCCAATACTCAAACAAATCACACATCAAGTGATGAATGACCAAAACAAGACAAGCATCACGAATAGGAGAAAATCACTAACATTCAATGAAAGAAGCATGAAATATTTAAAACATGTTCAAATACATGAAAGTTTAGAGGTTAGATCATCCCCAACAACAAATGAGTTTAGCTCTCCATTGTCATGGAGAACCTTGGTGTACAATGGAAGAATGAATGAATGGAAACCCTAGAAAGTGAGAAGGAAAGCTCCTGCATCCCAATCTACCTCCAAAGGGTCGAAAATTTTGTCTTTGTGCTTCAACCGTTCAAAGATATGAACCCTAATGTGTAAAAGCCTTTAAATAGATCAAACATGGATCATGGGCCAACGTCGTTGGCACTCAGCGTCCTAAGTGGGGCAACCAGGCAAGCTGTGTGACATGTAGTTGGTGTTGAGCGCCCTGGATAGGGGCAAGCAGGCGACATTGCGAGAAGAGTGGCGCTCAACGCCCTAAATGGGGGCAACCAAGCACAACTGTGAGAAGACTGGCGCTAAGGGCCCTAGTTGAGGGCAACCAGGCGTCCTACGGTAAACAGACTGGCGCTCAACGCCCCCAAGAGGGAAAACAGGTGATGATGCACAAACCTCAGCGCTGAGGGCCCTTGAAGAGGGCAACCATGTGTCCATGTGAGCCTACCTACGCTGAGGGCCCTAAAAAAGGGCAACCAGGCACCCTATGACTTCTTTAGCCTTCCTCTGGTGCTTTTGTTGTCCCTCTTGAGTTCCACTTCCTTAATACTTTTGCTCTTCTTCCAAAACATACCAATATCCTAAAAAATAAAGGGGAGTAGTGATAAAAATCATTAAGTATAACATCGATTCTCTTATTCAAAAATTTAACTAAAAACAAGAGTTTAAGCAAGCTTCAAAGTCAAAAAAAAGGTTAATTTACTATCAAAATTGCATCACAGATAACAGTGAAATCAATCGTTATCACATTTGCCCATGACCTATCAGTTGGACTTAAGCCTTCATAAAAGCTTAAAATAAAATCTTCCATTTGGAGTTAAGGGCATGAAGCACATACTTTCTTGAATCTTTCCCAATACTCACTAAGATTCTCTCTATCTCTCTGTCTTATGTCTTAGATTTCTCTACCGATGGCAGATAATCTGGATGCAGGGAAATACTTTTTAAGAAAGAGTCTTTTAATAGTTTCCCAATTTTTAATCTGTGCAGAGAGATAATACCACCAATCTTGAGCTACTCCTTGAAGAGTAAAACGAAAAGCTCTCATTTTAAGGCTCTCTATTGTGATCCTGAGAGATCTAAAGTTTTCACACAACATGTGGAATTGTCTCAAGTGCTTGTGTGGATTCTCCCTTGATAACCCATTGAACTTTGGTAAAGCATTTAAAAGGTCAGGTCTCAACTCCCACTCCTCAATAAGGTATTCGATATTACTTTGGATAACTGTATTGTGGGATGTGGCTAGTTGGATGATAGTTCTTTGTGCCATTCTGTTTGGGTTAGGATCAAGTAAAGGATTAGAATGTATATTTGTGACTGGAGATAAAGAAGGTGGTATGGCTTTAGCTGTAGGAAGTGTTCCCTCAGTAGAACACCCAAATAACAATCTTTTTCGCAGCTTACGCAAATTTCTTTCAATTTCCGGGTTAACTTGATAAAGTTCTCCCAGGTTAGCTCGGGTTATGCACTACCCAGTCTGTTTCAAGCTGTTAATCTGTTCTTTGACCTCTTTTTCTTTCTTTTGTTCTTGCTTTAGAGAAAAATTTCAAATAAGAGATAAGAGAGACTTTATTTGGGTCCACTCCCAGGAAAGAGAGGTGTGTCACATTGGACAACTTAAGTACCAAGTCTTTCATAACCAGAGTATATTCAAACTAGCCTCAAGTATTTCTCAAGAGCAATTCTTAATTAAAACAAGAACAAAGATTTTTACTAAAATAAGAATAACTAAAGGCTACAAAATAACTCAAACTAAATTAAGTGTATGTGCGTGAAATAAAAAAAACAAATAAAGATAAAAATAAAAATAAATAAAAATAAGAATCAAAATATTGAAAATACTAACTACATTCCCCGACAACGATGCCAAATTTGATACGTTGTCATTGAAGCTATCAAATTAATAATACTTTTCAATGCAACTTCAGTATTGCCAAGTTAGTAGTCAAGAAAGTAGATAGAGTTAAAGTAAAAGTGAGAAACTATGCTAATGGAATTAATGTTTGTAAAATGTTTGAAAAACAAAGAGGAAACTTAGAAACAATTATGATGAAATGGACTAATTACACTACTTTTCAAAGATATATTCATCATCGGTTATCCACAGATGATTGTTCAATTGATTATTGTTCAAGTTTCAAATTAATTAAAGTACATTCTTAATTAATTTGAGGGCGATAATGAAGTTAACCAAATGTAAGACCTTTCTAGATTATTCACAATAAATTCAACCAAAGTACATTCTCAATCAAATTCTATTGTATTTAATCATGTCTATTCTTAAATCTCCTAACCAAATTACAAGCTAATTAATCAAAGTAAATTCTTAATTAATTATAGTTGAAATTATTACCACTAATCAAAGTACATTCTCAATTGATAGCGAAAACTCGTTTAATCATGTGAGAGTTCCTAAATTTAATCAAAGTAGCTTCTCAACCAAACCTAGAAACCCTTGAACTCATATGATTAATATGCATGTAGATTCAAACACGTTATGATGCAAAAAGCATTTCTTTTAATATGATTGAGGGATGAAAGCCATAGAAGAAGAATAACTCAAATCAATAATGAAAAGAATTAAATTTATCAATTCAACTTAACCTTAGAATCCATAATGAAATTACAATGGAATTGCCCTAGAAGTTTAGCCCTCCATGAATGGAGTGAAACACATGATAAAATAAAAGTAAGAGGAGTGGTGGATGCTTGCTTCCAGTGAAGGAGTTTGAGAATGAATGAGTTCTGATTTTTGCCTCCCTTGGGTTTCTTTATATAGGCTTGATTGGGCATGGACTCTAAATCTTCTATTGATAAAATCTTTTATCTTATATCTAATATCTTCCAAATATTCAACAAATTCAATAAGTTTTTGAGAATATTTGATAATATCTTTTCTAGATTCAAAAAGATTTGGCAAATGTTATCTTTTGATATTTATTGATATAGTTAAATAAGGTAATTATTTAACAATATCAAATAAAATATTTTAAGATATATTTTCTCCAAATTATCTTTTAAAATATCTAACAGATTTAAACTTGCTCAAAATTACAGTTTAACCCTTTTTATTTTATTCAAAATTGCACAGAAGTCCATAATTTTCCTCTAATTACACTTTAGTCATCTCTTTCTTTTCAAAATTGCATAGGAGCCCTACGTTGACCAGATTGGATCAACTTTGACAATTCAATTTCATGCTTTAAATGAATAAAGTTCTAACTTCAACTGCACAAATAAACATTTAGAACATCGAAAATAATTTATGCAACTAAGAATCACATTTTAAGCATCTTTAATTCCTAAACCGAATAAATCCAATCGTTATAAATTCACTTTAAATCAATAATTTAAGCACAAGAATCTCATCAAAAATTTGAATTTTAAAACATAAATGTAAGCATAATATGCACTCATAATTTAGTTTTACTTACAAATATTAATAATTTGTTTTTTTATAAAAAAGATTGTAAAAAATTAACAAAACAATGTTTGAAAATGGTCAATTTAAACGAAAATAATGTTCTTAAAAAACTTGAAATCCAATTAACCTAACGTAATTCAACATATTAGGAATTGTTTGAGTTAAATTAAATCAAGTCCAATAAATAAAATTGCAAAAAAAAAAAGACTTTATTCAATCCGAAGTTTATTCATAGGACTGAAGATAAACTTATACTACAAAAAAAGCATTTATTACCGACGGTCAAAACAATGTTTGAAAATGGTCAATTTAAACGAAAATAATGTTCTTAAAAAACTTGAAATCCAATTAACCTAACGTAATTCAACATATTAGGAATTGTTTGAGTTAAATTAAATCAAGTCCAATAAATAAAATTGCAAAAAAAAAGACTCTATTCAATCCGAAGTTTATTCGTAGGACTGAAGATAAACTTACACTACAGAAAAACATTTATTACCGACAGTCAAAATCCGTTGGAAACATCAAAAATCCGTCGATAATGGCATTTTTCCGATGGATTACCGACGGGCCTAACCCCGTCGGTAATAACGTTGTCGGTAACCTTACCGACGGCTTTTTATGGCCGTCGGTAATTACCGAAGGATAAATCTGTCGGTAATGGCTAAAAGAATCCGTCGGTAATTACCGAAGGAAAAAGTCGTCGATAGGTCCGTCGGTAAATATTTCGATCTGGTTCATCTTCGTCCTTTTTCCCCTTCATCTGTTTCCTCGAATTTTATTTTTTTTATCAAACTTTCTTCATTCCTAAACCAAAACAACAATCCAATTCATTCCAAAACCAAAATCAAAGACTAAACTTAGGTTGTCCAATTGTTTTAGAAACCCTTAAATTAGAAAAAATCCTCAATTAGTTTTTGAGCATCCATGGCAGCAGTGACGTTCTCCTGGTGGTGCTCTCCCATGGCAGCGGTCACTCTCTCCAACGAAAATAGTGACGCTCTCCAAAGACAACGGTGGCGCTCAACAACGACAGCGGTGACAGTAAGGGAAGATGGTTGCATAAGAGTGAAAAATGGTTGCAGAGAAGGTGAGAAATGCCCTTGAAAAAAGAAATGACGATTTGTGAGAGATGAAAATGTAGTCTTCTTCGCGCAGTGAGAGAGGAAAAATAGGTGGGAATTTTGTCGCTCTTTTTACCGACGGATTTTGGGCGTCGGTAAATACCGAAGGCTTTACCGACGAATTTTGGTCGTCGGTAATTACTGAAGGCTTTACCAACAAATTTTGACATTCGGTAATTACCGAAGGTCAAAATCCGTCGATAATCACTTTTTTTACATCCTTCGATAATGCATCGTTTACCGACGAAAATGATTCCGTCGGTAAAGTTCCATCGGTAATTCCATGTATTTTTGTAGTGTTAGTCAAACCTAATCTATATATATCTTAAGTGAAATAATTCTAAAAAACATTTTCTCTAAATCGTTATTATTACGTTTAATATTTTAATGTGTAAAAACAAATAAAGTATGTGTATATAATGTTAGATATAATTTCAATTATTTGAAATTAAAAATGTCATTAGGTATCACTTTAGTCTTATAAATTTATCATAATATTTGTTTTTAGAATATTATATAAAGATGAAAATTTATAAATTTGTTTTTTAGGATGTGTTTTCATCTAAAGATGGATTTTAGAAAAAGTGAATGGATAAATTTAAGTGAATTTGAAGATAAAATTTTTGTGCTTCTTTTAAGAGATTTATATTGTGTTCTTTTAGAGATGGTTACTATTGAAGGGGAAGATGAAGTGATGATTTGAGAATTTTATTTTGTTATTTTTCATATATGAGAAAGCATGATTTGTGAAATACGTAAGAATTTTGCATTCCATTGCCACAAAGAGATTTGTGAGAAAATATATCGTTTTTACATAAATATCCTTGCTTTATTTTCACACGTTAATTTTTATTTTCATGTTGCTTTATTTTCACGGTTATTTTTTACATGCATCACTACTATTATTTTCACATGCACATGTGAGATTCCTGAAGAATAAAGGAGAGATTCCTGATTTCAAAATTAGTGTGGCAAGTATGTGTGGATGATTCATGTTCATAGTTTATTGGAAATCTTTTTAAGAAGTGGACTCAAGCCAGCAAAGGAGAAGCTTGACAAGCTTGGCAAGCAAGCTCAACAAGCAAGCTTGTTAAGCAAGCTCAGTTTCAGCTCAAGAAGCTCGGTTTCAAGTGTTAGGTACAAACAAAGTCTCACATCATAAAACAAGAGATTAACATGGATTTATATACACATAAAATACCTTCATTGGTAAGAGGCCTTTTGGAGTGGTACCAAAAGCAAATCTGTGAGGGCTTGACCTAAAGTAGACAATATCTTACCAATATGGAGATACATGTGTGTGTTGAGCCTCCCTATAAATATTATCAGAGCCCATGGTTTAGGTCTGGTGACAGGGCTGAGTCGAGTACGTCTCTCCATGGTAAGGTGAAGCCGTGGTAGGTGACCAGTGGCAGATAGCTAGATGACTCATGAGAGGTGGAGAGTAAGAGATGCTCAATGTTGTGTGACCATGGATCGTGAAAGAGGGCAAAAAGATGCTCAGTGTTGACCATGGTGTACTCGAGGATAAGAAAAGACTTTCGATGTAGGGGAGGTGGAAGTGGAAAACAATAGTCCATTGCTTAAGGGGAGGATTGTTAGGTACCAATAAAGACCGACATCAGATAAAACAAGAGATGAACATGGGTTTATATACACATAAGATACCTCTATTGATAAGAGGCCTTTTGGAAAGGTAACAAAAGGAAATCCGTGACGGCTTGACCAAAAGCGAACAATATCTTAACAGTGTGGAGATCTATGTGTGTGTGTTGAACCTCCCTACAAATGGTATCAAAACCCATGGTTCAGGTCTGGTGACCGAGCTTAGACGAGTACGTCCCTCCATATGTAGGGTAAAGCCCTGACAGGTGGCCAATGACAGATAGCCAGATGAATCATAAGATGTAGAGAGCAAGAGATGCTCAGTATTGACCATGGTGTACTTGAGGATAACAAAAGACTTCTGCTATAGGGATGTAGGAGAACCATAGTCCTTTGTTTGAGGGTAAAATTGTTAGGTACAAACAAAGTATTGGATTCAATTTATTTTTTGTTCATATATGTGTATTTATGTTTATATATTGTTTTAAACAGTTATATATATCAATTGTACTTTCTACTTATAATGGAATAATATACACAATTTTCATCCTTTCTTTTCTCATAACATGGTATTAGAAGAAAATTAATTCTTGATCACGTTCTTCCGCAGCTAATTCTGTTACTTCCAAGATCTTCATCTTCTACCTTTCATTATTGGCTTTCCTACAATTTCTTCTCCTTCTATGGCTACTCCATTTGTTACTCTCGCACCGTTATGTTTTATGTTTTGACTTTGCTTTCTAGGGTTTTCAATGAGAAACAATTAGGTGTTTTAATCTCTCATAGCCCTGGATTGATTTTTGAGGAATCTGGAGGATTTTCTGGAGAATCGGGTTGTGAATTTTTTGTCCAATTTGAGGTTGTGAAATTCAATGGCTTTTGCAGTTGTTCCTTCTTCTACTAATTCTCAAGCACAGTCACATTGCTCAACTCTGGGACTTTCTAAAGAGCATATTCATGGTATATTGGCACTTCTTCCTCAATCTAATCTCACAACCACTGTTAAAACCCCGGTAAGTGTATCGAATCGTATCAAGTAATATAAAATGGTAAGACCAAGTATCGTATCCTAAAGGGCTCACGACACTAAACAATTATTTAATTGCTTAACTAATTAAGACTTAAGAACAATTTATGGGGGTTTTCAATGTAAATGCAATAAAAATAAACATGAATTCAATTTGATCAATTGAGGCTAAACACTAAAATGCATGGGTGAAGTTGAAAATATGAGATGAATATGTTGTAGGGGTTTAGATTTCACCAAGTTTACTCTCATGCATATATGAATTCTACTTCTTCATTAATGTCAATGTCACTCTCTAAAATACTTAAAACCCGATTCCTCGGCGAAGAAAGCCTATCCTTAACTATTAGTTCATACAATTCCTAACATTTCTAATAATTAATTCTGAAGAACAGAAGCTTAAGACAACCAGACATACCCCCATTCCTGAGCAATGATGCTTCTGGGAATAATTCTCCGGGTCAAGAATTGTAAGATACCTTCCGGTAATCATGCAAATCATACATCATGCTACTGAATGAGTTAAACAGAGCAAGCATTACGCAAAGAAGAATTACTCTAACAATTAATGAAAGAAGCATAAATAATTAAGAATCAATTCAAAATACATGAGAGTTCAAGAGGTTACATCTTTTCCCCAAAAACAAATAAGGTTTAGTTCCCCATCATCATGGAGAAACTAGATGAACAATGAAAGAATGAAAGAGATAGAAAAACCCTAGAAAGAGAAGAGGAGAGTTGTTACATCCTTAAATCTACTCTCAAGGAAAAGGATAGCTGCCATATCCCCAAAATCTACCCCCAAGGGGTGAAAAGCGTGTTTCTGTGCTCAAGCCATCAAAGGATACAATCCCTAGGACGTCCAAGTCCTTAAATAGAACATAAAAATAACATAAAACAGGTCCAAGCCAACGAAACTGGCGCTCAGTGCCCCTGAAAGGGCGTTCAACGGTGTGCGGGTCAAAGTTACACTCAGGGTCAACTTAGAGGGCACCCAGGCGAGCTTTACGACACTTAACTGGCGCTCAGTGCTACTTTTTTTGCACTCTGGTTGACTTTTTTGCACTCTAGTTGACTTTTCTACATTCTGGTTGACTTTTTGGCATTCTGGTTGACTTTTTTGCATTCAAACTATTTGATACTTTAACTCTTATTTCGAATCATTCCAATAACCTACAAAATCAAGGGAACTTAGTGATAAGATAATCAAGTATAACCTTCACTCTCTTATTCACAAAACTAAAGCAAAAACATGAGTTAAAGCAAATTTCTATGTCAAAAAGGGTGCATTTAGTATCAAAATTACATCACAGATAACGGTATTTTCAACCGTTATCAACCACACATTCTACCGATCTAGTGAGTTCTCATAATGTTTCCACTTCTTCTCAGGATCAAGGTAATATTTATTCTCAATGGATTATAGACACAGGTGCTACTGATAATATATCAAGTTCTTTGTCTCATTTTATTTCTTATCATAGAATCTCACCAATTACAATATAACTACCCAACAAGAACTCTTCATTTGCTCATTATTCTGACACAATTTCTCTTAGCCCACACCTTACTTTACATAATATCTTATTTGTTCCTAATTTTTCAGTCAATATTATTTCGATCACAAAGTTAACTAAATCTTTATCTTATAAAATTACCATTTATGAATTTTCATGTGAAATACAGGACAAGTCAACCCTGCAGATGATTGGGAAAGCTGAAGAAAGAGATGACTTGTATATCATGACAGTTCATGCATCCACACCCCTTGGCTCACCAGCTTCTATTACTCCTGATAATTCTATTGCTTGTTCTACAATAAGACCTCTCTATAGATATTTGGCACTCTAGACTAGGGCATCCTTCTTCTTCTTGTTATATCAAATTATGCACCATGTATGTCCCTTTACCTGATACAAAATACACTCATTGTGATACTTATCACTATTCTAAGCAAAGGAAATTGCCTTTTCAATTAAGTACTACTGTTTCAAAAGCTCCTTTTTATTTGGGGCCCCTATTGTACTTCTTTTGTTGATGGTTTCAAATATTTCTTAACTATAGGGGATTATATGTCTAGATACACATGGATTAAATTGATGGCAAGTAAGTCCGATACAAGATCACAACTTATTGGCTTTATTTCTCATATCAAAACACAATTTGGCATTGATGTAAAAGTTGTTAGATCAGATAATGGTAATGAGTTTGCAATGACAAATTTTTATAGACAAAAAGGGATACAACATCAATTATCTTGTGTTGAATGTTAAGACTCCAACAAGTGTACCGAATTGTATCAAGTAATAAACATGGTAAGACCAAGTATCGTTTCCCTAGAGACTCACGACCTAAACAATTATGTGATTTCTTGATTAATTAAGATTTGAAAAGAAACTCTTTTGGGTTTAGAATGCAAATACTGAAAAGTAAATATGCATCCAATTTGATCAATTGGACAAAAGTGCAAAGATGAACGGATTTGATATAATGGGATGAATATGTTATTGGGGTTATGTTTCACCTAGTTTACTCTCATGTATATACGAATTCTACTTATTCATTAAAGTCAATGTCATTATCTAAAATACTTAAAACTCGATTCCTCGGCGAAGAAAGTCTTTCCTTAATATTAGTTCATACGATTCCTAGCATTCCTAATAATTAATTTTGAAGATCAGAAGCTTAAGACAACCAAAACTGATACCCCATTCCTAAGCAATACTGCTTCTGGGAATAATTCTCTAGATCATGAATTGTAAGATACCTTCCGGTACTCATGCAAATCATACATCATGCTATTGGATGAGTTAAACAAAGCAAGCATTACGCGAAGAAGAATTACCCTAACAATTAATGAAAAAGAAGCATATATAATCAAGAATAAAGTCAATACATGAGAGTTTACAAAGGTTATGTTGAAATATAAAAATAAAGTTTTCTTTAAATCTTTTTCACAAAGTTGATGCCTTTAAAAGCTTTCTTGAAACGCAAGGAAAAAGATTTGTTTATGCAGTGGAAATAGAATCGATTTAATGCAGTAAGTAGTCGACTGAATAAAAAGTGCAGGGATAGAAAGATCAAACACTGGGTTTTTATACTGGTTCGGCCAAGCCTACGTCCAGTGTCCTTCCAACCACAAGAAGCCAATGTAGTATAATGATCAAGGTTTTTACAACAAGGTTTTTATAGCGACCTCACGTAAAAAATATAAAACACCTCTCTAACCCTCTAATCAAAATATAGGCATATACAAAACAGACTAGCAGTAAGAACCCCCTCTCCTGCAGTCCAACCCTTTGAGCCATCCTCAAAGTCAAGAATGCAACACACTCTTCTTCTTGTAATCACAACAGGGAAACCACAAACCAATTTTTGCAAGATTGTAGCCTCTGATCTTTCAGTAACACACAAATGTGTAGATATGATCAGCCTTTTGTAAATGCAGTTAACTTGTTCTTCAAGAATCCACAAGTAGATGAACACCACAATCACTTCTTGTTTCTTGGAGCTTTTTCCCTTTCTCTGTAAGAATGCACTCTCTGCAAAATATCACAAAACTATTAGAATCTCAAAAGTTCTTACATAGATCAAGTTAGCGTCAAGTTCGAATCAACTCATAGAATCACAAAAGTTCTTACAGAGATCAAGTTCGCATCAATTTATAGATTTTCACAATTTAGACGCATTTTAATCGACTTAGCTACTAATGTAGTCGAATGTAACAATTCAGTCAAAGCAGTTAGCAGCAATTAACTCAGTTAATTGAATGTGCAATTAATGCAATCGAATCATAATAAATGCTTGGTCAACATATATAAAGATATAGTCGTTGTAACATTTACCACAAGCATTAAATAATTTCAAAACTGTAAGAGACTTAGTCGAATGCAAGTTGCATATAATCGACTATGTAGCACAATTAAACAGAGTTTTGAAAAACTTCTTCTTTGAAAATCCTCATAGCACACTTTGAACAAGTTTGTGCAAAGCCACGAGTTCCATAATGAAGTTGACTTAAAACTATTGTTTTTCCACATAATAAAAAGTTCAGCATACGTGCTTGTGGTTTTCTTTCTATAAAACATCACACATGCATTCACCAATAAAATCATATCTATATCACAATGAAATGCAATGTATCAACACAATTATGTTCTTTGTGCTTTAAACAGATTTATACATTGATTAAAATATGTAGCATGTAATCAATAAAACATGTAACACATAAACGTCACATGTGTTATTGATTATGTTGTCATCATAAAAAATCAGAAGCTTTGAGATTGTAGGTTCAGCTAAACTAGTGCTTTTCCTATCAACAATCTCAACAATCTCCTCCTTTTTTGACGATGCACAACCATGATTAATAAACAACCATGTTGTACAAATCCAATCATATCATGTCAAAATGTATCAGTGCAAATGATTAACAAATATATCAGAGAATGTATCAGAGCAAAACATTGCAAACATTTTGAGATATTCTCATTTGATTCAGCTCAAAAAAATCTCAATTCATATCAGAGCACAAGTGATTCATATCAGAGCACAAACAGAATATCATATCATAATATGAATATCAGAGACACTATCAGATTATTCTCCCAGCATTATCAGAAAATTTAACACAGAAAACAATTTTTCCCAGCATTCCTCCCCTTTGTGCATTAGCAAAAAGGTATGCCATATGATAATGATATGCTAACAGACATTTATTCAAAGATGCATCAGTAAATTATATTAATCAAACAATGATGCTCCCCCTGTCACAGACAATCACATGATAAAGATATAATCTCCCCCTAAAGTGTAGGCATATGAAATTATCTAAGATTCATATGCAATGCTCCCCCTGCCATTATGCATATTTTATAATCAAAATCTAAATGCACAATGCAGTTTTCACAGAACATTTCATAGCAAGTATAAACATGTGATAGTATTGTATCAGATCAAAAATTGTGCAACTACATCAATGTAGCTTAGATGCAATATCAATCAACAATCTCAATATTATGTCAAGTAATTTCAATCAAATATAAGATCAAAGATATATTGAAAGTGAAACAAACAACAATATATATTAAAATGGTAATCGAATTCCAATTCATGGAATTTGTAACGCTTGTTAAAATGGTAATCGATTGATCCACTGTTGTAATCGATTTGATTGCTTTCCATTTGAGTTTTAACTCTAGAATTTAATCCAGAAGAAATGTTCCTGCAAAACCTTTTATGATCTTTCCAAATCAAGCATTTTAGAATTATTGTAATGCAAGAAATATTACAGATATAATTTGTGTGTGTAAATGTATGTGTGCAATGATAAACAATAAATTAATCAACTTCATACACCATACAATCGATTTCAATCAGATATAAAAAGTTACTCAACTTAAAACAAACTCTGATTTCATTAATGTGAAATATGATTACAATCAGATGATATCAAAACAAAATGGCATACAAAGCCATTTACGAAACAAGTACTAAAAACAAACAAAACATTAAACAAGCAAACTTAGATCTAACAACAAAAAACACATGATACTAGATTGTAAACACAAGACCCCTATTCTGTTTCAGATGACTCTACAATGTTTTTATCACCACTGTTCTTCCCATTGTCAGAATCATCTACAAAAGTATCTCAAAAAGCATTTATTCTTTGTGCATAGTTCATCTTCCAATGTAGCTCAGTTAATGATTAATGAGTCACGATTCTTCATTATACACTTAACTTTCTACACCACATTTTGTTAGTGAAGTGTGTTTAATTCTCCATTTTTATCTCATTTTCATTATTTGGGCTTAATTTCAAGACTAATTCTTATTTTAATTAATTTGAATTATTTGGGCTTACCTATTTCAATCATTATGTGCAGGACAATTACTGTTTGAAAGTTAGAGAAAAAGAATGTTTGAGCGTATTGCTCTTGGCTGAACAGTCTGTCAAAGGCCAATGCCGAAAGGTCTGAGGAGACTACACCCGCATGATCCGAGAATGAATGATCAAACGGTCTACGGAAGCCTCTACTGAGTCGTAAAGCCTGATCACATGAGAGTTTTGACCGAACGTCTTGACTGAATGTCTTGACCAAGCACCTTGAACCGATGACCGAACGGTCTTGGGAAGAGTACACCGCACACTAGTTCCTGAGCTTCCCGAGCGTTTCTGATCGAACAGTGTGATCCTTAGGGACCGAACGGTCAGATACAATAACTTTAGAAAGTCAATAGTAGTGTTGGAAGCACATTATGGGACTTCAAGTGGGTGCTTACGTCAGTAGTGTAGTTTAATTTCGTTTTAGAATGCAATTAGGTCAAACCTTAAGGACTTTGAGCCCAAATTTTAGGTCATTTTGTAGGACAAGCCCATTAGAAGGACAGTTTGGTCTTTTGGGGTCTATTGATAACGCTTGAAAAACCGTTATTTTTATACGTAATTTTGATATTAAAAACACCCTTTATGACTTATAAAATAGCTTGAAATCATGCTTTTGATTAAGTTATGAGAATAAGATAGTTGAATGGGTTTTATGCTTATTTTTCCTTGTTTTGACAAGAATTAAGATGAATTGGATGAAGAAGTTGGAGTCGGGGACTCGTGGTTTAACTATTCTATTAATGTGATTATTGATTACTTTTGACTTAATTTTTTTTATTTTTGTTTTATTTTGTTTAAAAGTGCTTTTTAGGGTTTTGTTTTCTTGTGTATGCAGGGTATAATTCGGACTAGAAGCAAGAAAACAGCAGAACCTCTTCTTGAAAGATTGGATGAGAGTAGAAGGAGAAGGAAAATTCGAACATCTAGAGAATTATTTCCTTCTCCGGAGACACTTTTACAACCCCCAACAGAAAGATCTGACCTGAGTATTGAAGAGATGGTTGGAAAAAATAATGGTAGACGCACTCTGGCGGATTACACCATTGTTTAGTTATGTTTAACTTCCAACTTAATTTAATTTAATTTTCCTTACAAAAACACTTTCAAACACACCCCCACTGCGTGTTTGACCTAAGTCTCGAACCACATTTGGTCCTTGAGAGACGCCCTAGGAGTCACTTTGATGGATGAGCGCCCGAGGAGATTACGATAGAAGCTGTGCGAGCACGATTCGGAATCCTCGACGCTTCCTCGACGAGAGCATGATGCAACAGAATGATTGAGAACACGATAAGAACGTAAGAATCTGAGAAGAACTCAAGAAACTAGGATTTGTTCGGTAGAAAACCTTAGAAACATGAAGAACCCTAAAATGAACCGTTGAAACCCTAGAAAAGAGGGGAAACTTGAATCGGACTGATTAAACAGTAAGAAATGGAGATTTAATGGCGGAAAATGTTCTAATCGTGGAAAATAAGGTTTCAATCGGTGGAAAAATGGATTGAAGGTGAAACAAGGTTTTAATCGATGGAAATCAAAAGAAATGGTAGAAGAAGATGGATCTTTGAGGACAAAGATGATTACCATGATGGAAGCAATGGCTCACTGTTAACGATTGAAAATACTGTTATCTTTGAGGTAATTTTGGTACTAAATACACCATTTTCTGCTTAGAAACTTGCTTGGAATCATGTTTTTCCGTTAAGTTGTGTGAATAAGAGAGTTGAGGTTGAATTTGATGATTTTATGACTAATTCCCTTTGTTTTGATAGAAAATGTGTTAATATGGAAAGCAGAGATAAAGTGCTAATGATATAAAGCTCAGAAAGGTCCAGAAAAAGCATCAGAAGGAAGGAAGCTTGAGGCTTAGGCGCCCTTTTTGGAGGCTTCAGCGCAGCAAACCACCGCTCACCGCCCGAGCGCCCCTCTTTGGGTGCTTGAGCGCTAACAACACGAAGCTTGGGCGTCCTTTGGAAGGCTTAAGCGTAGGAAGTGCCGCTCACCGCCCAAGCGTCCCTCTTGGGGCGCTTGAGCGTCGGACGTAGAAGGCTTGGGCGACCTCTAGAAGGCTTAAGTGTAGGAAGTGTCACTCACCGTCTAGACGCCCCTTTTGGGGCGCTTGAGCGTTGGACGTAGAAGGCTTGGGCGATCTCTGAGAGGCTTAAGCGTGGAAGACCACCGCTCGCTGCTCGGGCGCCCAATGTGGGGGCGCTTGAGCGCCATTCTCCCAGGTTTGGGCTTTGTTTTTGTTTTGCTTCCGTTCTATTTATAGGACCCAGGCGTCCTAGGTTTGGTATCTCTGGCTGGAGCAGCACAACAACACACTCTTCCACTCTCTAAAGGCGGATTTGGATGCAAAAGCATCCTTCCTCTACTTTTAGGGTTTTGTTATCTCATACTTTCCATTATTCATCTAGTTTCTTCATGTCTATGGGGAACTAAACTCTATTTGTTGTTGGGGAATGATGTAACCTTGTGAACTCTCATGTATTTGAATTGATTCTTAATTGCATATGATTTTTTCATTAATTGATAGAGTAATTTATCTTTGCTTATTACATGCTTTGTTTAACTCATTCATCGTGATTTATGAATTGCATTAGTGTCGGGAGGTTCCTTACAATTCAGGTTTTTGTTGAATTCTCCCAAGAGTAATATTTCTCAGGGATGAGGGTATGAGTCTTGGTCGTCTTAAGCTCTTGATCTTCACATTTAATTGCTAGGAATGCTAGGATTTTCATGAATTGGTGGTTAAGGACAAGTTTATTCGTCGAGGGATCGGGTTTAGGTGATTTAGTGAGCGACGTTAACATTAATGCATAAAGAAGAATTCGTACATAGATGAGAGGGAACTTGGTGAAATCTAACCTCAACAACATAGTCATCTCATTGTAAACAACATTCGGTCATCTTTGTGTTACTCTGCTAGTGATCAAACTGCATTCATATTTAATTTTCTGTTCTTGCATCTTAAACCAATGATTTCATTTTATTTAATTTTTAATTAATCGCGTCATCACACAACTGTTTAGTGCCGAGAGTCTTTTGGGATACGATACTTGAACTTTCCATTTTATATTACTTGTGCGATTTGGTACACTTGCCAATCCATCAACACTCACGACGAAGAGAGCTCTCGAGATAGAGTGGGACGCTCTGTGATGTGCGAGGAATGCGCGAGAGTGAAATAAAGATGAGAGAAAGGTTGACGCGTGGCTGTAGAGCACTGACGCCACTAGTTTGAAGCGAATTGGAGCAATGGTGACGTGAAAGAGAAGCACAGTGGAAATTGGAAAATGGAAGTGAGAGTGTGTGCTTGGAAGGTGGCTAGAGGGAGTCTTTGGACTCTCTAGCCTTTGACTTTCAAGAAAGAATAGTTTTTGATTCAGAAAACTCAATTCTCATTAATCTCAAAAGTGCCAAATACAAAAGAGGAGTTGGGAATTTATAGTAACCCATGCTCCTTACAAGGGTTTGAGTTCGGGGTTGCTAGAAAAATAAGTATGAGCACAAAGAAAAAGAAAAAGAAAAGAAAAATAAAATGAAAGAAAAAAAGGTCACTACAAGGGAAAAATGTTGGGAAAGATCTTCTTGAAAAGAGAACCTATGTGTAATTGTTAAATTCATAAATATTTCTCTTAACTCAAGGATTTTGCATTGCTGAAAAACCATGTTTCTTCTTAGCCCAACCAAGTTACAAGTCAAGAAAAGACCTTGTGATGAAAACCTGCTTGTGAGTATGTTTAATTTTGGTTAAAATGAAAGAAAAAATTAATTTGTGTGACATTGTGATAGGAGAGTGATTGAGAGAGCCCACTATACACCTTTGAGTTGAGTGATACACTTTTAAGTGCTTGAGTAAAATACTTTTGAGTGCTTGAGTGAAACACTTTCCTTGGTAAGGAGTAGTTCTTTGAATTTCTGATTGCATCTCTGCTTGGTTGATTGATCATTCTTAAGGATAACATATGTTGAAGTACACGAGCATTACATTGATTTTGATTGAATTAAGGCATCTACACATCTTTACTGAGATCTTTATGCTGAATTGATAAAAATGATTTCTTGTCTTGGAAGGAAAAGTTTTTGAAAAATGTTGAGCCATTGTAGTGATTGTTCTGAAGAGCTAAGTTACATTTTGTTTTGCTTGAGGATAAACAAAGTTCTAAGTTTGGCGTTGTGATAACGGTTTAAAATACCGTTATCTGTGATATAATTTTGATACTAAATACATCCTTTTTGAGTTAGAAACTTGCTTGGACTCATGCTTTTTCATTAAGTTGTGTGAATAAGAGAGTTGAGGTTGAATTTGATGATTTTATGACTAATTCCCTTTGTTTTGATAGAAAATGAGTTAATACAGGAAGCATAGATGAAGTGCTAAGGATATAGAACTCAGAAAGGCCTAGAAAAGCACCAGAAGAGGGAACCACACGAAGCTTGGGCGACCTGGAGGAGGCTTGAGGGTGGAAAAATCGACGTCCGTCGTCCGGGCGCCCTAAATGGGGCGTCGAGCGTCGCGCGTTGCTAATCCGACCCAGTTTTTGCTCTATTTCGACTCTTTTTGACCAGGCCCTGTTTCTACTCTGTTCCAACTCTTTTTAAAGGACCCTGGCGCTCTAGGTTTGGTATCTCTAGCTGGAGCAACACAACAACACACTCTTTTACTCTCTGAAGGCGGATCTAGAGGCGGAAGCTTCCTCTTCTACTCTTAGGGTTTTATTATCTCATGCTTTTCCATTGTACATCTAGTTTCTCCATGTCTGTGGGGAACTAAACTCTATTTCTTGTTGGGAAATGATGTAACCTTGTGAACTCTCATGTATTTGAATTGATTCTTAATCATATATGATTTATTCATTAATTGTTAGGGAATTCATTTGTTTTAATGCTTGCTATATTTAACTCATTTAGTTGCATGATTTACGAATTGCATGAGTGTCGGGAGGGAGGTTCCTTACAATTCAGGTTCTTGTTGAATTCTCCCAAGGCTAATATTTCTCTGGGATGAGGGTATGAGTACTTGGTCGTCTTAAGCTCTTGATCTTCAGACTTAATTTTCTAGGAACGCTAGGAATTACAGGAACTAGGAATTAAGGCAGGCTTATTACGCCAACGGATTAGGTTCTAAGTACTTTAGGAGTGATGTTAACATTAATCCATAAAGAGGAATTCTTATATACATGAGAGGGAATCTGGTGAAATCTAACCCCAACAACATATTCATCTCAGATTAAACAACATTCGTTTATCTCTGTGTTACTCTACTATTGATCAATTTGCATTCATATTTTATTTTATGTTTTGGCATCGCAAACCAATGATCTCGTTTATTTTAAGTCTTAATTAATTAATTTAGCGCCTGACTGTTTAGTGCCGAGAGTCCTCTGGGATACGATACTTGGTCTTACCATTTTATATTACTTATGCGATTTGTTGGTTGGTACCAGACAAAGTGTAACGCAGCGGAATAAAGTTAGAGTAGCAGAAAGCGTGTTCGGTCACCTTTTTAAAATAATTTGGTCTGTTTTTAGAAAATCAATTTTCTTTCAGAAAAATTATCGAACAGTTGATATGCGTAAAAGATAAAAAGTGTAGGGAATAGAAAATCACACGAGTAATTTTTATACTGGTTCGATTCAACAGAATCTACGTCCAGTCGTTAATCACTATAAAAAGTGATTAACAATTCCACTAAAAAGATGTTTCACAACTTACAATAAATAGTGAATAAAGTAGATAAATAAACCTTCCTTCGACGAACGAACCGGAAGAAGAACACTCTGCCAACTCGAAGAGAACCGCTCCGACTATCGACAAACGAAACGCGAGCTTCTCCTATTCACGAGACCAGGCAGAGCACCTTGCTAACTCGAAGAGAGCTTGCTCCAACTATCGACACACGACACGCGAGCCTCTCCTGTTCACGAGACCAAGCAAGGGAACTTGAACTATAGCTTCTGAGAACTTCCTCTGACAAACAGTATTCTGCAAGAGCTTCTGTTCAACAACGTTACAATGATCTTCACATAAACCCAATATACAGCTAGCTGTTCTGAATATCTAAGGGTAAGTCTCAACTGGCACGAATAATCGATTATTGTAAGTGATAATCGATTATTCAAGTCCGTTACAGGTTTTCAAAAATGTGATAATCGATTATATAAGGTGATAATCGATTATTCCTGGATGACTTACGATAATTGATTATTGCCATTCCATAATCGATTATGGCAGTTAAAAATGCAAGTTTTACAAAGTTTACAAGACTTTCCTACTATATTTAATTTCTACAAATTCCTTTTAAATAATTCTAATATCTTCTTCAATTAAAACTTCTTGCAGCATCATCAAAACAATTTTCTTCAAGATTTACCAGTACTCCTTATTGGTAACACGATTTGGTACACTTGCCCACCCATCAACAAGTTTTTTGTGCCGTTGTCGGGGATCTAAAATATTGTTAACAACAACAAATTAGATTTTACATGTGATGTAGACACAACCAAGATAATCAATCAAATGACAAGCAAGAAACAAAGCTATCAAGAAGGAAAACACTCAAAATGAACCTATGATTGACACTAGAACATATTTTAGAAAAAACAATAAAAGACCAACAAGAAGCTTCTGAATTGTCTAAGAGAAAATGCACTCTTCTGATACAATTTTCTAGTTCTGGTGCTGCCAGATTTTCAAAAACAACATGAGTTGTACTGGTGTTTGGCTTTTTAAACTATTGTATTACCTCTTTTGTCAATTGTCTCTTGTTTTTTTTAATGATTAACCAAGCTTTTGCTACAACTCCAAATCAGATTAACATGCACCAATTCCAAAATTCAAAACACAGTGATTGAAGCAGCTTCTTGTTAAAGAAAATAATGGTAAACAATTTGGTGGCTCAAGTAGTTAAAACACACAGGGCAGCTAAAACTGTGAATCTCTTTGCTTCAGCAAGTTTTAATGCACAATTCAAACTGTTTTTAATAGCTTAATGAAGCAGAAACAAAGTCTTTCAAAATTGCAATTGTTCAGCCACCAACTCACTCAAAATAAACAACTCAACCAACCAAAATTTGACCCAAATGTTGAAACAACATCTGAACAAGTCACAAGACTCAAAAACTGCAAAAAAAAGTTGAACAAAACACTATGAAATGGATGGAAGATGTTCATTCATGATCTAAATGCCAAACAAATTTAAAATCAGAAAAGGACTCAAGCAAAGAATTGTGCAGCCTGTAGAATTGGTGCAACAAGAGTCTTCCAATGATGCTACCAAGCTTTTTGCAGAAGCATTTCATTGCTTATATGGTATGCATCAAGTACTAGTTCTTCTTAGACATTAAACCATAGATTCAAATCACCACTTGCTTGCAAATGAACACAACAAAATTTAAACTACTGCTCAAGAATCTGAAACTGAAACTGTAATGTGCAAATAGTGCTCACAGATTCAATTTACAAAGATGCAGTGATAAACTAGTTTAAACCAGATTTGAAAACAGTAGAATCAAATTCACATGACAGAACAATACAGGAAAAGATGCTTAAACAAAAATAACTCAAACAACTTAAATCACCGAATAAAAATTAAATAAGACTCAATATAAAGACTCAAAGACATAGAATCATAGTTGGAACAGGATACAACACAAGACAATGAAGGAAAAAGATGAACAACTTAGAAATGGAAAGAAATAACACAAGATACTCAAAATCAAAATAGAATCAAAATACAAAACTAGAAACAAAGACAGAGACGAGAATTAAACTAAAACAAGAATCGAAATAGAGATACTTACCTTTGACGTGTGGACGCAACCAAAGCTCTGGTGCACACTGATGGACGAACGCCCGAGGAGATGACGATAAAAGTTGTGCGAGCACAATTCGGACTCCTCGAGGCTTCCTCCATGGGAGAATGATGCAGCGGAATGATTGAGAACACGATAAGAATGCAGGAATCTTCGAAGAACTCAAGAAACTAGGGTTTTTTTGGTAGAAAACCTTAGAAACACATAGAACCCTAAAATGGACTGTTGGAACCCTAGAAAAGTGGGGAAACTTGAATCAGACCGAATAAACGGTAAGAAATGGAGATTGAATGGCGGAAAAGGTTCTTATGGTGCAAAATAAGGTTTCAATCGGTAGAAAAGTGGATTGAAGGTGAAACAAGGTTTTAATAAGTGGAAATCAAAAGAAATGGTAGAAGAAGATGGATCAATAAGGACAAAGAGGATTACCGTGATGGAAGCACAATGGCTCACGACGAAGAGAGCTCTATAGAGAGAGTGAGACGCTCTGTGATGTGCGAGGGATGTGCGAGAGTGAAATGAAGATGTGGCGATTGATGTGTGCGAGAGAAAGGTTGACGCGTGGCTGTAGAGCGCTTACGCCACTAGTCTGAAGTAGATTGGAGCAATGGTGATGTAAGAGAGAAGCACGGTGGAAATTGGAAAATGGAAGTGAGAGTGTGTGCTTGGAAGGTGGCTAGAGGGAGTCTTTGGACTCTCTTGCCTTTTCAGAAAATTCAATTCTCATTAATCTCAAAAGTGCCAAATACAAAAGAGGAGCTGGGTATTTATAGTAACCCATGCTCCTTACAAGTTGATACACGTATACAATAAAATGTAAAAATACTAAAAGAGAACACTTCTAGTTTAATTTAATTTATTTTTCCTTGCAAAAACACTTTAAAAACCCCCCTACTACGTGTTTGACCTAAGTCTCGAACCACATTTGGTCCTTGAGAGACGACCTCAGAGTCACTTCCTAGTACTATACTGCATTCTTATTTGCACATCAAATTTGTGTGGGCCGCGACAACCCATCAAATTTTGGCACCGTTGCCAGGGCCAATGTTCAGTCTTAGGTCTTTTGTGTGTTGTGATTTTGTGTGTTGCGTGTTTAATTGTGTTGTGTTTTGTTTGTTTCATAATTTTGAACATTTCCTCTCTACCTTTCCTTTTCTTTCTCCATGTCTACCTATTTCGATTATGTGAATATTGCATCTTCTACCTGTGCCTATGATTACAATTCTTCTGGTGCATCTAACTCTGAGTATGATTCTCATGTATATTCTGCTGATTTCTATGTTGAGACCAATATGACTCATCCTCTAACTCTTGAGAGTGCTGCTTGGGAGTCGGTTCCACTTGATGAGGATGATGTTCATGGCGTTTTCAACACTGGACTAATACATTTGCTGCCCAAGTTTCATGGTTTTGCAGGTGAATGCCCACATAAACATTTGGAGAAGTTCCATCTCATTTGCTCTGCAATGAAACCTCCACATGTCCTGGATGATCATGTTTTCTTAAGGGAATTTCCACACTCATTACAAGGAACAGCAAAGGATGAGGTTTATTGTCTTCCTCCAGGATCCATCACCCGTTGGGAAGATCTTGAGCATCAGTTTCTAGACGAATTCTCCCCCGTGCAGTATGGTTACAACAATGATCCTGGGTAGAATGATCGTAACCTGGGATGGTATGGTACCCCACTGATGACAAATTTATGAACACCGAAAAACGGCGCCACAAACGTGTTTAACAATCGGCAAGTGTGACCGAATCGTTTCAAGTAATAAAACTCGGTAAGACCAAGTATCGTTCTCCCAAAGGACTCACGGCCTAGTTTAGTTATGTGATTTGTTGATTATTTAAGACTTAAGAACAAATTGATTGTGGTTTTATATGCAAAAGACAGTAAATAAACATGTACGCATGAATTTGATCAATGGAAAAGAAAGAATATAAACACTTTAATGAATTATATGGATGAGTATGTTGTTGGGAGTTATCAATTTCATCTTATCCACTCTCATATACTTTAGGAATTCAACATTCTTTTCATCAATTGTTAATGCCACTCTCTAAATCACCTTGCAAGAAGGCCTATCCTTAATTACGAGTTCATACAATTCCTAGCATTCCTAGTAATTAGTTCTGAAGTGCAGGAGCTTAAAGGCAACCAATATGCTATTGGGAGAATTTCCCCGGATCTAGATTTCCCCGTACGTTCCCATATCGACAAAATCAATAATCATGGCAATGAATGAGTTAAACAAAGCAAGCAATAAGCAAAGAGGAAAAACCCTAACTAATGATGAAAGAAAGCATAAGTCTTAAAAGTAAGATGTTAAAACAAATTCCATATATGAGAGTTTCACAAGACTACATTGATTCCCCAACAACAATACAAGGTTTAGTTAACCATATTCATGGTGAAACTAGATGAATAATAATGGAAGAATGAAAGATAAAACCCTAGAAAGATGAAGAGGTAGCCTAAGCATCCTAGATGTTCCTTCAAAGGGGTGGAAAAGAGAGTATTTGCTTCGTCTCTGCCAAAGATAAAAACCCTAGGACGTCCTAAAGCTTATATACTATTCTAAAAATACAGAAAAATTAGGCTCAAGCCCATAAAAGTGCCGCTCAGTGGTAAACTGCCACTCAACGGTAAGTGCGTGAGTTGTTTTTCTCCCCTCAGCGGCCATTTTACCCCTCAGTGGATCCAACGTGGGTTTCTGAGTGCCGCTCAGCGGTAAACTACCGCTGAGCGGTACTTGCGGCTTCTCCTTTTGCACTTTTTGATGTCTTTTCTGATTCCATCTCTATCCTTCTTCACTTCTTTCACCAAATTCACCGTAAAACCTGCATAAAAACACTGAAATCAAGCATAAACCTGTCCAACTCTCTTATTTCTAAAAATATAACCAAAAGCATGATTGCAAGCTAGTTTCTAAGTGTTAAAGGTTGCTTTTAGTATCAATTTTAAGCATGAATATAACAGTTTTTCAACTGTTATCACCCACAACAACATTATTATATAGAAGCACCATATCATGATAATTGTATGCCTCCACCAATCCAGCAATACCAGAGTCAGCAATATGATGCTCCTGCCCAAATAGCTCCTCAGCCTTCTACTTCTTTGCTACATTGAAGGAGTTACTAAAGCAGATGGCCATGCAGAACATTCAGTTCATGCAAGAGACCAGAGCGTTAATTCAGAGTTTGAGCCATCAGATGGGGCAGATGGCTACTCAGTTCATTTAGGAGCAGTCTCAAGATTCAGAGTTACATTCTCAAACTATTCAGAATTTGGAAGATGATGTCAGTGCCATTGACATAGGAGATGGGGAGCAGAGTCATGAGCTTACTACTGCGCCACCTATTTTCCCACCTTCAAATGTCCTTACTCTTGCACCTGAGGAGACTGATGAAAATTTTGAGGACCAGGTATATATGAGCAACACTTTTGAGCTAGGTAGACCATCATCATCTTCCACCACTTTAACCACCTTCAGGGAAGTGGAGGCAAACATACCTCAATTTGATTATGTTGTTGATGATTATGCTTTTAATAATTATGTTGTTCATAGGTATGTTGATAATTATATTGTTGATGAACATGCTTTTAATTCTCGCTCTCTGCATGATGAGAACCACTTGCTGTTATCACATCTGAATGTTTATTCTCCATGCACGGAACTTGAATTTGAGTCTAATTTTGATATAGCTTATAAATTTGAAATTGATTCATGTTCTAAGAGTATATCTGATGTTCACCCTATTACATTGGGATTGGGTGTTATACCTCTGCATGTCATGTCTTTGGAGCCACATTGCACTAACCATGTTGCAGGAGGTACACATGAATTTGACCAACAAACACCCACAGTGGAAAACAAAGGTGCAAGCATACACAAAAGCTTCAACATCAATAGGAACCAGCTGAACATGCTCATTAACAATCCTTGCTTCTTAGATCCAACTCTCGATCAAATCTAGAGGATGAAGCAGTTCTTCCCCAAAACTTCCTTGCTAGACCAGTGGTAGAAGACATCTCCCTAATAGTCCAAAATTTGCAACTTCCACCATAACTTAGGGGAGTTTCCTTTTCCCTTCTCCTCCTTTCCCCACTTTTATTGCACTTGCCCATGATTTGTTCACTGTTCTGATTTTTTATCTTATGCTTATTACACATTGAGGACATTGTGTAGTTTAAGTGTGGTCTATTGGGGGAGATTCTGATTTTTCTTTGCTAGTTTTTGTTTTCTTTTTCTTTGTTTTCCTTCTCATGTATGTAAGAATTCTTCTTTATGCATTAATGTCAACGTTACTCACTAAATCACTTAAACTCGATCCCTCGGCGAAGAAGCCTGTCCTTAATCACAAGTTCATGCAATTTCTAGCATTCCTAGTAATTAAATGTGAAGATCAAGAGCTTGATACGATCAAGACTCATACCGTCATCCTTGAGAAATATTACTCTTGGGAGAATTCAACAAGAACCTGAATCGTAAGGAACCTCCCGACACTTATGCAATTCATAAATCATGTGAAGAATGAATTAAGCAAAGCATGTAATAAGCACATATGAATTACTCTAACAATTAATGAAAAAACATATGGAATCAAGAATCAATTCAAATACATGAGACTTCACAAGGTTAGATCATCCCCCAACAACAAATAGAGTTTAGATCCCCATAGACATGGAGAAACTAGATGAATAATGGAAAATCATGAGATAGTAAAACCCTAAAAGTAGAGGAAGGATGCTTTCGCATCCCAATCCGCCTTCAGAGAATGGAAGAGTGTGTTGTTGTGCTGCTCCAGCCAGAGATATGAAACCTAGAACGCTTGGGTCATTTAAATAGAATAGCAGCAGAACAACAACAAAGCCCAAGCCCGAGTCGTCGGTGCTCAAGCGCCCCACTCAGGGCGCCCGTGCGGCGAGCAGTGATCTTCCACGCTCAAGTCTCGCAGAAGTCGCCAAAGCCTTCTACATTCGGTGCTCAAGCGCCCAGAAAGAGGCGCGCGGACGGTGAGCGGCAATTCTTGCGGTTAAGCCTTCCAGAGGACGCCCAAGCTTCGTGCAGTTGGTGCTCAAGCGCTCAAAAAGGGGCGCCCGGGCGGCGAGCGGTGGTTTGCTGCGCTCAAGCCTCTAAAAAGGCATCCAAGCGTCGAGCTTCTTTCCCTCTGGTGCTTTTTCTGGACCTTTCTGAGCTCTATCTCCTTATCACTTTATCCCTACTTTCATTTTAACTCATTTTCTATCAAAATAAAGGGGATTAGTCATAAAATCATCAAATTCAACCTCAACTCTCTTATTTACACAACTTAACAGAAAAACATGATTCCAGGAAATTTTCTAAGCAAAAAAGGATGCCTTTAGTATTAAAATTACATCATAGGTAACGATATTTTCAACCGTTATCACATTACATAACCCAAACGGGATTTTTCTGTAAGCAAAAACTCCAAGTGGGCAAGTGGAAGCCGTCTTTTCTTGGTCTTTTGGATCCAACACAATTTGATTATATCCAGAATATTCATCCATAAAACAATAGAAAGCAGAAAAGGGTGCATTTAATATTAAAATGACATCACAAATAACGGTATTTTCAACCGTTATCACATTACATAACCCAAACGACATTTTTCTGTAAGCAAAAACTCCAAATGGGCAAGTGCAAGCCCTCTTTTCTTGGTCTTTTGGATCCACCACAATTTGATTATATTCAGAATATCCATCGAAAAAACAATAGAAAGCCTGAACTTTTTATAGTCAATATACATCCAATAACAGTTGTTGTAGGTAAGAGCTCATTTTTTTCATTATAAATGATTGTAATCCCACCTTTCTTTGGTACCACCTGTACTGGGCTTACCCATGCACTTTCAGAAATAGGGTAAATAATGTCAGCCTCAAGTAACTTGAGCACTTCTTTTCTCACTTCTTTTCTCACCTCCTCCTTCATTACTAGATTTAACCTTCTCTGTGGTTGAGCAACAGGTTTTTAATCATCCTCCATAAATATTTTGTGCATGCAATATGTTTGACTGATGCCTTTGAGATCTGAGATTGACCATCCAATAGCTCCTTTGTTGGCTTTTAGTACCTCAACCAACTTTTCTTCTTCTTTGGGGGAGAGAGAATTGCTGATGATAACTGGTTTATTTCCACCTTCTTCTAAGAACCCATACTTCAAGTGTGGTGGTAACATCTTCAGCTCCAACTTGCTTTCCATGGCTTTTTCTTCTGTGTTGATCTCTTCCATCTTATGCAAATGGACTTCTTTCGACTCCCTCAAATCATTTAGGCCTTCACCAATCAATTCTTCTCCTTTCTCATTTAATTCTTCACAAGTGTGAACTAACATCTCCTCTAACCGAAAAGTATCACTTGTTTTCTTCTCTTGTATCATGCAAATTTCATCAAGAGTGTCAAGATGGAAACACTCCTTGTCATCCTTTGGATGAAACATGGCTTCAAAAACATCAAAGTTTACTTCTTCATCTTGCACTCTCACCTTCAGTTTGCCATTTTCCACATCAATCAACACCCTTGCAGTCTTCATAAAAGGTCTCCCAAGAATGAGAGGTACATTCACATCCTCTTTCATCTCCATGATAACAAAATCCACAGGAAAAGCAATTTGTCTACCTTCACAAGCACATCTTCAGCTACTCCATAAGGATATTTCAGAGATCTATCTGCTAGTTGAAGAGTCATCCGGGTAGGCTTGAGTTCCAACCCTTCAATCTTTTCAAACATGAAGAGCGGCATGAGATTGATACTGGCTCCCAAATCAATAAGTTCCTTTCCAACAAAGATATTCCCTATAGTGCAAGGAAAAGTGAATCTTCCTGGATCTTTCAACTTGGGAGTAGAAGCTTTTGTATGATAGCACTACAGTTTCCTTGAACTTCAATGGTTTCCTCTTCAATGTACTTTCTTTTCTTAGTGAGGAGCTCCTTTAGAAATTTAGCATATGAAGGCATTTGATGCAAGGCTTCGGAGAAGGGTATATTAATCTCCAATTTCTTGAAGATCTCAATGAAGCACTCAAACTGTTTTTCTTTTGCCTTCCTTGAATAATTCTTTGGGTAAGGAAGGGGTTTTTCATATAATTCTTTCTTTTTTGTCTCATCTTCTTCTTCTCTTTTGTTCTTCTCTTCTCTCTCTTTTTCTTTTCTCTCATTCTCTTCTTTTTCTTTCTCATATTCATAATTTTCTTTTTCACTCAACCTCTCTTTTTCTTTTTTCTTTATTTTTCTCTCATCTAAAACTTTGCCACTTATAGTGGCAACAACTTTGCATTCCTCTTTGGAGTTAACCTTCATGTTACTCCCAAGATCAACTAGTTTCTGAATTATGTGACCAAGGCACTTCTCTATCCTTCTGAATGTTGCCTGATTGCTTTTATGGTGAGAATCAGACACATGCATTACCTGTTGAAGGGTGTCATCCATCTTAGCGATGCTTTCTCAGAGAGAGGGTTGTTGTTGCCATTGTTGTCGTCCGACAGCTTGTCCATATTGACTTGGTCCCATAGTTGAGTGAGGTTTCTACTAGTGGTTGAAATTACCTTGTCCGAATTGCATCCTGTATAAACTAGACACAAAACCCTAGAAAACACTGTTACCACAAAAACAAAAGCAAACGACAAAACACAAATTAAAAATAAAATAAAATTAAAATTAAAAAAATAAAAAAAGTCAAAGTTAATCAAGAATCACACAAATAGAATAGTTTAAACCGTGAGTCCCCAACAACGGCGCCAAAAACTTGTTGATGATTCGACAAGTGTACCGAATCGCACAAGTAATATAAAATGGTAAGACCAAGTATCATATCTCAGAAGACTCTTGGCACTAGACAGTCATGTGATAACTCAATTAATTGGACTTAAAGAAATAAAGATCATTGATTTTAGACGCAAAGACAGAAAATTAAATATGAATGCAGTTTGATCAATAACAGAAGAGCACAGTGATAAACAGATGTTGTTTAATATTAGATGAGTATGTTGTTGGGGTTGGATTTCACCAAGTTCCTTCTCATGTATGTAAGAATTCTTCTTTATGCATTAATGTTAACGTCATTCACTAAATCACCTAAACGCGATTCCTCGGCAAATAGGCCTGTCCTTAGTCACTAGTTCATGCAATTACTAGCATTCCTAGTAATTAAATGTGAAGATCAAGAGCTTAAAGATGACCAAGACTCATACCCTCATCCCTGAGCAATATTACTCTAGGGAGAATTCCATAAGAATCTGAATTGTAAGGAACCTCCCGGTACTCATGCAATTCATAAATCATACAATGAATGTGCATGTAATAAGCATAAATGAATTACTCTAACAATTAATGAAAAAACATGTGTTATTAAGAATCAATTCAAATATATGAGAGTTCACAAGGTTACATCATCCCCCAAAAACAAATAAAATTTAGTTCACCATAGACATGGTGAAACTAGATGAATAATGGAAAATCATGAGATAGCAAAACCTTAAAAGTAGAGGATGGAAGCTTTCGCCCCCAAATCCGCCTTCAGAGAGTGGAAGAGTGTGGTTTTGTGCTGCTTCAGCCAGAGATACAGAACCTAGGACGTCTGAGTCCTTTAAATAGAGCGACAGCAGAACAAAAACAAAGCTAAGGCCCGAGTCAGTGGCGTTCAAGCCCTCCACTTAAGGCGCCCAAGCGGCGAGCGGTGGTCTTCCACACTCAAGGCTTGCAAGAGATGCCTAAGCTTCGTGCCTCCGACACTCAAGCGCCCCAAAAAGGGCGCTCGGGCGGTGAGCAACACTCTTTTGTGCTCAAGCTTCCAAAAAAGGCTCCCAAGCTTCGAGCATCCCTCCCTTCTAGTGCTTTTCCATGCCTTTCTGAGCTCTATCTCCTTAGTTCTTCATCCCTTCTTTCCATATTATCTTATTTTCAATCAAAACAAGGAGAATTAGTCATAAAACCATAATATTCAACCTCAACTCTCTTATTCACACAACTTAACAGAAAAACATGATTCAAAGCATGTTTCTAAGCAAAAAGGGGTGCGTTTGGTATCAAAATTACATCACAAATAACGGTATTTTCAATCATTATCAGAAACCTGGGTAAAGTCATTCATGCTTTCAAAGTAATAGCAATCACTCATCAAAAACTCTGGAGTTCAATACTCACATAGGCTATTTCAAGTTTCAACATTTAGATAAACATCCTTCTCAGTAACACAATCACAAATCATCATGCATCTATTTTACAATATTATGAGCAACCACCTGTATATCAGCATCATGCATCATCTCAACATTAATCAATATAATCAACATCATGAACCAACACTCATCACAAACATCATCATCATCAAACCAGATAAAGTTTTAAGCCAAGTACATCACATAACAGAAGAAAAATATAGTTCAACAATAAATAAAAATAGTAAAAGAAATCATGTTCTAAAGACAAAATAGCATCCATCAGTAGATTCTATCTACAATCCTCAATCATAATAATCAGAGTCCTCTTCATCTTCAGCTTCTTCCTCCTTTTCCTGCATAGCTGAAGCTTCAGCTGCTCCAGCTCCACCACCCGCATGTGATGGACCAGCAGGCCATGCCACCCGGGCTGCAAAGTCCTCAAGAGATATAAATTTTCGCTCAAGAAAGGCGGACGTCAGTATCCTCAACAGCTCCAGTTCGCCCCTATATAAAGCATTCATCCTCTCCTCCATTAAGGACATGTACATGACCCGCATCTGAAATGGGGCAGCATGATGAGGCTGCTCTAGTGCTAGCTGTGGTTCCCTCCTATGCATCCTAGGAGGCTGTGGTGGTGGCATCAATAATCCTGCCTCATCCAATGCACGATAATGAGTGTAATAAGATGCATCAATCTCCTTTCTTGGACGCTTCAATGGTGGTGAGGATACCTTAACACCTTCAATTTCACACAGATGGGTAATCAAATAGGGATGCCCCAAAGGTGCCTTATTACTCACAGAATGGACACATCCTTGAATTTCCATGGCTATCACTTGCCCAATATTAATGTTCAATCCCCTGAGAATACAATAGAGGAGTATGGCCCTATTGGTTGTGATATCTGACACATGAGAGCAAGGTTGTACATTTGTATGTGTGAATGCCATCCAATATTTGGCCAGAGGTGCAGATAAGATCTTGTGATGCGAATAGGCGCCTCCTACCTATTTCTCTGGAATACCCTCCAGGTACACATAATACCCTCTCCACATCATCAAAGTCAGGACCTTCTTCAATAGTCAATTCGAATTGGCACTGTTCTCTAGTCCACTCAATGCCCAGAAACCTGTTAATCGTGTCAACATCATAAGGTATCCTCTTACCCCTCACATAACTCGGATATTGCAAAGTCTTAGTGCCAAAAGCCTTGTCATTTGTATAAAACTCTCTTACCACTGCTACATTAGCCAGTGCTGGGTAAGAAGTCAAGTTCTCCCATCCTCTTCTCTCTAGTTCTCTTCCAAACTGTGGGGCTAATGCTGGTATGAGTCCCACTTTTCTTTCCATCAATAATCTCCTATCCTACACTATGAGGAAGTGCCTTTCATGTGTAGAGGAGAGAAATTTATTTGAGTGAACTGGCTCTTTGTCCTTCCTCTTATTTCCAATGGTTTTCACCATTTTCCCTACAGCGCTGAGGGAAAAACAGAGGGCCCTCAGCGTCACCTGCACTGAATCAAACAACCAGGATCACGCAAACAACCAAGAATAACAAAAATCACAAGGGCCTTCAGCGCCAATAAGTGCAACCCTAAAAACGGCCCTTGTTGGCCTTAAACACTATCCAATCACTTCCTACTCAGTTCCAACCATCAATACTAAAATTTAATAGGTCCAAACAACAACAAATCCAGCAAATTATGCATAGGCATCAATATTGATCAAGAATCAAACTTTCAAATGCTTTAAATCATAAAATGCATTACGTGGTTGGGGATGCAAAGATCAGTGAAGAATGCTCAAAGAGATTGAAGAAATCGAAACTCTAGCAGCACAACAAGCAGATTTTCCCTATGTCTAGGCAATATGCTATTAATGAGTTAAACAATGCATGCTTTAAGCAAAGAGGAAAAACCCTAACTAATGATGAAAGAAAGCATGTATCTCAAATAAGATGTTTAAACACAAATTCCATATATGAGAGCTTCAAAAGATTATATTGGTTCCCCAACAACAATACAAAGTTTAGTTCACCATATTCATGGTGGAGCTAGATGAACAATAATAAAAGAATGAAAGATAGAAAAACCCTAGAAAGAGAAGGAGAGCCGTCACCATCTCCAATTCTACCCCCAAGGGGTGAAAAGTGTGTTTTGTGTCTTTTTCAGCCAAAGATACAAACCCTAGGACGTCCTGAAGCTTATATACTATTCTAAAAATTTCAGAAAATTAGGCCCAAGCCCAAAATAGTGTCGCTCAGCGACAAACTACCGCTCAACGGTAAGTGCATGAGTTGATTCTTCCCCTCAGCGGCAATTTCACCCCTTAGCGGATCCAACGTGTGTTTTTGAGTGCCGCTCAGCGGTAAACTGGCGCTGAGCGGTACTTACGGTTTCTCTTCTTTTGCACTTTTTGAGTTCTTTTCTGATTCCATCTCTATCCTTCTTTACTTCTTTCACCAATTTCACCTTAAAACCTGCATAAAACACTGAAATCAAGCATAAACCTGTCCAGCTCTCTTATTTCTAAAAATATGAACAAAAGCATGATTTCAAGCTAGTTTCTAAGTGCTAAAAGTTGCTTTTAGTATCAATTTTAAGCATGAAAATAATAGTTTTTCAACTGTTATCAAGCGCCCCCCAAAAGGGTGCTGAGTGGCGTGTGTGTTTTAGGTCCCTTCTCTTCTTGGCTTGTCCTGGGTGTTCGTAGTTAAGGTCCCTCGACTTCAACTCCAAATTTTCAAAATTCCATGTATTTTTCACTCAACTCACACATCAATACTCACTAAAAACATTGAATCTCTCTACACCCCTCAAACATTCACAATCAACACATATAATGCACACTAAAGCATAAAATAAAGATATGAGTTTAGAAAACTGGGTTGCCTCTCATCAAGTGCTTGTTTAATGTCACGAGCCTAACCCAATAACTCTTCTAACACCCATCAGTAAGTGTCTAGTAGCATAGTATCCTTCAGTGGATACTCAATCACTTAACATCCATCAAAAATAAAAAGTGCAAAGATGAACGGATTTGATATTATGGGATGAATACGTTGTTGGGGTTAGATTTCACCTAGTTTACTCTCATGTATAAACAAATTCTACTTCTTCATTAAAGTTAATGTCACTATCTAAAATACGTAAAACCCGATTCCTCGGTGAAGAAAGTCTATCCTTAACTATTAGTTCATACGATTCCTAGAATTCTTAATAATTAATTCTGAAGATTAGAAGCTTAAGACAACCAGAACTCATTACCCCATTCCTGAGCAATACTGCTTTTGTAATAATTCTCTAGATCATGAATTGTAAGATACCTTCTGGTACTCATGCAAATCATACATCATGCTACTAAATGAGTTAAACAAAGCAAGCATTACGCGAAGAAGAATTACCCTAAAAATTAGTGAAAGAAACATATATAATCAAGAATCAATTCAATACATGAGACTTTACAAAGGTTACATCGTTCCCCAACAACAAATAGAGTTTAGTTCACCATTGACATGGTGAAACCAGATGAATAATGGAAACAAAATGAAAGATAAAACCTTAGAAACTGAAGATAGGAGATTCCGAATCCAAAGAGTGTGTTTTTGTGCCTATTCCGTCAAAAGATATGAACCCTAGGACGTCCAAGTCCTTAAATAGAACATAAAAATAACAGAAAACAAGTCCAAGCCCACGAGACTAGCGCTCAACGCCCCACTTAGGGCGCCCATGCGGTGTGCGGGTCAGAACTGCAACTCAGGGTCAACTCAAAAGGCAAACAGGCGTGGTGCGACTCGAGGAAGTTGCGCTCAACGCCCCTGAAAAGGGGCCCAGGCACGAGCCAAGTGTATCCTGCGCTAAGGGCTCCAGAAAATGGGCAGCCAAGCATGAAACAGTGTACTCTGGCTTTGAGGGCCCCTAAAGTGGCGCTCAGCACTGCTGCAATCCTCCTTTCTAATGCTTTTCCAGTTCTTCCTGAGTTCCAACTCCTTACTACTTCAACTCTTCTTCCAAATCATCTCAATTCCTGTTAAAAACATGGAAATTTAGCACAAAACCATTAAATTCACCTTCAACTCTCTTTATTCATCAAAACTATGATTCCAAGTTAGTTTCTAAGTCAGAAAAGGTGTTTTTAGTACCAAAATGAAGTATCAAATAATGATAAATTCAATCGTTATCATTGAAACACCTCAACAAAATGGAGTTATTGAGAGAAAACATCAACACATTCTCAATGTTGCTAGATCTTTAATGTTTCAATCTCATTTGCCCATAATTTTCTAGTCCTTTGCTTTTCGTTATGTTATGCAACTCATTAATATTTTACCTTCCAAAGTTTTGGCATATTTTTCTCCATCTCAACTGTTACACAATGTTAAACCTGACGTGACTTACTTATGCGTTTTTGGCTCACTTTGCTATGCTTCAACTCTTCAAGCTCATAGAACAAAATTTTAACCTCGTGCAAGAAAATGTGTTTTACTTGGTTTTAAAAAAGGAGTGAAAGGGTACCTTTTGGTAGATTTCAATTCAAGTGAAATTTTTCTATCAAGGAATGTAGTATTTTATGAAAACATATTTCCTTTTCTTACTAGTGACAAACACTTACCTATTGATATACAAAATTCCTTGGATTTTGTCACCAAAATCCTTTCCTCTCCATCACCTCTTTTCTAAGAAGTTACTGATCAACCCTCTTTACCACCTACATCTCCTCCTTCTATTGTTCCAGACCCTATTATTTTTTCTTCTCAACCTATTTCTGTTGAACCTGTCACTGCTACTCCACAAAGGAAATCAACCAGGCCAAAACATAAACCATCTTATCTACAGGACTATCATTGCAACATGTTATCTACTTCTTCCGCCATGTACCTTATATCCTATAACCAAGCCATCAAACATGATTGTTGGAGAAATGTCATGGATCAAGAAATTGTAGCTTTAGAAAATTCCGAAACTTGGGTTTTGACTGATCTACCTTATGGAAACCAACCTATCGGATGTAAATGGGTATACAAAATAAAGAGGCATGCTGATGGGAGTATTGAACGATTCAAGGCAAGATTAGTAGCCAAAGGCTACACACAACAACAAGTGGATGGAATCCGAAGTTGAGAAGGTATTTAGGTGACGAAGGTATTGCTATCACTCTCACTCTCACTAAATGCCTAAGCATACCATGTCACAGCGACCAAAGAGACTATTCAGTGTAGGCAGGCTACGAGATTGTGTGTGGGTACTGGCAATTGGTTTTGTTCTTGGTGATTGATTCTTATTTTTGTAGCTTTGTGCAATGCAGGTTGAGGATGATGGTGTTATGCGTGAGTTGGGATGGAGGTTCTAATGGATGGAGTGGTTCCGGTGAAGATGACGATATTGGCTCTATTATTTTTTGTTGTGATTGTGGGTGAGGATTATGAGAAATTAATTTATGACTTGCTAGAATTTCTTTAGTAGGGGGAATGTAGGATGATGACATTCAGTAAGAATGTAGGTTACTATAGGAGACGATGGTGAAGGTTCGTACATAGTATTATTAAGCATAAAAATGCAACAACAAGTATATATCTCCAATGCTTTTTCCATTATAGATGATAGTATGAACCAATGAAGGAGTTGCTTACCTCTTGGAGCTCCTGTGTTATTGCTTGGTGTCTTCAGCGGCAGCTGCAAGGAGTGGAGTTGGTGCCGGCAGTGATGATGCCCAGATAGATCGCCTTCAGCTTCTGATGAAGCAAAGTTTTGTTTCCTTTTGATGATCTCTCGAAAAAATATCTCCCCCTCTCCTAATCCTTCTTCTCTGCCTTTTGTGTTGATGCACTGATCAGATCTCCAACAATCTCCAAATCCTTACCTGCAGAAACCGTTTTCTGCTCCCTCCTCTCCAACACATGCGTTGTCCTTCTCTCGACAAAACCTTTTCTTTTTTTTTTACTAAAGACAAAAATGGGACGTTCCAAACCTTTTTCCTTTCTTTTTTCTTAACTATGTTAATTACATTTAACCACATTATATTAGAACAAAACTAAAAATAAAAATAAAAATTAAAAACAAAGATTAAAAATGGAAATTATGAAAGAAAAGGTAAAATAAAATAAAAATAGAATACTAAATATAAAATAAGAATAAAAGAAAAGAAAAGAAATAAAAATAACAAATTAAATGAAAATGTAAATGAAAATGAGTAAATAATAAAATATAGGACAATAAAATATGATAAAGTCAAAAACCAATCCAGACGAAATTTGGTATTGACACATGACATTCTGAGGTTTTTGTTTAATCTGAGGTGGCTTTAAAAACGTGTGTAAAATGTACTTTGTATTAAAAAATTGAGCGCAAAGAGGGAAATCAAATTTAATTAAGGGAAAAGTGGGCAAAACAAATTAAATTAAGTGGAATCCTTTCTTTGCGTATCGAAATTAGATTGGGGAAAATCACACCAGAAGCCTGGCGATGCCGTTTCGGAATCAGCACGATTGAACGGGGCAATAGAGTCGGGGTCATGTTGCGGCCAGAGCAGAGAAGGAGCAATTGGCAGTGAAATTGGTGAAGTGAGAGGGTTTCTTACGGGGTCGAGTTGAGAGAGGGAAGAGAGGCGGAGGAGGGATTGGAAGCGAGTCTTATCGAAGAGGGGAAGACTGGTGTTGCATGTGGACCAGAGGGTGCAGAGGATTCAGTGGAGGTGCGATCTGGGCACGATTCTTTGTCGCGCAACGAAGGAACAGTTTCTTCCACTTCCTCCTCGGCACAAGCTCACGTTGCTAGGAGAGAGCCTTCGTTTCTCTTCCCTTTTTTGGATCGCGATTTGTAGAGAACCCTTCTTCCCCTCTGTTTTCCTTTGGGTTTTTATTGCCGCTAGGGCAGGCGCAACCTCCTTCTTCATGGCACAATGGTTAAGGCAGTGGCATAGATGGCAATGTCGCAGCGTAGGGGTTTCTTGCGTTTGGACTGCGAATTGGGAATTTAGGCTTTTCGATCTTGCTTTTGGATTTCTGTTTAGTTTTCTGATTTTGCGATTGGGGTTCTGATCTCGTGGTATGGCACGTGTGTTCTATTTTTGCGATTGGGATGGGAGTCGCGGTGGCCACCAGCGACATCACGGCTGGACGTTTTGGACTGGATGGGTCTGACCTGGTTGGGCCTGCAGGTCCAGATTAGACTTTGATTTTGCATGAAAATATTAAATATTAATAATAATAGTAAGATAAATGAAATTCAAAACTAATATTTATATATATAAATAGGTGTTAGGTCTGATTAAACAATACACATCATGCTATGTAATCCCATCTTAAACGACTGTTTGTCCAATTGAACAGAAAGTCTTTATTTGATTCAATTTTACAAAAATAAGGACTCAATTGAGACGCCAAAAAAAAAGGGGACCTTTTGAGATTCTGGGCGAAAATAGGGAACTAAATCATTAAACCTTATTATTATTTATATTTTACATTTTTATTTTATTATATTATTTTATTATAAAATGTAACAAAAACTAATTATATAAAAGTCTAATATATGTGTATATTTTATTTCGTTGCAAGTCTTCACATTCATGCAAAGAATGTTTTAAAAGAAAAACTATCTCATTTGACATTTTTTTACCTTGAAATTTGAGCTTTCTTCATAAATCATCACTTGCAACGAAAAAATTTGAATAGATTTGAAAGTAAAATTTTATGTGTGAGTGAATTTGGATGTAAATCCAAATGGATTTTGGATAAAATTTATGAATTTTTTTGAGTAATTTGATTGATATGATACGTAAAAAATGTTTTAAAAATAAAATATAAAGATTACAAAATAATCCTTGATGTTAAAAGTAATATGAGATAATTTTTGGATGAGTTAAAAATATTTATTTAAAAAATGTTTGCCAATAATTTTAAAAAAAATAATAGTGATAAAAATATAAAATATTTAGATATTAATTATTATTTTTTCTAAAATTATGTTGACATGTTGTATTTGTTTTTGTACTAACAATAATTTAATGTTTTCGCATTACCTAAAAATTATATTTATTATTAAACATATGAAATAATTATTGTTGTGATTAATTTTAATAAAATTGTGAAAAAAATTAAAACGTAATGTATAAGGTTCAAAACATGCACACTCATAAACTAATGACCTACTCACATTGTCCATATCATGACCTATCATTATAATACTCACATACCATCACTCTCACACACAACACACACGATAATCGGTTCACAAATCAATTCTCCACTACACATAACACACACATAAATTAATTCACTATTCGATTTTTCACTCTACACAACATACGCATATGAATCAGTTTACTAATCAATTCTCTTCTCCATATAGAACACTCAAACAGATGGTTGCTGAACACTCAGACATAACATTCAAACAAACATAAAACTTGGATATGAACATGTAAAAATTTGATGTCACGTGATAAGGATATAATAATAAAATGATAGATTATCCTTGCAAACATTTGCAACTTTTGCGAGATGAGATTATGAGAGTATCCCACTCGCTCCCAAATCAACACATTTGAACACGAAGGAAATTCCAAATCTATTGTTCCAAATCAGCACATACACAACAATCCACTCAAGGGAACACAACATTAATATAAAAACAATTAGAAGTTAGATAAGAAAAATTCAACCATATCATGGAGTCTATTTTAAATTGTTTTCTAAAGATTTATATATAATTCAATTTTTGTGAATTACTAAATTTTAAGTGACTTTGGATTGTTAATTTCGAATGTTTGAACTTGGTTATTTTGAGTGCAAAAATAGATTTTATTTAGTATTTAAAACAAAGTTGAATTGATTTATTTTGAATTGTGAATAAATTATTTTGAACTTCATCATTTGTGTTGGTTTTTTATAGGTCATTTAAGTATTAGATTTGTTAGAAAGCAATATTTAAATTATGGCAATATAATTTTATTTATTATAGGTATAAAGCATAAGTGTTCAAGCAATAATATTATTTGTTTTTTTTATCGTGTTTTGGAGTTTGGGCAAAAGAAATATCAAAATAATTTTTTTGTTTTTGAATTTTCATCGCTTATAAGTGATGAAGAGTTAGTATCTTAAGAAAGTTTTAGACATTTGTGACATGATGTCTTATCCTTTTAAATGCTAGTTTATGTGTTTCAGTAAGAGAAAAAGAGTGTTCATTCTCTTTATGGAATTATCTTTCATAAATGAAAAAGAGAAAACATAAACTTTGTTATTCTTTGAAAAGATGATGCTTATGTGAGGAAGCTATGCTTAAGCATAATTTTCTTATTAATGGTTTGATATATGTGTTTTAAATTAATTATTTTATTGTTGTTGGTTGATTTAAATTGAGTGTTCATTCATTTTGTTGCATATATTTTATATATGTAAGTTGAATCCATCATAAGTGGATTGAGAATGTTGATGTGTAATCGTGTTTAATGTTATAATACTTGATATAAAATAATTGTTCAATTAAATAATTATTCAATTGAAAGAGAATTGTAATGAATCTTAGTTTTACACTTAAGTCATAACTAATATGATATTACTAAGTTGAAGGGATATGTACATGTAATATAGGTAGTAATCATTCAGATAATAATATTAAGTTTATAGTGTATAATGTAAGTATTAAATGAGGAGATTTGATGCGATATCTAAATTTTACAAATACATTGCATTATAAATATATTATGTGGTAAGAATTAATAAATATTTGACTATTATTTAATTAGAGATAGATAATAATCCATATTCAATAATAATAACCTCTCATCGGTAAATTCAAGTTGCACAATTTGATAAACATCATGTCCATCATATTAATCACAATTGAAATCATGCATCTGCTTTTACCAAAGCTATGAGCAACCACCATCTATGCTTAAAAGCCTCACCAATCATTGACTCAACATGCATCATAGAACAATAGAGCAAATACAAGAATATTTACTCATCACAAACAAAAAATTTTCACATCATACCAAACTATTTTAGCACAATTAATTAAACCAAGTACATAAGCAAGCTAAAATAAAAACAAAATAAACAAAATTCAAATAAGCATAAAATAAAGCAAAAATATAAAAACCCTGATCTAGCAACATTCATCAGTAGATGCTTTCATCTGAATTTCCAGCATCCATCAGTAGATGCGAATCCTTCTCATCAGCATCCATCAATAGATGTTAATCTCTCTCATCTTCATCGGCATCCATCAGTAGATGCTATTAGTAACATCCATTAGTAGATGTCTAATCTTTCTTATCAGCATCCATCAGTAGATTCTAATCTTTCTCATCTTCATCGGCATCCATCAATAGATGCTATCAGTAACATCCATCGGCAGATGTCTAATCTTTCTGATCAGCATCCATTAGTAAATGTTGATCTTTCTCGTCTTCATCGGCATCCATCAATAGATGTCGTCAGTAGCATCCATCAGTAGACGCTTAATCACATAGCATCCATCAGTAGATGCCTTCATTCATCACTCTCATCGTAGTAGCATCCATCAGTAGATGTTGTCATCTGAATCATCCTAGCATCCATCAGTTGATGCTATCATCTGAGTCCTCCTAGCATCCCTCAATAGATCCTGTCCAGCATCCATCAGTAGATGCTATCATTAGTGCAAAGCAAAATCAAATCCAAACCACACAAATAATCAATTAAAAAGAAAAAGTCAGGAACTGGTTTATCTTCCAATAAGCGCTTGTTTAACGTCAAGAGCCTCACATCATTAAGCACAATTTAAAGTTTTGATGTTGGTGTTTCTCTTGCTTTCATCACACCAACTTATCTTCAGCAAATTCCTAATCATCATCTTTACTTTCCTTGAATAAGGAGCCTCAATCTCAATAGCTTTAATCACCCATAATTTGTTCTTGTATCTCATTGGTGAACTAGCTTCTCTTCATTATCGGCCTTCTTCATCTACTATTGACAGTCTTCTCTACTTTCAAACCTAAAAAAAAGATTCTGATGACACTTGAAGGCTGGCGCTTAATGCCCTCAATGGGGCGCCCAGGCGGTGATGCGTGACATCCTACGCTGAGGGTCCTTTAAGGAGCAACCAGGCGCGCCCTGCAACATTCTTCAGTTTTCTTCTCTTTTAGATGATATTGTGCTCCTAGTATAGACTTTCAAATTTAATCCTATAGACACTAAAGAACACTGCACTAGAGCACCCAATTACACAAACAGATAAAAAGATAAAATTAAAGATAAAACAAAAATTAAAGATAAAAAAGATAAAAATTAAAGATAAAAAGATAAAATTAAAGATAAAGTCTAATCGGTTAAGAATCACACAAAAGTATAGTTTAAACCACGAGTCCCCAACAACGACACCAAAAATTTGTTAAGATCTCGGCAAGTACCGAATGGAATCAAGTAATATAAAATGGTAAGACCAAGTATCGTATCCCAGAGGACTCACGACACTAAACAGTTGTGTAATTGCTTAACTAATTAAGACTTAAGAACAATTTTTGGGGTTTGAATGCAAATGCAATAAAAATAAACATGAAGTTGATCAATTGAGGCTAAACACTAGAATGAATGGATGAAGTTGATAATATGAGATGATAATGTTGTTGGGGTTTAGATTTCACTTAATCACTCTCATGCATATGTGAATTCTTCTTCTTCATTAAATTGTTAACGTCACTCTCTAAATTACTTAAAACCCGATTCCATGGCGAAGAAAGTCTATCCTTAATTACTAGACCACAATCCCTTGCATCCCTAATAATTAATTCTGCATTACGATTAAGAGCTTAGGACAACCAAAACTCATATCCCCATCCCTGAGCAATACTGCTTTTGGGAGAAATTCTTCAGATCGTGATTCGTAAGATATCTCCCGATACTCAGACAAATCATAAAATATAACAATTTAGCAAAGGAGAAAATCCCTAACAATTAATGAAAGAAGCATATAATAATTCAAAACAAATTCAAATACATGAGAGTTTAGAGGTTAGATCTTCCCAACAACAAAAGAGTTTAGTTCCCCATCGTCATGGAGAAACTAGGTGTACAATGGAATGGAAGAGATAGAAAAACCCTAGAAACTGAAGATGAGAACTCCCGCATCCCCAAATCTACCTTCAGAGGAGCAAAACGTGTGTCCCTGTGCCCAAGTCCTCAAGAGATACCAACCCTAGGTCGTGCAAGTCCTTAAATAAGGTTGAATTGACTCAGCGCCCCTACTAAGGGCGCCCAGGCAAAACTGCGAGAAAATTGGCACTCAATGCCCCTAAAAGGGTGCTCAAGCTTTGTGCGATACATGAAACTGGTGCTCAGGCCCCCTTTTTGGCGCTCAGGGCCCCTTTCTGATGCTAAACTTCAGCTTGACTTTTCTATACTACGTCTTTTTCTCTTTTTCTGCATTCCAACTCCTTGGTACTTTAACTCCTCTTTTAAATCATTCCAATAACCTACAAAATCAAGGGAATTTAGTGATAAAATCATCAAGTATACCGTCTACTCACTTATTCACAAAACTATACTAAAAACATGAGTTCAAGCAAGCTTCTAAGTCAAAAATGGTTGATTTAATATCAAAATTGAATCACAGTACATTATTTTCAACCGTTATCAGGCTACGGCTAAGACTTCGTCTCTGTCTTCGTTCATCTTTTCAATATGACAGTTCAGGGCTTCTACAAGGAGATTTCTTTCTTGGTGGGCTTCTGATGAACAAATTTATGAGCACCAAAATATGATGTCACAAACTTGTTTCACAATCGGCAAGTATGACCGAATCGTTCAAGTAATAAACTTGGTAAGACCAAGTATCGTTCTTCCCAAAGGACTCACGACCTAGTTTAGTTATGTGGTTTCTTGATTAGCTAGGACTTATAGACGCAATAATTGAGATTTTTATGCAAGACAGAAAATAAACATGTATGCATGAGTTTTTGATCAATGGCAAAAGCTAAAGATAAACACTTTCAATGAATTATATGGATGAATATGTTGTTGGGGGTCAATTTCATCTTATCCACTCTCATATATTTTAGGAATTCAACATTCAAATCATCATTGTTAATGCCACTCTCTAATGTACCTTTCTAGAAGGCTTCTCCCTAATCACGAGTTCATACAATTCCTAGCATTCCTAATGATTAGTTCATAGGCTCAGGAGCTTAACGACAACCAACATAATATTGGGAGAAATTCCCCGGATCTAGACTTCCCCGTACGTTCCCGTATCGACAAAATCAATAATCATGCATTGAATGAGTTAAACTATGCAAGCATTAAGCAAAGAGGAAAAACCCTAACTAATGATGAAAGAAAGCATAAATCTTAATTAAAAGATGTAAGCATAAATTCCATATATGAGAGCTTCAAGAGATTACATTGATTCCCCAACAAACATACAGAGTTTAGTTCACCATATTCATGGTGAACCTAGATGAACAATGAAAGAATGAAAGAATAAACCCAATAAAGGTGAAGAGGTAGCCTGAGCATCCAAGATCCTCCTTCAAAGGGGTGGAAGAAAGAGTGTTTGCCTCGTTTCTGCCAAAGATGTCTAACCCTAGGAAACCCTAAAGCTTATATAGCATTCGTAAATTACAAAAAGATAAGCCCAAGCCCATTAAAGTGCCGCTCAGCGGTAAAATACCGCTCAGCGGTAAAATACCGCTCAGCGGTAGTTGTGTGACTCGTTTTCTCCCCTCAGCAGCCATTTTGCCCCTCAGCGGTCCTCCCGCAACCTCTTGAGTGCCGCTCAGCGGTAAATTGCCGCTGAGCGGTGACTTCGACTTCTTCTTTTGCACTTTTTCATGTCTTTTCTGATGTCATCTCTCTCCTTCTTCACTTCTTTCACCAAATTCACCTTAAAACCTACACAAAAACACTGAAATCAAGCATAAACCTGTCCAGCTCTCTTATTTCTGAAAATATGGATAAAAGTAGTGATTTCAAGCTAGTTTCTAAGTATAAAGGTTGCATTTAGTATCAATTTTAAGCATGAAAATAACAGTTTTTCAACTGTTATCACAACCCCAAACTTAGAACTTTGCTTGTCCTCAAGCAAACAAGATGTAACTCAATCTCTAACCAATTCATATGATGGTTCACTCATTCAAAAATCCTCTTTTTCAAGATAAGTAACAACTTCACTCAAACTTATGACCAAGAGTTCAATCAAGATGTGCACATGCTTTAGTGTTCACAAAGTCATTTAGATTCCAACAAATGCTATTTTTCATGAATGATCAATCAATTAAGCATGGATGTTCATGTGCTTATGGAATATTTCCTCACTAGGTAAAGTGTTTCACTCATTCACTCCACTATCACAATGTTACATGAATTAACTTTGCCTTTCATTTTACTATAATCAAAAACATTCACAAGCATGCATCATCACAAGGACTTTTCAATGGCTTATAACGTGGCTGGGCTAACAAGAAAATTGGTTTTTCTGGATCACAAAATCCTTGAGTTAAGAGAATCATAGAAACACAATTATTCTTATTCTTTCCCAACTTGCTTTTGCCTTTGCATCTGCATTGAGCTTTGCTTCTTCTTTTCTTTTCTTTTTCTTTGCATATTCTTACTTTTTAGCTCTTAGCTCAATGCTTTTCATGTTTTCCCAACAACCCCAAACTTGAACATTTAACAATACCACACAAGATCTTCTACTTAACTCAAGGTAAAGATTTTCAATCAAGGTTTTTCAGTGTATGTTCAAGGCTAAGGGTTCAAAGGATAGAACATAACGTGTTCTCTTTTAGTGGCTAACTTTATGAATTTGGCCAATAAAAAGGTTCCAACAAACGGCCTTGATCATATGATGCAAAACAAGCAATTGATTCAATCATAGAAAACCTGGGCAAAATCATTCATGCTTTCAAAGTAATAGCATTCAACAATAACAACTCTGGAGCTCAAAACCTCACATATAAGCTCATTCACATTTGACATACACATCCTGCTTAATCTCACAATCACAATCATGACATCATGCATTTGTTCACAAAGCTTGTGAATCACCTGTATAAGCATTTTAATGTGCACATCATCTCAACATCAATCAATCATAAGCATCATTCAAGCATTACTTATCAAACAATCACAGTTAATAGCAAACCATCACACAAAACCAGGTGTTCAATAGAGTACATCATACCCTAATCTAAAAACAAAAACAAATAAGTTCAGATAACTTAAACCACAAAAGCATAAGTTCATATGATAGCATTCATCAGTGAATGCTATCTCAGCTCCTCATCAATCTGAGCTGTCCTCTGTATCTTCCTCTTCCTCCTCATCTTCATCATCCTCAAATGCATCTTCCTCATCAGCTTTATCTTCTTCCATATCTCTAGCTGAAGCTTCAGCTGCTCCAGCTCCTCCTCCATGCACTGGTTCTTCTGGCCAAGCTACTACATTATGGAATTCATCCATAGTCCACCTGTGGGCTGGAGGTGTATCATACATCCCCACTATCATCTCAGCAGTGGCCACCTGCCCTCTGTGAATGGACTGCAACTGAGCACCTATAAGAGACATATACATGTCCCTCATCTGGAATGGCTCTGCTTCATGTGTATCAGCAGATGTCTGGCTCTGTGTTGGCCCTCTCTCTCTTCTAGCCCTGCGTGGTGGAACTGGCTGAGCTACATCCTCACCTCCACAGTACTGTCTATAATACGCCTCATCAATAGCTTTCCTTGGCCTTTCGAATGGTGGAACAGAAGTGTCCACCCCAGCTAGCTTGCAAAGGTGAGTGATCAAAGAAGGATGTCCTAGTGGTGCTTTGTTGTTTGAGGTGTTAGCACACACACTAATCTCATCAGCTATCACCTGCCCAATATTAACATTCAAATTTCTGATAGCACAGTAGATGAATAGTGCCCTGCTGAGAGTAATATCTGACACATGTGAACATGGCTGAATGTTGGCATGAGAAAATGCCATCCAATACTTTGCAAGAGGAGTCAAATCTGTCCTCCTAATATTAACCACTGAGCCAGATCTATTCCTTTGGAAGTGTCCTCCAGGTATACATAGTGCTCTCTCCACATCCTCAATATCAGCACCTTCCTCCATGCAAAGAGCAAACTGGCATTGCTCACCAGCCCACACAGTATCCAGGAAGTTGTTGATAGAATCAGGATCATACCTGATAGCATGGCCTCTGACATAGCCCAAATAATTCTCAGCTGGATAATCACCAATCTTCTTTGCATTGGTGTAGAATTCCTTTACCACAGCTATGTTGGCAGGTGCAGGATAAGTGGCTAGCTTTCCCCAGTCATTCCCTAACACTTGCTCTCCAAATTGAGGAGCAAAGTTAGGTATCATTCCAACCTTTCTCTCCATCAGAAGTCTCCTATCCTGAACCACCCTAAAATGCTTCTCATGTTTCCTAGAGAGGAACCTGCTAGAGTGAGGTTGCTCTGGTTCCTTTTCCTTCCTCTTGGTTGCCATGGTTTTCAATCTTTTTCCTGAAGAGGATGTCATTCCTACATTCAAACACAAACACAAAACCACAGAACATGATGTTAATCATTAGTAAAACATAGGACACAACTCCTTTCGAAGCTGAACTACCGCTGAGGGCCAGAATTTCCCCTCAGCGCCACCAGTGCCACATTCCAACACGCAAAAAAAACAGAAAAATCAAATCTGGCAGAGTGCCGCTCAGCGGCAATTTACCCCTCAGCGGTAACTCTGCAGATTTTTGAGAAACCTGTTTTGAAGCTTTCCTAACTCCACCCAAATGCAATTTTCAGTTTTCCAGTTCATAATCAAGCAATTTAATCGGTTCAAACATTAAATATATCATCAAATCATGCATAGAAATCAAAACCCCTAAATATTCATGCTTTGACAATCACATTCAAAATCAAGAACCCTAGAATGAACAAAATGCATTTTACTTACTTGGGTGGAGATACTAGATGCAATGAGAATGCTTCCAAGCTAGAATGCTCTCTTCCAACCCCAAACTTTGATGGCACACTAGTGAAAAAGTGAGTGGAAGAGAAATTTCCTTAAGAGGTAAGAGTGAAAAGATGTGGAAAACCTTGGAGAAGATGTGTGGAAGTGTTTGTGCCTGGAAAGAAACCCTAAAACGCAGCTTGAGGTATAAAAATACCCTAATGGGCTTGGGTCCCGCTAAGGGGAACTTAAAGCCCATTCTGCGATAGTACCGCTCAGCGGTAAAATACCGCTCAGCGGCACTTTCGTGATGTGCTCCTCTCCTTCTTTTCTTAACCTACGTGCCTTCCCTACATGCCTCTCACTGGTTCCCTGCAATTCAATGTTTAAAATACTTATGCAAACCCTAACTAAAATAAAACAAACAAAAACAATCAATCAACTGGGTTGCCTCCCAGGTAGCGCTTGTTTAACGTCACGAGCCCGACCCAAAATCCACCAACACCCATCAGTAGGTGTTTCAAACTTACCAGCACCCATCAGTAGGTGCAAAATTTTCTCACCAACACCCATCAGTAGGTGTTACAAACCTAGTATCTTTCAGTAGATACTTAACCACCTAGCATCCTTCAGTAGATGTTGGATCCAACAAAATAATATTCAAAATAATATTCACAGATTAAGAATTACAAAACCAAAATAATAAATCAAAAGTTTGTAAATCCACTGGGTTGCCTCCCAGCAAGCGCTCCTTTAACGTCATTAGCTTGACCCAATAAAGCTCATGTTCCATCTTCTTTATAGTTGATGTTTTCATTCCACCAACTTTTCAACTGTTTCCTTTGGACTGTTTTGGTTCTTCTAGAATATGGAGACTCTATCTCTATCATCTCCTTCTCTTTAAAGCCCTTTATAACCCACAACTTGTTCTTGATTCTCACAGGTTTGCCAAGTTGGGGTCTTTTTTTCTTCCAGTCTCTAGGAATTTCTTCTCCTTTTCCAATCTCTTCTTCCTTGGGTACCTGAAACAACAAACAATGGTTACCGGAAATTTCAAGATTTTCATCTTTATTGCTAGTCATGGGTGCATCTCGAAATGCAGCTTTATAACTAGCCTCTTCCTCCTTTGCTTGTGTCTCATCTTTGAAGACATCCACCACCACTCTCTCCTCTCTGTCCTGGAGAACCACTATACCTTCATTCACATCTATGATAGCCCTGGCCGTTTTCATAAACGGTCTTCCAAGTATGATAGGTATCTTCTCGGTTTCCATCTTCATCACCACAAAGTCTGCCAAAAACTGAAGTTTGCCAACACAAACTACAATGTCTTCTGCAATCCCACATGGCTCCTTTGAAGATCCATCGGCCATCACTAGATTAACCTTTACAGGTTTCATTTTAACAGTGCCAATTTGCTCCAATAAAGAATAAGGCATCAAGTTAACACTTGAACCTAAATCAAGGAGAGCTTTCTTTACCTTTTTCTTCCCTATAGTACAAGGGATAGAAAAACTACCTGGATCTGATGCTTTAGGAGGGAATGACTCTTTCTTTACAGTTATACACTTTTTCTCCTCATCATCTCTACGTCTCTTCTTTGTAGAGATTTCTTCATCAGATTTTGTATAAACTGCAATTTTCTGTAAAATTTGTTCCCAAGGTGCTTCATTATCCACCATTCTGAATAATTCTGTGAAGTCCATTTGTTTCTCTTTATTTATTGGAAAAGGGAAAACGTCCTTTCTTTCTTCTTCTCTTCTCTCTTCTGTTTCTTCTTCTTCTAACTCAATTATCTCTTCACTCACACTCTTTACCACTTTGCACTCTTCTCTAGGGTTAACCTCAGTATTAGCCCCAAAGTTTCTGTTTGGCCTTTCTTCCAATTGCTTGGTAATCTGACCCATTTGAATCTCCAAATTCTTTATAGCAGCTTCAGTGCTCTTTTGAGAAGATTCAGTTTTCTGTATGAATTGCTGAAGAGTGTCTTCCAACCTTGTTGATCTTTCATTAAGCATAGATAACTGTTGCCACAAGGTTGGTTGTTGCTGCTGCTTATTATATTGATTGGCTTGCCCAGTTTGTCCTTGACCAATGCTTGGATGTGGTTTCCAACCCTGATTATAATTCCCTTGACGGTACGGGAATTGATTAGCCACGAAATTAACATCCTCCACAGCTTCCACTGGGAGAGCACATTGACCATTGATATGATCACCTCCACATAATTCGCACAACTGGGTTTGTACATGTGCAGCAGATTTCAACTCTTTAGGCAATTGGGCAAGAGTTTTAGTCAGAGTTTCCAGCTATTGAGTTAGAATTTTATTTTGTGCTAGCAAGGCATCATGTGTTTGTAATTGAAGAACCCCTTTTTGTTGCATAGGAGCTCCTCTCTCACTGTGCAGCTCATTATCACTAGTAGCCATGTTTTCTATGATTTCAATTGCTTCCTCTGGAGTTTTCCATTTGATATTGCCTCCTGCTGAGGCGTCCAGCATCATCTTGGTTTGTGAACCAAGCCCTCCAAGGAAAGTTAAGACTACTTCTTGATCTTTAAAACCATGCGTGGGAGTTTTACGCAATAAGCTTTTGTACCTGTCCCATGCATGCCCCAGTGATTCTTCCATGCCGTGCTTGAATGAAGAAATCTCTTGCTTGCCTTTAATCACCTTAGATTGTGGAAAGTATTTGTTCAAAAATTTTGTGACCACTGCTTCCCACTCTGTGAAACTTTCTTCTGGAAAAGAGTTCAACCAAAGCTTAGCATTGCCTCCCAATGAGAAAGGAAACAAGCTAAGTTTGATCGCTTCGTCTGGCACCCCATTAATCTTGACTGTGTTGCAAATCTCATTAAAGGTAGTGAGGTGCTCATATGGGCTTTCATGAGATAACCCATTAAATTGATTACTTTTCACCATTATTGTTCTCCATATTTCCTGTGCTATGAACAGAACCTTGTGGTGATGACTGTAAGAGAGTTTCTGGAGAAGGGAAAAGTTCTCTAGACGTTCTGATTCGTCTCCTCCTTCTACTGTCTTCTAATCCTTCAAGAAGTGGTTCTGTTGTTTTCTTACTCCTTGTTCTAATTGCTTCCTGCATACACAAGAAAACAAAACCCTAGAAAATATTTGTTAGCACAAAAAGATATAGGAGAAGATATATATTCAGAAGATAAAATAAGATAGAATAAAATAAAATAAAATAAAATCTAATAAAATCAAATCTAATCTAATCTAATCTAATCAAATAAAATAAAATAAAAACAGAAAAATAAAAACAGAAATTCAAAATTAAAGTCAAAGATAATCAATAATCACACAAATTAACCAGTTAAACCACGAGTCCCCGGCAACGGCGCCAAAAACTTGATGGACAAATTTATGAGCACCAAAATATGATGTCACAAACTTGTTTCACAATCAGCAAGTATGACCGAATCGTTCAAGTAATAAACTTGGTAAGACCAAGTATCGTTCTTCCCAAAGGACTCACGGCCTAGTTTAGTTATGTGGTTTCTTGATTAGCTAGGACTTATAGACGCAATAATTGAGATTTTTATGCAAGACAGAAAATAAACATGTATGCATGAGTTTTTGATCAATGGCAAAAGCTAAAGATAAACACTTTCAATGAATTATATGGATGAATATGTTGTTGGGGGTCAATTTCATCTTATCCACTCTCATATATTTTAGGAATTCAACATTCAAATCATCATTGTTAATGCCACTCTCTAATGTACCTTTCTAGAAGGCTTCTCCCTAATCACGAGTTCATACAATTCCTAGCATTCCTAATGATTAGTTCATAAGCTCAGGAGCTTAACGACAACCAACATAATATTGGGAGAAATTCCCCGGATCTAGACTTCCCCGTACGTTCCCGTATCGACAAAATCAATAATCATGCATTGAATGAGTTAAACTATGCAAGCATTAAGCAAAGAGGAAAAACCCTAACTAATGATGAAAGAAAGCATAAGTCTTAATTAAAAGATGTAAGCATAAATTCCATATATGAGAGCTTCAAGAGATTACATTGATTCCCCAACAAACATACAGAGTTTAGTTCACCATATTCATGGTGAACCTAGATGAACAATGAAAGAATGAAAGAATAAACCCAATAAAGGTGAAGAGGTAGCCTGAGCATCCAAGATCCTCCTTCAAAGGGGTGGAAGAGAGAGTGTTTGCCTCGTTTCTGCCAAAGATGTCTAACCCTAGGAAACCCTAAAGCTTATATAGCATTCGTAAATTACAAAAAGATAAGCCCAAGCCCATTAAAGTGCCGCTCAGCGGTAAAATACCGCTCAGCGGTAAATTGCCGCTGAGCGGTGACTTCGGCTTCTTCTTTTGCACTTTTTCATGTCTTTTCTGATGTCATCTCTCTCCTTCTTCACTTCTTTCACCAAATTCACCCTAAAACCTGCACAAAAACACTGAAATCAAGCATAAACCTGTCCAGCTCTCTTATTTCTGAAAATATGGATAAAAGTAGTGATTTCAAGCTAGTTTCTAAGTATAAAGGTTGCATTTAGTATCAATTTTAAGCATGAAAATAACAGTTTTTCAACTGTTATCAGCTTCTCATTTGTGCTCGTTCTTCCTTCACATACTTACATAAATGTCCTACTCGTATAAGTTTTTTGATTTCATCCTTTAGTGTACATTCCTCAATCGCATGTCCCATGTTTTGATGATACCAACAATGCTTCCTTCCATCAACATTTTTAGGTGTATGAGCCTTTCACACCGAAAGGAGTTCAGCATTGAGGGCTTCCTTAAGAATTCTTGCTCTGGGTGCATTAAGAGCAGTATAATGATAAAATTTGGCCATTCAAGGGAAGCCCTTTGAGCAAGTACTCCCGCCCTTGTCATTATTGTCAAACAAGCGTTTGTCGTCCTTTTTCTCTGTTAAAATAGAATGACTCAATTTCTCACACCAAGAGGGCGGGTGAATTGGTGAAATGTAAAAACAAAATCTTTTAAAATCTTTTTCACAAAAATGATGCCTTTATACTTTTCTTGAATCGCAAGGTAAAATATTTTCAATGTGGAAACTTAATTGAATGAATGCAGAACGTAATTGATTGAATAAAGAGAGTAAGATGAGAAAATTCAAACACTATTTTTTTATACTGGTTGCTCCAAGACCACATCCACTGTCCTTCCAACCACAAGAAGTCAATGCACTATAATGATCAAGGTTTTTGCAACAAGGCTTTTATAGCGACCACACGTCAAAAATATAAAACACTTCTCTAACCCTCTAATCAAAATATAGGTAGTACACAACAAGACCAGTAGCAAGAATCTCCTCTCCTACTGTCTAAACCCTTTGAGACACTCTCAAAGTCAAGAACGTCACACGCTTTTCTTCTTGTAATCACAATAAGGAACCTCAAACCAATCTTCAAAAGATTACAAAATCTAATCTCTCAATGACACCCAAATGTGCAAGTTGATCAGCCCTTGAAAAACATAGCAGTCTTGCTCTTCAAGAAATCACAAGTAGTTGATCACCACGGTCACTCTTGTTTCTTGGAGCTATTCTTTTCTTTATGTAAGATCAAAGCTTTCTACAAAAGATATGAAAATGTTAGAATCACAAAAGTTCTCTGTTACAATAATTACCAACAATCACGACAATTAATTGAATTCGCAATTAATGTAGTCAACTATCATTTAATGTTTGGTCAACACAATTAAAATTATGACCGTTAGACATTTATGTCAAGCATTAACAGAATTTCAAAACAATAACTGACTTAATCGAATACAACACACATGTAATCGACTAAGTAACAATGTTAAGCATAGTTTTGAAAAAATTTCTCTTTGAAAAAAATCTCACAGCACACTTGAAAGTAGTTTGTACAAAGAGACAAGTTTTAATCGATTCATCCCATAATGAAATCGACTTAAAACTGTTATTTTGCCACACATTTAAAGTTCAACATAAGTGCTTGTGGTTTTCCCTTTCAACATCATATGTCATGCATTCACATATAAAAGCACATATGTAACACAGTGATTTGCAATGAACAACACAATCATGCTCTCATATATGCTTAAACAGATTTAACACATTGATCGAAAGCATATAACATGTAAATATAGAACATGTAACACAAAATACACATGTATTATTAATTATGTGTTGTCATCATCAAAAACACAGATATCACTGAGATTGTGGGTTAAGCTGAACCTTTGCTCCACCTATCAACAATCTCAACATTCTTTCTCCCTACATGTCTTCTATGCGGATAAATTCATCAACTCTTTCCTAGAGTTCGTCTACGGATTTAGGCAGTCTAGCACATAGACTATCCACAAATGGTCCTGCTTTTTGGCATGAAGACAAGTTGTTGATGATAAAGGTGTGATTGACATCGTTAAGTTGCAATGTTGTCTCATTATACCTTTTCATAAAAGCTTTTAAAGTTTCCTTATTCTCTTGCCTAGTACTAACTACTGCAACATGTGTTAACTCTTGTACTCGGTTGAAAGCATATTGTCTCCCAAAAAGAGACTCCACAGTGGCAAAACAGTCCATTGTATTTGGGAGAAGCGTATTGTACCATGCCAATGACTCCCCCTTGAGTGATAATGAAAAAGCTCTGCACATGACTAGGTAACTAGATGAGTAGAATGCCATCGCATTAATAAATTTCCTAAGAAGATCATCTGGATCTATGGAACCATCATACTTTTCTAATACCAGAGGAAGTTTCTCTAGCATAGTAGCTTCCATGATAGCTGATGTGAAAGGAAGTAAACCAGTTGACTGGACGATTTGTAACGGTATTGGTGAAGGTATGGCCTTACTGTTTGCTTCTATTTCTTCCCGACCGTCCAGGTTGACGGTGTTGGATGCAAGTTGGGTACGACCTGCCCCATTACCGGCCACACTAGGGCATTCCTACCGACTTGGATCCCTTTGGGCCGTTGGGGCTGCTGACACAGAATGTTGGGCAGACTGTTCATGGCGTGCGGAGGCGTGCTCCGCTCAAAACGTAGCAATGTCCTCGTCATGTGTCCTCTACATCTCCAGCAACTGTTCCTGCATCTGCGCTTGCATGTCTTTAATCAACTCTCTAGTGCTTTGTTGATCTTCCATGTTTCTTGTGGTCATCATTGGGTTTCTTCTGCTACTCTCGGCCCCACGGTGGGCGCCAAAATGTTTATGTATATATAAATAATAGGACCGAGAGACACACTTTTCTACCGTCACCTGCCCTGCCTTCTGACCTTTGAATCACCTGCTTCAAGTTCTTTAAGTCTGCGCCGAGTGGTGGCCACATGTTAAAGATACTCTGACGCTGAAGTCAGATTTTAATCAATGAACTTAATTAATAATTAAGAATCAGAGCTCAATCAAACTTACTTACCTTTGCGGCTTAACTTTCTATTTATAAGTTACTTCATGGACCCTAGACTGGCATAGGTCCAATGAAATGAACTTACCTTAAAACCATGTATGTTACCATTGGTCAAATAACCATGGCTTGAATGTTGGCCCAATTATGAACCAGCATTAACAACTTAAACGTTGGCCCAATATCAATGACTTAAACACTGGCCCAACATCAATGACTTAAGCATTGACCCAACATCAATCTGCCTGCCCATTAACACAAGGATTAGATCAAACAGTTACAATGTTAACCGTTCGGTCATATATATATATATATATATATATATATATATATATATATATATATATATATATATATATTTTCTTTCTTTTCTTTTTGTTCTCTTAAAAGATATAGATGGTGAACTTTATCTAGTGAGACAAATTTTGGTATTTTCCCATTTGTAGTGGAAATATGAAACGCTCTTTCAGTGTGCAAACAAACACATACATATTTGAAAATGTCCAAATATATTCTATAATGTCCAATTATGGGATAAATTTGGAAAACAAAACTGCACAAATATATTTTAAAATTTCAATCAAACAAAAAAGCGAATAAACTTTTTTTTTTCTAATTTTATCAATCAAACAAGGGAGTTAAAATTTGATCCACATCTCATTTTTTTTTCTACCATGCAATCCATAAATCATAATCACTCACGTATTTGATAAAGAATATGAAATTATTATTAATGTTGGATACATCAAATAGTCATATACTATTTAGAAGTTGAATTTTATCACAGTTAAATTTTTTTTTCTATAATTATTTGAAACGTTTTTAAAAACAAAATAAATTTTAAAAACAGACAATATTTCATTGGATTAACTTTAATTATTGTTAATGAATTTAAGACAATTAAATATTATTAAAGTTGCTGATATAATTATTTTTTTCACTTAGTATTTTGTGTTGTTTTAAGAATGTTTTCAAATAAATAAATAGCAAGAATAGAAATATAGTAGTCACATATTCGAAAAGGATAATGATACTTTAACATCATTATTTGACAACATTTTGACATAGGCCAAGTGTGATTCTCCTATTGGTCCATGTGGATAATGTTTTAAAAAATTGAAAATGAGGGGGAAATTGAAGGGCCGTAGGGTTTTTTTTTCGCAAGATTCATTTGGAAGGGTTTGAAAAAAGCGAAGGTGATTTTTGCAAGAGAAATCTAGAGCATCCTCCTCCTTCCCACCTACCCATAAGCGTCTCTCTCCCAACAAGCGTCTCCGCTGTTGTCAGAGTTTGAAGTTCGTTGCAGTGTTGTCATTGACCTCAACATTGTACCCTCCTCTCTCTTACCCACCCATAAGCGTCCCTCTTCCCACAAGCATCCCCGTTGTTGTTGTAGTTTGAAGTTCGTCGGAGTGTCGTTCTTGACCGTAACGTTGTACGCGCTAGTATTTGGAACCAACAAACCCCAAAACTGCCATTGGAAGTGGTTTTTGAAGCTTGCCTCGGTTCCTTTCGGTAATGCATTGTTTGTGTTTGGTGGGTTTAAGTTCTTTAAAGTTTTTTTTGGGCATTTAGACGTTGTTGTGTTATTTGGGTGTTTATCATGGTATCGTTAAGTGTGATTCGGAGTTTTGTTGAACATTTTGTGGTTGATGTGGTTTTTGGGTGGAAAGTTTGAATTTTTGGGGTTTGTAGTTGTTGTTGGGTTATTTTGACTTAGGTTTTGTATTATGCTTGGCTTGACAGTGATGGATTGCAGTAAAGAAGAAGCTCATCACAATGTAAGTAATTGTCATGCATTGAAACTATATTAGTTTCTTTGAAAAATGTTGGTTAATGGTTGTTTATGTTGAAAATAATTTTTAGTTTCGATTATGGTCGTGGTGTGACACCAAAGTCATAACTGAGATTAATGGTATACTAAGTGAAAATGATCGGACATGTATCGGTGAGACTCCATTCAAGTGGTGTCTTCATATGTCTTCATATTGGTGAGAGTAACCATCTAGGAAATGTAAATAGAAGGTTGATCTTGAAACATTATCTACAACTAGAAAAGAGGTCTAAAAATGAGTTAGTAGTCCTTGGAAAGCTCTTTTAGTCTATGTTCCAACAAAACAAGAATCATCTCATTTAGAGTTCGGTAGAGAGAGTTATGAGAAAAATAGTCAGCAAAGGTGAAAGCTGAAAACACATGAACATGATTAAAATGTAGATTTTAATAATTTTACTGTAGCTAGTGTTGTTGTCCCAAAATTAGGAATTAGCAGTCATTGAAAAAAATTGAGTCTATTTTCTAATCAAAAAAGAATCATCCTATCACTATAAGAAAAATGAGAATTACCTAGTGATATTTACATACAAATTTTGATCCGTATGTAACACATGTATTACATACGGATTTTACATACAAATTATGAAAAAGAACTTATATACGGATTTTACATACAGATTTTATCTATCGATATTTCTGTATTTAAAATTTGTATGTAATGTTGGCGTGTTTAGGCAGAAACTTTACTTAAGGATATAATCCGTATGTAAGCATTTAAAATCTGTATGTAATCCAGAAATACATTACCTACCGATATTACATACAAAATTTTAAAATCAATTATTAAAAAATAATAAAAAATAAAACAAAAAATGTAGGTTTTCGTTGTTTTGTACCTAGACGTTTTCATTTGCCTCAGTGGTTATAAAACCCAAGGGTTTTAGGAAGAAGAGTGAGGAGTGTGACAACGACACCATCCACCTCTACGACCTTTCCACTGTCTCCTCCCTCGATTCCCTCTACCAACCCTCTGCCACTATCACCACCCTCTCCTTCTACGCCCCTCCCAACCTCCCCTTCCCTCGCAACCTCATCTTCGTTGATGTCGCTAGCTCTCTCACCATTTTTAACGCGTACAATAAACACCCAAATAACACAACAACCCCTAAATGACCAAAAAAATTTAAAGACCTTAAACCCACCGAATACAAACAATGCATTCCCGAAAGAAACGAAGGCAAGCTTCAAAAGCACCTCCAATGGCGGTTTCGGGATTCGTTGTTTCCAAAGGGCGAAACGGCGACGCGTACAACATTGCGTTCAACGACGACACTCCGGCGAACTTCAAACCTCGACAACGACAGGGGTGCTTGTGGGAAGAGGGACGCTTGTGGGTGGGTGGGAGGAACAAGGGTACAACATTGCGGTCAACAGCGGCACTCCGGCGAACATCAAAACTTTGACAACGGTGGGGACACTACTAAGTTAAGGGACACCTTCTCTTTTTTCAAACCCCTCTAGTTGAATTTCGCAAAAACAAAACTCTACATCTCTTCGATTTCCACCTTGTACCGTATAGAGTATGGGCTAAACGGTTACCATCTAGGACCGTTCGGTGCAGACGCTACACCAACTAAGTTCAACCAGCTTAAATGATGTTGGGTCATAATTGGGCCAGCATTTAAATCATTATTGGGCCAATAGTCCAGCAGACGGTTAAAATAACCAAAGATATTTGATTAGAGATATTGATAAAGCTGTTGATGAATAGCTAACCGAATCTTCAGGTAAGTTTGTTATTATTTCATTTATGAAGCACTCATAAATACAATGATAGGGCCAAAAGTCAGGTACGTTCCACTTACGTTCTATTCACTCTCTACTACGTATAAATATTCAACATTGAGAACAATTCACTAGATATTCTATTGTGAGCAGAAGCTCCCCAAACACACGCCTAACTCGAGCGTCGAAGCGCCTTTTGCGGGTACCTCCCCCTCCGGCCCAAGGCGATAACCGAATAGCCAGGAATACAGCCGATCGGAGCTAGGTGATAACCGAGCAGTCATATTGAAGACAAGTGGTCGAGAAGGAAAGCGAGTAGTTCAGAAAGGTGACCCAAGCGTTCGGAAGCAAACAGAGCCACGTCAGAAAGGTTAGCGTCTCAGTCCCACAAAATCCCTACTGAAACATTTTGGTGCCCACCGTGGGGCCGAGCAGCATCCCTCAATAACCGCAAGGAACTAGACAAGGACGCAGTCTCAACATCATCATGTCGACAAGGCCCCTACATATTGATCCCGATTGAAGAAACTCTCACCATCAACGTCAGCAAGCTTTTACGCCTTTACTGATAAATATCTTGATATAACCATCTTAAATTCATTTTATATTATATGATTTAATTTATACTTCTAAACCATTTGGAATATTCATGTTATCCATCTCAACATATAAAAGCATCCTCTATGCTTGATGCATCACCTACGAAAAGACTAACCAACAACATAAAAATACCTCCAGCACCTGCCTGCATTCAACTTTGTTAAAAAATACATATATTTTTTATAATTATTCTTCCTTGCTGAATGATTTAATTTAAATATCTTAATCCAATATTATAATATTATTCAAGACTTATCCAAGGTCCAATGACACACTCACTACTTAGCCAAATTTGGCATCAAGTGTTCAACCATTCAAATATTAGGCCATTCGGTCTCACAACTATTCAGTCATTCGGCCTCACAAGTATTCGGTCCTTTGGCCTCAATTGCTCGGCCTTACAAGGCCTCAGATACTTTAGCCAACTATGGTATCAAGACTTCGACTATTCAACCATTCGGCCATTCGACCTCACAATGCAGATGATAGGATCATGCCCACGAATTACTTGGCAAATCGAGCACTTACCGTTCGAGCCACCTCACAAAACCCAGGCATGTTATCTGAAAAAATCCTAGTCCAAACCGAGCGGTGATAAAAGTTCACAACAAACTTTCACTCTCGTAAACAAAACCCAAGGACGTTATCCGAAAAACTCCTGGTCCAAACCGAGCGGTGATAAAAGTTCTCAACAAACTGTCACTCTCATAAACAAAACCCATGGACGTTATCCAACAAAATCCTGGTCCAAACCGAGCGGTGATAAAAGTTCTCAACGAACTGTCGCTCTCGTAAACAAAACCCAGGGACGTTATCCAAAAAACTCCTAGTCAAAACCGACTGGTGATAAAATTTCTCAACGAACTGTCACTCTCGTAAACAAATCCAAGAACGTTGTTCAGAAAACTTCTGGTCCAAATCGAGCGCTGATAAAAGTTCTCAACGAACTATCACTCTCGTAAACAAACCCAGGGACGTTATCTGAAAAACTTCCGGTCCAAACTGAGCGGTGATAAAAGTTCTAATTGAGCTGTCACTCTCGTAAACAAACCCAGGGACATTATCCGAAAAACTCCTGGTCCAAATCGAGCGGTGATAAAAGTTCTCAACGAACTGTCATTCTCGTAAACAAACCAAGGGATGTTCTCCGAGAACCCCTTTGTCTTAAACCGAGCAGTGAAGAACGTTCTCCCTAAACTCTCACTCTCGTCTTGAACCGAATGGTCGAAGGTAGTAGACCATTGCACCTCACAAGTACTCGGCCATTCAACCTCAAAGGTATTCAGCCATTCTGCCTTATAAGTATTCGGTCATTTGAACTCAAAAGTATTCAACCAGTCAGCCTCAAAAGTATTCAACCAGTTGGCTTCATAGTGCAAGATCCTGCACATAAAAATCGTGCAGCCTTGGGAAAAAGGGTCCAAAGAAAATTCTAAAGTCTGTCGTTCAGCCCAAAGAAGAAGCGACTACTTAAAGCACATTGAAAGCAAGCTCCTAAATACAAGGAGAACAACCTCTCTCAAACTTATAAGTCTTATAGTTAACCTTGGTTATAGCCAATCGGTTAACTCGGACTTGGGGGGCATATGTACCGTATAGAGTATGGGTCGAACGGTTACCATCCAGGACCGTTCGGTCCAAACGCTACACCAACTAAGTTCAACCAGCTTAAATGATGTTGGGTCATAATTGGGCCAACGTTTAAATCATTATTGGGCCAAAGGTCTAGCAGACGATTAAAATAACCAAAGATATCTGATTAAAGATATTGATAAAGCTATTGATGAATAACTAACTAAATCTTCACGTAAGTTTGTTATTATTTTGTCTATGAAGCACTCATAAATACAATGACAGGGCCAAAAGCCTACTTACATTCTATTCACTCTCCATTACGTCTAAATATTCAACAATGAGAACAATTCATTGGATATTCTATTGTGAGTAGAAGCTCCTTGAGCGTCGGAGCGTCTTTTGCAAGTATCTCCCTCTCCGGTCCAATGCGATAACCGAACAGCCAGAAATACTGTCGATCGGAGCTAGGTGACAACCGAGCGATCATATTGAAGACAAGCGGTCAAGACGGATAGCGAGCGATTCAGAAAGGTGACTGATACGACTGTCGCGGTCATACAAATTTGATGTGCATAAATTAATGCAGTATAGACTAGGATTTGACTCCTAGGTCGTCTCTCAAGGACCAATATTTGTCGGTTTAGTCTCAGATTTAACACGAAGTGGGGGGGGTTTCTGGATGTTTTGTGCGGTAAAATAAAATTGGAAATTGGAAATAAAACAACAGAAAAATTAAAATAAATTAAAACTGGGATTTAAACACAACTAAATTTAAAACGATGAAATAAAATTTAACCACGGTAAAAACTAAACGGTAAAAGATGGTAAAAAAAAAACTGAACGGTAAAATTAAACGCATAAATAAAAACATCAGTGAAAATACGTTGATAGAAAATAAACCGTAAAAATGACGTTGAAAATAAACTGAACGGTAAAAAGCAATGACTGAATTTAACAGTACAGAAAATACTGAACGATAAATTTAACAGATAAAAACATTTAACTGAAAATGGAATTCATCACTTAAATTAAAATTCTTGAACAATACAACTCAAAATGAAACAAGCAAACTGGTGCCACACTTCTACTGCTTTAGAAAATAAAACATTAGCACTGTTTAAAATGAAAAATGCAGAGGGAGAGGAAGAGGCGAGAGCCTCCTCCCAGACTGTGAGTGTTTTCCTAATTCTAATCTAAATTCCCCTCTCTCTGCTGCTTGCTGTCCTTCTTTTATATTGCCAAATATTTTGTCTTACTCTCCACTCCTTCCTTCCATAGCCAAAATAAGCAAAGGCCCTCGAATTTTGGTATTTTCTGCTTCCCCATTTTACGGATGTTTATCAAATTGGTGGTGCACACACGACAAGATGCTGTTATGCCCGTGAGCTTCACTGCTTCCACATTCCAGCTCACCCGTGAGTGCTTTTCTTCCAACCAATTAATCTCTCAGCTCAACCGTGCACCATTCCCACAGCTTCGTAACATGTGCTCCTTCCTCAGCTGGACCAATTTGTGATCTTCACCTCTCTTCCCAGCTGGACCGTGATGTTCTTCTTCCAGCTGCTCCAGCAAGAATTTAACTCTTCTCCATTCTAAGACACCAACCGTAGCCTCCTCATCTCCCTTCTCACATCCGTAGCAACTCCTTCAATCAAGGCCGTGGAGCACCTTGCTGCTGTCAAACCATTTTAAGAAAACAAACTAAGCACTCCACTCACGGTGCTTGCTGGTCCTTTCTTTCAAAGTGTATAAAGACCCTCTTCTAAAATAGCACATATTATTATTCAAGAGATGTAAAAACCGTGAGCTTTTGCTTGGTCCCTCCATTACCATTTACAAAGATTCTTTGGCTGGTTAAGGCCGTGTGCTTTCATGGAGTGGTGGCTCCCATTTTTATGCTTGCCAAAAGAATTGTCCACCACATGCTAAGCCATTTAAAAAAAAAAGAACAATGCACTTCTTTTTCCCATGTGGGCCGTGTATCACTTCTCTTTCATTCATTTTGCTGCAACTTTCTCCCATATGGCCGTGACTTCTTAAGGGATGTGGTCCCCTCCTTTAATTCCAATTGTTTTGTTCTCTTGTGTTGACCATCTACGTTGCCGTGGCATTTACTCAGAATGTGGCTTCTTCCAAAATAAAAAGTACTATTGTTATCTTCTAAAAGAGTTATAAAACCGTGAGCTCCATTTCAAAGTGGCCCCTAAATTTGATTCCTCATTGCAGATGTTGTATGGTGTGTATGGTTTGCATGTTGGCCATTTTGCTTCTACAAATTCAGAAATGAAGGACTTGCTTAAGAGTTTTGGGAGGTCTTAGCATCATCTAATGATCAATTCTAGCCACCATAATTACTAAACAACAAGCAAACAATGCAAACAGATTAGAAATCACTCAAACATTAATCACTGGACTGACATAGGAGAGTAAAATAAATACTGGGAACAACACAAAACGAATTTGAACAAAGTAAAAACTATACATGAAAATAGACATCCATACGAAAATATGAAAAAAAACCGCATGCAAAACGGATAAGAATTAAACTCAAACGAAGACACACAAGTTGACACAACATTCACGTAGTACTAGGCTGACATAGGAGAGTAAACAAATTACTGGGAACAGTACAGAACGCATTTGAACAAAGTAAAAGTTATACATGAAACTAGACATCTAGACGAAACTATGAAAAAAAATTGAATGGAAAACGGATACGAATTGAATTCGAACGAGGACAAACAAGTTGACACAAAATTCACACAGCAACCAGCGAAAATTGAAGTGGCTGAAATACATTGGGCTCATTTGTCATTTCTCATTTAGCCTTCAAATGTCCCAAAAAGATATCCAAAATTTTCCCATAATTAATAATGCAAAATAATAAGCTCAGATAATTCAAATTAGTTAAAATAAGAATTTCTGATCGAATTAAGCACAATTAGGAAAAATAGGAAAATAACGGACGATTAAGCACAATTCCCTGATTAATTCTAGTACAATAAACTAAGTGAAGTGAAGAAAATATTGACTCATCAAAATAGACCACACTTAGTCTTTTGCACTCCTGGGCAAAATCAAGACGCAAATCAGGGAATACGACATCAAAGGACTGACATAGATGCAACATACAGAAAATAAAAACTCGCAAGAAAATAAACAAAATTTACAAAGTTCTCAAGAATTCTAGAGGGATAAGAGAAGTAGAAATTATCCAACACAAATCAAATAAAGCAGATACTTATAGAAATCTTCCAAGCAATTCAATACACGGAAAAATAATCAATCAGCTTAAGAGGTGATTTAAAAATAACATAACCTCACAGATGCACTACAGTGTTTCTCTCAAGTGTCTAGGGTAAACATTTCAACTCAATGCACTCAAGAAAACAAACACAATCAGATTTGGCAAGCTTCTAATTATCAATACTTAAAACATATGCATGTTTAGATCAAAAGGTCTTTACTGGGTTGTAATGGGGCCAAGGACAGGGGAGGATAAATATGGATAAGTAGCTATAGCTCAAAAGAAATAGAGGTGCACTAGGAAAAAAATGTAAACACAGTGAAATCTCACCCAAACCTCTAATTCAATCCTCTTCTCGACTCCATTATTCATAAAATTATTTTTCAATTTTCTCTTTTTCTCATCAAATATTTTTATTTTTTTTTTCATCCTGTTTTTTTTTTTTTTTTTTTTTTTCACAACAGGATATAAATTATCATTTCAAAACATGATGAGGAACCAACTAGCCAATTCATCAGAATTCCCAAGGAGACCACACTTATTCTCAAAACACTTCTATAGCTCCAAACTTTCCTAAGTTTAAGGTAATCATTTGTTTTTCACTTAGGATCAGTGTATGAGCTTCAACACACAGAAATATATACAGCATAGGCTCAAAGGGGTTATCAAAGGATAATAACAAGGTAGGCTTATTTGGCTAAAGAGGCTCAAGAATAAAATTGCCTTTATCACTTCCAAAAATGCATATAAATCAAGTATATCAAAAAGAATCAAGCCAAGGCATATGTGCAAGCAATCAAGAGACATATCACACACAAGAAAGAAAATAAAGTGGCTCAAATCTCACACAGGGTATTCGTCACAATCAAATCAACCTCTCAAACATTATAATCATCTTCCAAGCAGAGAAAAGCAAGGATTTCAAACCATAAGTATTAATCAAGTGAAGGAAAAATCTACAACTTAGACATCATCCAGAAATCAAGAGAAAAATGTAAAATTTATTGCACTCAAGACACACTAAAACAACTTAAAACAGAAAAAATTTAACACTTAAAAACAAAAAATTTAACACACAAAATAAATACTAACAAAACTAACAGAAAAATCAGAATTTCTCCCAGTAGACCACACTTAAATCACACAATGTCCTCAGTGTGTCACAATCATCAGATTATCAATTTCAGAGCAGCCAAAAAATATAGACAAGTGCAATAAAAAGTTAGGAAAAATGGGAAGAAATTTTTCAGTAACATCCATCAGCAGATGTCTAAAACACCTAGCACCCATCAGTAGATGCTAATAAATTTTTTTTATTATTTATTTTTTATTTTTTATTTTTTTTTTATTTTATTTTTTATTTTTTATTTTTTATTTTTTTTTTTTTTTTGAAAAAGGAGACCGGTACTGTGACAACAGTCTCGGTGGCAAAGACCGGAACTGTTGCTACAGTGGAAAGCAATTCTGCTATAAAAGGCTGCTCCTCCGCGTCCAGCGCCATTTCTGAACGCTCAATCTCTCTCTACTCCTCTGCTCTCTCTCTCTGCTCTCTCAACTCTCTGCTCTCTCTCGACTCTCTGCTCTCTCAACTCTCTCGAGCGTCTGGATCTCTGCAGGGAGCCTCTCCTCTGAGCATCTGGAGCTGTGTGGAACCTCTGCCACCGTGCCATCTGAAGAGTCTGAGATCTGCGAGGAGCTTCTCTGCCAGCCTACTACTCCAGGTAAGTCCTTTGCTCCTGGATCTGCCTTTCTTTCCGTTTTTTCTGCTCTCTCTCTCTCTGTATTACCTTTATTTTTCATCTCTGCCCTGCTCTCCCTTTACTGCTTTCCATCTTTATTTTCAGCTTTCTGCTCTTTATTTTTCACCTGCTAAACACTTAAAACACATAAAACACAATTGTCTTAAAACTTAAGGGGTATATCGGCTGGAAACCAGACGTTAATCTCCCTTCGTTTGAAGGTATGGCAGAGACAATCGGGTAGAACAACGCCACGTACCCCACTTAAAACTAAAACACAGAAACTGAATATACAAGAACAATATGGACAAGGACACTGGACGTAGATCCGTTTAGGACCCTTTGCAAGGACCGTGAAACAGATCTGAGACCAGACACAAAAACAATCAAAGACAGACAGGACAAAATAAATTTAACGGAAAACAAGAACAAATAAAGAAAACACAGAACTAATCTAAAAATTTTTTATGCTTCTCTTTTTTTAGTTCTTTTTATTATTTTTTTATGTTTATTTTTTTCTTTTTTTATGTTTTTGTTCTTTTTATTTTTATATTTATTTTTTTATTTATGTATTTGTATATTACGAGAGGAAGGATGAGTGAAACGGAATCAGAGAGATATACCAGTCAACGGTGGCGTCCTACCGACGATCAAATCCAGATGATGACCAAAATATTCAACTATGGGGTCACACACCCAAGCCGAGCGCAAGTCGTCGAGATCGCGTCTCGACTAAGGGCTTTCGGCGAAGCCACTGAATACAACGTACACTGCTGGTTCAATAACCACGGCAATCGGGTCAAGCACTGGCAAGCGGAGATAGACCCCACTGGCACTCTCTTTTCACAACTGCCGCTGTACATGTACGGTAAGACCTCTGATCACACCTCCATTTTTATTGAAAATTTTCACTTCCTCTTCTATAATTAACACAAGTTATTTATTTTTTTTTTATTATTTTTTTATTATTTTTTTTTTTTTATTATTTTTTTTTTTTTTATTTTTTTTTTTTGTTTGAAAGAAAAAAACTGGGTGATAATGAGGGCACCGAGGCTGCTGAATTTGTTTCCAGTTCCGATCATCATCGATGACGACAGAAATGAACGAGAAATTCCTCCACCAAAGCCTCCGCTCGCATTCCGAACCAGAGCTCCCTCAACGGAGCTCTCTCTTAGACCACCACAACCAGCTCGAGAGTTCTTTCAGTTTTGATGTTTTATGTTTTTTTTTTTTTTTTTTTTTTTTATGTTTTTATTGGCCGAGTGTGGCCAGAATATGGGCTGTAATATGAACACTTATATTTTTGTTGTTTTTATTTTTATGATGTTTTTTTTTTTGTTTTTTTTTTGGTTTGTAATATTAACGATCAGAAATGATCGAACAACGAACATCTTTATTATGTTTTTGTTTTTATTTTTATTATTATCAGTGTAAGACAGACTGTTTTCGGTGTATTTGGTATTTTCAATAAAAGTACTCAGATAGTTTTAGCTCAAATTACACCTCTCTGCCCTTACATGTTAATTATGCACTATGTTGATTTTTTATTATTATTTTTTTTCAAAAACTAAATAAATAAAAACAGAACACATATTAACGAAACAAAAGACCTAATACCGAACACAAAATATCAAAGCAGAAAGAACACAAATGTCAAAAACAGCAGACAAAACATATATTTACAAAACATACATTAACAAAATAACATACTTGAAACACAACACAAATTTTTATTTTTATTTTTATTTTTTCTTTTTAGTACAAACACTAAAAATCACGAAGCAAATAAAACACAGAACACTTTTTTTTTTTAAATTGTTTTTTTTTTTTTTTTTTTTTTTAAATAATAATAATAATTCGAAAACTAAAAAGAAAAGGAAAAACAAACTTAAAACAAAAATCAGAATCTCCCCCAAGACCACACTTAAACTACACTGTCCTAAACGTGCTCTAAGCATAAGATCATCAGTTAAAACACTGAACAGATAAAGGACAAATGCAATAAAAGTAGGAAAACGGGGAAGAAAGAAAAAGAAAACTCCCCTGGTCAGGGTGGCAGTTGCCAATTTTGGACTTGTAGGGAGAGGTTTTCCACTTCATGATCCAGCACAGAAGTTTTGAGGAGGAACTGCTTCATCCTCCAGATTTGATCAAGCAGTGAAATGTCTTCCACGGCTGGATCCAAACAATTATTGTTGATGACTAGATTCAATAGGTGCCTGTTGATGTTGAAATCGTTCTGGGTGCTTGCACCTCTGTCCTCAATTGTGGGTGTCTGCTCATCAAATTTATACGTACCTCCTGCAGTATGGTTAGTGCAAATTGGTTCCACAGAAATGTCATGCAGAGGTATAACACCCAATCCCAATTCATCATACTGAGCCTTAGATACAACCTCATAACATGAATCAGTTTGAAATGTAGAAACAATATCTATAACAGGTTCAGATTCATGTTCAGTGCATGGAGAACAAATATTTGAATGTGATAGTAAAAAGCGGTCCTCATCATGCACAGAGGAAAAATTAAAATCAGACTCAGCAAGAATATAGTCATTAGCATACCTCTCAACAACATAGTCATCAATATAATCAAATTGAGGTATGCTTACCTCCTCTTCCTTGAAGATTTCAAGAGTGTGGGAAGGTGAAGGTGGTCTACCTGGTTCAGGATTACTGCTTACTTCTGCCGGGTCCCCAAAATTTTCATCAGTCTCCTCAGGTGCAAGAGTGGCCATCTGCCTAATCTGATCACTCAGATTCTGTATGGCAGCTTGAGTTTCCTGCTGGAACTCCATGCTCTCTTGCTTGAACTGCATGTTCCCTTTCTGAAACTGAATGTTCTGCATTGTCATCTGCTCTAGTAACTCCTTTAATGTAGGTTCAGAAGTAGAAGGCTGAGGAGTTATTTGAATAGGAGCATCATACTGCTGACTCTGATATTGCTGAACTGGTGGAACCGGCTCCCAAAGGGAGCTCTCAGAAGTTTGAGGATGAGACATATTGTTCTCATCATAGAAATCAGCAGAATTAAAATCACAGTAATATCCAGAATGATAGTCATAGCTAGAGGCATCGACAGAATAAGCAGAATTCACGTAATCAAAATTGGTAGACATGGACAAATAAAAAGTAAAAACTAAAAACTAAAAATTACGAATCAGATAAAACAAAACACATTTATACATGCTACAAGCACACACAAGACAGAACATCAATAGTAAAAATTTTTAATTAAATTTTTTTTTTTTAATTTTAAATTTTTTTTTTTTAATAACAACTAAATACAGAACATAGCACAATTAAACACATATATACACAATATATATTAACACAGTAAAAATCTAAAACAAAAACCTGGATCTGAAGTGACAACGCCGCCAAAATTTGTTGAAGGTGTCGTTGTCTCCTACAAAAATACAACAGACAGAACACACAAAACAAACATATTAACAGAACAAAACTTTACACAACAAAAATCTAAAACCAAACCTCCATTGATTGGTCCCCGGCAACGGCGCCATTTTTTGATACGACTGTCGCGGTCATACAAATTTGATGTGCATAAATTAATGCAGTATAGACTAGGATTTGACTCCTAGGTCGTCTCTCAAGGACCAATATTTGTCGGTTTAGTCTCAGATTTAACACGAAGTGGGGGGGGTTTCTGGATGTTTTGTGCGGTAAAATAAAATTGGAAATTGGAAATAAAACAACAGAAAAATTAAAATAAATTAAAACTGGGATTTAAACACAACTAAATTTAAAACGATGAAATAAAATTTAACCACGGTAAAAGATGGTAAAAAAAAAACTGAACGGTAAAATTAAACGCATAAATAAAAACATCAGTGAAAATACGTTGATAGAAAATAAACCGTAAAAATGACGTTGAAAATAAACTGAACGGTAAAAAGCAATGACTGAATTTAACAGTACAGAAAATACTGAACGATAAATTTAACAGATAAAAACATTTAACTGAAAATGGAATTCATCACTTAAATTAAAATTCTTGAACAATACAACTCAAAATGAAACAAGCAAACTGGTGCCACACTTCTACTGCTTTAGAAAATAAAACATTAGCACTGTTTAAAATGAAAAATGCAGAGGGAGAGGAAGAGGCGAGAGCCTCCTCCCAGACTGTGAGTGTTTTCCTAATTCTAATCTAAATTCCCCTCTCTCTGTTGCTTGCTGTCCTTCTTTTATATTGCCAAATATTTTGTCTTACTCTCCACTCCTTCCTTCCATAGCCAAAATAAGCAAAGGCCCTCGAATTTTGGTATTTTCTGCTTCCCCATTTTACGGATGTTTATCAAATTGGTGGTGCACACACGACAAGATGCTGTTATGCCCGTGAGCTTCACTGCTTCCACATTCCAGCTCACCCGTGAGTGCTTTTCTTCCAACCAATTAATCTCTCAGCTCAACCGTGCACCATTCCCACAGCTTCGTAACATGTGCTCCTTCCTCAGCTGGACCAATTTGTGATCTTCACCTCTCTTCCCAGCTGGACCGTGATGTTCTTCTTCCAGCTGCTCCAGCAAGAATTTAACTCTTCTCCATTCTAAGACACCAACCGTAGCCTCCTCATCTCCCTTCTCACATCCGTAGCAACTCCTTCAATCAAGGCCGTGGAGCACCTTGCTGCTGTCAAACCATTTTAAGAAAACAAACTAAGCACTCCACTCACGGTGCTTGCTGGTCCTTTCTTTCAAAGTGTATAAAGACCCTCTTCTAAAATAGCACATATTATTATTCAAGAGATGTAAAAACCGTGAGCTTTTGCTTGGTCCCTCCATTACCATTTACAAAGATTCTTTGGCTGGTTAAGGCCGTGTGCTTTCATGGAGTGGTGGCTCCCATTTTTATGCTTGCCAAAAGAATTGTCCACCACATGCTAAGCCATTTAAAAAAAAAAGAACAATGCACTTCTTTTTCCCATGTGGGCCGTGTATCACTTCTCTTTCATTCATTTTGCTGCAACTTTCTCCCATATGGCCGTGACTTCTTAAGGGATGTGGTCCCCTCCTTTAATTCCAATTGTTTTGTTCTCTTGTGTTGACCATCTACGTTGCCGTGGCATTTACTCAGAATGTGGCTTCTTCCAAAATAAAAAGTACTATTGTTATCTTCTAAAAGAGTTATAAAACCGTGAGCTCCATTTCAAAGTGGCCCCTAAATTTGATTCCTCATTGCAGATGTTGTATGGTGTGTATGGTTTGCATGTTGGCCATTTTGCTTCTACAAATTCAGAAATGAAGGACTTGCTTAAGAGTTTTGGGAGGTCTTAGCATCATCTAATGATCAATTCTAGCCACCATAATTACTAAACAACAAGCAAACAATGCAAACAGATTAGAAATCACTCAAACATTAATCACTGGACTGACATAGGAGAGTAAAATAAATACTGGGAACAACACAAAACGAATTTGAACAAAGTAAAAACTATACATGAAAATAGACATCCATACGAAAATATGAAAAAAAACCGCATGCAAAACGGATAAGAATTAAACTCAAACGAAGACACACAAGTTGACACAACATTCACGTAGTACTAGGCTGACATAGGAGAGTAAACAAATTACTGGGAACAGTACAGAACGCATTTGAACAAAGTAAAAGTTATACATGAAACTAGACATCTAGACGAAACTATGAAAAAAAATTGAATGGAAAACGGATACGAATTGAATTCGAACGAGGACAAACAAGTTGACACAAAATTCACACAGCAACCAGCGAAAATTGAAGTGGCTGAAATACATTGGGCTCATTTGTCATTTCTCATTTAGCCTTCAAATGTCCCAAAAAGATATCCAAAATTTTCCCATAATTAATAATGCAAAATAATAAGCTCAGATAATTCAAATTAGTTAAAATAAGAATTTCTGATCGAATTAAGCACAATTAGGAAAAATAGGAAAATAACGGACGATTAAGCACAATTCCCTGATTAATTCTAGTACAATAAACTAAGTGAAGTGAAGAAAATATTGACTCATCAGTGACCCAAGCATTCAGAAGCAAACAGAGCCACATCAGAAAAGTTAGCATCTCGATCCCACAAAATCCCTACTCAAACATAGCTTATTTTCAATTTTTTAAAACATTAGGCACAAATAAATGTCAAAATATTATGAAATAATAGTGTCAAATAATCATTATCGATTAGAAAAATGATAAGAAAGGTATTTCATAGGAGTGGTCCTAGGAGAGAAGCACCATTCATTGGACCGTCTCAAAATTATAGAAGCCAAAGTTTTCAGTCTCTGGTAAAGGGGTTGGTGGCTTTCTTGATTTATCATTTATTGATAATATTGGGTAAACAAAAACTTATATATATATATATATATATATATATATATATATATATATATATATATATATATGAGGTAGTCTTAGCTGAATATTTTTACTAATTCTTGATAAATGTCTAATTACAAGATTTTTCTATGCAGCTAATAAAATTATAAGGTAATGAATAATTACCTACAATATCACACTAGGTATTGGTGCAAGAATTCTAAATTGAAAATACAAGAAGAGTAAAAGAAAAATATCACCTGTTTTATAATTGATTTTACAATGAGAAACCCGCTATTTGAACATTCTCCCTCAGATATGAATCTTTTGATAAAATTAAAATTGACTTTTATAACATTTCAATCTGAGATATATATCAATTTTATACTTTCTAGTTTGACAATGAGAAAGAGAGTTCTTTTATAGAGGTTTTATTGTACCAAACAATTATAATCGATTAAATTTTTCATTTCAAAATCAATAAACTATTTTAGTTATATATTAATCAATTATCACTTAATCTAATCAATTATTTGAAGTTCTAAGATATGTTTGAAATATTCTTTTCATCTAATCGATTAAGAGTAGAAGTGATTAACTTCAGTTTTACTTAGTAGATTATTTTTGAATCTAATAGATTATTTATATCTATAAGTTTGTTTTTACAAAAATATAATTGATTATATTTTATCCTAATAGATTATATTGTAACCATTTTGAAAACACAAATATTGATTTATCATAGTTGATTATGTATTAAATTAAATCAATTATTTTGTTTTTGAAAACATTTTGTCTTTTCATAAACACTTTGAGAGATAGTTCAAACTTAACGAATATTACACCACTCTTATAAGTATTTGTAGAAATTATTATATAAACTTAAGGTTTTTAAATAATGTCTGGCTTTAAGGTTGATTTTAATAAAAACGAGTTAGGAAGTACTAGTGTTTAGGATAGTTTGGTTTAGTGGTTTCTAATTATTTTGAGCGGTAGAGTTATGAAGAGATTATTTAAATATTTGGACGTACATGGGCGAAGCATAGAAAAAAAATTTATGAGAAAGTTTGATCACAAAAATAAGAAAAAAACTAGCTTCATGGAAAGGTAAACATTTATCTTTTGTTGGTAAAGTAACCCTTATATAAAATCCATATTATCAACCATCTCATTATACTTCCTATCATTTGTACAAATTGCCTCCAAGTGTGGAAAAAACAATTAAAAAAATACAAAGAGATTTCTTAAGAAAAACAATTAAGGAAATACAAAAGGATTTCTTACGAGGTGGGTCGACAAGGAAGGAAAATTGCATGGGTAAAATGAGATTATATTGGTAAAACTAAGGAAGAAGGTGACCTTGTTGAAAAGGATATGAAATTCTTTAATATGACTTTGATGAGAAAAATGGGAGTGGAGATTGGAAATGATAATATGAGATTATAGAAATATATGGGTTTAATACCTATTTTGTTCCCTCAGTTTGTAGGGTGTGTTCAAAGTTTTTTTTCTTTCTCAAAAGTTCACAAACGTCTTATTTTGAAAAAAGGGTTCACATTAGTCTTTTTTTCTTACAACGTTAAAAACACTAACGACCCCTTGGCAAAAACTAAATGACTTGTACACTTATTCATTACGTGACATGTTGAGTTGAAATGACTTGGCAAGGAGTGTGTAAATGTTAAAATTGAAGTAATTAGTTAAAAGCAAAGGGTTAGAGCTGTTGTTGATTTGTCCTGAAGTGAGCAAAGTTGTTCTTACCAAATTTAAAAGCAAAGGGTTAGGGTTGTTGCTGATTCATCCTGAAGTGAGCAAAGTTGTTGTTCCCAAACTTAAAAGTAGAGGGTTAGGGTTAGGAATGACGTCTTCACAAAGTTGTTCTTCTTGTTCGAAGACATGAGGCAAAGGATTTTCGCATTCCTCACATGATGGTAGTTCGAGGGGAGGTGGGACAACCCATATTTACAGGTGCTTCTTGCAATGAAGGAAGATGTTGTTTCGAGGTGTAGAAAACGAATATAGTGGAGTGATACTACGATTTGGGTTTTTGTAGATTATGAGTTTTCTGATTTGGGATTTTAGGATTTTTTTTTTGTGTAGGTTGTATGATTGAGGTTGAATAAAGAAGAAATTAAGGTTGAACAAAGGTAGAAAAATAGTATGGTAGAGAACTGAGGCAGAAAATTTGACACTACAATTGATAAAGAGAGAAGTGGATATTACAACTGAGTTTTGAACTACAGTGGTGCAAATGTAAATTTAGTGACCTGTTAGCCTTTGACTAGACACCAACTATTCTTATTTTCATTTCACAACTATTCTCCTATTGTTTAATGTTTAATCAGAGTTAGGTAATACCAATTTAAAAATTTGTAAATGAAAAATTGTTCATGTTAAAGAACATATTAACAGAGCACGTAACAAAGCACATAACCAACATTTATGGACATTTAAGACAGATATGGATTTTCTGCATTCTCATGGAATTCTTTGGCGGTGTCAAAAGAAAAAAGAATACAAGAAGGAACCGAAAAAATTATAACCCCTTACCATGACACATGCCAATTCTATGAACTATACCTTAAGAGACAAAGGATGTAATGTCATGCAATTTCAAACATTATTTGCTCCTGGAACTGACACGTTGATTTTGACTTGTCTATGAAAAAGTCACGTTGCATGCATCACACTCTTCATGTTCATCATCTCCCTCCACTCCCTTATATAAACCTCCCAATCCTTAACCACTCTCTACCACTACTTCGGTTTCATTTGTTCTGGAATCTCACGAACTTGTTTGTTTATTTCTTCTCAAACTTACATATATTAACGTTTCTTATACTATCATGGCTTCCAGGGTGGATTTTGTTTTGGTGATGGTGGTGATGTTGGTTGCTATGAACTGTAATTGCACCAGTGTTGGCCACATGCCTTCCACCAAAGAGGAAGGTCGTGATTTTGAGGAGGTTAAAGTCAAGACCAGACAAACAGCCAACAAGGCCATGGACACTTGCATCCATTTAAAAAATACATTTAATGACAGTAATTAATGACATTTAAGAAATTGATGTGTGCATGAAGTAATTGCCTAAATAGTTTTAGTTCATAGAATAATCAAAAATACATTTAAAAGTCTAAGGTCTAAACCAAATTAATATAAACTTTTTTATCACTTAAAAAAAAATTCATAAACCTTTAAGAGAAAATAAATGAAATATATATTTTTTATAGAAACAATTTCTAATATTATTTTTTCTTTTATATAGGTTGAATTTTCTCTCATTCTTCAAATCTAACTACTTATCTTAAATGTACAAAATCTTCAAATAATCAGAATTATAATATTATATACCAAAAAATTTTTACACCTGCCACTACAGAGAGTAGAGAGTATTGAATCGAAGAGGAACCAACATAACATACAAGCTTTACAAACCCTAATAACTACATAAGCATGCTCCGTAGCGCTTTTGATGGAAGCGACGAAAAATGAAATAATGCTTTCGACATTTACTATGAATTCACAGTTGAACGTGGTGATGAACTTCACTATTTGCGAGTCCACTGTATTAGGCTGCGACTACACCAGACACTGAATATTTTCACGTCCTTTACTTTTATTCTCAAAATTAACACCTCAAACCTCACTATGTCACGTTATCAATAAATTAATAAATGTACAAGTCATTCAATTATCGCCAGGGAGGCAAATCTATCGTTAGCCTTTTTAACGTCGTAAGCAAACAAGACTAACATGAATCGTTTTTACAAAATATAGGACGTTAGTGAATTTTTGAAAAGAAAGATGACAACTTTGATCACACCTTATAAACCGAGAGATCAAAATAGATATTAAACCAAATATATATTATGCTCTATATCAATCTTGGAGAACTTTTGATAGGATATAATGTAATAGGTTATATTGGGTAATGTGTTAGGAATTAGTTGGGAGGTTTGATTAGTTGGTTGGGGGGGCTTGTATAAGAAGGCAGGGAGCTCTTGTGTGTAGACACTTTTTGATAATCTTATAGATTGAGCTTTGACTCTTTGTGAAGGGGAAACCCTTGGAGGAAAGAGTGCTCTCCTATTCTTTGTGTTCTATACACTCTATACAATAAAGAATATTACTCTTTTGTCTCTTTTCAATTCTGGGTTCCTATCAATTGGTCCGACCTGCCGGATACCCTTAGGAGAGGACGGCTGGATCAAAGGTTGCGAATCAAGAAGTGATCAAGAAAGGGTGGAAGCATGGAAGGAAGAGATAATACCTTAGGGAGGAGGTCCAGCGAACAGAGCAGGGCAGAATTGTTGAAAATGAACCTGGTAGAGTGGAGAAGTAATATGCAACAATTGAGAAGAAATATGCAAGAAAATGCGGCAGGAAACTAGAGAAATCTTGCAAATTCTTGAAGGAAGGATGTGGAACCAGGAAAAGGGATTAAAAGGCAGTCCAGGGTCTGTAAATGGAGATCAAGATTCTGTTAATAGAGGAAAAATAGGAAGGAGAGAGGAATTTCTTCAAGATGTCTTAAAAGGAAAGAAAGAAGCAAAGATAAGTATGGAGGCTGGGCAAGATAGTCTGCTAGACATCAAGAAAGCCAAGAAACCCTCATATGGAATAGAAAGTTCAACCAATAGTAAGAAGAAAAGCGAAACGGAAGCTGCTGTTTTGAGTGTTGATGGTTTGGCAACAATTAGAGGGCAGGATAGAAGAGAAGAAAATATATGTGGAAAGGAAGGCAATGACGAAAAATGTGATGGAGACATTGATGTGACTGCTACTGAGAAAGTTGCAAAAGTTGTTTTTACTGCTGCTGAGAAAGTTGCAAAAACTGTTGTTTTTTCTGCTGCAGAGAAAGTTGAAAAAGTTGTTTTTACTGCTGCTGAGAAAATAGCAAAAGTTGTTGTTTTTACTGCTGCCCAGCAAGTGGAAAAAGATGTTGTTTCTAGGGGAGATAGTGGGGTAGGTTGTGGTGTGTATGTCAAAACAGTGAAGAAGGGTGAAGACAGAGGAAAGAAAGCAGAATATGGTGGGAACAGGGTGACTATGATGGCTGGAAATAAAGTAGAAGATGCCGCTGTTTTGAGGGGAGAAAAATTCATCCAAGAATTCAATAAATGGTTGTCACAAACATATAAAACAACAGAAGACCAATGGCAGAGATATGTCTTTGCAGGGCTGCAAATCAACATTCAGAGAAAACAGTTACTTCAACATGATAATGATGAAGAAATTGGATGGTCAGATCAACAAGTTCTTTCCTTTTTAGCTTCTAGGATGAACAATTCAGGTCAAGGAGAGGGTTCATATAGACCACCACCCAAGCCTCCATACCTTAAAGGGGAGGGCAGTAGCCAGTGGGTTTCCTTCCTATGATGAAGATGAGACATAGGAACAAGCATTACTATACCAACCTTGAGGACAAGGTTGTTTTGCAGCAGGGTGTAATGATAGGATATAATGTAATAGGTTATATTAGGTAATGTGTTAGGAATTAGTTGGGAGGTTTGGTTAGTTGGTTGGGGGGGCCTGTATAAGAAGGCAGGGAGCTCTTGTGTGTAGACACTTTTTGATAATCTTGTAGATTGAGCTTTGGCTCTTTGTGAAGGGGAAACCCTTGGAGGAGAGAGTGTTCTCCTATTCTTTGTGTTCTATACACTCTATACAATAAAGAATATTACTCTTTTGTCTCTTTTCAATTCTGGGTTCCTATCAACTTTTGATGAGGAGAATGACTCAAATCACGAATCATGGTGGTGGAGAGATATTAGGAGAATATGTGAAATAGGACAAATAGATGTTTGGTTCACTAAGAATGTAAAATGGAGTTTAGGTGAAGAGAAGAAAATAAGGTTTTGGAAAGATATCTAGGTTGAGAAAATGTCGCTACAAGATACTATTAAAGACTATATACAAATGCAACCCTAAAGGAAGGTAGTCTAGATGATTTTTGTTTTTAGGATTAAGGAATAATGACAATTGCCTATACTTGGAGAAGAGATTGATTTGAGTGAGAGAAATTTATGGTGACTTAGTTGTCTAAACAATTAGAAAAAATAAACTTACATATAACAAGACACAACGAATGGTATTGGAGATGATGAAACTCAACCATACATAATAAAATCATCCTACTCAAAAATAATGCTCAAGGAGAGTTCAAATATAAGAGTTGTTGAAGACCAAAGCTTTGTCATAACCTCAATTCTTTGCATGGAGAATGCTTACTAATAAAATGGTCTCAATAAACAATTTAAATCACAGGGGAATACATTTGGAAAGTAATACATGCATTCTATTCCACAATATTGATAAGACTATTAGACATATCTATTTTTTACCTGTAAGGTGGTAGCACACATATGGCAAAATTGTGAAAATTGGATAGGAAAGTGACTATAGCACAAAGCATTTGAATCACTAATAACTTGTTCTCAAGGTTTTTTTAAAGTAGGAAAAAACAAAAGGAAAATTAAAGTACAATACAATACGCAGAGAATACGATTTTTTTTTTAGAAACCCAACATGAAGAATGTGGAAGTCATTCTGTATAATTTGCTTTAAGCTATTCTCTTAGGTCAAAGTTAAATTTTTACAATAGTTAAAATTCTCTACCTGGAAGATTTCCAAGATACCCCATTAAGTATTTTACGCTACGCTACCAATTGAAACAAATTCAAGAAGGGTGTGGAGTTAACAACCATTATCCACAAATTTTAGAAAAAAAATGTTTAAGACAAATATATTTATAATTCTATAAATAAAAGATGTATTTAAGACAAATTATAAAAGATATATATAATGATTTTTGTTTTCTAAGAAAAAAATAGAACACCATGTGAGGGGTACCTAACTAACCAAGTTTCACTTTAATATTATTAATTGAGCGTACACTTGCCCACCTCAATTTGTTCTTTTGTTTTTAATTAATGAATCGTTATTGGTTGAATAAGACAAAAGTAATATAGAAAAAAAACAGTTTTATCCACTCTTTTTACTCTTCTCAAATTTTAATATAAAATAAATGAAATAAAGATTAACTTTGGTGGTATCAATTATATTTGTAAGAATAATAGTAATTTGATAATATTTTTGATAATATTTTAACATTATTGTTATTATATAATTAGTTTATTATAATATTTATGATTATTATTATTAATTATGAATAATTTTATATCAATCATAAAATCACATATAAACAATATTAAATATTATAAAAAAAATATTGTCAAATTATCTCTGTCCTATAATTAATAGTATATTTTCTTTTCTTTTCTCTTATTACAACTACAGTGATGTTTTCTTCAACTTCAAAGAGATACGATAGATAATTGATTGACGGTGTTACATAGGAACTTCACCGTTACACATAAGGAAAAAAAGAAAGAAAGATGGGTCCAATGATGAAAAGAGTGAGTCTGAGACACCAATTAAGTAGCGATTGTGACGTGTTGTCTGGTGTGATGCATTGGTTATGGAGTGGGAATAGACAGTGACACATAAGGGCAACTTGTGTAGGACCCATTATCCCTAATGAAGGGTCACAATCTTAGACTGTGACACGTGTACCAATATTGTACAACTTGACCATGACAATTCATCTTCAACACTACTTCACTACCATATCATATCACAATTTTCGTTCACTTCCATCAATTCACCATGCTTCTTTCCTTAGGTATCCCTCTCTTTTAGCTTCTTCCAATACATGTAATTCCAACTAATACATATCATATCAAACCCGTTCTCATTTCTTACTTTTCAATGGGTCTCATCAACAACTTTTTTTCCTCATAATGTTTAAAATTTAATGACCTTCGATTATATTAATAATAATTTAATTAAGCTTTTAAGTTGCTAATTTTTTTAATGTGGTATTGTGTTTAAATATTTAGTTGAGAGTGTTAACTAATACAAATAAAATACATACAAATACAAATATCATTAAATTAAAAAAATTAATTCACATCCGTATAAGCTAAGCTTATTATAGTATATTTTTTAGTTTTTTTTTTATAAAATATATCATCTTATAATTTAAGATCATTGAATTATAATGTTATATTACATTTCATTGTGCATGCTATATTTAGAGAAAAATAGATAATAATCATAAGGTCATGAAATAAATTATAGATTTTACATTTTTAAAATTATATTTATGTTATTTAATCATTTTGTGTTTAATTATACTTCGTTTACACTTACATTAACATGTTTTTATAGATTTAAGGAAGATTTGTCATCTTTATTTTGCACTGCAAAGAATTCTCATGCCACAACCAACCGAATACATGATAAAACTTCATTCATTTTTAATAATCAAATTTTTTCAGATAATTATAAAAATAAAAATAAATTTTATATCAAATAATTGATAAAAAAATTTAAAATAAAATAAAATAAAATAAATAAGATACAAACTATAAATAAGAAATTAAAAAAATACTTGGTACATGCCTCTAAAAGCTTTCTTGAAATGCAAGGAAAAAGACTTTGTAGTGCAGCGAAATATAGTTGAATGCGTGAAAAATAAAGTCAACTAAATGTAACATAGTAGGGATAGAAAGATCAAACGCTGAGTTTTTATACTGGTTCAGCCAAGCCTACATCCAATATCCTTCCACCACATGAAGTAAATGCACTATAATGATCAAGGTTTTTACAACAAGGCTTTTATAGAGACCTCCACGTCAAAAATATAAAACATCTCTCTCACCCTCTAATCAAAATATAGGCATACAAGAAAAAGACCAGCAGCAAGAATCCCTTCTTCTGCTATCTACACCCTTTGAGAAACCCCTCAAAGTCAAGAACGTCGCACACTCTTCTTCCTGTAATCACAACAGGGAAATAACCCAATCTTCAGTAGATTGTCAACTCTGATCTTTCAGTAAACACCTCTCTGTTTGCAGATTTGATCAACTCTTTCAAAGCATAATAATCTTGCTCTTCAAGAAATCACAAGAGATTATCACCATGTTCTTCTTCTTTAATTCTTGGAGATTTTCCACGTTCTACAAGATAGCACTAATCTCTAATGAATATGAAAATGTTAGAATTCACAAAAGTTCTTACATAATTCAAATTCGCGTCAATATATATAGATAAACATATCTCAGACGCATTTTAGTCGACTTAGCTACTTAAGCAGTCGAATATCACAATTCAGTTAAAGCAGTTAACAACAATCAATACAGTTAATTGAATGTACAATTAATGCAGTCGAATCATAATAAATGTTTGGTCAACATATTAAAAATATAGTCGTTGAAACATTTAATACAAGCATTAAAAGTTTGTGCAAAGCCACTAGTTTTGAAAAATTCTCACAGTACACTTTGAAAAAGTTTGTGCAAAGCAACGAATTTTAATCGACTTACTTCATAATGAAGTCGACTTAAAATTGTTGTTTTGCTACACAATTTAAGTTCAACTAAAGTGCATGTGGTTTTTCTTTTCCAAAACAATTTTCATGTAATCACAGATTAAATCTTACATATAACATAGTGAATTGCAATGATCAACACAACACAAACATGTTTTCATATATTCATAATCATGAAAGTAATGAACATGTAACACATAAACACATGTGTTATTAATTATGTGTTGTAATCATAAAAAACCAAAAACTCTGAGAATGTAGGTTCAGCTAAACCAATGTTCCCCCTATCAACAATCTCAACAATAAGCATAGAACAAAGGAGAAAATCCCCAATAAATAATGAAAGAAGCATATAATAATTCACAACAAATTCAAATACATGAGTTTAGAGGTTACATCTTCCCCAACAATAAATAAGATTAGTTCTCCATCGTCATGAAGAAACTAGGTGTACAATGGATTGAAAGAGATAGAAAAACCCTAGAAACACATTTTTCACCCCTTGGGGGTAGATTTGGGGATGTGACAGCTCTCCTCTTCTCTTTCTAGGGTTTTTCTATCTCTTTCATTCTTTCATTGTTCATCTAGTTTCTATATGATGATGGGGGAACTAAACCTTATTTGTTGTTGGGAAAGATGTAACATCTTGAACTCTCATGTATTTTGAATTGAGTCTTAATTATTTATGCTTCTTTCATTAATTGTTAGGGTAATTCTTCTTCTCGTATTGCTTGTTGTGTTTAACTCATTCATTAGCATGATGTATGATTTGTATGAGTACCGGAAGGTATCTTACAATTCATGTTCTGGAGAATTATTCCCAGAAGCAGTATTGCTCAGGAATGGGGGTATGAGTTTTGGTTGTCTTTAATTTCTGATCTTCAGAATTAATTATTAAGAATGCTATGCACTAATAATTAAGGATAGGCTTTCTTTGCTGAGGAATCGGGTTTTAAGTAATTTAGAAAGTGACATTGACATTAATGAAGAAGATGAATTCTTATATGCAAGAGAGTGATTAGGGGAAATCTAAACCCCAACAACATATTCATCTCATATTATCAACTTCATCCATCCATTCTAGTGTTTAGCCTCAATTGATCAAATTACATTCATGTTTATTTTTATTGCATTTGCATTGAAAACCCCCAAAAATTGTTCTTAAGTCTTAATTGATTAAGCAATTACATTATTGTTCAGTTTCGTGAGTCCTTTGGGATACGATACCTTGTCTTACCATTTTATTATTACTTGATACGATTCAGTACACTTGTCGAAGTCTTAACAACCGCCACCATCTTCTTCGCATCCAAACCGAACCAAATCGCAAGGCCACCATACTCGTGGGCAGCCATCACCGCAACCTTCACCAGACCTCCAAACAAAGAATAACACCCAAATCGCCATCCCCTTCGAATGAGCCACCATGCGAGCGAAACCAAACCTTGCATCAGAATGCCCTTCAAAAACCCTAACGTTTGGGTAAGAAAGGGACTGCCGTGACAGTCTCTCATTGGACGGTCCTTTCTGGTCAAAACCTGGTCAAACAATCAAAGTCTGGTCAACAGGGGCTAAAATGTGATTAGAGGAACTCTTAGGGGCTTTTCTGTAATTTTGGAAATTTAAGAAGGACATTAATGAAATAAATAATTCAGTTGATATTTTTAAAGATAATTGATTTAATCTGAAAATATATCAACAGAAAATATCTTATCAACAAACTATTCAGAGTCCAAGCTCAATAAAGTCCTATATAAAGAGACATAGGGGACGCAGAAAACACACTTCATTCATTCTCATACTCCTCCATTGGAAGCAAGCATCCAACAATCCTCTCACTTTTATTCCATCATGTGTATCACTCCATTCATGGAGGGCTAAGCTCATAGGGCTATTCCACTGTAATTTCATTATGGATTTTGAGGTTAAGTTGAATTAATGCAATTGTTTCTTTTGATTGCTTTGAGTTATTTTTCTTTCTATGTCTTTCATCTCTCAATCATATTAAAAGTAATTGTTTTTGCTTAGAAACTTTTGATTGGTTTCTACTTTTGATTGAATTTAGAAACTTTCATATGATTAAATGAGTGTTTACTATCAATTGAGAATGTACTTTGGTTGGTAGTAATAATTTCAACTAAAATTAATTGAGAATTTACTTTGATTAATTAGCTTTTAATTTCATTAGGAGATTTAAGAATAGACATGATTAAACATAATAGGATTTGATTGAGAATGTACTTTGGTTGAATTTATTGTGAATAATCTAGAAAGGTCTTGCATTTGATTGAGAATCTACTTTGGTTAACTACATTATCGCCCTCAAATTAATTAAAAATTTACTTTAATTAATTTGAAATTTAAATAATAATCAATTGAATCTGTGAATAATCGATGATGAATCTATCTTGGAAATCAGTGGAATTAGCCTATTTCTTCCTAATTGTTTCTAAGTTTTCTCTTTCTTCAAACATTAATTCTATTAGCATAGTTTCTCACTCTTATTCTTGAGCATTGCATTGCATTCATAAGATTCAAATATTGAAAAGCGATTCCGTATTCATTGGGAGACAACTTAAGGTTACTTTAACCTTATCTACTTTCTTGACTATTGACTTGGCAATACTGAAAATTCCTAGAAAAGTAGTATTAATTTGATAGCTTCAACGACAGCTTATCAATGGGCCAACGTTGACACCGCTCGGCGCCCCTACTTAGGGCTCCCATGCGAGCTTCCGAGAGGATGGCGCTCAGCTCCCCAAGAAGGGCACTCAGCGCCCTAGGATGGGCGCCCAGGCGTGAAACATTACTTGAAGACTGGTGCTGAGCGTCCATGAAAGGGCGCTCATGCGTGACTACGAGACTCCTACGCTGAGGGCCCAAGAGGAGGGTGCCCAAGTGTCCTACGACCTTTAGCAGCCTTCTCTTCTGGTGCTCTTTCTGTCCTTTCTGATTTCCAACTTCTTGACATTTAACTCCTCTTCCAATTTAGCCTAGTTTCCTACAAAATCAAGGGAATTTAGTGATAAAATCTTCAAGTATAACATCAACTCTCTTATTCACCAAAATAAGTTAAAAACAAGAGAACAAGCAAGTTTCTAAGTCAAAAAGGGTTCATTTGTTATCACAATTTACTCTCAAATAACGGCTAAATCAACCGTTATCAAGTATAAGCTTCTTTCATTGATTGTTAGTGTTTATTTCCTTTTCTTAAAGCTTGTTATTATTTGATCAACCATAGCATGATTCTTTGGTTTACTTAATGTTGGAAAAAATTGTGTGAACCTTGAACTAGACTAAACACCTAAAGGGAATTGTATCTAGGAATAGAACTTGGACCTTTAGTTGTCTTAAATCTCATTTCTTAAAGCAGATAAACTTGTTAGATTTTCCAAGGGATTGGACTTTAATGAGTAAGTCTAGGCTCTCTATACCAAGGGATTGGGTTTGAGTATCTTAGTAGGTTGACATGAACAATTTAATGAAGAAGCAGTGATGTGTATTTGCAGGAGAGTGTAGTAGGTAAAATCATACCCCAACATTTCCAATCCATACTCTCTTAGTTAGGATCATTGATGCAACAATCTTCATTGGTGAACGAATAGAATGCATACTTCTTTGTGAGAATCTCCCCATCGAGTTTATGCTCCTTTTATAGTTGGAGATTTCTCCACCCATAAATCTTCCTGCTATGGTATTGATGTTACCACAAGCTTAGGTTGGATTAACTTTAAAGAATGGGTTGTGGTTGTTGGGGGGTTTTGCAACTGTTGTGGGGGTAGGTTTCTATTGTAAGGCTAGAGGATATACCTCCAGAACCTATTTTACAAAGTTTGATTGTTCAATATAACCTTGGCCATGGCCTCTTGGTTTGTCCTCGACAACGATCCTGGCCACTTTGACCTCCTCCATGTCCTCCTCCATTATTTTATGCAAAGTGGCCAAGTACTGTAGAGTGTACGAGGTTCTTTATAAGATCTTTTAAGTATTGACATTCTTCAGTGGTATGGGTCGATGGTTGGATGATAGATACACTTCTTAGTTGGATCACCCAAAGGATGTCGTGGTTGTGGTTCAAGGTGTTGGATAAGCTTTAGATTTCAAACTTCTATGAGAATAATGTCTAGGTAGGCATTGAGCGGGATGTGTTACTCGTACCGAGTTACCGATTTCTCATGGATTTTACTTTTGTTGATGTTGTTAAGGGCTACTAGGTTGGGCTTCCACACTCTTTTTAGTTTGTTGTCCTCGATAGAAATGTAGTTAGCGACTCAATCCCTAAGAGTTTCTAGATTCTTAGGTTGCTTCTTGAAGATGGAGTTCGTGAACGGCCTGGGCTGGAGACCCCAAATCAAAGAGTGCATTATCATCAATAGGGTTAAATTGGGTATACCAGTTGTGGTGGTGCTAAACTTGTCTTTAAAATGCTGCAAGGTTTCATTTTCTCCTATTTATATGCACTTGAGGGAGCACAATGTTGTTAGGATTATATTGTGATTGAAAAACTAAGTCATAAATATCGTGCTTAGAGTGTTGAAGGAGTCTACCAAGTTGGGAGGAAAACATAATTTCAATTTAGAGCTTGAGCATCCAGAGCGGTAGGAAAAAGCCAACAATATACTCTTTTCTCTCGAGTATGGGTGTGTACCTGGGTCAAGTATGGTTTCAGATGTGTAGCTGGGTTAATAGTACCATCTTACTTTTGGATGTTAATGTTAATCCCTCGAGGGAGATTGACCTAAGCTATTTCCAAATTGAAAGGATGGAAGTCTTCATCCACGAAAGGTCATGGATGCATCCTTACATCCTAGAAGTTCATGTCCAACTCTTGTAGCCTTGAATTTATTGCATCCACCCAACAATGGGATGAATACCTCCTAAGCTGTGAACCCAGGCACATCGTTGAGATTCATATAATCTCAAATGGTGACAAGTTAGGTTGGGCCTTCGAGAAGGGTGTTGTGATTCCTTCTAATCTTCACTATATTGTTTGTAAAGCTGACTTTGCTCCTCAAGGTTGGTTGTCATTCTCTAACTATTCTCGACTAATTGTTTTCACTAGCCGTAGAATAATAGGTTTCGACTATAAGACATTATCCTCGAAAGTGGGTAGGTGTTAACTCATTGGCAAGTGTACCAAATCGTATCAAGTAATATAAAATGGTAAGACCAAGTATCGATTCCGAAGAGACTCATGTTACTAAACAATCGTGTAATACCTTAACTAATTAATACTAAAGAATGATTCCAATAATTAAGAGTAAAATGCAATAAAAGTAAACATAATTTTGAATTTAAAATCTTGATCTTTTGGAACTAAAAGCAAGAATGAATGAATGAATGATATTGATGATATGAAATGATGATGTTGTTGGGGTTAGATTTCACCTACTTCACTTTCATGCATATTAGAACTCATCTTCTTCATTGGAATGTTAATGTCACTTACGAAATTACTTAGAACCCAATCCCTCAGCGTAAAAAGCCTAGCTTTAATTATTAGACCTCAATCCCTTGAATCCCTAATAATCAATTCCGCATTAAGAAAAGAAGCTTAAGACAACCAAACGTCCTATCCCTATCCCTAGGTAATATTCCCTTTGGGTGAAATCCTCCAAATCATGATTCATAAGATATTTTCCAATACTCAAACAAATCAAACATCAAGTAATGAGTGGCCAAAACATAACAAGCATTACGGATAGGAGAAAATCACTAACATTCAATGAAAGAAGCATAATTTAAAACATGTTCAAATACATGAAAGTTTAGAGGTTAAATCATCCCCAACAACAAATGAATTTAGCTCTCCATTGTCATGGAGAACCTTGGTGTACAATGGAACAATGAATAAATGGAAACCCTATAAAGTGAGAAGGAAAGCTCCCGCATCCCAATCTACTTCCAAAGGATCGAAAATTGTCTTTTTGTGCTTCAGCGTCCAAAGATACCAACCCTAGTTTGTAGAAGCCTTTAACACTAGTACAATAAGGGGAAACGATAGCGGTTATTTTTGGCTATAGGCAGCGGTTTTTTAACCGAGGCATATTCAGGCGAGGTAAAAAGTCAGACACTTTTGGTCTCGGTTGTCAACCGAGGCATATAGTCCCACTCTACGGCCTCGGTTCAGCCCCAACCGAGGCATTAAGTTTTAGGTTTTTTAATTTATTTTTTTCGTAGGAGATACTGCCTCGGGTCCCTTCAACCGAGGCATAAAGTTGCACTCTACTGCCTCGGTTCAGGCTATAACCGAGGCAGTAGATGCTTTTTTTTTTTTGGTCTCTTCCGCGAGACATTCTGCTTCGGCTTTGACCATAACCGAGGCAGTAAGTGGGCTTTTGACTTCGGTTTTGACCAGAACCGAGGCATATAAGTACGTTTTTTTTTAAAGTGGTGTCTGTTTCTGCAACATTCCCAATCACAGAAACAAACCTGCATATCTTTTTATAACCAGAACAGTCCAGAATATTACAGAAACGTATATTTTAAATGAAATGCATATTAAAACATAAAATATATTGATTGGAATCATAAATCAAATTCTTATAAGCATAAATCAATCCAATGTAATCATAAATCAAGTTTCAAGCATAAATCAATGCAATGTACATGTTGAATTGATAGTAACGTAGAAAAGCATAAAACAACTTAGAAACATAAACTTAAAACTTAGTATATCCTAATATCTACTACATACTATTATATAAATGAATTACATATCTAGCAAGTGTTTTCCTCACAAGTTGGATTGACTTGTCTGGAATTGAAGCAGTCCTATTAAATCTCTGCATAAAGTACAATGATTTCAATTAGTGTATATGAAATCCAAATATAGAGAACATAAAATTCAAACCTAAATATTACTGTTTCCCATCCAGTGGTGTAATGTGCACGAATGATGGTCATCATCCAAAACATAACGTAGTAACCACATTCATATGACCTCATTTGTCTATTACACTACAATATATCATCATAATTATAAAATGTTAAGTAACATCATTTGAATGGAAGCAAATGTAACAAAGTATGGACTAAAATACCAAACCTTAAGAGAAACCCATGCAAGCTTTTTAGCTGTAGCAGTAGATCTCCCAGATAACATCATATGTGCTGCAAGGGAACTATTAAAAGAAATTCTTTTAGCATACATTTATATAAAAAAAAGGACCAGACATTGAGATTCTTACCAATCTACTGCATGTCTAAGAGGGCTAGGAGGAGACTTATGCAATGAACAAAACCAAACAGCCGTGTTCTCCGGTACGGAGATCACAAGTAGCTGCCAATGACACCTGAAATTGGTAATAACTTATGAATGATATACCAAAATTAATAAATGAATGTGTTGAAGTTAACAAACTTCACTTACCCATGTATATAAGGGAGAAAATATATCTCCTTCCCTGTTCCAAAGCAGGTGGTGATGTATGTCTGGATATCATCAAATTTATTTCTCTCATGAGTCATAGAAGGGTCAATGAACCCATATACATCGTTGAACCCCTTCTTGTTACTAACATCAAACAGATACCTAAAATGAAGAAATAATATGATATAAGTAAGTTGATAAAATACATGTATATATAAAAGTTTTCATAAACTTACATCATCCACAGCTGAATGAGTGTAATATTAATTTCATCTCTCCCCGACTCAACCTCCTTAACATCTTGCTGATGCAAGTACAATGGGATATGAGATTCTCTGGAATGAGTTTAGCAAGCTCGTCTAACGCACCAAGAGGGTCTTCTTCGGTCTAGGACTTCCCTCTTGACCTATCTGCTGTTAAATGCAAAAATGGTTGTTATAACGTCAATTAAAACTAAATATTAAAATTAAGAAGTATATAGTATGAGTGTTTACCGGGGGATTAGATACATGACCAACCAAATGTCTAGGCCAGGCGACAAAGGACCTAAATGCTTCTTCCACAGTGAAGAACTCATCTGTAGGAGCAGGAAGAACGGCATCCGCTATGACAACTTCATCGACCGTGACCTTGACCTCATCTTCTGCAAGCTGTACACCATGCACTACAGTGGTTGTCTCATACACTGTACCACAAGCCACTAGCATGGTCCCAGTATCAGAGAGAATATATAACTCACATGGACGAGTGTCATCCATGTCATCCCCTGGGGCACCGGAAGCTGAGCAACTTCCTTTACCGCTTCTACCTGTCAAATTAAATGTTAGTTTATGCAAAAAGTAAATTAGTAAGCAAAAATAAATAACCTTACCTGTAGGGGGCACAACATGTTCCGCTACAGGAGATGGTGGAGGACGATTGTCATAATCCTCATAATGCTGCTGGAACTGGCACGCAACCATTTCAGCAACTTCATCATATAACTCTGCTCGAACCTTCTTTGTGATCTCCTGCGTCATCTCTTTTCTTATTTCCTCCTTCATCTTTTCATATGAATATGGACGCGAGGAAGACCCAAAAAAATGTCGTATGCCTATGCCAGTCCCAACAGCACACACCCGTCCTGGGTGCTCAGGTCGTCCAATAGCTGTTGCAAGAATATCTTGACGACCTTCTTGTATGAATTGACCTTGGGAGCTCTGCTCAACCAAGGAGTCCTGTCACATAACAAAAGTTCAAAGGATTTTTAATATATATGTTAGATATATAACAAAATTAATGTAATATAATAAGAAATGACATCTTACAATTCTTTCAGATATTTCTCTGGCAGACTCGGAAGTGTAGGAGCCCGATGGTCTCATACGGGCTAACTTCCACTTATCGTGCCGAGATGGTGGTGAAGGAGGAGGAAGAGGGTCATCACCCTCAGAAAGTGGAAGTCTACTATCTGATTTCTGCTTCATTATTTTCTCTTCGAGCTTCCTATATCCACCACGAGACAGTAGGTGTGGATTTTTATTCTGAGCGCTTATTCCCTGTGCTTTTGACCTTTTTTCCTGTGACAAATTTAAACAATTGTCATGGTAAAGAATTATGAAGGATGAATTGAATGATTTTACTACACTTACCTGCCACGCCTCAGAAGAACGAAGCTCTACAAACTGACGCCATGTTTCTTCGTCAATTGCTGAATATTTGGAACATGGATTTTCATCACTTTTTGGTCCAAATATATATCTAGACGTCAATTTTGTCTTAAACCCTCGAAATCGTTCTGCAATTGCAGATAAACAC